>JAVLUX010000014.1:25200137-25839720 GCA_032164185.1 Moxostoma hubbsi | reverse complement strand
AAAATTGCTATGCATTTATGCGGAAATTATTGTCATTATACGTATTTTCCTGGACATATCTGAATGTTCCTATGCTTTATGGATTTATTTGACATATTTAATTGGAACAAGAATACCAAAAAAATGCGGTGAGAAAAGTAATAAAGTTTCACTGTCACAAGAATTTCTAAGTGACAATTTAGATTTTCTGTGGATATATATATATATATATATATATATATATATATATATATATATATATATATAAATCTATTCCAACAGCCTCAAGCCAATAACTGGATGTCTTCTTTTACCCCTTAGGCCAATCAGACAGAGGGGAGTCATAAACAAAGTTTAAGTAGAAATATTCCATCCGCTGCACAACACAAAAGAAGAGCGATACAGTAATTTGCTCATAAGAGTATATTTACACATACGTGTATATTTAAACATATATTTATCCTACACATTCAAACTTTATTCAATCTTTATCATAGATCTTTTTAAAATGTTTTTATTATATGAAGTCCGAATATGGAATAAAATCTTTTTTTATGTTTTTATTTATTTGTAAAAAAAAATTTTTTATAAGGAAACATTGCCTTAGAAACAGAAAAATGTTTGAAGCCACATTGTGAAATGAAAATAAAGTATGAATTAAAGTAAAAATTAAAGAACTTTGAACAGGGATAATACTGATAATAGTTAGTACAACTTAAAACGTGCATATACATTTGCAAAACTTGAAAATGAGCCACAGAACTATCATGAACAATTAATCACATGAACAACAAGATCTTGTTTTATTTTTGCTCAGTGCTTAGTACTAAAACAGAATCATTCGAGTAGATCAATAAAAAAGACTAAATTCACTTTCAATAGGACTCTTTAATTGATTAAATCATTTACTAGCCATGTGTAGCCTGTCAGATCCTTTATTTGTTGATTTAAGGCATTTAAAAATGTCAAGTTCATGGTCTTAGTACTGTTCCCCTCCCTTCTATCCTCCATGCCTCTGTGTCTGTTTGCTGTTTAACCTCCATCCTGACCACAGCCCCGATCGTCTGTCTTTCTGGGTTAGTTTTTCAGGTGCACTCTCTTGCTCTCTCTATCTCTATATCTACATCTATCTTTTATCTTTCTGTGTGTGCTTCTATTTCCCCTGTTTCTGTTTCTCATTCTTCAAAACTGTTCCTCATTTTTCACACATTGTACTCCACTGGTGACTTAACATTTTCATTTTTAATTCAATTTGAATTCCATAATTGGTGACACTGATATACACTGTAGGCAAGTTTATAATTGAATAAATTAGTGCAGGATGGTGTAACAAAATCAAAGAAGTTTGGAGCAATAAATGCATTGTGACATTATGTACAAATGGCAGAAATATAACTGAAATATAACAGTCTGTCTCAACAAATTATTTCATTCTGCAATACAACCACTGACCATTGAGTAACTTCACTGATTTCTAATTTCTCCATTTTCTCCATTGCTGAGACAGTGTGCCGAATCTCATGCTGGGATTGACATGATTCACAGTAGATTTAACCAAATTATATTTGCATAAAAAGCCTGACTGTGAGGCACTGCAAATATTTAGCCATGTATTCCACATAAAAGTTTATCATCTGGGTAATTATGCATTATTTCAGAATTATTTCCTAATTTTATAGCAAAATGTTCTGTGTATTACACTTTTGTGTACGCAACTATGCAAATTGCATTGCTTACGTTAGCTTAAATTTACCCTGAATTGTTTTTAACCTAAAAAATTTGCTTCATGGGGGAACATCTAAATGACCAGATTTTATTCCAGTAGAGATATTAAAGTATTTAACATCACTGAATGAACCGGAATACATTAGGTTACATCAACAAAACAAATTATAAAGTTTAGATCAGGTAGAAATATTTACTTAAGGTATCATTTGCAGGTTACCACTTTTTTATAGTGTACATACTACATTTATTTATCAAGAAAGTGCTTGTACCACAGCATAGCAGTAAGTTGTTTTACTTGATCTGCATAACCAATGTATCATATGCTTGATCTTAACTATTTTACTATTGGGGTCCACAATATAAGAGCTGCTACATGCAGAATTAATGTTTGCAGATTTATTTTGAAGTTTTGAAGTATTATCATTTCCCCAGATACTTTTATTTGTATTTTTATAGAAATGTGAATCATTTTAATTTGATTAAGTGTGTCTTAATATTATCAATATTGCAAATAAAGTCACAGATCTAAAGGTTTTACAGCGTGGGGTCCCTATATACATTGCTTTTTTAAGTATGAATCTCTTCACAGGGAGTGTAAAAGAGCAAGATTTATGTGAATCACATACACATTTAAAAAACAAAATGCAAAAAGAAAGGCAAGAACAGATATAACAGACGTAATGCACACCACACTCCCAGCTTAGCTATGCCACCAGCAGCACTATGTGGTGTACTTTTTTCTATGTGTAAGCGAGGAGAGATCCGCCTTTCGTGGAACAAGGGAGGAAGAGAGGGGGTGTTATAGAGGAGGAGGTGAAGAGGTGAAAAGGATCAGGATAACAATCTACTCACTGTACAATCTCAGCCCACCACAGACACACCTCTCAGCTGCCTCTTCTTTGCTGTCTTTCAAGCTGTTTTTCTTTTAAGTTTCTACACTGGCACTCGTCTTCTTTTTCTGTATGTAACCCATAGACCACCACAAAGCTTTCTTCTCCCCTTCACCATTCTCTACTCTTTCTCTCAATCACTCAAAAAATCTGAGCCCACCACAAGCCCCTTCCTTCCTCAAAAGGCTTCCCATTACTATTACTTTTGTCTATGGCTACTAAATCAGCAGTGTCTAACTGAAATTGTTTACAGATCATCCTCAGCCCATCTGTTCCAAGGAAAGAATGATGCTGTGTTCGATAATAATGTCTCTGCTTCTCCAATTTCTCGAAGCACAAGGTAAGTGTGGCAAATAAAGTGATTTGATTTTAAATAACTTGACAGTTGTTACTGTATATGGCATGAAATCAGTAGCAGCTTATAAAAGCAGTTTGTGTTCCTTTACCGTTAGGAAACCCCATGGTAATTTACGCACAGGAAGGAGGGACCGTTACCCTACCTAGAGATACACTGGTAACTGCAGAGAATGTTTATGTGAACTGGTACTATGGGTCAGTGAATAAGACCTCAGTCATCAGCATGAACCCTCTAACTGGGATCCAAAAGGGTGAGATGCAATTTTTTGTTTAAGAGTATATGTATTTTTGCATACTCTAATAATATTTATGCTATCTTGTTTGATATAACTGCACATGTATTTATGCCATTTGTAGGGACCTGGAAACATGTCTCTCTGTTACCGGATTTCTCTCTTCAAATTTCACCAGTGCAGGATTCTGATTTTGATATTTTCCACTGTGAACAACATGTAACGAAGAATACTTTTATTAAGACATACAAACTGTACCGTGGTAAGACATAGTATAGAGAGAGAGCATTTCTAATTATTATATTTTAAATTATGCAGTGAAAACATCAATTTGTTAGCCTCTTCTAAATGCACATTTTCAAAAACATTGAGACAAGTATTAGAATGATTTTCTTATTAGGTGCTTTTTCAAATATGATGAAGTGGCACTCACTGTTGAGTTAAAATTTGGACTCTTACAGTAAAAGAGTGTGATAATGTAAGAATGTCAATAGGTGCACTGCGCCACCCTGTGTCATAGAGTCTAATTGCAAAAGAAAATTCTGCACAGCATACTTTCACATCAATTACAAACTGTTTACACTTAGTAAAACTGATGTAAACCTATACACATTAAATGATAAGATTTAACTTCCTTTAGATTTTTCTTATTCCACATTTCAACATCTTTTTCTCTGTTTTAGTGTCTATACCCAAAGTGCTGACTGTGTTATTTGGTGACTCTCTGTCTTTAAATTGTGAAGTGGAAAGCAGTCCGGTTCCGACCACTGTAACTTGGAGTCCACCTAAAAACTCAGAATGTGAACATGAGATTACATCTTATCATAGAAACACAATTTCGATTAAAGATATGTCCAGGTGCACTGGTGGTGTTTGGACATGCGAGGTGAAGTATGAAAACCAAAAAGCAAAAGCAACAACAAGTGTTTCTGTAATAGGTGAGACTGCATGTGTATACATTCACTCTACAGTATGTACTTCATGTATTTTGTGTAAATGTGTATTTATAAATGTTATACACTGTATTTGCACTCACTCTCTGCATATCTCTCTCTCTCTTTCTGAGTGTATCAATCCATCTACAGAAGTGTGCTTATTAAATCTAATTTTAATCTCATCTTTACTCAGTACTTTACTTCCATTTCATCTGACATGATTACAGATTCTTTCATTTAAAGGAATATTGGTTCAATACTAGTTAAGCTCAATCTACAGCATTTGTGGCATAATAAAAATGTATTTTGACCTGTCCCTCCTTTTCTTTAAAAAAGGACAAATCTGGGCCACAGTAAAGCACTTACAATGGAAGTAAATGGGGTTAATCTGTAAAGTTAAAATACTCACTGTTTTTTAAACAGTATGCGTATTAACATGATTTTAGTGTGGTAAAATCAATACTAACCTTTTCTGTGTAAAGTTACATACAATTTTACAGCTTTGTTGCCATGTCAACATAACACAGAATCTTAAATCTTCCATCAAATGTATGATTTAAACAACTTTACAGATTTAATAATACACAAGTTTTAACAGAAGAATTCACGTAAGTGCTTTTATAAAGTAATAATCTTCACATTTCTGCATTTAAACCTTCCAAAATGTACCCTATTCACTTCCATTGTAAGTGCCTCACTGTAACATCTAGGTTACTGTTGTAACCTCCGTTCCCTGATGGACGGAACGAGATGTTGTGTCAAAGAAGCTACACTAGAGGTCTCTCTTGAGAGCCTCGCGCATCTCTGAACTTGAGAAAAGGCCAATGAGAAATTGGCAGACACAATTTACTTGCCCCTCCCCCGGACATACGGGTATAAAGGGAGGGAAATATGCATCTGTCCATTCAGGTTTTGCACCGAGGAACCGAGAACTGCCATAACAGTTCAGCGTCATTGCCGGGAGGACAATCAGGGAATGGAGGTTACAAGAGTAACCTAGACGTTCCCCATCTGTCGCTCACTTTGATGTTGTGTCGAAGAAGCAACACTAGGGGTCCATATTCAATCACACCATGTGCTGAACCGTGTATGTGCGCTGCTGATGCAGGTGCAGACAGGCAGTTGCGTGCCAAAGCGACAGGCTGCGTCAGACTGCACATACCCTTCTCCAACGCCCCCATAATATCGGCATAAACCTTTTAGGTTCCCGGCACACCAAAGGGGGGGAACAAAGTGATGTGCAAGCATGGGAGCAGGCCGCGCCAGCCACGCTTTTTCTCTCTCTATGTTTCTCGCATAGATTCAGAGTGGCTGGGGCCATCTTAACGCTATCACACGCATCGGGGAAGTTGATTTTTTCCAGCTCCTATTCTTTCAGGGGGAAAAGGCCCTGCGGAGACCACCATCTGCCCAGGCTGGGGGGAGGTAAAGAGTGGCGGAATACATCACATGGGTTTTCAGGCCACATGTGGAAATATACTGTGGAGACATATGCAAGGATCCTTTTTTCGGCTTTCAACACCATCATCCCAGCTATTCTCCGGACTAAGTTAAACCAACTCCCTGTTCCCATGTCTATCTGTTGAAGTTTGCATACGACACTACTGTCATCAGCCTCATTCGAGATGACGATGAGTGTGCATACAGAAAGGAGGTTGAATGGCTGGCTCACCGGTGCAATCATAACAACCTGGAGCTGAACACGCTCACACGCTGTGGCTTCGCAGCGGGGTGGGGCAGGTATTGTGGTGTCGGGAGGCAAAAGCGTATCCCGAGGCTCTGGTGCTGAGAGAAGACTCGAAGCACTTACCATGCTCCACACACCCGGCAGGGGGCGGGTTCGTGACTGAGCTGGAGGACCTGTGTAGGCGTTCTCTGGACTCGTCAGAACTGGCCGGCAGGGGGGCAGCAGTCGTGGGTCCAGAAGGTGGGGGGTCTGCGTCCATGGTTGCCATGAGAACGGCATTTGCTGGCCAGATGACCCAGCGAAAGAGGAAATTGCTCTATTATCGAGAATGTGGGAACCGCAGCCTGAAGGGCATGCAGCAATAAAATACCTTTAGCTGAAAGTTCTCCTCCCGACCCTCCACCGGGGACAGAGTGGTCTGCTTACCAGCTCCGGAGCAAACATTTCATTCCCTGGGTTGTCCGTCCAGGGGCAAATCCAGTCCAATGCCGTGCAGAGAAGGTGAAAGCCGGTGATATGCACTGTAGATCCAACAGCATACGCTCTGTAGAGATGAGTGAAACAGTAAGTGAATGCAGCTCGCTGATCACACAACCGCTCGGTTCCGAAGACAAAATTTGAATGGATAGACGCATATTTCCCTCCCTTTATACCCGTATGTCTGGGTGAAGGACATGAAAATTCTGTCTGCCAATTTCTCATTGGCCTTTTCTCAAGTTCAGAGATGCGCGAGGCTCTCAAGAGAGACCCCTAGTGTTGCTTCTTTGACACAACGTCGAAGTGAGTGTCAGACGGGGAACCTCGATTTTTGCTTTTTTTTTTTAAAGAACAGGAGGGAGAAGTTGAAATTATTTTTCTTGGGAATCAACATTAAGAGTTTTTTTTTTTTTTCAAAACTATTAAAGTAACAATGAATATAATAAATGCTAAATATTGACAGTGAGGAACTCACTGTAAGTAGAAAACTTGTGTGAATATTTTGTGGCAATGTTTGTCTCTGTGGGTGATACTGCTGCACTGCATGAACCTTATGATATTCTGATATAGTATTATTTTTTAACATTTGTAATATTAATTTTCATATGTTTCCTTGTCTCTTCACCAGATCTTGCCCCTTCTCCACCAGATCCCATTTATACATTTGTCTCCTATTCATACTCCCCTACAGTTGACATCCCTTGTTCTTTGTCCTCTAACATCCCTTGGGCTGTTGTAACTGACTTTGGCCTCCAGGGGGGTAGCTGGAGCTTCACACCTCGCAGTGACCAAAGCCAGCAGCTTGCAGTACCTCTTCTCATCCTAAGTGTTCATCCAAAGACTACATGGAACATCTCAATGGATGCACAAATTGCTGTCCAGGGACGAGAGTTGAAAGATCAGGATCTATCAATTCACAAGCTCCCTGTATCAAAGATAATTAGAGGGGAGTATACATGTAGTCTGAAATTCATGAAGAAGACCCTCAGCAGGAAGGTGCAGGTGGAGGTTCTGCAGGGTATGTGAAAAAAAACCCACTTTGGATGAATAAAGTATCACTCAGGAATTCACATTAATTATTGCAAAAATATAGCTGATAACAAGGGGCTAGTTGTCACAGTTTTTACTCCAGTAAACAGCAAACAAATATGTGTCCACGGGACATAGACAATGATGCTTTCGGCCTGTCAATCAATTTGCGCATTCTCTTAGAATTGTAGTTGAAGAAAATTATGAGGCATAATGCCATTTTAATGACATGTTGCTCATAATAGTCGTCAGTAGAGGGCGCTATTATGCTGCTGTTGTTTTTGGTTTAAGTTGAAGTGTGTAACTTTTTCTGTGTTTACTTTATACTTTATCTTATCAATTGTAGGCCAATTGTAGGTTTGGCCATCGTAAGGGGGTCCACCTATCGGCCCAATAGCGTGACTGAAGGTCTCCTGCGTGTTCTGTCTTATCGTTCGCATTAAATAATACTTTGATTATTTGATTTGAGTTCCATGTTTTATAAATCTTATTATTTAATGTTTTCTTTATTTCGTCTGACTCCATTTATGAAAAAAAAAACTTGTTGATATTATCTATGCTTTGAATTTAAGTTTTGTATCTTATTATTTTAGTAATTCTCTCTTCTAGACTGTATTTGTTATTTCAATGTTATTTGGGTCCTGTGCCGGCCGGACGCAGGTCCTTTAACTACAAACTCATCAGTTTCAGATATTAGTAAGTTTTAGACGAAGTGCCTATTGGTTCTCGATTTTACCTGTTTAGTCTTATTTGGCTAAGTTCTATTATAGATTCTCGACTCATCGTTTAACCCCAGTCAATTAAGATCTGTTTTACAGATTCTCAGTCCTGCTCTTAGTATTCCCGTTTATTTCTACTTGGCTAAGTTCTATTATAGGTTCTCGACTCACTGTTTAGCCCTAGTCAATTAAGTTCTGTTTTGCAGTTTCTCGGTCCTACTCTTAGTATTCCCGTTTAATTCTACTTTGCTAAGTCCTTATATAGGTTCTCGGTTTGCCATATAGCCTTTTACTTAACTAAAGGGGTTCTTCTGAAGTAGCTTTGTTAAGCCAACTCTGATCATAGATTTGTAGTTAATAAGAAATATATATATATATAAAAAAAACTGTCCTTCAGGAAGAATTAAAAAGTAAAAATGTATTTTACCAGGTAATAGTAATACATTCAAACAATCCAATTAAAATAATAAATCAAACTCAAAATCATCAATGAATAATATAATTAAAGTTGCATTCCATTCAAACATTTACCAAAATTTAAGAAATTTGAATTGCAATTACCTGGTAGAGAAAAGCAACACACTTTTTCTGTGTGGGTCAACCTGGCTGCAGAGAGACCTTTCAATTCAAATTGCAATTACCATTACCTGATAGAAAACTACACACAGTAAACCGTGTGGGAGATCTGAATGACAGATTTCTATTATTAAAGGTATACACATTAATGTGTGTGTGATCGTCTGACTACAGAGAATCATGAACAATGGGACACATTTCCTTAAATACCCAAACCATAAACAAAGGGAATTTTGGGAGTGGTTAGGTTTGGAAGTCCTGGAGATATACCTCATTAACATACAGGCAGGGATGGGCACAGACCTCCAGAATTATACAGCATTTTGCAAAGACCTTATAACTTTGTTACCATTAGTTTTATAAACATGGGAAAGGGACCAATATACCAGTCACACTGAGACATTTTAAATTATACCACACATGCCTAGTTACAGTATTTCTTTTCATGGTTTTCTTTGTTACATTTTCATATATACATTTTGTGTGTGTGCTTTGTTGAGGAGACAAGGGGGAGAAAGAGAGAATGGATGAGTGAGTTTTAGGAGAATGGGCCTAAATTGGCCTGAGGTGAGATAGAGGTCAGATGTGAGATTTGTGTTTGATGATCCTTGCTCAGTAGGATGCGTTGACTCAGTTGGAGATTCTCATTTGTGTAAGAGTTTTATGATGTTGGTTCTCGCAGAGTTCTTTGACTTTTACAACATCTTGATTGCAGCCTTACACCATAAACACTGTCTCTGTGGTGCTATAAAAATCCTCTATTTGTTTTGAGCGACCTTTAAAATGTAATCAACCAATGGAGTTGTAGGTGGGACTATCTGTTTGCTTGATCTTCAGTGGCACTAGTTGAACAAACATTACACAATTCACAGTGTGCTCTTTTTTTTTACATTAGATGTTGTATATATTAACATTACTTAATGCATTATGAACTAACATGGACAAATAATGATCAATAGTATTTTGATAAATTAACAAACTACGAATATGTGGTAATCATTACTTCATTAAAATTATTTACTCATATGAGATGAAGACATATTAAGGTAGTATGACCAGTTGAAAACTTCACATTTTATGTCTGTAAGCCCTTTGTTATTTGACACTTTTACTCATGGAATAGATTAATCTGACTACTCATAGTGCTCAATGGCATCAGTAAGTGAAAACCTTTTCTTCTGTGTGAAGCTTCATACACACACTAGGTATCAGTATAAGCCCAGCGCAAAATACACAAAAAATTACAGAGTGCACTTCTTAGACAGTTTTGAACTAGCTGTTTGAAACCAACATACAAAACCACCGTTAAAGAAAAAACACATTTGTGTAATTGTACTTTTGATTCAAAAACCTTATGGTTACTGAAACAGCCCTTGTGACATCTTTCCTGTGTGACAAAAAGCCATGGTCTATATTTACATAGAACTTTCAGAGACTTTTCACACTGCAGTTACATAACATACAGTGTAAATGCATAATTTATGTAAACATTTACTTGGATTATTTAATCAGAACTCTCTAAATTTCTCCTTCTGTTAGTGTCCTCTTCTGCGGGTTCTTCATTATATGAAGGCCAAAGCGTGAATCTGACATGCACATTAGGGCATCCTATGACCTCTGACCTCGAGGTGAAATGGAAATGTCCATCTTGCTCCACTCTTCCATCACTTAGCTCCTCTCCTCACCCTGCTTCTCTGTCCATCCCTGAAGTGAGAGTGCAGAACAGTGGGAAATGGATATGTGAACTCTGGAAAAATGAGAAGATGCTGACATCTGCTGAGCTATTCCTGAATATTGGTAAGAAATGTGACAGAAATAGGAAAAGAGTGATGAATGTGCTGCAAAACTTGTAACTCTGCTGTTATCGATAAATTGTTTTGCAGAGAACGTTTTGGTGAACATCTGGCTTTGGGTTGCCATCAGCAGTGCAGCTGTTGTCTTCATCTTGTTCCTTGTTATCATCATCATTGTCATTCGCAGACACAAACAGGTTAAGATCTTCATGATATACACTCAAGTTTTTCGCTGTTCATTACAGAGGACTTGTTTGCCAACACAAACACACACATACACACAGACACTTGACTGTCATCAATAAACTTTTTGAAAGGTGAAACTGAAAAAGATTTTGTGATTCTTCACAGCAGATGATAATGTCCAGACGACACAAGACCAGGTTCTGCTGCTGTAAAAAGTAAGTTTAGCGACTGTATGGTATCCTGTTTTTAACTTAAAGTGATGGTTCACCCAAAATGAAAATGATGTCATAATTTACTCACCCTTATGTTGTTCCTGTATGACTTTCTTTCTTCCATGGAACATACAGTACAAGATGTTAGGCAGAATCTTTGAGTCTCAGTTACCATTAACTTTCATTGCATTTTTTTTCAATACAATGAAAGTGAATGGTGACTGAGGCTGTCCCTGTCTAACATCTTTTGTGCTCCATAAAAGAAAGAAAGAAAGGCATTTGGGCTTGGAACAACGTTACAGTGTGCAAATTATGTGAACTATCCTTTCAACACATATACTTAGTACATACATAAATCATCAACATCTTTGATTATCTTCCTCTCTCTCAGTCCCCAACCAAAAGGATTCTACAAGACCTCAGGATCCTCTGCTTTTCATATTTTATAACTGATGTTACAAATAACCATATTGATGTATAGCTGTCTGAGTTAAACTTCCCATTCCAGTGACTGCATTCAATTTGCAGAAGATATGGTATTTCTTTATTAGATTGTATCATACTCTCATGACCACATTGTAAATATCTGAACATACTTGATAAGAAGCAGAATAATAGGCAGGTTAAACAATATTCTTGATCTTTTTTTAGGCGTAAATAACATGATATGATTTGTCTGGAGGCTAAATATACAACAAGAGAATGTGTTATTCCTAAAACATTGAATCACTAGAAAAAAACATTAATTAAAATGTATTGAAGCTAGGCACTGCAATATGTATATGCATTTTAGATTACAACTTTATTATACCCAATCCCAAACATACCTCCTTACAATTTCTTGAATATCCCAATGATGTTGTTTTTAGCTGACTATTTATCTCCCTAATGCTCTGAATGGTCCATTACATTTAAACATTAACTTTTTTTTCTTTTCTGTTAATTCTTAATTTGAGTAAAAAAAAAATACTCATAATGTACAATAAAATACTATATGAAAAAAGAAATTGTGCCTGGGAGTCCCTGGACTTTTGTACATTTCTTTGAATTAAAATAAAACTATGATATATTTAACCATTTAAGCTCGAATGGGCCTTCCGAGAAAAATATAATTATAAAATAATTGGTAGGTGAGGAGGTAGGTAGTAACTCGTTACATTTACTCCATTACATTTACTTGAGTAACTTTTTGGGGAAAATTTTACTTTTAGAGTAGGTTTAAAAGTGGGTACTTTTTACTCTCACTCAAGTAAATTTCTAATGATTTTTTTTTTTAACTTTTACTTCTTTACAATGTGTGGCATTACTGTCATTACATTACTGGTTTAATTTGAATTAGTGTGTAATTTATTGAGAGATTATTGAATGGGACTTTTACGAGAGCGGAAGTTCACAGCTGCAAGTCATCAGTGCAGCAGCATGAAACTCTTCAAAGTGAAACACTTTCTTCGCTCGTTTCATCATGCAATGCCTTCATTAAACACCAAGGCAAGCTGATATTTCAAGATTAAAGTCACAGCTCCAACTTCAGGTACCTGCGAGGTACATTTTGGCTCTAATTCTAACGCAGGCTTTTTTGTGTAATGAGATGGTAATTTTCAGGGTGATAATGTTACTGGGTTCTTATGACATCAGTTTTTAAGTGTACATTTTTAAAGCAATATACCAGTGTGCTTTGTTCCGCATGTCATAAGCAGTATTTATGCATTTACTCTGCGCCCTCACGGGGGTATTGGAAACTATCGCAGCTACTTCAAGTGGATTAACTGTATATATCCAAGTAAACATCCAACCTGAGCTGAACTGGAGCACGAACAGACAGCATTTCTGCGCGAGCACAGCAAGGTGCATTGGGTGCGTGTGATGTGCACAAGGCATTCGTCATGACGAGAGTGGCTGTGTCCACTATCATTCACTCATTCACTATTTACTATATAGTAAATGGCAGTTAGTGCACTATATCTCAGCAGTAAGTGAACGAAATGAGCAAATTCGGACGAGAGTGTCGGAGCTCTGGGACTGGTGCAGAAACGTCACATATGAAATTTTAAAATACTTGGGCCTTATTTGTTATTCTTATTAAATAATATATTAGTACAATAAATCTTTATTCTGTTTGTCATTTTTAATATATACTGTGTGTTAATATAAAGAGTAAACACATTTGATCAAATAAAGAGTACATTTTAAAATGTATCTGTATGTTTTGTCTCTCTATATGTTACTATGTTATTTTTATCCAGTAATGATTTGTCAAAAAGTAAATAAAATATTGCAGGAGTGAAGGAAGCAGTAAACTCCCAGCTCGTATGTCTATGATTGTGAGAAATTAACCGTTATCGAGTGTACTTGAAATGTACACTTGAAATTAGAGTGCATTGTGGGTAAGAATGAGTGAACAAAAGTAGGGAACGAGTGGCTCACTCAGAATTCAGACACTCCTACAAAATAGCAAAAACTCGAAATAGTGCACTATATAGTGGATAGGGTGTGGTTTCAGACACAGCGAGTGTTCCACGATCATGGTTGGAGCCCTGCATAGGCTATGTACTCATTTAGAGAGCGGTGGTACTGCTGTACAGAACTAATGATCTAAATACTTATGACACTGAAAACTATGACTACACTGAAATAAGAATCCACACAGGACTTTAAAAGCTATGAAATAGCAAAAGAAGGCATTATATTTCAGCATTATATATAATGTCCTTGTGGGACATTTTCACATTTTCACTGTAATAATTACTAGAAATGTTTCCAAACCTCTCTTCTTATTTACATATTCATCCAGATCTGACAAGAACCCTTAAAGGAATAGTTCACCCAAAAATTTCAATTCTCAATATTTTCTCAACCTCATGCAACCCCAGATGTGTATGAATTTCTTTCTTCTGCTGAACTTAAATGAAGATTTTTAGAAGAATTTCTCAGCTATGTAGGTCCATAAAATGCAACTCCAATTGTGTCATTGGAGTGTCATTGTTTTCTCTCTCTCCAAGAGTGCTCCACTAATGCTCCATCATGGGCAAAACACCTTATTGCAATAATTCACAATGTGTTAAGCAGTGTTAAACACTATTGGAATAAAGGAAAGATGGAATTTCTGATATAACCAGAAAGAATGTGATAAAAAAAAAAACTAATTTAAAATCTAGCAGCACTTGGTAATGTTCAACCTCCAGCGCAAAGGTTACTTTCGCTTTCTGTTTTCGCGCTCCCTATTATTGAGTTAATCTTGTGGTAAAGCTTGACTTAACTACATGCTTGTGTCTTGTCTCTATATTCCTGCATCAATCATGGGATGGTGAAGGAGAACACGAATGGGGAGGTCATTGCCATGATCAAAGGTTTGTTGTGAAATCCTAAAAGATGTGTCCAGAAAACACGACATAATCCATTCATATGTGGAGAGAAAATCTAAACGTCATCAATACATACATTTATATCTCTCTCCTATTAAATATTTTGAATAATCATATCATCATTCTAATGTAATGCATCACAAGCTTAACTGTAGGCTATTATGTCCCGCATTAAATAGAATTGAACTTTTAATGGCGCAAAACACCAACTGAACTAATCAACATGTTAATATTGCATAGTTTGAATTTAATCGATTGCCATCTGAATTTATTTTAGTGCTGTAGGCTTATTTATGCGTTATACATTTGCAGATGAAGAAGCTCACAAATGCGAATAGAGGAAGACGTAAAAACACTAGTATTTCTAAAAGTGAACTCTGCGTTAAACATATAGTTTTGACAGTCTTATCTAGTTTTGATTAAAAAAAAAAGTGTAAAACTGTGACAGGGCAGAAGGTGGGGCCGGGTCATTATTATACACACCCTGTCCCTTATCTGGCTAATTTGCTAGGGGCTGGAGGACTTCCTCCGATCGCCTGGGGAAGCGTGGCTGTCGTCCGTTGGAGGGTGGAGGAGTGAAACCTTAGTGCACGCCCTCCCCCAGGGAAAGGGGGGGGGGGGGTGTACGTCATGCCGGGGGCTCCCCAGCCTGAGCGAACGAGGGAGGAAACTGACAGGGCGGAGGGCGGGGCCCTATATATATATATATATATATATATATATATATATATTGGTAATTCATTCATTTGATTTAATTTAATGTTTTGTTTTTGTTCTGGTAATTTTTTTGTTTTGTAAATAAATAAAGCACATTGTATCTTTTCTTCTAGTATTGTGTATTTATTTTTCATTTAATAAATATTCTGCATGGAAGGTTGTGATATTAAAAAACATACTGAAATAACTTTACAGTGGAGAGGTAGTTAGGCACAAATTGTTTGCCATGGAGCAAACACGGAGCAGGGTTTCTCTAATCCAGGAGCACGGAATGAGCCAGAACCCGGAGTGGAGCTGGAGTGGAGTGATTCAAGAATGCTTTGAGGGGGGCGTCCGCTTTACTGCAGTACACGGCGAACGTGCCAAATCCCTGCGCGTGGAAATCGCGACTCTCTTACTCAAAGACGCGATAGAGCCTGTCCCTCCAACTGAGATGAAGAAGGGTTTCTACAGCCCTTACTTCATCGTACCCAAAGGTACCTAGGTTAAATCCCTCCCGGCCAAGCCTGTTCCCCTTCTGGGATCTCTCAGTGGTCCTCTCGGGCCTTCAGAGGACCCCCCCTTAGAGCCGCTAGAATCAGCCGGACTCAGGGCCCTCTCCCTGAAGACGGCCCTCCTGATCGTGCTCGCCTCCATCAAGAGGGTCAGGGACCTGCAAGTGTTCTCTGTCAGCGACACTTGCCTGGAGTTCGGTCCGGCAGACACTCATGTGATCCTAAGACCGTTACTGGGCAACGTGCCCAAGGTTCCTACGACTCCCTTCAGGGACCAGGTAGTGAACCTGCAAGCGCTGCCCCGGGAGGAGGCAGGCCCAGCCCCTTCATTGCTGTGTCCGGTACGTGCTTTGCATATCTACTTGGACCGCACGCAGAGCTTTAGACGTTCTGAACAGCTCTTTGTCTGCTTTGGCGGACAGCGGAAAGGGAACGCTGTCTCCAAACAGAGGCTTTCCCACTGGGTGGTGGATGCCATTTCATTGGCCTATCACACCCAGGCCTTGCCGCCCCCTTGCGGGTCTGAGCACACTTAACAAGAAGTGTTACGTCCTCATGGGCACTGGCCAGGGGCACCTCCCTAGCAGACATATGCAGAGCGGCGGGTTGGGCAACACCCAATACCTTTGTGAGATTTTACAATCTCAGGGTTGAGTTGGTTTCGTCCCGTGTTTTCTCAGGTCCAAGCCGGTAGAACTCGGTAACACACTGCCAAACTGACCGGGTGGATCGCTTGCACCTAGCGCCCTTTCCCTCTGCTGAGGTAAAATCGTATGTTCTTATCCCAGGAGATCCCACTAACTCGGCTCCCTGGATGACTCTTCCCTAGCCCTCTGGTCTGCGAATTCAGCTGAGAAATTTAACTCAATCTACCCTGTACTGGAATAGGTGCTCCACAGGTCGGGTTCCTATGTGGACTTCCCCCCTGTGTGTATTTTCCGCAGTACGGTCCCCTTGCGAGCGGACCCGCGTCTCCCTTGGTCAGTTCCCACTGGCCCCTGAGCAACTCCTCCCTCTCAATTGGCAGGATCTACAACCACGCCACTTTCCACATGTGACCTAAAACCCATGTGATGTATTTCACCAATCTTTACCTCCTCCAGTCTGGGCAGGTGTGGTCTCCGCAGGGTCTTTTTCCCCTGAAAGAATAGGAATTGTGAAAGATCGCCTTCCCCGATGCATATGATAGCGTTAAGATGGCCCCAGCCACTTTAGCTCTATGCGAGAAACATAGAGAGAGAAAAGGCGCAGCTGGCATGGCCTGCTCCTGTGCTTGGCACGTTGCCTTGTTCCCCTCTGTTGGGGGTAAAGAACCAGAAGGCTCTGATGATTTTATGGGGCGGTGGGAAAGGGTATGTGCAGTCTGACACAGCCAGTCGCTATGGCACGTAAGATACCTGTCCGCTCCTGTGTCAGCAGTACACGTACACGGCTCAGCACATGGCATGATTTAAATTGAACCCCTAGTGTCGCTTCATCGGCACAACGTCGAAGTGAGCGACAGACGGGGAATGTCTAGTTACGGATGTAACCTCTGTTCCCTGATGGAGGGAACGAGACATAGTGTCCTCCCAGCCACGTCGCTGAACCGAGCCGCTGTTGCGGCTGAACCATTGTCGGCTCCTCAGAAAAATCCTGAATGAAACAGAGGCATTTCCCTCCCTTTATTTCCGTATGTCCAATTCTCAATGGCTTTTTCTCATAGATCAGAGATGCAAAAGGCACTCAAGAGAGACCCCTAGTGTCGCTTCTTCAACACAACGTCTCATGGTTACATCCGTAACCTTTGTTTTACTCACAGACAAAGATATAGCGAGTAATATCTAATAGCTAAATACATGTCTTTCACATACATGTTACATGTAAACAGGTGTTGCTTAAATTCCACGTTTTCGCTTATAACTTATAAAAGAAACATAAACAAAATATAAAATACCACATATCATTACAAGAAAGTTTAAAGCATCATATCAGTAATGTTGTTCCATTTAAGACTGGATAAAATATTAGTTTTATTAATTAAATTTGAATTAAAAAGATTACACAATTCAATTGGATGGAAATATGTCTCCAGATTAACAGTACATGATCTTCAGTGTTATGTAGTGGCTTCATGATATGCTTTCTGACAATTATGATCCATTTATTTTGTAATGGAACCTTACAATTTTCATAATTTTCTGTAAAGATGCTTTGAAATTATGCGTGTTGTAAAAAAAAACACTATACAAATAAATATGACTTGACTAGGCTTGAATATGACATCTTCACTGAGCTGCTATTTGTATCAATGTGCAGCACCCATTGCTGATTGTTATTTTTGTTGCATTGCAGCATTCTGTTTACTGTTAGGGAACATTATCTTAATGGAAGGATGGCATTTATTGATTTTACTTGAAAAATATAATATTTAAAAAAATTATGCCCTTACTTTTATTATGTGGTAACCGTCTTATATAAACAACGAGGCATTCGAGGCTGTGTCGTCATACTGTGAATACAGTCACGGCTGAAGGACATTCTGCTTTGCATCATGCCTAACAATGATTTTCAGCCATGACTATTGACAATATAACAGCCTCTTGTAATTTATTGCTTGATTATAATCTGTCCAACATGAGCATTGCCATTCACAATCAGAGGAAAATAATACATAAAAACACACAAGCAACATCCTGATCAGTAAATCTATTTAATCAAAAATGACTATATTCATTGTCTGCAATAGCTGAATACATGACTGTATTAAAAGCTCCAACTAGAAGACAAGTTCATGATGTTCTCCAGTTTTCAAATATTAAAGGTAACAAAGAGTTGATGACTCCACTGCTTGCTGTGTGTTTGTAAAGACAAAGAAAAGGCTATTTAAAATGTTTTGAGGGATTTATTTATTTTTTTAATCTGAAGAAATTTGTGAATAAGAACCTGCATACAGAATTATGTAGAATCAACAAAGGATTACTATATAAACGGCAGTGTCTTAGCATCAATATTTCTGTAAACGTTTACATAGCATATAATGTTACTTTAAAATAAACATTTTCTGATTGTAATCAACAAATAGATTTGCTCCAGATGTTTTTCTTGATGTATTCCAGATGTATTTTCTTGTTATTTTTTTTAGAGCTCCAGATGTGTTCTTTTTTTGAGTGATCCAGATGTTTTTTTTTTTTGTGTGTGTGTGCTCCAGGTGTTTGTTTTTCAGATTTTGAACCCTCTTTTCACCTCATGTAGCCCTAAAAAGAGAAAATCAACATTAAACTTATTTATTAACTATCTCTTCTGACTTTAATCAGCTTATAATAGTAAACATAGTGGGACTGCAATTTCACTGGTCATTTGTACCTTGCTTTGGTGATTATGTCTTTTATGGTCGCTTTATAGACTGGATCTACAGATCTATCCACCATCATTAAAAAATTTTCATGGCTGGACAGAAATGTAAGGGTGGTCCGGGCCTGGTATCTATAAAGACAAGTTTAGTTAGGTACTTTTCATTTACAGAGCTACATCCCAGGTAATAATTAAAAATGTAACCTTAAATCTCAACATTTTAGAGAGCATATACTGTAAAATAAATACCGGACTTCTGAAGCCGAGTCTACAGCCAATCTGCAGATGGCGTTAAGATAGCGATCACTGAAGTTCTTCTTGGAACTGACGAACTGTGATGGTCCCAAAAGTTCTGCCAGTTCTTTTAGGCAGCGAGCAGTGCACTCCCTAACTGCTGAATTTCGATGACTGTGTAATATTGCAGACAAATATCCAAAGCAGTTAATGCACAACAGACAATTCTGATGTACTCACTTTGCTAATACAGATTACCAATATCTTCTATCAAAACTTTAACAAATCATAGTTTTTACAAAGACTTTCCATTAATGTTGAAAAAGTTACAAGTTCGTTATTAGATTATATTGACTATCACATGTTTTAAAAAATTACTAAAACTCATACCTCAGTCCCTCCTCCAGGACTGCATGCAGGACCCCAGCAGAACCACAGTTTTGTACCATTTTACGAAGGGCCCTGCAGACATCATCATGGATGAACTGACTTTTATCCCCAGCCTTCTGAAGAAGGGCAGTGGCAGTGAGCTTCAATTCTGAGTTCATGCCACCCTTCAGGTGTTCGAAGAGGTGCCCCAGTGTTACTATAGCCTCCTGGGAAACTGCAGAGCGAATGTTCTTAACCTAAATGGTGTCCGATTATGTGTAAGTTAGTTAGGCGAATTGAATCTACTAAGCATTTAAATCTGTATTTCAATAAGACATGGAATATCTTTGGGAATGTAATAAGAATAATTTATTCTTGTAGTTGTACTGTGAAATATTGTCAATCACCTGTTTCGAAACAGCAAGGCAGATAGCATCCAGATTTTCCAACAGGATGCCCGGATGATGTTCTGCCATGACACGCACTTGCCACAAACCTTCTATCTTCTTCTCCCTTTTTTGTAAAGACATAAACATATAGTTTTTAAATATGATCAGACTGAAGGTCTTTTCTACATAATGTCTATCTTTCATTGTTTAACCCTTAAAGTGATAGTTCACCAAAAATTCTCCCATCATTTAGAACCGTGCACCAGTACAGATGTGTATGACTTTTTTCTTCTGCAGAACACAAACAAAGATTTTTAGAAGAATATCTCAGCTCTGTAGGTCCATACAATGCAAATGAATGGTAGCCAGAATTTTGAATCTCTAAATATTACATAAAGGCAGCAGAAAAGTAATGCATAAGACTGTTAAAACTATATGTTCTGAAGTTATATGATATGTGTGAGCCAGAAACAGATCAATATGTGAAACCTTTTTTACCCTATATCTCCACCTTCACTTCCACATTCTTCTTGATTTGCTTTTTTGCCATTGCATTCTTTGTGCATATCGCCTCCTACTGGTTGAAGCTAGTCAAAGTTGGAGATCTGGAGACTTTTATTTTATTTATTTCCTTTTCTCCATAATTAGGAATGCCCAATTTCCAATGAGCTCTAAGTCCTCGTGGTTGTGTAGTGACTCACTTCAATCCGGGTGGCGGAGGACGAATCTCAGTTGCCATCATGTCTGAGACCGTAAAGCTGTATGAATTATCATGTGGCTTGATGAGTGCGTTACCGTGGAGACGTATGCTCGGCAGCATCCACGCACAGCTCACCTCGCGCCCCACTGAGAGCAAGCACCACACATTATAGCAAACATGAGGAGGTTACCCCATGTGACTACCCTCCCTAGCAATCGGGCCAATTTGGTTGCTAAGGAGACCTGGCTGGAGTCGCTCAGCACACCATGGATTCGAACTCGGGACTGCAGGGGTGATAGTCTGCATCAATACTCGCTAAGCTACCCAAGTACCCATTACTTTTATGCTGTCTTTATGTGATTTTTGGTGATTTAAAGTTCTGTTCACCATTCACTTGCATTGCATTGACCTACAGAGTTGAGATGTTCTTCTAAAAATCTTCATTTGTGTTTTGGAGAAGAAAGAAAACATATACATCTCGAATGGCATGAGGGTGAGAAAATTATGAGAGAATTTAAATTTTTGGGTGAACTATCCCTTTAATATATATTGTTACCATTCTTGGTTGTCTGTTGCCAGCAGCCGAAGGGCGATTCCTGGACTGAACAATGATCTTTTGTGTTCTGGGTTTTTCTGCACCTCAATATTTTTCCTGATGTGGAACATAGGGATGACCTTTCTGCCAGAATTCTCCGTCTTCTGAACATCTACATGCTCTGTTTTCACTAAACCAACACAAATAAAAGTTGTCCTCAATTAATTGACCAAACTTTAAAATCGGGAACAATTTCCTATACAGAGACTTACCTGATCTTTTCTTTTTGAACAAACTTCCAAGCCTGGGTATCTTGCTTGTCCATTTTACAGAGGCAGGTGGATAATAAAGTGAAGAATGAGGTGGCATATCCGGAGGTGCGTTTTTAAAGGGCAAGGGTGGCAGCTCTGGTGAAGTGTGAAGCTTTACTGGACTGAGGCTGTCCGATAAACATACCTCTTCTTCTTCTTCTAACTCAGCTGCATGTGCGCTGCAGGCTTCAATTCTGTGTGCTACCACATTTATCCCGTCACACATCCTGTCCTGAAGCGCAGTCATCTCTTCCAACAGGCCCTTTACATTTAGATTCTCCTTGTGGATAGGAGAACTTTCTATTTTCTCAGGTGGAATGAAAGGTTTGACCTTCCTAAAGCACCTGTGAAATATTTTATGCTTGCTGAAAGGTGGGGTGGGACTCTGGTGCCCACTGGCCTGTAAAGGTCTTGAAGGTTGAGCAGCAAAGTTCTCATACAGACAAGATGCTGCGATTCTGTTGATCGTAGCATCCTGTCTCTGTTCAAACCTCTCTGCCAGTTGATGGCCCCGAGATACCAGAGACACCTGGTACTCCTTTTCCATTCCCTGTAGGTTTACAGGTGAACTGGTCTGGGAATATAAGAGAAAGGATTGTATTGAACATAGGCATTGCTATATATATCAACAACTGTATTCATGTATAAAACCCCATATTCATGCAGGCCAGCACATACAAACTTTGTATAGAGGACCAACAATATATCATAAACATAATACACCGTTATCCAACACTCAAAATGCTAATTTAGAGTTTGATAGTTTTAGATTGTTTAGAATAGCAATTGGGCTATTTTGTTTTAAAATTTACAATGAAGCAGAGATTTAAGCGAGAGAGAGAGAAAGATCTGATCTGCTTTTTGTATTTATTTTTATTTGTATTACTAATTTTTATATTTGTTAAATTGTTCAACTAAATGTAATTATAGATTAAGATATAGTTCTGTCTTAATACAGCCTCTGCTTTGGCAATATTGTATTGTTTACATTCATGCCAATAAAGCCACATTGAATTGAATTTGAGAGAGAGCGCGCTCTCCTCGTAACTTACATTAACCGGTCTGCTACCGCTCAGGAGATGTAGATCCTGGCGGATTTCTTGTAGCAGCCTGTTGACATCCTGTTGTTTGGCAAAAATTTTGCGAAGCAGATCTAAATCCATTTTAGCACTCAACCATAAAGCAAAATTAACTGAGAAGTTTGTGAAAGGTCCTTCACACAGCTCAAATGACGTTATAATTGATTAATGTGTCACCATGCATGGACGTTCCATGATGTCAGAGTAGAACGTTTCTGAGAAGTTCGTTTACATTCGAAACATTTCAACGTATTACCTGATGCAATACTCTCGGGCCTACAACTCATGATACTTTTATTTACACACAGTATAAATATGTATATTTTTTGTATCATGACCAATTTATTATTTTCAATAGAATCGATACTACATTTATTTATGGTTGTGCAGCTTTCAGTAAACGTATAATTCATGTATGATACTTCGAGTCAATATGTTTGAATAGGTAGAATAATGATTGAGAAAAAAATATATAATATACGTTTCATAAAATGAACCTAAACAGTTTAAAATGTTTTTTTTTTTTTATTATTGGTGTGTTATTGTTATTGGAACTGTCTTGGGAAACTTTATAAACGCCACATAACTTCTTGGAAACACACTCTCAAAAACACACTCTCACACTCTCTCTCTCTCTCTCTCTCTCTCTCTCTCTCACACACACACACACACACACACACACACACTCTCTCTCTCTCACACACTTAAAGGTTAGTGTTTACTTCTCTACTTTATGCTATACTTTTCAAATGTATTGATATAGACCAACACTTTCAATCAAAAATAATATAAATCCACCAAAAAACAGGAATTATTACATTCATTAAGAAGATGTAATACAAACAGTAATCAAATGGTGAATTAAAACATTAGGCAAATTTTTGGGTGAGCAAATAAATAATTATACACATAATTAAATACATTCTGGTTATATACTCATAAATGTAAATATTTAGACCTAATGTAACACTGAAAATATAAATATAACTTAATTAATGTATTATATATTTTCCATATTTCCTTATGATGATAGTAGGCCAGCTGTCAAAATAAATTCAGAATTTTATTATTATTTATGAAAATCAGACAAAATACTCAGTTTTAAGCAAAAAAAAAAAAAAAGTTTTTTTTTTTTTAATGTAAAAAGACAGTTTTACATTAGATTGTCATTGTTCTCTTATCTGGGTTGACATTGTCAAAGATTCAGATTTTTGCAGATCTAAATGTTCTTCCTCAGTTTTCATAAACAATAACACGACATTGTATGTTTTTATTTTCAACGTACAAACAATTTTTTAGTTGAGGTCATGTTTGTTCTTCAGCTAGATCTTAAAAAGCAAATTATGGCCAGACTTTGAGCATGTTAATTCAATTCCTCTTTTAATTAAATACTATTTTAAGGTAAATAAATGCAAATTATAAATAGTTTTGTTTTTCATGTTAACATGTAATTTACAATGAAAGTTAGGTAAGATGACTGTGGAAAATAATAAACAGGCCCCTGCAAGAAAGTAGTTTGAACCCTGCTATATAGTATAAAACCAAAGTTTGCCAATAGAAATAAACTAGGTTGTAAGTTAACATTCTCTCCACTATGTGACAGCAGAGCAAATAAAACTGATTTAATTGCTCAGGTAATGAAAAAAAAGTGATTGCATATCCTGAAACCAGACTTATACAGAAACTGATATTCCTGATACCATCTTTCACTATATTAAACATAGAAAGCCTGTCTACAAAGAAATTATCAAACAAGAAACTAACCAGACACGAATATAGCTCACAAATATGAAATTAATCAGCTACGTATGTTGTGAGCTGGAGTAAAAATACTGAATGCCAACAAAGACACAAGTTGATGCAGAAGCTTTTTAAACCTGTGACATAAACATTCTTAATCATTAGAACTATCACAGTGAAATGCCAGTGGAAGACCACAAATATGAAGGCTATCTATATCTAAAATGTGCATTTATGATGAAAAAAAAAAAGTTGAACAGTGAAAAGTTCTTTGAACACCAACTTTTTCACTGTACATAGTAATGAAGTGACAGCAAACGTACACGTTGACTAGAAATGAATCTGTACTTAAAATCAAGGCAGCTCAGACCTGCCCCTGGAGATTTACCATACTGACTAGTTTACTTTGTGTGAGCTTGAATGATGTTCTTCAGAAAGGTAAATCAAGACTAGTACTGCGCACTCTTGTTTTAAACTGATTATTCACCAGAATATGTAAGCAAGTAAATAAATAAACTGTTAGATTAAGAAATTAACTAAAAATGTGATCAGAAAATAATCTACTATGACCATCTTTTCAACAAAGAATAAAGTTATATATTAGGGAAAGCAGATGTTGAAGAGTTAAAATAGGTGACATATCTTTGGAAAGAAGTTAGATTTCCTGTCTGTAGGCCTTCATTCTATTTCACTGCACAGGAAACCGCAGAGGTTTAGCAGGCATAGAGACCTAAGCACATGTATTGTTTTTAAGTGACATTTGCAATTGTCATCTGCAGAGCGCTTGCAAAGTTCACACACCACTTGGCAGATTTAAAATCCAGGTCAGAAAATGGAAAAATATTTTGCCCTGCGATCATACTCAGTAACCCAGTTCCTCTATACCACCTCTAAAACAAAATGGGTGAGAACGTGGTAATGTGGTATATCTTCTGATCGTGTAGGGTGAGGAAGTGAGTGGCAACGCTTGTGGCTGTTTACAAACTGAATTATAATTTTGGATCAAACAGCATTTCCTGACAATAGTCACAAAGCATTCAGCTGTCATTACAATTAAAGGGATAATTCACCCCAAAATTAAAGTTATCTCATAATTTACTCACCCTCATGCCATCCTAGGTGTGTATGACTTTCTTCTGCTAAACACAAATGAAGATTTTTAGAAGAATAAACAACCCATGTGAATGGTGACCTGACCTCCAAAAACTCCAAAACATAGATAAAGTCAGCGTTCGAGCTGTAATCGAACTGATTACGTATAAGGGTGAGGAAATGATAAGATAATTATTTTTATTTTTGGGTGAACTATCCGTTTAACTGCTTAAAAAAGGTCAAAAATACCTTGCAACAAATCCCTTTGTGATAATTGTAAGCTTATTATCACTACAGGTTTTCTAAACCTAAGGGTAACTATGCGTTTTGCTGCAACTAAATCAAGATTGATAAGCCTTGGTGCTTGCAAAAGAAAATTCACTATAGGCACTAGCTAGGTTGAGAGAGAGACTGCCAAATTTGTCAGGGGACTATTCAGATCCACCTAAATCAGTGTGCCAAATTTCACACTGGGTGGGGTTGTCCGGTGCCTAACAATGAGTATTTACTGATAATGTTGACATTTTCCCATCATATTACCATGACAATGCTACAACAGTCATTTTATGGAAGTTGTGCAGTGTCAAAAAATTGTTTAACTAAGTGTTCTCAGTTCCTTAATTAAATTAAATTAAACCTAGCTCCAACATCTGCAGTCAATTCTGCTTCATATATCTGTGTGGTTTTGAGCAATCCACTCAGCCATAAATCACTGTACTTGATAACAAGTAAGGCACAACAGATGTATGCTAAAAATAAAAATGATAATGAAACCATAAGCAAGAATTTTGGTTGGATGTGTGTAAAAAAAAGAAAGAAAAAAAAGCAACAACACTTGTCGAACATTTCATACTGAACCTTTATTTGGAGTAAAATCTTCCTCACAATAAAACGACTGAATTTATTTTGTTCTGTAAAATGAAAGCACTCTGTTCTCGATAAAACTTTTTTGCATTGAGTTTGGTTTTGTTAACCATTCTTCAGTAAAGACGTTTCTTATTCTTTGATAAATATACTTTTTCTTGGTGCTTTATTCTTTGAACCGGTTTCCCAAAAGATTCCCAAACTTATACTTCCCAGACAATTTAGGCTAGTATTGAACTGAATCACGTGTTAAAGGCATGTTTTGCATGTCCTATAACTCAATAAAGCCAATAAAGCTGGATCCAGAACTGCTGACAGAAGCTTTTATAAAAAATCTTGCAATCTGGCAATCTTGTTCTGACATTCTATATGAATAATTCTTGTACGAGCAGTCCATTCTTTCACTTTCATTTTCAATATCATGACTCAAATGATAATCAAGTAAGCCTTGGCACCTTCATTATACTGCATCCCCCATGAATAACCACAATCTTAATGTTAAGGGTGTTTCAAGTTAAGGAATGTCACTTTACTTTTTCCCTGCACCACTAAACCATCACACTTCTGAGCTGCAGCTAAAAACACAAGCAGACCACACAGGAAGTCGACATGTTGAGTTACTAACAGGTGCGATCTCTCAGCAGAGATTTTTGCATCAGTTTAAATGTGTTAAACTATTTCCCGTGGTCCTACTGATAATGCGTTGTGTCAGCAGCCTCAGAAAATAATCACATTCACATTACCTCTATATTTTTACTCTTCTGACAGTTAGGTTATGGCTATTAAAATGTTTATTCCTTTTCACTGCATTACATAGTTTACAAGTCACTTTTAGCGCCCCTCTGCGGACATCTCAACCAGAAACTGGAACATACACATATCCATACATTCAACAACACTTCCCACTTTGGCCACTGGAGGCAGTGGTTTGAATTTCGGTAAGTACACAACGGTTTTAGCTGAAGAACGTTTTACATACTGTCACCAGATTCATTGTGAGATCAGTCTGTCAAACATAAGAAGAGCACCATTCTGTTTGTGCACTATATTAGTCCTCTGAGCCCTTATGGTAAGAATGTGTGAGGAACAGGCCCAAAGTTTTGTCGTCAGTGATGTCAAATGCCATTGGCACTCATGTCTTGTGACTGGTTGTAACAAGCTAAAGTGTGTATTTATAATTTGAGTGCAAACTGGCCACATAGAATCACATTACTATTGCTAAATGAGGTTGACTTGGCCCTTCCTTTTTTTTCATTCAGCAGTTTTAGTCTCATTTTAATTTACGCTCACACAAATCACAATTACACTAGCAGAGTATCAGCTCATAAACGCTGTTCCTCACACAACTCCCTGTTCCTCAAACAATGTTATTTTACAACATCAAAATACTTTTGCTATAGCACATGACTTGAAAGATTATCAATTTTAACGTTTGGATTACATAACTAACTACATTTAAATGCTTTTTAGAGTGTGATCAATTGCACTAGCATTTTACTTTTAGGACCAGGGTACAAATCCAACATAGCATGCGATTTGACAAGTGAGGTGAAATTGTCATAGAAGCACCCCTTAATGATGGTTGCTTAATCAATTGTGTTTTCACCTTGCATTTGCTGGCAAATTACACTATCGTTAATGTTTAGGTTTAGGGTAGAGAAATTGGTTTTCTTTATTTAAAACTCGATAGGTCATTAACCTTAAAAACCACATCTGTATTTCATCTTACATTTGCATTTTATGATATTGTTGGTAAGGTAGAGATGTAAGTTTTGTTGATTTAAAACAAAGATTGAGAATTAACCAGAAGTGCCACGGTATGTGTAATGAACCATGTCGTTTTATTTTGCAAAAGCAAGCCACCCTAGGTGTATATGACTTTCTTCTTTCAGCCAAAAACAATCATAGCTATATGAAAAAATATCCTGACTCTTCCAAGTGTCATGTTTATTCTGTTTTGTACTTGTTTTCATGTCTTTTATTTTGTAAGTTTAGTTGCTGTTCTGGTCATGTGGTGTCTTGTCATGTGAATTTCCTGTTCCTACATGTGATCTTGTCATGGGTTTCCTTTGTTCATGTGTCTTGCTTTCATTGGTCCATTGTTTGATTACATTGTTATCGGTTCAAGTTTGTCATTGGTTTAGTTTAATAGTCTTGTTATCTTGTTTATAGTTTATAGTCTGTTCATTGGTTGTCTTGTTACCCATGTTTGTGTATTTAAGCCCTCGTGTTTGCCATTGTTTGCTATTTGCCAATACATCAGGTATTGTAAATGTAATTTTGTTGGTTTGTTCAAGAGAACGTGATTCACTTCTCATAAGAGATTTACCTCTCTGCTGAAAGCTGATTATTATGAAAATAAGAATTTTAATTAATTTAAACTGTGCACAACACATTGTGTAAAAAATCTATATTTTTAAAATGCATTTACACTGACAAGAGTTCAGCATGAAATCATGATGACTTAAAAGACATGATTTGCACAGTACATGGGATAACTGTAAAATTATGAAGCAATTAAATACATTTACACAACAAGAAGAAACAGCAGCTGCTATGAGAGCTCAAGAGGACTGCTGCAAACAAATTCTTAATGTGATTAAATATATAAAACAGCTGGTATATCAATGCGTAAGTGAATTAATATATTGCTTGCTTTATACAGAAAAGGCCAATGAAAATTGGCAAGTGGAATTTGCATGCCACTCTCCGCCCCCAGACATATAGGTATAAAAGGGTATGGGGTGCATCACTCATTCAGATTTTTTCTTCAGTGCCGAGTGTGTGTGTTCGTCCTCTCACCTTGCTGTCAGCTGGATCTAAGGCGCATTACAGCGGTCACCCTCGCACGGACGAGAGTTGTGTTTCCCCTGGGCTCTTCGGCGACTGAGCACACAGGTGTAAAGAGAAAGAGCATATTTTCAAATAGAGTATATTTCCTTCTAAAAGAGTTTGCACAAATGGCTGGCATCATTTTAAAGATGAACTTTTACCTTTGTGCCACTGGATGTGGCCATTATCTCTCCCCACCGGATGGCCACAAAATCTGCCTTGACTTTTTGGGTCGCCAGCATGCTGAGCCAGCTTTTGTGGAGGGGTCATGTTCTCATTACGAGAACGTGCACATGAGAACATTGTGGTCGCGGCTCTCTTACTTCGTGAAGCAGAGAGCCACCGTGGCTGCTTCCCGACCGGTTCGTCTTAGGTGGGAACCCAAGCAGCGGGGTCAGTGAGCACCGCGGGCGATTTGGATGTAGAAATGGGAGCGCTTCCACCGGCTCAATCCCTGCGGTCCTCCCACCCTCCAACATGCTCGTTCTTCCCGGTAGAGTATACAAGCGGGCATGCGGTCCGCATCTGGGTGGATTTAATGTCTCGTTCGGGGCTCGTGACGAGGATGAGATTTCGGTTGCAGCATCGGAGAGTGGGCTGCTGCTATCAGAAGCGGACGTATTTCTTGAGCTCCTGCCCTTGGGCAGTAGAGCTCAGGTAGATGCGGATGCTGAGATGGCAGCCGTGCTTGCCCGGGCAGCCGTAAACATCGGGCTCGAGTGGAACCCTCTGCCCTGCCCTGAGCGTTCGCGGCTAGATGATTGGTTGCTGGGCACGGAGCACAACTCACGGCCGGACCCCTTCCCGGAAGTGCATGAGGAGCTTGCGGAGTCATGGAATGTACCTTTCTCTGCCATACCCGCTTCACCGGTTCATCCATTCTGACAGTGGGGCGGTTAATTGATAAGTCAAGCTTCCCCAGGTAGAGCGCGCTGTTGCGTTGCATTTATGCCCGTGGGGCACAGCCACCTGGAGGAACCGAGCATGGCTCTTTTTTTCATCCCTAGGGGTGAAGGCTTTCAACACCGCAGGTCAGGCCACCTCTGACCTGCACGCCATGGACTGCACAACCCAGGGCTAATGCAGGAACTGCTCACCACAACCAACCTCGCTCTCCAGGCGACGAAGGTCACAGTGCGCGCCCTGGGCCAGACAATGTCCACTATGGTGGTCCAAGAGTGGCACCTGTGGCTCAACCTTGCTGAGATGCGTGAAGCCGAGAAGGCTCGCTTTCTCAATGCTCCCATCTCGCAAGAGGGGCTTTTTGGCAACACTGTCGAGGACTTCACCCATCAGTTCTTGACGGTGAAGAAGCAGACAGAGACTATCAAGCAATATCCTGCCGCGGCGCGACTCGGCTGCCAACAGGCCTCCGAGGTCCCACGCCCATCTATTGCAGCATCGGCTCAGGCTTCCCCACCATCTTACTGGCTGTTTTATAGATTGCCTAATATATTATGTATATATTTTCAAAGGGTTTTTTTTTTTTTTTTTTTTTTTTGCTATGGCAAAATACAACACTACATTTAGATTCTCAAATAAATAATTTATCATGAAGGGCCGATTTTGTGGATTTCTCAGATTTTATTTGTAAAGTGCACATTAAGAGGCACAGGGAGTGACTTTTTACTCACAGCTGATTGGTTCAGCATCTGTTAGTGATCTTTAATCCAGAACAAAACCTCCTATGGAGCATGTTAGCTGTGTGGCGTAAGTTACTATGGAAATGAACACTGCTAAAAGCCGACCAACTTTCATGCCTGGAGTTGAGGCAAACTAATCTAAAACTTAGCTGGCTAGCCACCGAAACCAGCTTCATTTTACAGTCCTTTTGGACCGGATCAGAAAACTGTAGGTAAACACTTTAATTTGTGAATATTTCAAATGTCATGACTGTTTAAAAGAACATTACTTGTAGTATTGTAAACAGTTTAATATATTTGGATGCAATGTGTTGTATGTGCATTATGTGTAAACCCTGAAATTAAGTTTTATAATGTTGTGGTGCTTGTTCGTTGTCTTCTGACTGAGTAGCCAATCATAACAGTGGCCATTTACGATAAGTTTTGGAGGCTCTTAGGCCAAAACCAAGCATTTCCGGCAGAGGGCCAGAGACGGGGTGGAAAATGATAATATATTAATAAATTATGACTGTTTTGGTGCAAAACAAAAGAGAAAGAGTATGACATGACCCCTTTAAAGGGATCCACCAGTGATATTTGATTTCCACAATTAAATAATGCAACGTTTCAGAAATACTTTCCCCATGACTTCTAGTTATGTAACTAAAATGTTGCTAGTGTGCCAGAGGTAAATTAAAGGTGTCAAGATCACCTCAAAGTTTCATTAGTTGTAGCAAAGGCTGTGTAAATCCTTTTATGCATAATTTACAGTAGTGGTCAAAAATATTGGCTGTGAAGAAAAAATCTGCATTGTTTGATCTTTCATTAAAAAAAAAAAATCACAAAAATCGAAATTTACTTTAATTAAAGTAAAACAATTGAAAGAGGGGAAATATCTCATTAAATATTTTTCTCCAAAAAACGTTGGCCACAATTATTGGCACCCCTAGAAATTCTTACGAGTAAAATATATCTGAAGTACATTCCCATTCTTATATACATTTTTTTGTGCACCTGTGTGACTAGGAACAGGAAATTGTTCAGCCATGACTTCCTGTTTCATAGGGGTATAATTATGAGGCAACACAAAGGCAAAATACCCTTAATCATAAATCACAGTGGGTTAGACTACAGAATATAGTTATGATGTGTGGCAAAAGGTTGTTGAACTGCACAAAATGTTAAGTGGCTATAAGAAAATAGCCAAAGCATTGAAAATACCCATTTCCACCATCAGGGCAATAAGTTCCAGTCAACTGGAGATGTTAAGAATCGGCCTGAAAAAGGACGTGTGTCTATATTTTCTCCACAGTGAGGAGGTTGGCTCAAGTGGCCAAATAATCTCCAAGGATCACAGCTGGAGCATTGCAGAAATTAGTTGGGTCTTGGATACAGAAAGTCAAAAAAAAAAAAAAAAAAAAAAATCAGACAAGGCCACAAGTTGTTTGGGAGGGTTTCAAGAAAAAACCCTCTGCTCTCATCCAACAACAAACTCAGTTTGCCAGACACTACTGGATAGGGTGACCATACATACTCTTTTTTTGAGTACTGTCTCCGTTACCAGTGTTGGGTGTAATGCTTTATTAAGTAATCAATTACTGTAATTAAATTACCTTTTCAATGAAAAATGTAAAGGATTACTCTTAATTTTTAAGTAATTTAATTACTGTTACTTCTGATGTAACTGTGCTAAATACTATTTAGACTACAGAACAATTCTATATAAAACATTTATTCTGTTAAAATATAAATGTTATGTGTAATGTAAATAAATATGTTTTCTAATTTAATGCTGCCCCCTTAAATTCTTTGGCCAGTTCATGAATAATTTATTTGATTTTATATGATTTATTTGAAAGACTTAAAAGAACAGTTTCATATCTATCCTTGTATTTTTCATCTGGTAGAGGTTGATAAGGGTTTTAGAAAGTAATAAGTAATGCAATTACTTTTCAGACAAAGTAATTATTACAGTAATCTAATTACACTGTTGAAGAAGTAATTGGTAGTTAGTAATTAATTACTTTTTTACCTTACCAATGACTGCTGGTTACACATGTAGCTTCTATTCCCTGAGATGAATTGAACGAGACATTGCTGTAAGCACTATGCGGAGTCCTTATTTGATGACCTTGTTAAAACCCTTATACAATCTCGTCAGTCCTATTTAGGCACACAGCTCAATCACCATTTTCTGACTGAGGGACAAGAGTAAGTCACTTGTATCTTGAAACTCTGAATTATTCGTGTGGCCAGTATCCGTAATGTCTCGTTCCCTTCATCTCAGGGAACCAAGATTGTGTGTAACCAGAGACGTTCCCTTTAATTCAGTTCACTCAGCGTTGCTGTAGGCACTATGGGGAACAGTATCCCATCACACCGCATGTGACGTCATTCACCAGGGGAATAAACACTTGAAAAAGAGTGTGTATGAGAAGTCACTGGCCTACAGGCTAATATGTCTTCAAGTGTATAATCAATGAATAATCCCACATGGTGGATGCCAGATGGAAATTACTGTAATCTGGGAATCTATATGAACTATATAGATATACAGTACACAGTATAGTTTTATTAACAATTTCACAAACATCGTTGGAAAAGTATAGGTTTTTATTCTTATGAGCGTACGTGTGTCTTTATGGGGGCGATTCAACAATAACAGCCTACATACAGGTGGCTGTGCCTATTATTGTTAGTAGCCCACCCGTAAAAAAGAGCTTGGACTCACCCACTGAATGTAAAAAAAGCGCTCTATACAGAGAGGACTTGTGAGGAGATGGACGCAACTTCCAGGTTGTAAAACCTCACAAAAGAGTTTTGTGAATATCATCCTGCTGCCAAACATATATCCTGTAAGGAGACATTTGTCCATGCCCATGAAGAGGTCATGCCTCTAGTTGAGTGCGCTTTGACACTAATATGGAAATTCACGGCCTGTGATTCGTAAGCATGGTACAATAAAAATACACTGTACCCCACAGCCCCACCCTTCCCCCATCTAATAAGTGTAAATAAATATGAAGTGTTGTGTTGACATTTAGCTGTCGGTTGATAGTCAGTTGCCAGTGTGTTATTAAGAGAAGTGTGAAATGTGAGTCCAGTCTGAGGCTAATAAAATGCATTGCTGATATATGTATCAAGAGTTAAAAAGTCTGATTTCTTGGAAGAAGTTGTCATGAAGTCGGCTGGTGTGTGTTCTGATGCTGCAATACCGCCTGCATAATGGTAGCGGTGAGAGCAGCCCATGGCTCGGGTGGCTGGAGTCTCTGATGATCTTCTGAGCTTTTTTCACACTCCACCTGGTAGAGATGTCCTGGAGGGAGGGACGCTCAGGGACACTGAGGAACTCGAAGCTGCTGACTCGCTCCACTGGTACTCCATTGATGGCGATGGGGCTATGTTTCTGTCTTTTCTCCTGAAGTCTACCACAAGCTTCTTGGTCTTACTAACTTTGAGGGAGAGGTTGTGCTCCTAACACCAGCATGTCAGAGTGTGCACCTCCTCTCTGTAGGCTGTTTCATCATTGCAGTGATCAGACCTACCACCATCGTATCAACAGCAAACTTAATGATGACATTGGAGCTATGTATTGCCACACAGTCATGTGTGTACAGGGAATACAGACGTGGGCTGAGAACACAGCCCTGTGGGGCTCCAGTGTTTAAGCCAGTTGGTTCGTGCACGCTCTGATGACGCAGTACGGAATTACATCTGGACCCGGGACTTTACAGATATTCACCCGTCGGAAGGATCGAGACCTTTCCTGGGTTGATGGTGGCTATTGAAAGGCCCGGCCCCGAATACCAGACATGAGCTGATGACCGACAGTGCCTGCATATCACTGACTGTTTAACTGAGACCAGAGCCAAGAGGAGTGGGGACTTAGAGAAAGCACACATAGATCAACAGATTCCAATGATTTGAACAGTAGTCTCATGAGCACATTCAGCACCAGATTTAAATCCCAAACTAGGTGGCAGGGGGAGGCAGGGTACAAAAAAAGATATAGAGACATGTGGTGTTACAGAAACAAAACAAATCCACATGCTCTCACAAGACAACAAAACACCTGAAACGCATGAGTGCACATCGCCAAGACAATGAGGCAATTTACACCCATGCCAACCGACAAACAAGATGAGAGAATGCGTAGCAACGGCAAACAAAGCGATGCCATGCATTCTCCCACTAAACGAAACCTGAGCGTACATCTTGAAGCAAACGCCACGCCACGAGATGCATGCAGCAGGCGACAAAAACAAGACAGGACACCTGTTGAGAGTTCGGCCACACACAGACCTGACACCTTACACTGAAGTGACTGAACCTCAGCATAACAAGACAGCTCACGACCGGGGCATGCAGCGTATAGCGTGTCTCATGGGAGACAGATATAGATTACAGACGCGGGTGCATGCCACCAAGAGGAAAAGAACAATGCACTCACGCCAATGCAGACATGGAACATAAGTGTCCGGATCCCAACATCAAAACAGAAACAGACAGAAGGGTCAGGATCCAGACACCATGGTCCACACATGAAACAAGACCAACAGAAAGACAGACATGGGACAATAATGCCATAGTCCTTCCAGGCAAAAAACCCAGAGTGACATAGTGACAGGACCATGACACTAGGACTGAAGCAGGGCTGCCTTGAAGAACTGAAAGGTAAAGCATGTCTGCCCATGGAGGAACCAGCCTCTGAATGTGGAATGCCAATACAATTTCTACATAGGCCTTAAGGATCAATGGGGTGAGATCCTGGGGTCTGGTATCTCTTGCAGAAATACAAGGATCTCACTATGGAGTTTTTGCCATGTGAAGAGCACTAATTTGTAAACACGTGCACCTTAGTGCATAGAGGTGTCTTGTTGATTGTGTTGTAGCCTGCAGAATGGCATTAACCATGACAGAGCATGTGATTTATGTAAGCTATCACATTCATAGTAGCTTTGTATTCTGTGATGGCCTGGATGCCTTGCCACATGCGTCGGGGGTCAGAGTTGTTCTTGAAGTGATCCTCAATCCTTAGCTTGTGGTTGTGCTTGGCCTTTTTGATACCCCTAGCCCCTGGATGAGCTATAGGCTTGAGCATCACCTGATCTGAATGCAATGTCTCGTGCTTTCAGCAGGAGTCTGACCTCACAGTTCATCCATGGCTTCTGATTAGGGAAAGTGGTAATCTGTTTGAGGGTGGTGACACTGTTGATGTTTGAGTTGATACAGTCCAGAATGGAGGAGGCATATGAATCAATGTCTGTGTGGGAGTTGTGGGTGGCCTGAGTTGCGAACACTCTCTAGTTAGTGTTTCCAAAACACTGCTGAAGTGCCGAGTCAGCTCCGTCTGGCCACACTTTGACCGTCCTTACTGTTGGTTTCACACGTATGATGAGTGCTAAATACTTGGGCAGTAGAAACAAAGAGAGGTGATCTGAGTGTCCTAGATGGGGGAGGGGAGCAGCTTTGTATGCATCAGTTATATTTGTGTAGACTTGGTCTAAAATCTTTCCTCCTCTTGTGGGGCATGATACATTTTAATGGAGTTTAGGCAGTACAGTCTTTAAATTCAAGTGGTTGAAGTCACCCGCGACAATGTAGGCTGCCTCGGGATGCAGAGTTTGTTGTTTACTGATAGCAGAATGCAGTTCTTTCATGGCAATCTTAGCATTAGCATCCGGTGGTATGTAGGCTGATGTTACTGCAGTTGATGTAAACTCTCTGGGCAAATAGAAAGGACTACACTTAACCATGAGATTCTCAAGGTTAGCTGAGCAGCGACTCTCGGTAATGGTGGTGTCCGTGCACCACATTTTGTTAACATAAATGCACAAATCCCCACCTCGGGTCTTACCGCAGTCATCAACTATTCTGTCCGCATGGAGCAGGCAGCATCCAGCTAGCTCGATAGCACTGTTGGGTATTCTGCTGTTAAGCCAAGTTTCTGTAAAAATCATGATGTTGCAGTCCATAATCATTCTGTGTGTGGGGATCCACAGCTGCAGTTCATACATTCTGTTCACCAGTGAGTGAACACTGGCGAGGAAAAGGCTTGGAAGAGCGAGTCGATGTGAAGTTAGCTTTAGCCTCGCTCGAATTTCACTGCGTGACCCCCTGCGGCGTTGTTTGCGTGTCCGTCTGAAGAGCCCTCCAGTCGGTGTGGGGATGTTCAGAGGTCCCGTTGGTTTAGCGATCTCTGGAAGTATGCTAATAACGATGTCAGAATTGCAGGAACCGATGTCCAAGAGTTCCTGTCGGGTGTACGATATGTACTCTAAACTGTTTTTACCGAAAATATTTGAGTAAAACAAGCATATTACCACTGATTTGCAGAATCTGGAGAGACACTGAGCATCGCGATGCGTTCGCGTTGCCATTGTCTGGATTATATGTGAGATTTATGAGATTAGTGCTGCCGGGGAGAGGCGAGAACACGTCAGAGAAATTATTTTGGAACCTGGCAACCAATTGCCTCCGCATCAGTCTCCCATGATGCATTTGATTATACACAACGAACACCCAGTTTATGTAGATACGGACCAGGAGGAAGGTTTGAGTTGTCGATTTAGTTCTGTTCAGTTAATTTTTTACGTATTTTGCTCAAATTTATTCGTATTTGTTTTTTGTAATATTGCGTTGTTCACATCTCATGTTTTATTGGCCTCCGCTGTCACTGCAGGAAAAAACATTCATCTGCTACGTGTGGTGTGTCTCTGTTGTTCACCTGTTCTCTTCATAAATAAATAAATGCATAATCTGCTATATGCTCGTCCTGTAAATTCATGATTAACAATGAAAATAAAAGCTATTTTCATATTGTTATAAGTCTTATTATAATTAAAATATGAAAATTAAAATGGCGGGTAATAATAGATTATGATGGAAATTTTATGACCCTATCCATCAAAATGACGGACGATGAGAAAGTCTAACGTAAGCACTGTATGTGACTTGTTTTTTGTTTGCTTTTTTGCATAGGAGAATTTCAAACATTACAAGTAAACGTGCTACTGAGATGGACATAAAACATGGACAAGTTCTTGAAAAGGAAAAATAATGACAATGGTTAGACTATGTGGGAAAGTGGTGTGCCGTCGAATTTTTTAGTTGTAAAAAGTGTGCCGTGGCAGAATTTTTTTTGGGAAACATTGTATTACAGTACCTTTCCACACACAACCCCTTTAACAATTCGGGAAAAGCCGTCCAATTAGTATCCAAAATTAGTGGATGGTTGAGGCAGGAACTAACCACAGCCTCAATGTTATGCTTTTGACCCTGAAATAGAATAGTGACGATCACTGCAGGATAATCGTAAATATCCCTGTGCACACACCTTACCTTCACCTGATTATTTGTATCCAATGCCCCATTTTGAACCAAGCATTGATGAATGGAGATTTGGTTACAACCTGAATCTACCTAGGCTTAGTTTGAACCCCCCCAATACTCACAGGTATTTGGTACATTCCGGCTCAATTGGGGGTGGCTTGTGGAGTGTCAGGACCCAGATCAATGTCCCCACCTCCATCACCAGGCATTGTTCGCAGACGTGTCCCGGCTCCCAACAGATCAGCCCAAACCTCATGCCCACACCAGTGGCAGCAGCTTCCCCAACCTGAGAGGAGAAAAGGGTAGAGCCAGGGGAGAGAGAGACAGGAGTGTTAGTATGGTGCCCCGGCCTTGGGGGATTGTTCCATCATTTCCAGGGAATGGGATAGTTCGGAAAGAAGGATGGGATGGGGTGGGGGAGGGACCACAGAGAGAGAGAAAGCGGGGTGCACCGGCCCCCGGGTATGCAGCTAAATGGTCCTCCGCCAACTCACGGCTTCATCCAGCAATGCCAGTCAGTGGCACTGGACCCACTTCGCAGTTCCTTTCAGTAGTTGGGAAACTAATTGTTCCAGTACCACGAGAACGATGACACCCCTCGACGTCACTGGGCTCCTCAGCCAGCACCCACCGCTGGCAGGCATTACGGAGCGAAGGCAAATGGGTGGCCGACTTGGCTCAGCATCAGGGAATGGAACCACTGGCGATGTTCTTCAGGACTGCAGCCGACCCACTGCAGGATGACTTTCATCAGCTCAGGGTACCTCAGGAGGTTGTCGACCAGGAGTTATTGGGCCTAGAGTAGGGCATCTTCGGTCAGCAGGTAGGAGGTGGACTACCCACTGCACAAAAAAACTTTTGTCTAACATCCCAGCGTATCCAGTGAGGATGCACAGCATGAGAATGTGTGTGCGTCTCAAGCAGCGAGTGCATTTCTGTTTCTTGTGAGAACACAGCATACGGAAACACATTTTTCTACCATCCCAGTGTACCCGGCGAGGATGAGTAGCATGTGAAATGAAGCGGTGAGTCATCAGACTTTTTTGATGCTGCAAGGGATACAACGTCATCTCCATCATCAGAACCAGCAAAGTGATAAGGCTGTGCACTCCAATAGAGGGCCAGAGCTCATCATGCATATACTGTACTGTCGAAGACACTACATCTGAAGATTGAAGGGATCCTCCTTCATTTCCTCCAACTAAACCCCACAGCCTCACTATGCCTCCTCATGTGGTCCATCGGGATCAAACAGAGGCGGCAGGTGGGAGGGTGCAAAGATGGGACCGTCCCTCAGAAAGAGGGTGATCCTTAAGCGTAGTGTCCGGAGAATCATGCCCTTTCAATTAAGGCAGTCTGTCTCCATGACAGTAACTTCAGAGAAGGTGCAGCCCATGCCGCAAAAGCAGCTCTCATGTTCATCTGATGGCAGAGTGTGCTGCTCGCTATGGGAAACACTTGTGGAACGACATATTGAAAAAGACATGTTGCACGCAAGTGGCTCTTTTTTTTTAATTTATCAACATATCTATAGAACCCATTCACCAAGCACGACTTTGATGGCAAAGCATAGAAGTATTCACAGGAACACTGCAGGGTAGCAATAAGTCTCCTTGTTGTAGGCTCTTGATGTACAGGCGACAAGTTGTCCTGTCTGTTTCATAGCAGAGAAGATCTGTCCGCTGAGGCACTTTTTTTGCGATGAAGCGTAGAGGGTTTCCAAGATGATGTTCTAGGGAACAGATGTTGAATGTTGAAGGAATACAATTCTGAAGAAATGGTGAATGAGCACCCGCTTATATAGGCAAACTACATGCCTTAAGCGGCGGAGCTAAAAACACCATTGCCAATCAGAGGATCGGTGTGATTGTATAAGGGTTTCAACCAGATCATCTAAGCAGGACTCTCCATAGTGCTTACAGCAATGTCGAGTGAATTGACTCTAAAGGGAACAACAGCAAAAAGACAGGTGGAACTGATGCATGCACCAGTTTAGATTGGATTGTGATGCACCCCTGAGGTGCAAATACAACAGAATTTTAAGTAGTGACAGAATAAGATTTTAGTTAGGAACTTTTTATCAGACTGCCAGTCTTGAATCTAAATCTGTCTGGATCTGATCATCTGAGCTCAATGTCCATTTTTGGTTTCCCAGTAAGATGTAAAGCTCTGATCATCCTCTCTCAGTTCACTTTTCTTTGCCAATGATTAATACAACTCTTCTCTATTCTCCTTCAGACTTTTATTTGTACATTTTGCTTTGCTGTCTACAGTGACAGGTACACACTGACACAAAATAACACAATCTCTGCTCATAAGGTAGAAAACCAATAAACAAAAGGTTCACAAAGAGAATAAATGATGAGAGAACAGGACGTGGTGTAAAGGTGTGAAAAAAACATTCCGTTGCATGAGCAACACACAGGAGGATCAGGCAAGTCAGTGGGGGAAAAAAAACAACGTTATACTTCCAATTAACCATTTTCGTTGTTCAAAAACTCAATGGAGAATTTCATAACCATACTGAAAGAAAAAAACACTTTTAATTAAAAAAAATATTCAAGATAAACAGATAATTGCCTATAAAAAGCTTTATTAAAAAAACAAACAAGTGAAATGTTGAAAAAATAAAACATCAACAACTGACTGTTAATTGCTAATACACAGTACTGATCAGTTAGAACACAGGAGTTACAATTTCTCTGTAAGTAAGGTTTTTGCTGGAGAATTACAGATCCCTACAAATGATTAAGCTCATGAACAGTCAGTAATGAACAATGACTGTTTAGCCAGCATGTTACATGCGTATATTATTGGACATTTCTAGAGCATAACATTTCATTGAGAAGAATGTTAAAGTGAGTATTTAAAACAGAATTGTGAATGAAAACTGATCGTTATCATATTTCCCCCTCAAACCATGGTGCTCCCTGCCACTGACTCCTCCCTCTTCCTACCCTTCTGCATTCTGTGACCTATATTATTATAATTGAGCAACTCTCAATGTGTCAATAATTTTGGTATCTCTCAACTGCTGTGAGAATCCACACTTGCGTAAGTTTTTCATTTTTAAACCTTTCTCACTTTCAGGCTACTTATTTTGTATCTTGAACCCTCACATTAATGCTCTCATTTTATACACTCATAGAAAAAAAATTTACTCATCCAGACATTTTTTTGATCCCAAACTGTTTTTTTTGGGGGGGGGGGGGGGGGGGGGGAAATATATATATAAATGTACCTTTAAAGGAACACAATATGTCCTTAGGTTACTTAGGTTATGAAGGTACAAAGGGTCCCCTTGTGGATACCATCCCTCTGACTGCCCTTGTCCCTTAATAGGTACAGTGTAGTACTTTTTTCCCCTCTGAGAGTGGTATACATTTTTCAAGGCTGTTTTATTGTTGAAGTAATTTTACTCTTGCATACTATTGCTGAGAAAAAGCATCAGATTTAATTTCTTGCTTTCCTTGTGTTGAAGTGCAATATGAAATTACAGTATATTGTTAATCAACTTCAGTTCCATCTGTGATTAATGACTTATAGAATTCAGAACCAAAAAAAGTCTAATATATCCTACTGCGACAGTACAGAAACAAACAGAGTGAGAGAGATTATTTTACTCCTACTGTCGGTTCATCTAAAATAAGGGGGAAATACCAGGCAATGAGATATGAGAAATGATCACCTCCAAAGATTTCAGTTTTCAATAAAATCAATTGAGTACACTGTTCAGTAAATAACGTGGTTCCCCTAAAAAGTAGATTCATAACAGTATAGAGGTACTACACAATGCTAAAAATGAAAAAAAAAATTTTCAATGAAATGGTACTTTTACCAGGAAAGACCCTCAGAAAGTTGACAGACTGTTACATCAGCACGAATGTAAATGTAAGATTTCAGTTGAAATGTGTTATGAGTGAAAAGGAGAAAGACATCAAAGATTAATTTGTTCTGTGTGGTTTTCCAATTTCACTTATCTGTTCAAATGAGTCAATTACTGGTTTGATCCAGCTCAAATTAACAATGGATTTCTATAGTAATATTGTAGTAACCATGTTTATTGGGGGAAGCCATAGTTTTAACGCAGTTAACCATGGTGTTGCAATGGTAGGTTTCATTTTGTGGTTACTATGACTTTACTACAAAATACCATGGTTATACTACATTTACTGTAATCAAACTATAGTTAATTTTTGTAAGGGAAGGTTTAAGCATAGGTGTTGGTGGATGGTGTCTATGGGACTCTAAATAAACACAATAAAGACATTGCAGTGATGTCCCTCTATTGTTTGTTAGTATTTAATTAGGATTGAATATAGTATCTGCCACTGTTTGTACTGGGATTCTTTTTACACCTCTAATTATCTAATAACATACAGTATTTACTAACATAGATAACTGCAGTGTGATTATTGTGTATTTAGTGTCCCAAATACACCCTGTACCAACCCATAAACCTAAGTCTAACCTTACTTTACAAACATTAGCCATGGTTTTACTACAGTAACCATAGTATCACCATCGTATTTTGTGATAAAATCATAGTAACAATATTTACACTATATTACCTTAGTAGTACATGGTATGGTTAATTGCATTAAAACTATGGCTTCTCAAAAAACTGGCTACTACAATATTACTATGGTAAAGCCATGGTTTAATTTACCCAGATTTAGTGCATTACTTTTCTTTTGTTTTACTTTTTTTTTTCACAGAATGCATGTACAGTTTAGCCTTTCACATATAAAATGCTTGGACAGTCACAACTTTTAGTCACTAGTGAAAACTAATCAAAGTAAAAAAGTAAATGTGTGAGCATTTTGTCAGAGTGTGTAATGATAGAAATATACTAATTATAATTATATTTTTTCTTTGAAGAAGATGGATGTTAAAACAAAGGTCACCCTGAGCAGTGAAGATTTGACTGGTGTGCTTTCTAGTTTGGGGGACAACTACAACTACAGCTACTATGATGATACCTGCTGTGGAGTGGTTTGTAGTCAAGACACCAGCATGCACTTTGATGCTATTTTTATTCCAGTCCTGTACTCTGTGGCACTGGTGGTGGGGCTGGTGGGAAATGGGCTCGTACTGGTGGTGCTGTGGAAGAAGAGGATGAACTGGAATGTCACAGACATCTTCATCCTCCATCTGAGCATAGCAGACAGTCTACTGCTGCTAACACTGCCATTCTGGGCTGTAGAGGCAGCGAAGGAGTGGATCTTTGGGACAGGACTCTGCAAGCTGACTGGAGCTTTGTTCCAGGTGGGCAAGAGCTTTTAGGTTCACATTTCTGTTGATTTTTACATGAAAGATTATATATATTATTCCACTGTTTTTTGTTTATTATTGTTTGTTTTGTTTTTTTTATTATTGTTTTGTTTCTCCTACATCAGTAGTTCTCAATGCAACCCCAATATGGATTGTAGGGCTGGTATTATATAATGGATAAATCAATGCTAAATGCAAATAATAAGATGCAACTAACCCATAGAGTCATGCATTGCTTGGACAGCCAAATTGAGAGATGAAAATCCTTCCCAAATTGCTTGTTGACATCAAAGGCTGTGCATCCAATCAAACTAAAGTATTTTGTCACTTGGTTGAAATTAGGCAGACCCCAAAAGATTGTGTAACATTGCCTCCTCATTGAAAATCAATGAAACTATGCAAGGAATAGTAAAGAAATGGATATGCAAAGAAAATTCAAAGCAGACTTAATTAAATATGGGTTCACTCACAGTAAACAGTTTGTACAGACCACAATTTGCTTTTTGTGTGGTGAATAATTGGCTACTGAGAGCATGAAAGCATTGAATTTTCGAAAGATACTTAGAAGCCACAATTTCAATTTGTAAAACTGTATCATGTTGTTGGGATTTCTTAGTTCATTTTTTATATTAAAGCTACACTATGTAACTTTTGGATGTATAGCAGTTGACGCCTAAAACTGCAAGTTTCTTGCGGAGGAACACTTCACGTCAGTTGTGATTCAGCACTGCTCTTCTGCGTAGATGAATCACATGGTTTGAGGACTCAAACATTACCTGCAGAACAGAGTCACGATGAGCTGTTTTCATGTTGACATTATATTATTTGCTTAAACATTTATAGCTAATATATTACTTACATAGAGGAAGACAATTAACAATCCTGTTAATTACATTTTAATATGATTATTAAACAGTTTTACCCACTACAAAATACACATTTATGTTTTTATTGCACTATACATAAATTTAAGAGGTGAAACTCATGAAATTGCTGACATTAGTTTTTATATTACAATCTACAGCCTAAGTGACAATGCAAGTGAATTGTAATACTAAAATAGTAAGTCTTTGCGCTGCAAACAATAAGAGTGTAATACAAAAACGCAAAATGAGGATTCAATAAGGATGAAATATACTTTATTGAACATGAAAATAATAAGTAGAAATATGCAATATCTCAATTACAATGATACATTTTTAATAGTTTATTTGGAAGTAAAGTTACAACAGACAGATGGTTACATGATAAACAAATTATTAAACATTACTGTTCTATGAAATCGCTACATTATAAACAACTTGAGATGAGCATACATCCACGGGGAACCACCTTGTGCCTATAGTGGCTATTATTATATTATCTGCTAAAAGAAAAAACATGGCAAGGGTCTGTATACTGATTTATTGCTCCCAAAATACTGTAATGTCTTACACTTGCTTGCAATGTTTAGAACATTAGGTCTTCTTCACACAAAAAATGCGATGGCTCAAGCCAGCAATTGCTCATGGATCGCTCAGTCATTTTCAAAAAGTTTTTTTGGTAACCAGAATCATCATGGTGCAGCCCAGTGGTTGTTCAGGAAAACTGTAGATACTTAGTAGGAAATGTTTAGGATCAGCTTCAGGTTTAAAATCTTTCTTTCTTCATCAGATCAATTTCTACTGTGGCATCTTCATGCTGGCATGCATCAGTCTTGACCGCTACCTGTCCATTGTCCATGCAATGCAGATGTATTCTCGTAAAAAGCCCAAGGTGACGCACTATTGCTGTCTGGTCATCTGGCTGTTCTGCCTACTGCTCTCAATTCCTGACTGGATATACCTTATGGCCATTCCAGACTCCAGACGTCAGGATAAAATTGAATGTGTTACCTTTTACCCCTCTAATTCCTGGCATTTGTTCTCTCGTCTGCTCTACCATGTGGTGGGTTTCGCTCTACCGGCACTCATGCTGCTGTTCTGTTACTCCTGCATCCTTCTGCGGCTGCAGCGCGGCTCCCAGGGCATGCAGAAAAAGAGAGCCATGCGTGTTATTGTAGCCCTGGTACTGGCCTTCTTCATCAGCTGGACACCCTTCAACATCACTCTCATTGTCGACACCTTCCAAACCAAAATCAGCACCAATAACCAAACATCCTGTGCCAGCACCACAGCATTGGATGTTGCCCTCACAGCAACTTCCACATTGGGCTACTTACACTGCTGTGTCAATCCAATTCTTTATGCATTTGTGGGGGTGAAATTTCGTCAGCATTTGTTGGACATGCTGAGACCACTAGGCTTCACGCTTAAGGGACCAGCAGGGCTGATGTCCCGGAGGAGCTCTATATGGTCAGATTCAGTGGACACCTCATACACTTCTGCTTTCTGAAACTTATATGCCATGAAACTAATGTATGTAAACAATCAGTGACCTTTTTCTTCAACAACCTTTTGAACTGGTATTAATTAAAATGTGAAAGGTAAATATATTTACAAGGTAATGTACATATAAATATATATTTCTCATGGCTTACCTGTAGGCATAAAGACTGTGATAGATGGAGTAAACAAGAGTAAACTCTTCATTCCTCATTATAATAGATAGATTTTTTTTAAACCACTATAATTGATATCAGCTGAGGCAGGGAGCTACACAGTGGTAATGTTTTTACAATACATATACAGTTCATAATCATTCTAACATTGAGTAAAAACATTTAACTAAATAAAACAAATTAACATGATATACTAAGGGCTGTATAATTACAAGATGTCATTGAATAGTATAAATATTTTGTTGTAGTTTTTATATTTTTTCACTATGAATGATGGGAGTTGCTAAAAATGAATAAATAAGTATTACAAATTAGGGTTCTAGTTGTTGTATCAACAGTTGTTGAGAAAGTTTATATCAAACTATTTGTTTCTTATATATGCTTGTTTTCTTATATAGTTTTCCAACATGTGAATTAATGTTTTTAAATGTATATCTGTCAGTTTGCAGTAAACACATTTTCAAATAGGTTTAGTCATGATAAGGAGAACTGTTGCAGTTATTTTAGTGTTTACTGTAATTCTTATATGCTCTTATATTTTTGTTGTTGTGATTTTATGAAATTTAACCTCCTTATGTAATTTTCAGTTAGAATAGCCCATTATACATGCTAGGGTTTATATTTTTATGCCTAGCTACAACATGAATTGTCCTTTCTGTTTTTTATTTTATTGGTATAAAACTGCAATGCAATAAAAGAGAATATAAGTTATAATCTGTATTAAGTAAGCATAGGCTAATATGTTTTCAGTGTTAACATCTTTAATGTGTTGCATATCATTTACCTGCAATTTTTAATAAATTTAAGGAAGACATCTCACCGCAATGTTCTTTTGTACTCTTGAATTGGAAACTTTTATACATTTATTTTGCACCTGTATTTACTCTAAAGACTTCTGGACCAAGGTATTTATGTTAATATCTATAAACATTTCATAAAATAATTGCAATAAATTACACTATGATCCTGTTTTTGGACTGTAGGATTTCCCATTATTGATGACACTCTAAAATTAATGTAAGCAAAATTTGAAGATTTATTTTGTATCCCCAATATGTAATTTTTTTGTTTGCATGCAGAAAGCATTCAGACCCCTTCACTTTTTCACCCACATTTTGTAATGTTGCAGCCTTCTGTTAAAATGCTTTTAAAAAATGTAATCAACATTCCATACCCCATAATGAAAAGGAAAAATCAGATTTTTCCTTGGTCGGAATATTATGAAATTAATATTAGCCACAGAAGAGGTGCAGATTTTGCAACCAATACTTTCAAGTCAAGTCAAGTGGTTTTTATTGTTGTTCAACCATATACAGTTAGTACAGTACACAGTGAAATGAGACAACGTTCCTCCAGGACCATGGTGATACATAAAACAACATAGGACAAACACAGAACCACATGAGACTACACAGACTAAATAACATACCTATATAAAGTGCACGTGCAAAAACGTGTGCAAAAGTACGGGACAGTACAATAAATTTCTAACAATGAACATTACAATAGGCACAGTGATAGACAGTGCAGCGCCGACCAGTACACAGTAGTGCAAAAAGATGACAGTTTCTAAAAATGCCAAATGTAAACATAACATACTATGATATAGTGTTCTATGCACATAGCAGTTATTGAGGTAGCAGTTATAAAGTGGCAGTTATTAAAGTGCAACTCAGGACACGTGTGTGTTTGTCAGTCCAGTCTCTGAGAATTGAGGAGTCTGATGGCTTGGGGGGAAGAAGCTGTTACACATTCTGGCCGTGAGGGCCCGAATGCTTTGGTACCTTGTAACGCTCTTGATCAAAAGGGGCCGGATAGCTTGCCTAAATGGTTGTAGTCAGGTGTAAGCAAAGACACACAAGACGTAACTGATATTCCACCGTGGTGATATATTATCAGCTGTCGTCGGTCCCACGTACACATGGGCAGTTTGCAAAACACACAACTAACAACAACTGCGTTACTGGTTAGAAATAAAAACAGAATAAGAGCAACAGAAATACAAAACGGGCTTGCACACATACATGCAATGTTCACAGCTGCAACTGCACAACTGCCCACTCTGAGCGAGGGAGTAACAGAGTACGTTCCATCTTAAAGGCGCAGTACCTAATTCTACTTGTTACAACCTCTTGCCAGACGGCAGGAGGGTGAAGAGTTTGTGTGAGGGGTGTGCGGGGTCATCCACAATGCTGGTTGCTTTGCGGTTACAGTGTTTTTTGTAAATGTCTTTGATGGAGGGAAGAGAGACCCCAATGATCTTCTCAGCTGTCCTCACTATCCTCTGCAGGGCTTTGCGGTCCGAACCGGTGCAAGTCCCGAACCAGGCAGTGATGCAGCTGCTCAGGATGCTCTCAATAGTCCCTCTATAGAACGTTGTGAGGATGGGGGGTGGGAGATGTGCTTTCCTCAGCCTTCGAAGAAAGTAGAGACGCTATATATATACTTGAACAAAGACCTGGAAGGTAGGAAGAGACAACTACATAATTATGAATATTTGCATTTATTCACATGCAATTGCAGCGTTTTCCATGGGATTTTGTGAGACTATGAAAATTTTGTACATTTTAAAGTTAAAAACTTCCATCTGGTGCACTTTGAGAGCAAAATAAAGAGGCTAGTGTTGTGCTCATGTAAACAGTGTTGTGCTCTTAAAGCTGCAGGAGGCAACTTTTAAATAAACTGAATTGAGAAACAGCGCCCCTGATTCTTCCCCATATACATGATTCTCTTCAATCCCAGCCAGGGTTTACTTGACAGCTGTTCGCAAACAGAGCCAAGGCCTGTCTCGCCAAAAGCGATTGGCTAAAATTTGCTGGATTGACACTACCCGACCCACATTTTTCACTCATAAAAATCTGTGGTGCGAACTCATCTCTCACAGAGCCTCATTTAACAAGACACATGTTTATATATAAAACAATTTTTCAATAAATAAATACTACCTACTGTAGCTTTAACAACTTCATGCTCTAACCATTCTGAAAAGCAGGGTAAAAACTAGGGATGTCAGTTTCAGCTTTTTATCTTTTAGCGTTACCTCAGACTGCTAACAATAGCTAGCTAGTGAAGGTGTAAGCAGTGTAACGTTGTGCCAATTAACCTAGTAACGCTAACGTTCATTTATGTTAATCATCATGATTTTAACTTCAGCAGTAATATTATCTGTTTGCTCTTGTAGACTGATGATGATAAATTGTGTGTCGAGTAATGTATAAATGCAGTGGATACATTAATGTTAGTTAACAACCCTCAACGATCATGTTGGAGAAAAAAAATCATCATTGGATAGTACATATTTGTTTTTACCTGCCAGACATTTGACCTTATGGAAGCACAATGTAACAAAAAAATATATTAAGCAAACTGAGAGAGGGGGCCTCTTCATATATATTCACACAATACTGTATATTGTAATTTTGATTGGATTTTGCTTTATTATTTTATTCACATTTTAGCTTTTTAAAAATTTACAAATTTCACATTCTATCAATTATTATGATGTCATGAAATTAAATTTTTACTAATGAGACAAGCTGTTGTCACTGTTTGAAATTTCATACATATTATTAACAAAACAATTCACAAGGTGGGAAACTAATAATACTCCGGGTAGGGAAGGAGTTATTGCCACAAGTGAAGGAGTTCAAGTACCTCGGGGTCTTGTTCACGAGTGAGGGGACAATGGAGTGGGAGGTTGGCTGGAGAATCTGGGCAGCGGGGTCGGAATTGCACCGTTATCACGAAAAAGAGAGCTGAACCAGAAGGCAAAGCTCTCGATCTACCGGTCAATTTTTGTTCCTACCCTCACCTATGGTCATGAAGGCTGGGTCATGACCGAAAGAACTAGGTCGCAAGTACAAGCAGCCAAAATGGGCTTCCTCAGAAGGGTGGCGGGCTTCTCCCTTAGAGATAGGGTGATGAGCTCAGTCATCCTTGGGGAGCTCGGAGTAGAGCCGCTGCTCCTTTGCGTCGAAAGGAGTCAGTTGAGGTGGTTTGGGCATCTGGTAAGGATGCCCCCTGGGTACCTCCCTAGGGAGGTGTTTCAGGCACGTCCAGCTGGGAGGAGGCCTCGGGGAAGACCCAGGACTAGGTAGAGATATTACATCTCCTCACTGGCCTGGGAACGCCTCAGGGTCCCCCAGTCAGAGCTGGTTAATGTGGCTCGGGATAGGGAACTTTGGGGCCCCCTGCTGGAGCTGCTGCCCCCGTGACCTGACTTCGGATAAGCGGTTGAAGATGGATGGATGGATGGAAACTAATAATGAAAATTAGGGGCTGACAATTAATTGTCAAACAAATAATTACGATTATGATGATTAATTGCCTGTTTGAGGTGTTTCACGAATATGAGGATTAATTACCATACAAACTCACTATGACCCAGCCAACCTGTATAGCAATTATAATATATTGTATTGTGCAATAGTAAAATATTTCTGCCTTAAATTCTTCATTTTTCACACATTATTTTAAGGCTCTCTGATCTTATTTTTCATGAAGGTAGACTTTGAGATTGTGTTTCTTGCATTTGACCATCTCCACAGAAATAGAGAAGGACATCGCCTCTGTCTCACTGCTGCACTTCGTGAATAAACCCCATTTGCATTACAAGGTCGTTAAATTAAACTGGAGTCCTTTGCGTTCACAAAATTAATAAGATTATACTTTGTTTATTTTTCACGGGAGTTTGGCGAAAGTCTCTGTAGACAGCGTGCACATCAGAACGCTTGAAGTGATTAATCTTCACAACTGAATGACACAAGTGTTTTTTTCCCGCGCTCATCAGACAGCATGCAGGGAAAGACGAGGCTGAATCCAACTTCAACTGTTTTTATTCAGTAAAAGGGACTCGGTGTTCGAAACTGTACAACTCTATAACTGGCGAGTCAAATGTTAATTTCATTATTGAAAGTGTGGCATAATTTTATTATGCCTTACTTTACTTGTTGCCAGTGGCTAATAACAGATGTTTTTTGGTCGCACAGTTTGTAATTTACTCGAATATGTGAGTGATTTATTCGCAATGTAGAGGGCTGAGTTAACGTTACTTACCTCAAAGATTTGTCATCGTCCTCAACCAAATAACGGACATAATCCTCCAGTGCATATGTCTGCGAGTATGTGAGTGCGTGAGTTTACAGCAACGGGCGAGGAACTGACTAGCGCGCAAGAGAGAGCGCAAAACACAGCCTTTTATTTGACGTTATTACGAGACTGAGAAGTGCAAAAAAAAAAAAAAAATTGGTTTATTATGAGACCGTGGCGGGGCAAATTATACTAGTCAATGAAACACTGCGATTGGATTAGCTAATCATGTGCTGGACTGTCATGTTTTTGGCTAATGCAGGACACTACTGAATGATGCACATCAGAGGGGATTTAGAAGTTGGTATACGCAATGCAGACTTATAAAGAAGTGGGTATACGCTGTATGCCTGCGTATACCCTGCACTGCATCCCTGGCTGTGGGAGAGTATTTTATTGGCAGGGACTGGTCAGGGTTGAAGAAAAGCTGAATGTAGCCAAATACAGAGATATCCTTTTCTCCCCAATTTGGAATGGCTAAATCCCAACCATAGATCCCAACGCGCTCTAAATCCTCGTGGTGGCGTAGTGATGATCTCACAGGCTGGTCAGCTGACCTGACACATTTTTCACCAAAATCCGTATATGCTGACCAAAATTTCAAAACCAGAGTTCTTACACCTTTTCCAAAGTAAAATTCATCCACTTTTCAAGCATTTTCAAGGTGCATTTTCAAGCTTTTACAGCACTTACAATTGTAGTAAATTATATGTTTACATACATATACGTACTTCATCACATTAAATCAGATGTTATTGTGCTATTAAAAAAAAACATCATGCAACAATGTGAAAACAGGTCTCTAGCCTGCAAGAAAGTGTGAGTGGAAATTACTGCATGTGAATGTGAAAAACTATTTGTTGGCACTAAATGTCTGACACCTGTCATCAAAGCTTATGAACTTATCATCAGAATCAAAAGTCCTTATATCTAAACTTAAATACAAAATGCAAAAAAAAAAAAAAAAAAAAAAAACTGCAGAAAAAAACCCTAAAAAAACTCAACTAAAATCGTGGATGACTGACATGTGCAAGTCTGGTTAAACAGTGAATTATTTTACTTGCTATCACTAAGCTACGTCACCTAGCAATGTGCCTGGCTGGCAAAAAAAGATACTTGTGTGACGCACAACGCATGAATAAATTCATATTTTTAACCGCAAAAGTTATTTATTTAATTGCATATTTATCTGACCTTTATGACACAACTATTCTGTTGTTTCTACACTAGAGGGCACACACAATTATTTTTGCCAGTGAGAAATACATGAACTGGGTTTGAATATTATTTTAGACTGTGATGAAATTGAATGAACGGTAGGGTGACCACATTCAAAAAAGTGTTACTATGAATGCAAGCTTTAATACAGTGAAAAAGACACTATTAGCATAACATATATAAATAAGTTTTATGTATACGTTTTTGTACTGTTGAGTAACAAATTAAGATAAAACTTATTCAGAATAACCACTTCAGATATATAAATATAAATGTCCAACATTCTTTTGAATGTCCATGTACTAAAATAAAATATTTGATGCCAGGAGTGTGTCTTCATTTACTATTATTTTGAATGGCCATTGAAAATGAAGCAATGTGATAACAATTTTACCTGGTCACAAAAAGTAGTCTGTTAATTTACCAGATGAACTTTCACCTTTTGCTGAGCCTTTATGCATCACAGAGCTAATGTAAATCTCTTGCACCTTTAATAGCAACTGACACATAAGTGCCAGATTTACATGTCATACATTCTGCTTCTCACGGATCTCGACCTGGACGAAAGCATGGGGATTTTTGTTGTAAATCTACTGTAAATTTTCGTAAACTTTGGTTTGGGCATTGTTTGACCACTCACGTTTAATTTGCTGCTGTCAAGCAACTGTTTGATGCTGAACACAACAGCGCTTTGCGCGTTCCCTGAGAGATTGACAGGCATGAATTTGGCCAATAGTTACTAAAAGCCTCTTAAAATCGACAATTGGTGTGCGAGAAGGCGGGACTTACAATGCAAATATGCACGCACACACAATGAAGTATTAAACCAGATGCACATCATAATGTTTTCTCAAATTTAGAAATCCCGGCCAGACGCTTTTTTAGGTCCGAAAAAGAGGACATATGGTCACCCTAAAGAACGGTAAATCTCAGAATGTTCCGAGTTTGGGAAACACTGATATACAGAAAGCGAGCAACGAATGTTTCCCATCACTGAAACGGAGTAATTCAGTCTAGCGCGTACTCACTATGCGCTCTCGCATAAACTCCCGTTATAATCGCTGAATCTAACTGTCTAAACTGCTAAATTAATCTTTTGTTTACATCGTATCTGCACTTTTTTTTAATGATGAGAGAATTTTCACGATGGTGCAGAATTCAGACAGTGAGTGCACGCACTGAACAAACTTTTTTACATCCCTCTGCCTCCCGAAAATCATTAGCATGTGAAATTGCCAGCTAGCATAAATAAACTTAATTGGCCTAATTGAAAATTCCCTATATCTTACCTTTCACATGGCTCGAAAAAGCAAGACTCTCCCATGGTGAAAAGATGCACATCCTTTTTGCAGACTTTACAGGAGGCTACTCGAGGATTTGGTCCTGTTTTAACCACAATTTGTATTTTTCGTTCTCAAGCCAAGACTCATTCACTCTAAAAACTATTACTGGGATAAACTTAATTTTATTGGTGAAACATTTTTACACTTAAAAATATTGAGTAAATTTAAAAGCTGTGAAATCAAGTAAATATAACTTATGAATTTAGTAAATGTAAGTTAAAAAAATTGAGTAGATCTGAATAACTAAATTTAGTATCCTGACAGATCAAATTGAGTAGATCTAATTAAAATCTTAAGTCAATGTAATAGTAACCCTTGGTGAAAACTAATAATAAAATTGTGTAGATAATACCAAAATGCTAAGTAGATATAACTGGAAACAATACTATAATTTAACAAAAGAAATGTTACATTTACTTAATGTTTTACCTGAATTATATTTTACTATTAATTATCAAAATAAATGTTACATGTACTTAATTTTTTTTAAACTATATTTACCCTTTATCTTCAAGACTAGAATACACTTGACATCAATATATCTTGATAGCCTAAATAAAGCAACTGCACAAATATGAAATTTTAATTAGACATTTATTTGTCAAAATATGTTTAAATGACATATGTAACGATGTCCACAATTCTGTAGATATACACTGACAGACCAATTCATTATGCACACCTCAAATACTCTATTGCAATTTAATACAGCTGCTCTGCTATAAAATCTACTTTTATGATGCATTTCATGTTAATGGTTTGTTAACTGTCACACAGATGTTAACATGTTGTTAGCATTAAGGCCATTGGTGATGGTGTTGTTATTATATTCGGAGGTGTCTAATATTCTGCTCCCCTCATGGATGTTAATAGGTAGGACAAAAAAATGATAAACACTATAATGTAGGACAACCCAACACCACCTTTAACTATCACCTCAAACACACCAAAATCTGAATATTGTAAACTTTGTAGAGTAAATAGAACCCCTTAAATCTGAAACACTGAACGTTTAAGGCAAAAGAACTGTTAATGTTCCATTTAAACTTGGATAATATAATTAAAAACTGTTCGACATTCGACCTGAGCAATGTGCATGTGAAAATGTCCAAGCTATGGGTAAAATGGGCTTAATTGAAGATTTCAGATGGCAGATATATACCAAGAACATTGACTCTTACAGTAAAATTTCAACAATTGTGAAAAAGTCGAGATAGTTTTTCACAGCGCCTTATCCAATATAAAAACATATATGGTTAACGTTTGTTGGTTAGTACTTTTATAGTTAGTTGGTCGTGCTACTTTTATTGTAATCTTCTCGACGACTAACGTTAGCTTTAAGTTACCTTACACAACCCTGTAACGGTAACTTATACGAAAGCATGGCTACAACAGTAGGCCTATTCACAAAATTACTCCATTAAGTGTTACTGCACAAGACAGGATTAATATTTCAATAACTCTTATTAGCTGGACACTTACCAAGGTTTGTAGTCTCCCAGGTGCTGCTTATGTCGGTGTGTTTCTCCTTCTTACTGCAGGATTATTGCCAAGACAGAGAGGCAGATTTCCCATGAGGCCGCACGATTAGCGTCAATTTGGCGCGTAACTTACTCAACTTCTTAAGTAGTTGATTAAGTTGAAATAATATTAAGTTGGAATGAGTAATAATTGTAGTTCTTGAAACTAATCAGTAGAATTAATCCATTCTCAAATATTTTGATTGAAATTTACCAAACATATTAACAATATCTAAAAAATGTAATTTGTTAGGCAAATACTCATTTTATTTTGTGAAATAAACCTAAAAGATAATTGTAAATTGAACACAAAATTAACTGTTGAATTTCTAGGCATTTATTTTGATATGTACAACTCAAACAATCACTTAAGTGATATTCAGAGATTTTATTAAGTTAGTATAGCTATTTATTACTATGATATTTACTAAGCCTGTGAATCATTTTTTAGAGTGCACGCATTGAACAAACTTTTTTACATCCCTCTGCCTCCCGAAAATCATTAGCATGTGAAATTGCCAGCTAGCATAAATAAACTTAATTGGCCTAATTGAAAATTCCCTATATCTTACCTTTCACATGGCTCGAAAAAGCAAGACTCTCCCATGGTGAAAAGATGCACATCCTTTTTGCAGACTTTACAGGAGGCTACTCGAGGATTTGGTCCTGTTTTAACCACAATTTGTATTTTTCGTTCTCAAGCCAAGACTCATTGAAGCGGCAACCTCCCGGCATGTTTTCATCTCACACTCTTCCATCAGAAGGTGCACATCAAAAAAGACACTAAAGCCACACACGCAGACTCGTGTGGAGTTGTTTTAGAAAAAGCAATTATTAGGCTTATTTTATCTAAAAAGTGAACTATTCAGTAAGATAGCTAATTATTATGAAAGCAATGCAATTACATTTTCAATCAGTTTCAAGCACTTTATCCAAAATCCAAGCACTTTTCAAACCTTGAAAACACTACATTAAAATTCAAGCATTTTTCAAGGATTTCCAGCACCTGTACGAACCCTGAAAACACAATGGACAAAGTGGTAAGTGTTGTATGGCATATGGGCACGTGTGAGCTCCATTTTTGTCCAGGAGAGGTCGCCAAAAGCTAAAAGTCAAGTCATTTTTATTTATATAGCGCCTTTCACAAAACATCGTTTCAAAGCAGCTTTACAGAAGATCAGGCATCAACAGAAGATAAAACTGTAATGTCTATCATGTCTATGAGTCATCATTGTGTAGTTTTATAAAACTAGTAGTGAAGCAAGTTGTTTTCAGCTTTACAGGACATTATACAATGAAGAGAAAAGCATATATTTATTGATTCTATCCTCCAACCCAAACCCAAATCTTACCTTAACCATTAGTGGAGAAAAAAATAATGTTAGAGGGAAAAGTGAAACCTCTGAATCATGCTTGTCACTGATTATTAAACGTGGTTACTGCCTGAATTTGAACTTTAATCTCCCATGCAGCTGATGCAACACGCTGCCAATCGTACCAGGTGGAAATGTAAACACATTGATAAAAACTGCAAACTTGTCTGATAAGAAGGCTGCATGTCAGCGTGTTGGCATTCGCTGATCCTAGGGTACGGAAACTATCAGAAACATCATGACGACATCACGTGTGATCATGTTGACCTCTCAGTGCTTGAGAGAATATGCAGAAAAGAATGGCAGAAAATTCCCAAATCCAGGTATGCAAAGCTTGTTGCATCATACCCAAAAAAGACTTGAGGCTGTAATCACAGCCAAAGTTGCTTCAACTAAGTACTGAGTTAAGGGTCTGAATACTTATATCAGTGATATTTAAGTCTTTTTCTTTGTAATACATTTACAATGAATATAGTATTCACTGATCAGCCACAAAACCAGGTGAAAAGGTGAAGAGAATAACATTGACTATATCATTACAATAGTACCTGTCAAGGGGAAGCAGCAAGTGTCAGTTATTGAATTTCATGTGTTATGCATGGCCACAGACCTGTCAGAATATACTTATACATTGTATATTGCCTACAATGGGCATGTGAGCGTCAGAACTGGACCTTGGAGCAATGGAAGAAAGTGGCTTGGTCTGATGAATCACATTTTCATGTGTACGGTCAGGAGCATGTGTGTCGTTTATCTGGGGAAGAGATGGCAGCAGGTTGCACTATGGTAAGAAGGCAGGCTGGCAGAGGCAGTGTGATGCTCTGGGCAATGTTGACTTTGCCGTAGATACTTTACGGAAGAAATGGCTAGACTACAAACCAGCTGTTTCGTGTAGTTCTTGAGCAGTGTTGTCTATGGGAGAGAATAACTCCCTTTTGCATAGACTTTGTGCTTTGTACCTTTGCAGACCATTTACATGCACAAACAGCTATATTACACACTAAAGGAAAGGTAAAATCCCAAAAAGAATTATACAGTATCTTTAAAGGATCTGCTTCTAACGTCTTGGTGCCAGATACCACAGGACACCTTCAGAGGTTTTCATGTTTTCTGTGGTGACATCAAATGTGAGACATCAAATTAGCCATAGTAAAAAAAATAAAAATACTTTTTTGATTTTATATCAACACTTAAAATAAACTAGCAGGCATATACTGTCTTTGGAAATTGCGGCTTTATTGGTCTAAGGAAATCTATAAAGGGAATAAATTGATTAACTTGAAGCAACCACAAGGTGTCACTATATATCCACAATATTAAATGGACATGTTGCATATTCTGTTTAGGGCTGTTTAGCAAGACAATACCTGCCAAAGTAATATCTCATGAAATGACCCCTCATTATTCCCTTCTTGTTTTCTAATATGAGTGTTTAGTATGTATAATATGTATATGTTTTTTGTTATTAACAATTTGTATTGATTCCATACAACAAGCCAAACAGACATAACAGAAAATGTGGAATCACATTATATGAAACTAAGGATGCATCCCCTCAGGATGACCTGTCTGCCGATCATAACTCTTGCTTGGACACAATTTCTTTATGTACATATCCACTATATTAATGACTGCCCTATGGCCTAAAATACAGAGTCTGGGTTAAAATGACATTTGAGTGCCCAATAGGTCACACATAAAATTCTGAACCTTCAACCAAAATTCATGGATCTTAACACACCACCAAAAACATGGGTTGTGTCCCCATTTTCTAATTGGCATTGGTGGGTGTGTCTTTAAGACCAAGTCTATACAATCTAGAGAGGGTCCAATAGTATCCAAGTAAAATCCTAAATTGCATAAGGCACACCCTTGCATGTCTAGATGTAGACTTGATGTTTTTAGAATCCTAGCCTACATTCCCTCCTCCAATACCAAGTTTAAATATTTCTCCCGTAATCTCTTGAGAGAAGTTGAAGATCTGTCCCCCAGACTCTAAATTAGCAGGCAGTAATACACTGATGCCTCATGACCTTTTCCAAAATCAGTATTCACCACTCCCAGAGTATCTGCAGCTTTAGGGGGGTGTATGGTGCTCACAAAAATAGTACAAAGCAGGTGGCGCAGCTGTAAATACCTAAAAAAAATTTAAACCAAAAATGTTGAACCATATTTTCAAAGGATCTCAACATTCCACTCTCATATAGGTCACCGAGTGTATTAACCTCCCTCACAATCCACTCAGTCCAGCAGAAAGGGGACTTATTAATACATAACTTTGGGTTCAGCCACACGTGCGATACAACATTTAAATAAATGTCCCAATTAAAGTTATAAAGTATCTCTGGACCACTCTGGACACTTTTGTCCATACTGCATGCAAATGCGAGATAAAGGGGTGTAAATTAACTTCTCCGGTTTGTTTGATAGAGAGGCTTTGCAGTGGCGAAATAGGGGCAAGCACTTCCTGTTCAATACAAAACCAGGGAGGGGATCTCTCAGGTGGAAGCAACCAGTGAGCCAAATGTCGGAGACCGAATGCATAATAATAAAACAAATTCTTGGGTAGGCCATGCCCACCTTTGTCAATCGGCCTATGCAGTTTACTGAAATGTAATCTGGGACGTTTACCATTCCAAATGAAGGACTTCGCTATGCTATTAAATTGCTTGAAATAAGAGAGGGGGACATCTATAGGGAGAGATTGTTGCAGGTAGTTACATTTTGGAATACAATTAATTTTAATAAAATTAACCTTCCCTATCAAAGATAAATGTAATGAAGCCCACCAGCCCACATCGCTCGAAAACCTTTTTTATAAAAGGGTCAAAATTAACTAATTAAATCACACATATATACAACTATTTAATGCCGTTTGGGCCTATGAAAAGCAGTTACCGGGCAGTACGCTGTCACAGCCAAAGCTTTGGATTTACAACAGTTGTCTCTGTATCCTGAGAACTTAGAAAAGGAATGAATAATTCTGTGGATGCAAGGCATAGATCTAGTAGGGGCAGAGACGAATAATAAAATATCATCTGTGTAAAGCGAAAGCATATGCGCCACACCTCCCGCCACCACACCAGGAAGCTTTCCATTCTTTAATGATTCTGTATAAACTTCTTGCAAATGTGGAGCCATTTCAGTAGCATAATGTCTAAAAAGCCATCTGACCCTGGAGCCTTGCCTGTAGGCAAGGCCTTATTTACCTCGACAAGCTCCTCCAAGGTCTTCTCAGAATCAAGAGAATTTTTTTTCTCATATCCTCATCGGTAGACGTAGACGTGGAACTATAGAGATAAAGATATAATTCTTGAAAAGCATTATTAATATCAATGGCCGAGTAATATTTATATGTTAAATATTTTAGGTGTTTGTTGTTTATCTAAGAGAACAATTGTGTTTTACTGTACATCTGTTCAGCACTCTTTTGGTGTGGTTTCTGACTACATGACCTAATGATCAACATATGACAAACCGGTCTAAGTAGCATGACAAAACAAGTCTGTGTAGGATTGTATTGTATACACATCCACACAAAAAGAGGTGAAGTTGAATCTATTCTTTCACTCAACCTTTCATTACCATGGCCCCTACATTGAACCTTAAGCTTTTTGTTATGTGGTTACTGGCCCTGCCCCTAAGACAAAAAACTAAATTTTAAACAAAGAATGCAAATCCTGGGCAACGAGTACTGACTATCAATCCCATCATGCTCCTACTACAAAGCAGTAAATTAACGTCACTGAAAGAGCAACAAAGAATTACAAAACTATTCTAGTTTTTCAAGAATTTTTTATTTTTAGGCTGTTTGAATACATATATCTGTGACTATCAACAAGATTTGACTACAAATATGTCAGTAAAATTGCCAGTCATGCAAACACACACAGACAGGAAATGAACACTTCACATTGCAACTTGAAAACGTATGCAATTTCCTGACCTCCCACAGAGTGTTTAAATTCTCCAAATCCATCAAACAACAAAATTATCTACTCTCATTTTGTTCATGTATTGATGACTCATGGGGAAAACTATGTGATGGAATAATGATGATATCAGATCTCATGACTTTTATGGCAAGCATATTGTCTAGAAAGACAAACTGAGGTAGGGTGCCGAGACATGTTACTATTTTTTTAATGTTTGCAGTCAAAGAAACTTTAACAAATCTTTCTAGGAAGTCACTCCATTCAAAATGCAGTCTTTGATCACAAGCACATTCAAGCCTCTGTTGTTTGTCTGATGGTTTGGAAATAAGTTTAAAAAAATGCTTACACTTTTCTCTCGTTTTTCTCTGTACTATACACAGACATAGACCACTTGGTTGTTCATTTGATAAAACATCCTCAAAGTATTTACAAGGACACTGTATTGGCAGCACAGTACAAAAAGCTAGGGTACATACAATGAGCCTCTTTCTCTCTGTACACATAAATGTTGTAATCTCTTTTCATGTGGATTCCACTCATGAGAACTGCAAATGTGCCTAAAAATCCCAACAGGGGCCTTTGCCAATCTTTCATCATTCACATACAGTGCTATGGAAAATGGGAGAAAGGGACTTCCTCTAGAAGTATGTGACTGGAACAATTGGGGAAGGAAAGGTTGTGTAACATGGGAAAAGAACCCTTCATGACCCTATCTCACATGACCCTGTCTTCATTCTCTCACTTCACCATGAATAGTCATTTATGGCAAATAAAATATCAATTAATAAACAATGCATTTTTTAGCCTAAATGTTTTCTTTTTTTTCTCATGACAACAATTTACATTTACTTCAAGGTCAATATAATAAAATTGCATTATTTTCAACTTCACTTCTTAACACCTATGTAAGTGACAGGAGCCAACCTGCCAGAAACCACTTACCTATAGAAATCTAACAGTCAATATGTCATAGCTAAGAAAAATTAGTGGTATCAAACATGGGAGCTGAGGTTATGGCGGCGTAGAAGTCACACGCAGTGAAATCAGCTCCCGTGCAAATTCTAAATTCCTAACCCCTATTCCAGTGAGTATACAACACATTCTCCTTGCTCACTTAAGCGGCAACTTTAAAGAGGGAAATGGGTCTCAAAAAAGACTCAGCACTCAAGGACGACAAAAACAAACAGTCTATTATCGACAACCGTGCCTGCAAAACCTCAAATGATGCTAATGCTAACAATGGCGATAACCAGGTTGCTACCTCACCGCCACCGTGGTTCATCAGTGAAATGGACAAAGCGTTCAATCGAATTCAAGCTCTATTGGACCAAAAACTGACCACACTTTCTGACTCAATGGAAAAGCTTGTCAGCGACACCAGAGTGCTGGATCATCGAGTCACAACCCTTGAAGAGGACCATGCCAGTCACAAAGAAAGCCTAAACTTCCTGTACCAAGACCACGCTGACTACAAGAAAATAATAGAGGAGAATCTGAACAGCTTAAAAGAAAAGTTAGATGTCCAGGAGAACCGTGCAAGGAGACAGAACCTGAGGCTGGTGGGCTTCCCAGAGGGAGTGGAAGGGAATGACCCAATTGCCTTTTTACAAAATTGGCCTCCTAAAATGGTGGGGTTGGATGAAGACCACCGTATAGAAATTGAACATGCTCACCGTACACTCCAGCGACGCCCTGGGGAAGGCGGCCTCCCACGGGCTATCATGGTCCAGTTCCTCCGCTTTCCAGACACTGTGAAGATCCTTGATGAAGTACGGAAGGGTCTCTTCTCTACGGCAACTCCAAAATCATGATATTCCGAGACATGTCCACATCGTTGTATAAGAAGAGGAAAGCGTTTGCTCCGCTAAAAAAAGAAACTCCACAAGAAGAGCATATCCTTCCGATTGCTGCATCCAACAAATCTAAGCCTGACTCTTCCGGAGGGCACCTTCAGCTGCTCACTGACCGCGGAGAACTACCTGAAGAATCATCACCCCGACATATTGGCTTAATCGCAAGACTGTCAACTTATTGTTGGTGCTTGACAAGTATGTTGTAAGTAGCTGCTGCCTAAATAATAACCTGAGCTGCATTGACTCTTCTCACAGACTATAAAAAACTGTAAAGGGTCAATTAGGTCTGGTTACCTGAGCAGAAGCTTAACTGCGCATGCTCACAATACTGACCACTTCACTTGTGTTCAGAGACACCCATTGTACAGACTGAATGATACTCACCTAACTCTACTATAGGTTAAATATGTTCAAATTTGTTTACCTGTTCAGCATCTTTATAATACCTGTCTGATTGCCTCGATTATGAATCTTTCTGGCTCAGTTTGCCCTATGAATCCATATCCACCTCCATAAGGCTAAGTGTGACGTAGTTAATTCTTAAAAATGAACGGTGTTACTGTTCGAAGTTGTTTCCATACTCAAATGGATGTAATTATACCCTAACTCGCCACAGGGTAGTTTGATTTCACAAGATAGGACAAAAGAATAGCCTATCACCGCGTTAGGAAGAATTGGGGTTCTACTCACTACGGGTTATTCCTTTTTTTTATATTCTTCTCTTTTTTCCCCTTTATTAGTCCTTTTTTTTCTTTCGTGTTTTTCTCCTGTTTATCATTACTATGCTATGTTGGCTCGGGTTGTGTAACTCTCCACTTTTACATTGTTATAACTGTTATATTGGCTCCACAGGTTGGGGAAATGACAAATGCAGCTCTTAGGTATTTGACTTGGAACACTAATGGCATCAGTGTACTATCAAAATGTAAAAAGGTACTTAACTTCCTGAAAAATCATAAAATAGATATAGCTCTATTGCAGGAGACACATTTGACCGATAATGAACACGCTAAACTAACCCAACAATGGCAAGGACGGGTGTTTTATGGATCCTATACGTCTCAATCAAGGGGAGTTGCCACTCTTGATTGGTAAAAATGTGCCTTTGCAGGTAGATAACGCTGAGAAAGCCAAAGAAGGCAGATACTTCATACTTAAAGGCTTTATAGTGGGTGAACCTATTACATTGATTAATGATAAATTTGTTTCTCATGCTCGAATGCTCCTCAAATGTGCTCTTTATAGGTGGGGATTTTAATCTAGTTTTGAACCCAGAAAAGGACCGATCATCTTCTAACCCCAAAGCTCTAACCCAAGCAGCCAAGGCACTTAAAAGAGAAATGGCTGACCTCAAACTGATAGATATTTGGAGGGAATTGAATAAAACGTTACGTGAGTACTCGTTCTACTCCCATGCTCATAATAGTTTCTCCAGAAACTGTCTTTCTTATTCATAGTGAGAAAATCCACCTTATAGACTCTAGCTATGACTCATTCAGACCACGCTCCTCTCATGCTTCATATGGCTTATAAAAGCACCTCAAGGAGTTTAAGATGGCGATTTCCCACACACCTGCTCAATGACACAGACTATATCAAACAAATCAAGAATAATATTGGCAGCTTCCTGAGCACTAATAAGGGGACTGCCTCACCATCCATTGTGTGGGAATCCTTAAAGGCTTACTTGAGAGGTGTGACCATAAGCTATGCATCATGGAAAAAGAGGCATCATTTGTTAAAAAGTAAGACACTCGAATCAGAGATTAGGATCCTTGAGAGGGAACATTTTCAGACTCAAAATGGGGAGACCTTCAACACTCTTAATAACAAAAGGATTGAGTACGACATGCTAACATCACGAGTGGTTGAAATTGCTATGGCCAGAACCAAACAACAATATTATGAACATGGGGACAAATGTGGAAAACTGTTAGCCTGGCATATCCGAAAAGAGGATAGCTCAAGATGTATCCACTCAATTAAGACCAAGGCAGGTGTCACTTTAGTCCACAAACCTTAACTAATCAATGAGGCCTTTAGGGACTTCTATGTGGATTTATACTCTTCTCAGGGTGTGGATATTTGTAAAATCGCTAATTTTTTGGAGTGAATCTGTGCCAGGGGTGGTTGGGGGGGATACAGAACAATCTGGAGGCAGAGATTACAAATCAGGAAGTTTTGAATGCAATATGAAGGCTTTCTGCCACGAAATTGCCAGGGCCAGATGGCTTTCCTATGGACTTTTACAAAGCCTTTGCATCTGACATTATTACCCCCCTGATGGACATACTCAGACATGCAATTGAGATTAACCAGCTACCCAAAACATTAGAACAAACCCTGATCATAGTCTTGCTGAAGCCAGGCAAGGACCCAAAATTGTGCGGATCCTATAGACCCATTTCCCTCCTATCATCAGAATATAAGATATTTACTAAGGTTATAGCTTCTAGATTAGAAAATGTATTGCCTAGTCTTATAAATAAGGATCAGTCCGGTTTCATTAAAAATCGCTTTTCCTCTGACAACATAAGTAGATTTGTTTATATAATTCACTGCGCTAAGGACATCAATACCCCTGTAGTTGCCCTGTCATTAGATGCCGAAAAGGCATTTGATCGCCTGGAGTGGCCCTTTCTTTTCGCAGTCTTGAAAAAAATTAACATTGGTCCAAATTTTATTAAAATGATTCAGATACTCTATCTCAATCCATCAGCAAGGATCCAGACAAATGCTTATATATTGCCTCTCTTTCCCTTGTCACGAGGAACACGTCAGGGCTGTCCCTTGTCCCCTCTGCTTTTCTCTCTGGCAATAGAGCCCCTCGCAATCACTATAAGAGCACACGCTACTATTGAGGGCATCGTGGTGGAGCAGAAAAAGCATCTAATTTCTCTTTACGCCGATGATATCTTGCTGTACCTGACTAATGTAGCATCGTCACTTGCCACCCTCAGTAATTTATTAGAGGAATATGGCTGTGTCTCTGGCTACAAAACAAACATAAACAAAAGTATGATATTGCCTCTTAGTACTGCGGCACAACAACTACCAAGAGATAACATCTTATTTCGATGGGAACCCCACAAGATTTGTTCTCTAGGGGTGCAGATACCCAACAAACTAGACCAGGTTTTCCCTCTCAATTACGGCCCCCTGTTTAAAAAAGTGGAAGTGAACTTGGAAAGGTGGAAGTCCCTACCTCTTTCCCTAATTGGACAGGGTAAATAGCATAAAAATGAGTGTCCTACCCAAATTTCTTTACCTATTTCAAGCACTCCCAACACCAGTTCCAAAAGCCTTCTTTAAAAAATTGGACAGCCAGATCTCTAGATTTCTGTGGAATGGTAAAGCTCCAAGAGTCAAGCTTAAAACTCTCTGTCGACCCACACAAAAACCTAGAACACCCTCCAGCATGGAAAAAAATTGAACAATCCCATACAATGGAAGCAATGTCAAGTATTCCATTTATCCCCTCTTACCATAGTTGAAAACTGTAATAAACATGGTGATCAAACATACAACCAAAATATGGCATGATATTAGAATAAAGCTTCATAGTGTCCAATAAAAGTATATAGAGCCACCCCATTACACTTTAACCCTGCTCTACCAGTCATTGAGAGATGTAACTACAAAGGACTAACAGAGGTATTTGTACATTTGGGCACCTATATGAGCAAGATCACTGGAAGTCCTTTGAACAACTGAAATCCTCCTGCATGCTCCCTTCTACTAATTGTTTTTAAGTTCTTGCAAGTCAGGGACTATATCACTGTGCAGCAGGGAGGGAAACTTGTCAACCTGGAAGATTTTCAGATAGACATTATGATACAGGAAAAACACAATCCTAAAGGTTTTCTGTCTTTTGCCTATAAGAGGCTCATGTACCTTATGGAAAATAAAGCAATCAGTGCAAAGGTTAAATGGGAAATGGACATTGGTGAGGCTCTCGAGGATGCTGATTGGAACTTGATTTGTGGTAGCTCTCAATCATTCTATTATAATAGTCCACACAAACTACTACAATTCAACCTTATTCACAGAGTTTATTATACAGCTGAACGCCTCCATAAGATAAGTAGTAACTATCCGGAACACTGCCCTTGGTGTAAAGTTGAAACAGGATCTCCTATACATATGTTTTGGACATGTAAGTGTCTGGAGAACTATTGGCTATCTGTTCTGGACATCATTAACAAAGTAGTGGGGATGGAGATCCCAACCAACTCAAGGCTGATACTGCTGGGGGACAACTCAGTTTTGCCAACCGTCTTGATGGGCCATACACGCTTTATCAGACTAACCCTTATTGCGGCTAATAAATGTATAGCCATTCGCTGGAAAAGTGAGGAGCCCCCTGGATTATCCATGTGGCTCAAAGAGCTGTCATCATACCTTCAGAAAAGATCATGTTTAACCTCAAGAAGAAGCCATATCTTTTTGACAGATGCTGGGGAGATTTTGTAACCTTTTTACACAATAGACCTTCTCTGAGTGATGATGCCCATACTTGAAGCTTACTTACGTTTGAGACCCTACTCAGCCAGGTGCACTTCAGCCTTATTCAGGTTAATACTTAAGCCAAAGGACTAACAGAGTTATTTGTACATTTGGGCACATATATGAGCAAGATCACTTGAAGTCCTTTGAACAACTGAAATCCTCCTACTATCCCATCTACTCATTTTTTTTAAGTTCTTGCAAGTCAGGGACTATATCAGAGTGCAGCAGGGAGGGAAACTTGTCAACCTGGGAGATTTTCAGATAGATATTATGATACAGGAAAAACATGATCCTAAAGGTTTTCTGTCTTTTGCCTATAAGAGGCTCATGTCCCTTATGGAAAATAAAACTGCCCATGCTTGAAGCTTACTTACGTTTGAGACCCTACTCAGCCAGGTGCACTGCAGCCTTATTCAGGTTAATACTTTAGCCTTTGAACATAACGAGTGCGCATAGCATATCCATCTCCGGAACTGACAACTAATATCATTTTTATGATTTATTAATTTATATACTTATTATTTTGTTAATCTATTTTATTTCATTCTTTTTTTTTTAAAATCTCAAATTAATGTAACACTTAATACCACCATTACTATTATTGATGGAGGGTCATTGTTAATGCTGTTTGCATTGTACTTTATGCTGTACTGATCACTTTTGTACTGCCCTCTATCTCTGCAAGAAAAGAAAATGAAAATAAATAGTGTATAAAAAAAATAATAAAAAAAACATGGGAGCTGAATTGCTGATAGTGGTGATAAAAATTTTATAGTACACTTTCACATTATATCTTAGGGACTTTTTCCTGCTATAGTCACCTTTGGCTTGCTCACTGGGGGTATGCAGGCATTTTTCTTTATTTAGCTGCGTAGAACAACATGAAAATGGGATTTGAGCAATACAAATACATTGAATTACACAATTGTAAACAAATTTCCCCGTGACCCTGTACAGGATAAGCGGTTGAAGATGAATGAATGAATGAATAAACAAATTTCTCACTGACAACTTTGAAGGGATAGTCCCCCCAAAAATGAATATTCCGTCTTCATTTACTTGTGACTTTCTTTCTTTCGTTGACCACAAGAGACATTTTGATAAACGTTGATACTCTTTTTCCCATACAATGAAATTGAACAAGAACTGAGGATATCAGTCCCTAATATTCTGCCGAACATATTTTATGTACCACAGAAGAAAGCCATATGGGTTTGGAATACCATGAGGGTGAGTAAAATGTTGAAATAATTTCATTTCTGGGTGAACTATCATATTTAAGAATAAATACAGTACACAACAAGCTGTAACATGATTGAAGCACAAAGTGAAATATAATTGCCTGTTCAGCTTAAAAGTCATCAGCATACTAATATGGTTTCACAGATTACACATTTTTAAAGTAGACTTTAAACATTATCAACAAGTACGATCAGAAGATTATTAAACCACTAGTAGTGGGTGTAATCCATTCCCAATGATAAAAGTTTTTAACAACACTATTCCAAAACACTTAAGGCACTAAAAACATTTTACCATTAAGCAAAAAAACAAAAAAAAAATTATTGAATTAAACAGCATTGTGAGAAAGGAGATAACAGTTGGTTAGCATTTCTTGTACTTTTTTTATGTATCATCCATAAACAAAATTCCACAAAACAGGAGGGACTATCATTGGGTATTGTCCAGTCACTAAATGCTTGTTAAATAAATTATATATAAAATAAATTGTATTATTTAGAAAAAACAAATGCTACTTTTAATTATCCTGTTCCTGGGTTTTTGTTGTTTGTGTAATTCCATTCATAGGCTGAAGTGAACCTTGTTCCTTCTCTTGGCCATAAGTGCTATCATTTACCCCCGCTGTGTCCCAAAGGGAAACATCATTGCTGTCTGTATCACAACCACTGAACTTGACCAAAGCCAGAGCACGTCGCTTGAATTCTTTGGAGAGACAAAGGTAAATCACAGGATTGACAACACAATGAAGAAGCCCCAGTATGTCTGTTGCTTTGCTGGCTGTCCATCTCCTTCCAATACACCTTTCTGCTCCTGTTGTGGAGACATTATCCACTGGCTGAGCAGTGTCTACAATGAGGGCAATGTTGTAGGGTGTCCAGCTGATGAAGAAGGCCAGCACCAGGGCTACAAGAACATGTGTCCTTTTGTCCTTCTTCTTCTGGATGCCATTGCAGACCTGACGTAAGTTTAGAAGAATGCAGGAACAACAGAAGAGGATCACTAGTGCCGGTAGAATGAAACCCACAACAAGATGTAGCGAACGTGATGCAAGACGCCATGAATCAGAAGAGTAAGAGTTATTACATTCCCATTTACCATGATCAGTTTGATCACTGATGGCCTTCAGATTGATCCAATCGGGAATGGAAAGTAGCAGACACAAGAACCAGACGATCCCGCAGCAACAGTGAATCACCACAGGCTTTTTGCGAGAATACATCTGAACTCTATGGATGATGGACAGGTAACAGTCAAGGCTGATGAGGGCCAGCAAGAAGATGCCACAGTAGAAATTGATCTGATGGTTGAAGAGATAATGAAAGTGAACAGCTATTAACTTTTATGACACGGCTCTCTGAAATACTATATTCTGAATGGTCAATCACAATGTTCATCTAGGAAAACTTCCTATACAGTAGCTTTGTACTTGTTCAGTCTTTGTGGTCTCTACAAGTAAGCTAGTAAAATAGTTACAACTTAAATCAATATTTCATGTCCATTTATTCATTTATTAGAAAAGCAGCCATGCATTAAGCATGACAATGTACAGTGAGTTGGTCATTATTAAAAAATAAATGTAAGATCTTTTTCATGAATAATTTTGAAAAAGATTAATGATATTTGTAAACTTTAAATGTACAGTAACAAATGATCTGTTAAACATTATGACATTTCTAATAATCACTTGTATGTGCTAAAAAGTGTAAGGCTTTACAGGAATAAAAGTGTAATACAGGGTTCCCACTCTTTTCAAGGGACAATTTTCCAGGATATTTTATGTGCCCAGCAAGTGACAAAAATACATGCATCCATTTAAATCGTTTCAGTATGTTCGAGATGGTAGTTTCTCAACTCTCCAGATAAGCAGTTCACTACATGGCCCAGTGCAATTCTTAATCCCCTTAAAGCTATGATTTAGGGCTGACACGATTATGAAATTTGGCTGACAATTAATTGCCAAACAAATAATTGGGATTATACTGATTACTTGTCTCTTTTAGGATTTTCGCAATTGTCACATAAATTGTCTTATTTCTTAAGGTGCATGTGTGCTTTATACACCTTAAGAATTCATTCTTGCATATTTAACTTCAAATATATAAAACAAATAATAAAATAGGGATATAGGACTTCCTTTTAAGACTTTAAAGCTTATGAATGACATGGAAAATAATGTTTTAAATATCATAATATTTCTAAATACATAAAAGATGTCTCTTTTGATTTGGTCAATTTTACATTTACACTGCTTTTGGAACAGATAAAACGATTTTATTTATAAAAATAGTTTTATTTAATTTATATTACATTATGCAATAGTAAAATATTTCTGTCCTAATTTCTTCACTTTCATACTTTATTTTAATGCTCTTTGATTAAACTCACAAGCCCCTATTTCTCATGAAGCAAAAAGAGATTGTTTCATAATTTTATCATTCCACAGAAATAGAGTAGGTATGGGTCTCCTCCTCTGTGCCACTGTCATTAACATGTGCGTATGAACCCGCTTTGACCAAGAACGTTTGCCATTATATGATTGTTAAATTAAATTGAATTGAACTTTGCATTCACTATCAAAGTTTAGATTTGTTTGTTTATAATTCACATTCACTCACTCGTCTGTATGAATGTGACTTCGGTGTCTTGTTAACTGTGCGTTCAGACCAGAGGCGGCGAGTGTCAAAATTTGCTCTGGCTGCCCTGCCAACAACGCTATCGAAAATTCGTGGACGCTCTGATGCATTTGAAATAGGCAGCAATGTTCGTTGAGAATGCTTGGTTTTGTGAACTATATTTAAAGGGGCCACAAAACATCCGGACATGTCAAACGGTATCTTTTTTACAACATATCACAAGTAGCATATATCCTCATTAAATATTTTTATATATTATTATATAAACCATAATACCCACTTCATCAATTCACCTGGCACACCAACAATTTCAGACACCTTTGTCCATGCATAGTTTTTTATTTTATTTATATCCCTGTAAGCAAACAGGGACAGATCAAATATTACGGCAAAACCTGCCACGGCAATAATCAGTTTATCCTCAATTTTTTTTTGCCCAAGACTCACCGCGCTGCTTCTTGCCGCCGAGAGACGCTGGCTGTCATAGAAAATGACTTCCAAAAGAAAAAACACAGCAGTATGTAAAATCTGCAATCCAATGCTTACCGAGATGGCAGGGACCATGTCAAACTTAGAAAAAGAAAGATAAGCTAAGTCAAGTGGTTTTTATTGTCGTTTCAACCATATACAGTTAGTACAGTACACAGCGAAACAAGACAATATTCCTCCAGGACCATGGTGCTACATAAAACAACATAGGACAAACACAGAACCACATGAGACTACACAGACTAAATAAAATACCTATATAAAGTTCACATGCAAACGTGTGCAAAAAGTATGGGACAGTACAATAAAATACTAACAATGAACAGGACAATAGGCACAGTGAGAGACAGCGCCGACCAGTACACAGTAGTGCACAAAAGATGACAGTTTCTAAAAATGCCACGTGTAAACGTAACATACTATGAGATAGTGTTCTATGGACATAGCAGTTATTGAGGTAGCAGCCAGGTATAATGTGACAATAATTAAAGTGAAACTCAGGACATGCGTGTGTGTGTGTCAAACCAGTCAGGAGTCTGATGGCTTGGGGGAAGAAGCTGTTACACATTCTGGCCGTGAGGGCCCGAATGCTTTGGTACCTCTTGCCAGACGGCAGGAGGGTGAAGAGTTTGTGTGAGGAGTGTGTGGGGTCATCCACAATGCTGGTAGCTTTGCGGATGCAGTGTTTTTTGTAAATGTCTTTGATGGAGGGAAGAGAGACCTCGATGATCTTCTCAGCTGTCCTCTGCAGGGCTTTGGTCCGAAAAAGTGCAAGTCCCAAACCAGGCCGTGATGCAGCTGCTCAGGATGCTCTCAATAGTCCCTCTATAGAATGAAGTGAGGATGGGGGGGGGGGGGGGGGGGGAGATGTGCTTTCCTCTGCCTTCGAAGAAAGTAGAGATGCTGGTCTTTCTTGGTAATAGAGCTGATGTTGAGGAACCAGTTGAGGTTCTCCTCCAGGTGAACACCAAGGAATTTGGTGCTCTTGACGATCTCCACAGAGGAGCCGTCGATGTTCAGCGGAGAGCGTTCACCTTGTGCTCTCCTAAAGTCAACAACCATCTCTTTTGTTTTGTCGACATTCAGGGACAGGTTGTTGGCTCTACACCAGTCCATTAGCTGCTGCACCTCCTCTCTGTACGCTGACTCATCATTCTTGCTGATGAGACCCACCACGGTTGTGTCATCGGCGAACTTGATGTGATTCGAGCTGTGCATTGCTGCACAGTCGTGAGTCAGCAGAGTGAACAGCAGTGGACTGAGCACACAGCCCTGGGGTTCAGCTTTCCAATCAGGTGCTGGGGAATGATTGGGTTGAATGCTGAGCTGAAGTCTATGAACAGCATTCGAACGTATGAGTCCTTTTTATCTAGGTGGGTGAGGGCCAGATGGAGGGTGGTGAACTTTTTGGGAATTTTGAGAACTGGATCTTGTAGCCTATAGTTTTTGCTACAACATGATGTGAAAATCATCCTGATCACTCATTCATACAAAACAATATAGTAATTTAACTTTTGTAAGATACTTTGTGTTGAAAGGCGATATGTGAGGAAGCATGAATGATCAATAATACTGATGTGATTCACACCTGAGAGACAATGACCCCACCCCTCGGCCTATCAGTGAGGAATGTGACAGAAAGAGAATGAATGTGAGGAGACTTAATGATCAAAATCAAGTTTTAAGTTAAAAGAAGTTATCTGACACTATATTTTGTTTACATAAAGACTTTACTTAATTTTAGACCTACGCTACCATTAAGAAGTCTCTTCTACTCACCAAGACTGCATTTATTTGATCCAAAATACAGAAACAACATTGATATTCTGAACTCTTTTTACAATTTAAAAGAACAGATTTCTATTTAAATATATTGTAAAATGTGATCAAAGCATAACTTTCAGCATCATTACTGCAGTCTTCAGTGTCACATGATCCTTCAGAAATCATTATAATATGCTGATTTTATAATATGGGCATATATAAAGTGCATTTTACTCATTTAACCTGAACACATATTTACAAGCACAAGCTTTGTTGATGATAATGAGGCATTATAAACACTAGATAAAATATAATCTAAACATTCATATTATTTTTATATCATATTACATATCATATTTATATTATACAGCATACAATTTAAATGCCTGCTTTAGCCGAAACAGCATTTAAATGTAACTAAAACTTGCTTATTAGGACACATTTCAAATGTCAATACTCTGAATCCTGGCTGGCAAGTCTAGAAACAGTCCCACTAGTAAAATATTTACATGTGTATATATAAAATAACATGTCAACTAATGAAAACTAATTGACTTACTCGTCTGAAATTGTATCCTCGGCTGGATCAAGTCTCTCTTCAAAATACAAATGTTCATCGGAGTCCCGCTCTTCTTCTGAGGTAAATTTTAAATCTTTCTTACAATCCTGGAGCTTACTCGCCTGTGTACCGTTGCAAACGCGCAGAAAAATGAACGACATTTGTTTACAGCCTCACAGTGGGGGCGTGTACATTAGCATTGATCGTCTCAGCACATTAGCGTATGAATGGTGCGCTCTGCTGGTGGGTGGGATCACATTACAGATAATTAGATGAACCGGTAAAAACTGAACATCGCTTTGTTTCAAACAGATTGCATTGCAGGAGAATATTTGTTTTAAATTTGAATTGGTTTATTAAAAAGTAGACATTTTAAGCTTTCTTTAGACATATGTTTCATGTTTGTGTGATAAGTATTCGCGGAGTTTCAGTTAATTTTTGTGACGTGTTTGTGAAATATGCTTGTGAACACAGAGACTGCTGAAAGCTCACCCTTTTTATTTTCTTTATTTTACAAAAGCACAATGTTTCATTGTTATTATGAGTGTACACAAATAAAAGTAAACCCTTTATAGTCTCTAATGATGAGTGCAAAGGGACAGTACTCGTTGAGGCAGGACACTGAAGACTTCTTTGGCATGGGGACGATGGTGGTGGCCTTGAAGCACGTTGGAACGACAGCGCTGCTCAGAGAGACGTTGAAGATGTCGGTAAGAACATCTGCCAGCTGGTCTACACATCCTCTGAGCACTCTGCCAGGAATGTTGTCTGGTCCAGCAGCCTTCCGTGGGTTTTCCCTCACATCCACCATGGTTAGACAGAGCACCTGGTCGTTGGGAGAAGGCGTGGTCTTCCTCGCCACCACGTCGTTCTGCACTTCAAACTGAGCGTAGAAGTCATTCAGCGCCTCTGGAAGGGAGGCATCTTTGTCACAGGCAACGGATGTTGTCCTGTAGTTGGTGATGGCCTGGATGCCCTGCCACATGCGCCACATGTCACCGCTGTCCTGGAAGTGACTGTGGATTCTCTGGGCGTGTGCGCGCTTTGCCTCTCTAATGGCCCGGGACAGTTTGGCCCTCGCTGTTCTTAGGGCTGCCTTGTCGCCTGCTCTGAAGGCGGAGTCTCGGGTCCTCAGCAGCATGCGCATCTCCGAAGTCATCCACGGCTTCTGGTTGGAGCGTGTGGTGATGGACTTGGACAAAGTGACATCAATGCACTTGCTGATGTAGCTGGTCACTGATGCGGTGTATTCCTCCAAGTTGGTAGAATCACCATACAGCCTCCCTGAACATGTGCCAGTCAGTACACTCAAAACAGTCCTGAAGAGCAGAGATGGCTCCTGCTGGCCAGGTTTTTACCTGCTTCTGAAGTGGTTTTGTGCATCTGACGAGCGGTCTGTATGCTGGAATCAGCATAACAGAGATGTGGTCTGAGTAGCTGAGGTGGGGGCGGGGCTCCGCCCGATACGCGCCTGGGATGTTTGTGTAAACAAGATCAAGCGCGTTCGCCCCTCTCGTTGCAAAGTCCACATACTGATGGAATTTAGGGAGCACTGTCTTGAGATTTGCATGGTTGAAATCTCACAGTTCACAGAGCGCTTCCTTAGTGTTAGCGCTGGGGGGAATGTAAACTCCGGTATTGATAACAGTGGTGAATTCCCGTGGTAAATAAAAAGGTCTGCATATAACAGTCACAAGATCCACCAGCGTTGGGCAGTAGCTAGAGACTAGCATAGTGTTCTTGCACTAATCCGTGTTGATGTAAACACACAAGCCACAACCGAGTGGCTTGCGACTCTTACCGCAGAGAGCTGCATTTCTGTCGGCACGAAACGAGGCGAGCCCGTCTAGCTGAATGGCGGCATCCGGAACTCTGTCGCTGAGCCACGTCTCCGTGAAAACAAAGATGCAGCAGTCTCTAAACTCACGCTGCGTAGTCTGCTGGAATCGTATTTAGTCCAGTTTATTGTCCAGGGAGCAAACATTTGAGAGCAGGATAGACGGGAGACCCAGCCGGCTAGGGTCTGTTTTTAACCTAGCATGGACACCCGCCCTCTTGCCGCGCTTCCGCTTTCTCACACACTGCTTACGACGTCCTCTCCCCCAGCCACCGGCGTCAGGCGACGCCGAGGACTGGAGGCCTGGTCTCCGCAGCAAGCCGAGTACGCGTTCCGCCTCCTGTAGGTCTTCATGCAGCTTGGTTGTTGCATGAATCCTATATTTGAGCGGTGTCTGGCGATGGTAGACAAGAACACCGGATGCTCTGATGTCCATGTGCCGCAAAAATCATGTTTTTTAACAAAAATAGCACCATTTTGGATCCAGAGTGGCTGCTGCGTGCTACCGCGCCGCCATCTTGGATCATATTACAAGTGTAATTGATGCTAGCAAAGCTAGCTAAATAAGGTTAGCAATCTGCCTCTTGCTTGTTTAAGAAAAGACAGAGAAAAGTGAAGATTTAAGTATTTAATTGTTGTTTGATATATTCAGTACTTAATGATGGTTTCTAGGGGAAGAGTCATCCAGAAAACCTGATGCAATGCGTGCACAATTTTATTGTTTTAGGTGGATTGGAAACTTGGAAAAGGAGTGTTGAATAAAGATGGTTCAGTTGATTTAGTGTTTGTTTGCTCATAGGAAACAAAGTAAAATTCACACACATACAATTCACCTATGCAATTCCTTTTAATTATTTTATCAAGACACACACACACACACGCACACGCACACGCAAAAGAGGTGAATGAAGAGGAATCTTCATTTGATTTCTGTGGGAGTTTTTATTCAGATCAATTTGAGTAGTGTCTATGGTTTGCATGTTACACATTTTATCGCAAAAGTGTGGGACTTGCACTGGTCTGGTCTTGGTCTTGACTCGGTCTCGCCCTGCCTTGGTCACTCTGGTCTTGATCTCGGTTTAGGTGGTCTTGACTACAACACTGCTTTTTATTATAATAATATATTATGTGGCAAATTAATAAGTAGATTTCATATAAATGATCATTTTATTTTCTATATTTTGTAGAGTTTTTAAATTTAAGAATCTCTTTTCTCATTCTAGTTATGCATTATACTGACAATATAACAATTTAATCTTGCCATGAAGTATATAAACAAAAGAGTATGATGCAATAAATTCTTATTTTTAAAAACATACATACATACATATATATATATATATATATATATATATAAAAAAGTTCATTGAACAAGTTATACAAGAAAAATACAAAATATAGGGGATAACAGGGACAATAGTTAAGTGCTTAAAAAATGACAGATGCAGACATCACGTTCATTAAGACGAGTGAGTGAAGAGAAGTAATTAGGGCAGATGCTGACACGCTTCAATGAACCGTGTAACATACGTGTTAGCGAAATCGAAAACAAATCACTCAACTGCAACACGTGAACGATGTGACACTACTGCCTAGACGCTTCACTGACAGATGTCGTTTATGTGACCTCTGCGTCTTGACTTTAATGGAATAAATAGTAGAACGAGTGTGTGATGCAAAGTCATATTTTAGGGCCTAAAGGGACGCCATACACGCTCTCTTCCTGACAGGAGCTGCTCTGGGTTAACACTTGGAGTTCAACTGAATGACACACAAACGCACCGTTCATTGCATTTATACAGTATATTCGCTTAAAATTCCCCTATTTGGGCATTAAAATATAATTGGAATTTGAACTGCACAATAATCACGGTTATCTCAAATAACCGTTGTTAGAACAAATAACCGCGATCAGACGATTGTTTAATAACCGCAACAGGCCTACTGTGATTTAATTAAATTTATACATAGTCTGTATGTGCTGCCCACTTCAGAGTGCTATCCTCTCACACACACACACACACACACACACACACACACACACACACACACCATGATGGGTTGTTTTCAGTGTATGAGTGGCTGGCTTCACACATTCATTTTGAAGCGCGCATCACTTGCAGATTATATATTTGTTCAATCAAATTACATACTTTTGTAGTTGAATTACATGACAGTTACCAGGGGCAGACTGGGAAGAGAATTCGGCCCTGGATTTTACATAGAAAATGGCCCAAAAGTTTTTGGGGACACGGCAAGCTGTTTCAGCTTATTGCTGCCCGTTTGGCCCCGTTTCGTGGCCAACCCACCAGGACCCGGTTCTCCCTATGGCCAGTCTGTCCCTGCAGTTAACTGTTGACTCCAATTTTGAGTCCTGATCGTTACCATGTTTTTATGCATGTCAAACCTTGCTAGCAACACAGTCAAACAGTTCTGTTATACTAAAATATTTTCCAGAACAAATTATTATTTTCCAGGACATTTAGGTATTTTTCTAATTTTCCATGAAACAAATTCCAGGTTTTCCAGGATGCGTGGGAACCCTATTAATAACATCTGAAAGTATTTAAATTTACATTACCTAATCCTAGACAGAGTACATTAACAAGTGCATTATCTCTAATAGTGCATAACTATTTGAATATACATTAACTAATTATCTGTTAAGCTTTAGTTGTTTATTAATTAATTATCAATGAAAGTAAAAGTTCAAGTGATATCAAAATATGACATCTCATTTCAGACCAATAAACTACATACATTTAATAATAAAAAAAAAGACCTTAATCCACAATAGATCGTTAATGCCCCTGTCTCACCTTGAGCAAAGCTCCAGCCAGTTTGCAGAATCCTGTGCCAATGATCCACCCCTTCACAGCATCTACAGCCCACAGAGGCAATGTCAGCAACAACAGACTGTCCGCTATGCCCAGATAGAGGATGAAGATGTCCATCACACTAAAGTTCCATCTTTTTCGCCACAGTATTACCAGCATGAGTCCATTTCCAAGCAATCCCCATAAGAGCCCCACAGAGTAAAGAAAGGGAATGAGGACTGCCATGGATCCAGACACTTTGCTAGATGGGCAGCCCTCCTCCTTGTATTCATAATCACTGTAGTCGAATGTGTTGTTTTGCTCAAACAGTCCGTGCAGATCTAGCTCCATGTTGGACTAAAATTAAAATAGTCTTTTATCAAGGCTCGGAGTGTGCTGCAATGAGACAGAGCAGACCATAGGTTAATATCCAACTCACACCAGTGCAGCTACAAGTGTGATTTGAGTGGAGAGTGGTTTCTTATGAGCTCATGAGTCACATGCTGGGTTTTCACAAGATGTGGTAACAATAACGGAAATTGAAAGCATACATTCTACAGTATTGGGTGGGACAGCTGACTGCTGTAAATAAAACTGAAATGAATGTGCACACAGACAAACACAAATTAACCTGCCTAGACACTGAGCTTCTGAGGAACATTATTGATCTTATACTGTATTAGCATCTTTTAATTTCTGTCAGTCACAACTTCTTATCGTCAACATCTTTAGTTTTACTGTTTTACCTCCAACAGCTGCCTCTTATTATATTACTGCAACTTTAAACTCACTAGTGCTATATATTAATCATATACATACACAATGGTGGCCAAATGTCTGGAATAATGTACAGATTTTTATGTTTCTGAAGAAAATTGGTACTTTAATTCACCAAAGTGGCATTCAACTGATAACAAAGTATAGTCAGGACATTACTGATGTAAAACAGCAGCACCATCACTATTTGAAAAAAGTCATTTTTGATCAAATATAGACAGGCCCCATTTCCAGCAGCCATCACTCCAACACCTTATCCTGGAGTAATCATGCTAAATTGCTAATTTGGTACTAGAAAATCACTTGCCATTATATCAAACACAGTTGAAAGCCATTTGGTTCGTTAAATGAAGCTGAACATTGTCTTTGTTTTTGAGTTGCCACATTACGCAATAGACTGGCATGTCTTAAGGTCAATATTAGGTCAAAAATGGCAAAAAGAAACTGCGTTCTCTAGAAAAACTACTTTGAAGTAGTTTAAGAAGTTCTGAAAATTTTTTCCATCATACATGACAAGTTCAATCTGGAAAAACTAGTTACAGTACGAGTTTTTAAACATAGAGATACAACTCTAGTTTAGTTTTAGTTGTCGAAACAATAAACATTAGACACGACACAATTGCGCAGCAGAGCTTCTGACGTGAGCCCGCAGGACATAGGAAGCAAACTGAACATTACAATCATAAACCTCTTATCGTATTTTAACGAGCGCTAAGAAGAAATACAAACTTACAAGTGCTGTTATGTTCCCGTTTTGCCTTCTCTCTATCTCTCTGTTACCATCTCTTCGACTCAAACTGTCAGCATGTTTGTTTTTCTTTTACGTAAGTCATCTGTTGAGCGTCGTGTTTGATCCAGGCAAATACAGCGCGTAGAGTTACAGAGTGAGAAGAGTAGGTAACGACGATCACGCACTGTTCGTTTTCTTCGACTTGGCCAAAAGCCGTTTGAAGGTTATCATTTGGTCCTGGTAGCTCTCTAGCTCCCTCGTACCCGCAAACCCCATGCAATTTTACCCCTGCTTGTTTACATGCACGCGCGCGCGCGCACACACACACACACACACACACACAATCTAGTTTCCACATCAACGCAGCAGTGTCCTCTAGTGTTTGAAGTTCTAAAATGAAGTTCTACCACTGAGATATATATATATATATATGATACCCCCTACATATTGAAAAACGATCCCTCAAATTTTGGATACACCTAAATTCAAGTTCCCCTAACACACTGCAACATGAAGCCCTTAAAACCCAAGAGCTGAAGCCTAAAACCAGTCCCATTTGTCAGCTGGCTCTGAAACTCACAAACCCACTAACAACTAACAAACACCAGTTTCAGACCAGCACTACTGAACTAAACCAAATCAGAATAAATTAAATCATAAAAGAAAGCAAAAATTAATATTTGGACCACTGGGAAAATGAAAGTAAAAACCAAAGCAAATTGGAATGTTATCGGGCCCTAAACAGAACATATAATCTGGCAGAATATCTGCACACTATAAGAGATCCAAAACAGAGACGGATCCTCACCAAATACAGACTCCGTGATCACAGTCTGGCCATAGAAAAAGGCCGACACAGACAAACATGGCTTCCAAAGGAAGAACGAGCCTGTGCTCACTGTGACACGGGTGAGGTCGAGACAGAGACACACTTTCTCCTTCACTGTGAGAAATTTACAGAGGTGAGAGAGAAATACCTCCACAAACTCTCAAACCTCATGTCACAGTTTCCAGTTCAGCAGAAGCAGATCAGATGCTGGTGTTACTGGGGGAGGACCATCATCAGTTGCAGCTAAATTCATTTTTGAGATGCACACCCTCAGAAACCAATTACTGCCTTAATGTACTTCAGTCACAGTATTCTCTTATGTTCATAATGTCCTGTTAAATGCTTATTTTATTTTATACTGTATAGAGTATATTGTTATTATAGTTTTTATTTTATTCATTACCTGGCACCTTATTTTAATTCTATCTTTATTGTTATTTTATTATTATTATTTGTCTTGTCATCATTATCTGTTTTGTAATGCTTTGGCAATATTGTATGTAAACACAATCATGCCAATAAAGTACTTTAACATTGAAAAATTGAATTGAGAGAGAGAGAGAGAGACCTTTGACTTTTAAAAATCCTTTAATTACAATTTTCGTAAAAATAAAAATAAATACATAAAACCTACACAAAATATCCACCACACTATCTCATAACAATATACAAAAAAAGATCATATACCATGACCATTTTTTCACAGTTTAAAAACAACCCAAAAACGACTCAATCTTTGTATAAAGGAAAATAAAAACACTTAGACATAAATTTGCAGAGAACCATCAATGCAAATTTCACATAAACACTTTTCTACTCCCCAAGTATAGTTAAAGGTTTCCATGTCTTTAATAAGCTGATAATATGCATATTCCACCTTTAACCTGGATTTGATTAAACCCTTTAAAATAGCCAATGCATCAGTTGACCCCACACCATTCACTTTACTTTTGCGTGACAGCCATATTGCCATTTTGGCCTGCCCAAACAAAAAATTAAGCATCACGTGGATCTGCTTTCTATTTTTGTTATACTTGGGTCCATAAATAAAAAGTACAGGTGAGAACACTTCTCCTAAATTTCTACACCAATCCTCTAATTCAGATAGCAAAGCTTCAAGTCTGCCACAGTCAAAAAATAAATGTAAAACAGTTTCTGTTTGCCCACAAAATGGACACCCCTCCCCTACCTGAGGATCAATGTGTGCTCTGTATCTGTTTGTCGCTATTATACCATGCACAATCCTCCACTGAAGGTCCCCAGACCTTTTCTCAATAGGAGGTTTGTACAAGGACCTACAGCTACCTTTAGGGGAAGTGCCTGATCCAAAACTCTCCTGCCATTTAGATTCTTTTAGTCCCTCTAAAGAAGCCATATGTGAGACTTTGACACATGTGACATACAGTGCTTTTTTCCCCGTTTCACTGAAAAGTTCCATTTCGGGAATCTTGAAGGTAAGCAAAGACCCTTCTTCTTCTTGAAAAGCATTAAAAGCAGGTGCCACTTTTAACTCTGGGAAAAAGACATCTACATCTTCATTTAATGTCTCCAAGCCATGTTTAAAATCCATTGGCAAACATTCAAAAAGCTCATTCAACAGTCTCTGTGTTAAGCGAATTGACCTCATACCCAGCTTAGCGGCCAGCATCTCAGCAGACATCCATTCATTTGTTGTTATTAAATGACCAATCTTTGTAATTCCAGCATTCCTTAAAACAGTCCTCATTGTCGATGACTTCAAAATGTCTAAGTCCACAACAGGATTATGCAACAGGGGTTCTTCTCTCATCCAAAGACCTTGCACATCCTGGAGATCCCTTGATATATGTAATGTTTTCCAGGCTTTCAACATGGATCGATAAAAAGGTGTTAATCCAGACAAATCAACTCCTTGAGTGTCCATTAGAAAGAGATGTCGGTCCAGCCCCATACTGCCCGCTTTTCTTAGGAGGGCACAGGCTACTTCAGCCCAGCTTACATTTTTCCCATAAAGTAGTCTTTTAGCTGTCTGAAGTCTAAAAGTCTTTATTCTGCTTTTAATGTCCACCAAACCTTGGCCTCCTTCATGCTTGGGCAGATATAACACAGGTGCTTTTAACCAATGCTGACCAGACCAGAAAAAATTCACCAGACGTTTTTGGACACTTTCAACCAATTCTTCAGGGGGTTCTAAGACAGTCATTTTATGCCATAAAGATGAGGCTACAAGATTGTTGCAGACCAAAACTCTTCCCCTGTACGATAGCTGGGGTAGCAGCCAGTGCCAGTGAGACAACCGAGCACACACCTTTTCCACCAGGCCCTCCCAATTCTGTCTCTTATATTCCTCTCTTCCTAAAAATACCCCTAAATACTTTAACCCAGCCCTTCCCCACTGTAATCTAGCTGGAAGTCTCGGACCATTAAAATCCACACCACACCATAGGGCATCACTTTTTTCCCAATTTACTTTGGCAGATGAAGCTTTGCCATAACTCTCTAAAATATCTGTTAAAACCTGAACATCATGACCATTTCTTAAAACCACAGTAATATCATCAGCATATGCTGAGATTTTAACACAATCATTACAATTTGGAACATTCGTCTGTAATCCCGTTAACTTTTCTCTCAATTTACAGAGGAGAGGTTCAATGACCAAACTATATACAGTGAGGAAAATAAGTATTTGAACACCCTGCTATTTTGCAAGTTCTCCCACTTAGAAATCATGGAGTGGTCTGAAATTGTCATCGTAGGTGCATGTCCACTGTGAGAGACATAATCTAAAAAAAAAATCCAGAAATCACAATGTATGATTTTTTAACTATTTATTTGTATGATACAGCTGCAAATAAGTATTTGAACACCTGAGAAAATCAATGTTAATATTTGGTACAGTAGCCTTTGTTTGCAATTACAGAGGTCAAACGTTTCCTGTAGTTTTTCACCAGGTTTGCACACACTGCAGGAGGGATTTTGGCCCACTCCTCCACACAGATCTTCTGTAGATCAGTCAGGTTTCTGGGCTGTCGCTGAGAAACACAGAGTTTGAGCTCCCTCCAAAGATTCTCTATTGGGTTTAGGTCTGGAGACTGGCTAGGCCACGCCAGAACCTTGATATGCTTCTTACAGAGCCACTCCTTGGTTATCCTGGCTGTGTGCTTCGGGTCATTGTCATGTTGGAAGACCCAGCCTCGACCCATCTTCAATGCTCTAACTGAGGGAAGGAGGTTGTTCCCCAAAATCTCGCAATACATGGCCCCGGTCATCCTCTCCTTAATACAGTGCAGTCGCCCTGTCCCATGTGCAGAAAAACACCCCCAAAGCATGATGCTACCACCCCCATGCTTCACAGTAGGGATGGTGTTCTTGGGATGGTACTCATCATTCTTCTTCCTCCAAACACGGTTAGTGGAATTATGACCAAAAAGTTATATTTTGGTCTCATCTGACCACATGACTTTCTCCCATGACTCCTCTGGATCATCCAAATGGTCATTGGCAAACTTAAGACGGGCCTTGACATGTGCTGGTTTAAGCAGGGGAACCTTCCGTGCCATGCATGATTTCAAACCATGACGTCTTAGTGTATTACCAACAGTAACCTTGGAAACAGTGGTCCCAGCTCTTTTCAGGTCATTGACCAGCTCCTCCCGTGTAGTTCTGGGCGGATTTCTCACCTTTCTTAGGATCATTGAGACCCCACAAGGTGAGATCTTGCATGGAGCCCCAGTCCGAGGGAGATTGACAGTCATGTTTAGCTTCTTCCATTTTCTAATGATTGCTCCAACAGTGGACCTTTTTTCACCAAGCTGCTTGGCAATTTCCCCGTAGCCCTTTCCAGCCTTGTGGAGGTGTACAATTTTGTCTCTAGTGTCTTTGGACAGCTCTTTGGTCTTGGCCATGTTAGTAGTTGGATTCTTACTGATTGTATGGGGTGGACAGGTGTCTTTATGCAGCTAACGACCTCAAACAGGTGCATCTAATTTAGGATAATAAATGGAGTGGAGGTGGACATTTTAAAGGCAGACTAACAGGTCTTTGAGGGTCAGAATTCTAGCTGATAGACAGGTGTTCAAATACTTATTTGCAGCTGTATCATACAAATAAATAGTTAAAAAAATCATACATTGTGATTTCTGGATTTTTTTTTTTAGATTATGTCTCTCACAGTGGACATGCACCTATGATGACAATTTCCGACCCCTCCATGATTTCCAAGTGGGAGAACGTGCAAAATAGCAGGGTGTTCAAATACTTATTTTCCTCACTGTAGTTGACCTGAGAGTGGGCATCCCTGTCTTATGCCTCTTTGTACTTTAACAGGAACACTTAGTCCACCCGCCATTTTTATCATACATGTGGCATTATTGTACAACAATTTTACCATTGCAATGAAATTGTCTCCAAAACCAAAAACCTTTAAAACTCTGAAAAGAAACTGATGATCAACTCGATCAAATGCCTTTTCCTGATCTAATGATAAAATTCCTATATCAACATTATTTTTCAAAGCATAATCAATAACATCACGTATTAAATGCAAATTGTCAGTGATATATCTGTCTTTAATACAATAGGATTGATCTTTGTGTATAATTCTATGCATTATTTTGTTTAACCTGTTAGCTAAACACTTTGATAGTAGTTTGTAATCGGAACATAAAACTGCAACAGGTCTCCAGTTCTTTATTAAAGAAAGAACACCTTTCTTGGGAAGTAGAGTTAAAACTGCTCGTTGACAACTTTTAGGCATCAAACCTATACGAAAAACTCCTTGTAGTACTTCATAGAAATCAGTTCCAAGTAAGGTCCAGAAGTGCTTGTAAAACTCACCAGGAAGGCCATCTATACCTGGGGTACGACCTGAGGCAAGTCCTAAAACTGCAGCACTTAATTCCCCAAAGGTAAGTTCTGAATCCAAAGTTTGTTTATCTTCAGCGGTTAAACAGGGAAGGTTCTGTAAAAGTTCATTTTGGCTCTTCTCATCGGTGTTCTCAGCAGAATATAACTTAAGAGTAAAAGTCCACTGCCAATCTTCGCATTTCAACGGGATCACTTGTACCGTGACCATTACTATTTTTCAAACTATACATTTTTTTTTTCTTGAACACTTTTATGTTCCAAGTTTAATAAAAAAAGAAGTAGGTCCATCCATATCTTTCAATGATAAAAACCTGCTCCTCACAAGAGCACCCTTGACTTTCTCATTTAGAATAGAACTCAACTTTAATTTCTTGTCAGACCACTCTTGTAGATTAGCAGCAAGATCTCTCATCATGTTCTCTTCAATGACTAGAATTTCTTTCTCAGTCCTTTCCAAAGTCGATTTCAAACACAAAGTTGAGTAAGATGTATATTGTTGACAAAATTCCCTTATTTGTGTTTTACCGATTTCCCACCAAAGAATTATATTTTCATATCTACTTTTTTCACTTTTCCCAAAAGTGCTTAAAGGATTCACAAAAAAACTTGTCTTGTAGTAACTTTATATTAAAATGCCAATATAAACTCTTATTTCTTCTATGTCTCAAAGTGCAGTCAACAGTAATAAGCTTGTGATCAGAAAAATACGTGGGAACAATAGATGTATGTACAACTCTGTTTTTCATATTATTTGATAAATATAATCGGTCTAAACGTGCAGCTGAAATTCTCCCCTCATTCACCTTTACCCAAGTATATTGTTTAACCAAGGGATTATTTTCTCTCCAACTATCTGTGAAGTTAAAAGTTTCAATAGTATTGGCTAAAACAGTAGATGACAGAAAATTGGGTTCTTCCCCATTTCTATCAAAAGAAGGATCAAGTATACAATTCCAATCCCCTCCTAAAATGATCAAATCATTAACCTGCTGTTGTTTTAAAAAGATCTTCAATTTATCAAAGGTATTTATCCTATCAGATCCAGTATTAGGTGCATATATATTAACAAAAACAAAAACCAGACCATTAATCTCAGCTCTAACGGTCAATACCCGCCCTGGCTCAATTTCTTTTTTTGACAGAATTCTAACTTTAGTGGTAAGCGAGAAAATAATTGCAGCTCCTGCACTCAGGTTAGTCCCATGAGTAAGAGCACACTCATTACCCCACCACAGTCGCCAGTCAACCTCATTGTTCACATCACTGTGAGTTTCTTGCAGGAAAATCACATCTAAATTTTTCAACTTGATAAATTCTACAATAGTTTCTGCTTTCCTCCTATCCCTCATCCCATTAACATTCAAGGATCCCACCCGTAAAGTGTCCATAAGAAGAAGAGAAAGAAAAAAGAAAGCAGACAAGAAGAAAAGCGTATTACCCATTAGTGATTAGTTAGATTTTTTTCCCCTCTTTGGTCTAGATTTTTCAGTTTTACTTTTTTGTCGGATTGCAGTGATGTGTTTTTTTAATCTAAAACGCTTCTGCTGTGAAAGCTCTTCATGATTACTATGTCTCCTTGCCTACATTACAGATGTTATAAACTTCTCCAAGTCCGGAAAAAAAATCACTTATTTCAACTTTTCTACCCTTCGTTTCGTCAAGAAAATCGCTGATTTGAGCCACAGTATACAAATCTTCTTTCAACACTTTTGACATCTCTGCTCCCTCCAACCATTGATCAATATCTTTCATGCTATCATCAGTACATTGGGACATCCCATCCAACTCATCCATTGAGCCTTCCTCTACTGTTTGTACAGCTGTCTGAGTCACATTCTCACTATTAACCATATCTTCAGATTCATGACTTGAATGCCTGACAACAGCATAACTACATCCAGCCTGTTCACCATCACCATCGCTTTCACTCACCTCATTGTGCCCGATGACTCGCTCAGCAGGCCTTTTCTCTGTCACTTGTTTCCGTGTGGTCGTAATTTCCACGATATCCGAACTGTCGTTATCTTTAGACGATCCGCTCTCTGTTGAATCGACAGGCAAACGCTGTTCGTTATCTTCCTTCTTGTGCGGACAAGAGAAACGTTTGTGGCCTATATTTCCACATTCGAAGCACTTCAGGTTATCGGTACTAGCATACAGCATATATGAACTTTCTCCATGACTCACACGGAACGAGATCTCCAACGTACGCTCAGGAGAAGTGAGAAACATCAAAACCTGCCGCCTGAACGAAAGAACGTGTTTTAATGCCGTGTTTTTGCATCCCAGCGGGATCATTCTAACTGGACTTGCAATTTTACCAAATCGAATTAACTCTTTAGTAATGGCGTCATTTGAGATGAAGGGTGGCACATTTGAAATTGTTACTTTAGTGGCCGGAGCCGCTAAGGGAGTCACAGGCACAAAACTTTCACTAATCCAAATCCCGTTCTCTGTCAGCTGGTTCACTAACTGCTCCGATTTTAAAAACATTACAATCGCCTTGTTCATTCGTGATGCTGAGAGAATATTATCAAACCCGATCAATTCTCCCACCACCACGAGTACATCCTCCACGCTAACGCCGAGCTCGGACACACACCTGCACCCATTTCGCATCGACACCTGTGCAGGGTCAGATACCATACCGTCACGCGACAAAGCCGCGAGCGGCGAAAAGTACAAAGTACTTTTACTAAACAATAATAAATTAACCACAAAAAGGGGGGAAAAAACAAGAAAAGAAAAGAAAAAGGGGAAAAAAAAGAGTTTGAAAAAGAACAGTTTTTTCCGCTCACTCAAACAACACGCTCAACTCTTCCAACCACACTCGCACATGCGCAGAGAGACAGAGAGAGAGAGAGATCAGATGTATAGAATAAGCGGTAATTGAGCATAAAACAACCAGTAATAAACAGAAAATAAACAGATAACCCCGACTCTACCGACTTCTATCTGTTTATTTTATAAGTATCCTGTTTTAAATCTTAACTGTGTCATTTAAGCTAATGGACACAAACATGTCTCCGTTACATGTTTAGGTAGGCTACAACCAGCTGAACATAAGTGTAACGTGACACCCGTTACTTTGTTACTGTGTTCAAGGGCTAGCCAGGATTGACATTTCAGGTTTAACATATATAAATCAGGAGTAAAATCTGACAACAATGGCAACATAAATTGTGCTTCTTTTAAGTGACGTCTGTGTGAAAGGTGATAAGCTCTTGATAAGTGGTAATTCCTTTTCAACAATCGCCATGTTGGGCTTTTTCAATTTCTCCCATTCAATTTAGCTACAAATGCTCCATCTCGGGCTAAATAGTCTCTGGTCACGTTTTGGCAGGTTATCTTTAGCAGTTAGACAACAAATCTTTCACACTAATCCATTTTCATTTTAAAACTCAGCTTTCAATTTCTAACGTCATATTTGACATGAGCGTTTTTGAAAGTATCCATTTTCGGTGGAGAAAGATGGCATTACAGTGTCGATGATAGGCATACATTTTCTTTATTTTTTTTTTTACCAGAGACCAATATATTTAGGATTCATAATAGCGCAGTGTTGCCAGATTAGAAATGTCGAAGTATCGTACCAAAACCTCAAAATTATCGTTTTTTAAAAAAAATTATCGTACACAAACCAAACGCATAAAATATAGTTATTTTCCAACAATTTTATTTTCCAAATAATTTTACAGCTAATTTGAACAAGCTGTATAATACGCTCACATTAACTGGAGGAAGTCTGAATAACTTTTTTTTTCCAAAGTGCAAAAGATATGCCGAAAAAAAGTGCACAAAAAAGAAAAAAGTGCACAACACAAAAAAAGATTCAAATTCGATCTCTAAGTCGCTGTCATCATCGGATGCCACATCCACTTGTGGTGTGTGTGTGTGTGTGTGTGTGTGTTAGGGTGACCACCTCCAGTCAGACAAAATGTGGGACAAGTAGCATGGTAAAGAGGGACAATGTGGGACAGACGTAATAACTTTAAACTTAAGATATATTGTCTATCTAATTTACCCAGAAACATTTTTTAAACCCACCAACTAAAAGATTAAGACACTACCTGACCCAAAATATCACCCAAAGTTTCTACAGCTTAAGGCATAGGCCTAGGCCTATAAAAGACAAAACACTCATTTTTCCACTGAGACCGGAGCGAGGACATCTGTTACAATAGATGTTGCTTTGGTGCGGCCACACGACATTTTCTTAGCTATTTCAGAATCTGGAAAAATTACTGGGGCTAACTTGTTACTGCAGTCGGTAGAGCGATATGAATGTGTGTGATGTACGGCATGATAAACGCTTGTCACTTCTGCTGCCGAAACTTTGTCAGCCTGTGGGTCATTTGGTTTATTGAAAAACGATTGCACTGATTTGCATGTTTCTTGATGATGTGCTTTTTTTCTGTGGTACTCACATGCAACATGTCCCACAGAAAAACTGCTTTTGCATAAATACAAAAAGCTCTCTCTGCTTCGCCATCTACAGGTCTTAACCAAGAGTATCTTGCGGTCCATTCGCTATTAAAAGTGCATTTTCTCTTTTTCGTGGCCGCACTGGCCATGGCTGCTTAACCGACCGAACAGCGCGCTCTCCAATTTGAGATTGTTGACAACGTTGAGGAGGCGTTCGTGCACCGGTCAACAGTTTGATTGACGTACGACGACTCAGCCTATCGACTACCGCATTTTTTGCTCTCCTCTGAACTATTGGACATAAGTTAACAGTACGCCTATGGACGCATCCGTGTATTTAGGCAGGGTCCAATGAAAAAGCGGGACAGATGCTCAATTTGCGTGAGGCGGGACAAAGGGTAAAATTGCTGTACAGTACAACGTAAAGCGGGACAAGTGGTCACCCTAGTGTGTGTGTGTGTGTGTGTGTGTGTGTGTGTATACGTGCTTGCCTGCGAATGATTCGGGGTCTGAGAGAGAAGCGGTAGGATGTGTGTTTGGACGAACAACTGAAAACTCTGAAATTATCGTACATTATGGGATTTTTTTCATTATTGATCGTACATCGTACAGAGGTCAAAATTATCGTACAAATACGATAATTATCGTACATCTGGCAACACTGTAATAGCGGGAAATGGACATGAAACAGTACTGCCGCTCCCTTTATGCATATTACGCAGTCTGCCTGGGGCACCAACCGATGTTACCGACTAGTTTCAATGGAAAGTCGCTAAATGTCGCCAGATGACGTCATGCGCTAATTAAAATATCTGTGACGTCATCGCGTCTCATTTGCACTTTAAATATTTTCCGCCCTTTGCATGTTTTTGCTTCTCTGTGCTTACCGTACATAATGTAATAATTTCCTATATCTATCAGTCAACTCAGAGAGAAAGTTAGAAGTTAGAATTTTCTTATATTTTCTCTCACACAGCGTTCAGCAATAACAAACCACTATGTGCGTATTTAAAAAAAAAGAAAACGATGTGCACATTTACAAAAAAAAAACCGATGTGCATGTTTAGAAAAATACTATGTTCATATTTACAAAATAACTATGTACATATGTAAAAAAAAAAAAAAAAAAAAAAAAAACTATGTGCATGTTTACAAAAAACTGCATGTTTAAAAAAAATTGTGCATGTTTACAAAAAACTGTGCATGTTTACAAAAAACTATGTGCATGTTTAGAAAAAAAACTGTGCATGTTTAGAAAATGTTTTGCATATTTAAAAAAAATACTATGTACATATTTAAAAAAAACCACTGTGTTTGGGATTCTGATCTATTTCCAGATCACTCCATGGTGCTGAAATAGACTTCATCATCATCCACAGGCTCCATAACCTCAGTGCTCTTCACCTGTGGGGCGATATTGGGTGCAGAGGAAGAGCTAGAACCTGCTGCAGGACATGTTTTAAACGAATAGGCAGCTGAAGTGCCAAAGAGCTGCAGCACCTTATCTGGCAGTTTGTGCTCATAGCGTGCATCTGCAGAGAGCCTCAAACCATATCTAATAAAAAGAATAGGGTTAGGGTTAGGGTTCACCTCAGCCCAGAATGCCATGGTGTTTGTTGTTTCCTCAAATTTCTGTAGAATAGACCGTCACTGATTAATAATTTTATCTATCGTGTCTGGGCAATATCCTAAAAGGTTTGCAAGTTTTGTCATGTCTACAAGGCTCTTGCTGTGCTTTAGTGTCTCCCCCACACTAAACAAAGACAAGTGCTGCAATATCTCCACATTATCTGGGAGCCTTGCTCTTAGTTCATTAGCTACGTAGATGGTGTAGCTCACACATCTCCTTCGGATGCAGTCCTCCTCCTCAGGAGAGAGGTTCAGCTGTGCTGCCTTGGACTCAAATGTATAGCCAAGGTATGGCTTGGGAGTGATGTGTCCATCTACTGGCTCTTTGAGCACATATATTTTTGCCATTGGGTTAAAGATCCTGCTGCAGACAGACTTTATAAGCCTCATTAAACAGTCAAGCAGCTTGAGTGGATCTGACTGTTCCCCCTCAAAAGCCTTAACAGCACACTGTACCTCACTAATCATAGATTTTAGAAAAGTGAGGTACAGGAGGTTCCGTGGGTCACTGTACATGGAATGTAGAATATCTGCCATGTAGCAGTGTTCACTTGCCACGGTGAAGCTGAAATGCAATTTTAGCTCATCCCACTGATCTAAGATTCTGGACACGGCAGGCTCTATGGAAAGCCAACATGTGGCACAGACCTTAGTTATCAGTAAAGGCCTCTCCCCACAGTTTATTTTCTCATTGACAGCCTTGTATGCTTCTCTGCGCTTTGGTGAAATAGAGAACCAATTATAGGTTTCTCTATCCAGGAATTCCACACTACATGGAAGTGTGTTTTTGGATACAGAGCTTACAGCTAACTGTAGTGAGTGACACACACAGCGATGAGGACCAGATGTTTTAAGTCACCCTCCTCCCTCAGAATTTTGTGCACACCATTGTACACTCCTGTCATTACAGATGCATTATCTGTGCCAATACCAAGCAGATTATCCCTTTTGAGGCTACAGTTCCCAAGAAAAGACAAAACTGCTCTGGCTATTGTTCTAGCATCTCCTCCCTTCAGCTCAACAAGGCCTAGGTAAGTGGCCACCACATTTCCCTTGTCCTCACTAAATACCGAATTATGATCCCAAGGTGCTTTGAGACACTTACATCGGTGCTTTCATCAAGAAAGAGGCTGTATTGGCTGTCCCCAATGTCAGCCACCAGTCTTTTTAGAAAATATGGTGCCAACACTCATTGATCATATCAGTACACTTGGTACGGTGCATCTGAAAATGTTGGGCTGCATTGGAATCTGGAAAAGCAGCCTTACATGCTTGACCAATGTGGTCACATGAAAGAATGGAACAATGCTCTACGATAGTCATTGTTGCCTCTGCCTGTTTGAAAGAGTCAGTGTTTTTTGAAGAATATGGCAATGTAGATTGCTTAGATCGGTTATATGTTAGTTGACACATGCTTTTTAATGTCAGACAACTTGGCACAGAATTCTGTCTTGCAGTAAAGAGTGTGACATACTGTATTAGCTACTTTTTTTATTGTGTGTATGTCCAATTCTGTGTGTATTTGTATCAATATTTGTGATTGCATTGTGTGTGTGTGTACAAATGTTGCAAAATGTAAAGTTTGTTACGTGTTTGAATAAAGTACAATGTACAGAGTTGTCTAAGTAAGTGTCTGAATTCAGAGAGTAACAATCTGCTGTGATTAAGTGCATGAAAATAATAAAAATAAACGGTCAAATTAAACTCTTTAAATGTAAAACTAAAGGGGAGCAAACAATACAGATTTGCGATTGGCCCTTGACAATGCTGTTTGCACATGTGCAGCTCGTTCGCATCTAATTTAGTATATTATTGTAAAACAGATCATAATTCATGGGCAAGGAAGAGGTGAGAAACCGGCTTAGCATATAACTTAAAGGTTTAATGGAGAACTCAAAAGACAAACACATAAGATAACGGATGTCCGTAATTGAGCTCTCTCTCCCGATCGCCGTCTGCGAGTGGCCTTTATTCCTCTTGACGGCGTAATTAGCCTAATACGGGACCGGGCGTGCGTAATCACGCGCCGGTCCCGCCCTCCACCGTGCCACATTCCTCCCCCGTTCTTTCAGGCTGGGGACCCCCGGCCTGACGTACATCCCCGGGGGGGGGCGCCTCCCGCGCAGTCTGCCGGCAGGTCATCCCCATTAACCTGGACGAGGGAGGGGGCAAGGGGAGGGAAACAAAAAACAACAATTAAAAATGGGGGGGAGGGTTCCTGCACTGGGCGGTACCTCCCCTCCCACAAACACCATAATTTAAAAAAGAGGGGCAACGGGAGGGAAACAATTAAAAATGGGGGGGGAGGTTCCTGCACTGGGCGGTACCACCCCACCCGCGAACACCATAATTTAAAAAAGGGAAAAGAGGGAAAAAGGCCAACGCAGAGCGGTAGCGAGAGAGAGAGGAGAGAGAGATTAATAAAAATAATAATAAAAAAAAACACCTAACTTACCGGTTCTCTGATACGCCGTAGCTCGTTCCTCAGCCACTCCTCCACCCTCTACCGAACGGCAGCCGCGCCTCTCCAGGCGGATTCGAGGCAGTCCTCAGCCCCTGGCGGACGGAACGCCCCGCCGCGTTCTCGGGGAGCCGAAGGGGACTCCCCCGCCCCTGGCAGCGGTTCTCCCGCTCCAGGCGGTCGGTCGCGATCCCCTCCCCGCTCGCGGACGGCGGTCTTCCCTCGACCCCTCCGCGTTTCAGCGGCTGGTAGGGGCATCCTCCGCCCCTGGCAGCGGCCCTGACTGCTCCAGGCGGTCGGCTATAGGAGCCCCTTCTCCCCTCGCGGTCGGCGGCCATTCCTCCGCGTCCAGGCGGCTGGGCTCCTCGTCCCCCAGCAGATGGCCGCGGCTGCTTCTTTGGGGTAGTGGCGAGAACTCCGCTACGGCGCATCCCTCTTCCTTCCCGGGTTTCGGCACCAATGTAAAACAGATCATAATTCATGGGCAAGGAAGAGGCGAGAAACCGGCTTAACATATAACTTAAAGGTTTAATGGAGAACTCAAAAGACAAACACATAAGATAACGGACGTCCGTAATTGAGCTCTCTCTCCCGATCGCCGTCTGCGAGTGGCCTTTATCCCTCTTGACGGCGTAATTAGCCTAATACGGGACCGGGCATGCGTAATCACGCGCCGGTCCCGCCCTCCACCGTGCCACAATTATATACATTTTTTGTTATTCTTACCTGATGTACCTAGTGTGCTTTGATATAATTTCAATAATTTGGTGAAGTGATAGGTAAATGTATGCGGTCAAGAAGACCTGGAACTATTTAATAGCTGTGCATTTACTGAAAAAAATTGCATACCTTATTGCTATACCAAATTGCATTTGTCTGTCAACAAATCAGAATCAAGCATTCAACAGACCTGGTATAACTACTAACTGTAACGATCCACACCGTCTTTGGTTTGTGTACCTTTTTATTTAAGTTTTGGCACCTTTTATGTTCCGTATTGCCTTTTGTTTTATGCACTCTTATTTTGAAGTCTTGTCATGTCCTGTTTTCCCTCCTTGTCTATGTGTCTGGTTTTCATTGGTTTATTGTTTGATTATCTTGTTATCAGTTCTAGTTTTGTCTTTGGTTTTAGTTAATTGCCTTTTTACCTTGTTATGAGTTCTGTTTGTCCATTGGTCTATGTTTCCCCTTGTTTTGTATTTAAGCCCTCATGTTCACCTTGTCCTTTGTTGGTCGTTGTTAATGTTTGATGCTTTGTTCCTGTAGTTCCCGAATCCTGCCTTGGTCCGTGTTCCTGCCTGTGCCCTCCTTGCAAGACCCCCCCCCCCCCCCTGTTATTTTCTTGTGTTCTTCTCTTTATTTTCCCCTCGTGGATATTTCATTTGTTCCTGCGTTAATACTTCCCTTTACCTTGTGAAATTCAAATAAAGCTGCATTTGGATCCCTACTCCCTCATCTGCCCTCTTCATACCACTGACGTTTCATATGCACCCTGAAATACAAAATTTGTATACACCCTTGAGTGCAAGATGAGTCCCAGAGGAGAAAGACTGTCATTTTAAATGTATATTTTGTCTTGGTTATTTTTGTCAACTTTGCCAGGTACCCTAACTTATACACTCACTGAGCACTTTATTAGTAACACTATGGTCCTAATAAAGTGCCCTAAATGGTGTTCTGCTGTTGTAGCCCATCAGCCTCAAGGTTCGACGTGTGATGCTATTCTGCTCACTGCAATTGTACAAAGGGGTATTTGAGTTAGTGTAGACTTTCTGTCAGCTTGAACCAGTCTGGCCATTCCCTGTTGACCTCTCTCATCAACAAGGTGTTTCTTTCCCCAGAACTGCCGCTCACTGGATTTTTTGGCACCTTTCTGAGTAAATTCTAGAGAATTTTGCACGTGAAAATCCCAGGAGATCAGTAGTTACAGAAATACTCAAACCAGCCCAACTGGCACCGACATTCATGCCACGGTCAAATTCACTGAGATCACATTTTTGTCCCCATTCTGGTTGTTGTGAACATTAACTGAAGATCACCCATAATGGCATGATTGTATGCATTGCACTGCTGCCACATGATTGGCTGATTAGATAATCTTATGCATAAGTAGATGCACAGGTGTTACATCTAATAAAATGCTCATTGAGTGTACATGGACAAGCTAGCAGATATGGACTAAAAGCCACAAAAGTTCTTTAAAGATAAAGAGAGCTGTGAAATCTATAACTCTTTGTAACTTTCAAAGCTGTGGTCTTGCGTAAAGCGAACATTGAGCTTCTGCTGATTTTCAAATTTGACTTTCAACATTTCCTGATCCTCTTGTCAAATCATATCCTCTCCATACATGACTTGACAAAAGACCAAAAAACAAAACACACTGTGACATTTATAAGATGCTTATTTGGTTCCCTGGCTGTCCATTTTGTTATTTGTGTGTGTGTTTAAAGTTTGTAATAAAGCAAATAAAAGAACCTCAGCTGATCATAGGAGTTGAAAATAGACTAGAAAATAGCTGCCATAATGGCTGCCTTATCAAACGATTTGCTTTAAAGGTACTTGTCTGCATATGTTAGTATTTCAAGCACTTTGATTCTAAGTACATTAATTCAAGCAAAGAGACATATTTAATTATTGTTACCCCCCCCCCCCCCCCCCAGTCAAGACAATAACTTGACTTTGGAAGAAATATTTCACTGAACCACAACAATATTTATTATATTTATTAGTTATTGCTAACATGTATTATCATTGTAATCTACACTAATCTCTGAAAATAAAAAAGAGCTGATTTAAATATTGATATGAAGACAGCGATTACACAAATTGACCTGTGCTTTCTGTGTGGCTGCAGTTCTCAGAATTACATGTATCGTCAAGGAAATTAACTGCATGTCTCTCAAATCTTTATGACAATCATGGGTATCTACACTTTATTAGAGGTTGCAAAATCTACAATACAAAAATTACATTAAGAGAAAATATCCTTTAAGTTTGATAATCCACTCATAATATAAAAAAAACAGATTAAGAAATAGACAAACAATTCAAAGCACCATCTGATGTTACAGTGTAAGAGGAGAGCAGAGACGTGGAAATTTTTTTAAATTGGTGCAGTTTTGAAGAATGGTTTCACTTCTTGTTTTTGACCCAGACAACCAAGGAGATAATTCATTGTTATGGTTACAACTGTTGCAACTGCCACAACAAGGCAGATATGCTAACACATCAAAATAGACAATATCAACAATATCTATAAAACAGGAATAGATTTGATTTTGATTTGTGATTTTATAACATTAAGGCTCTCAAATAGCATGTATTTCAAAAAAGATGTGCTTCATTAGCCAATGCCCTGGTTTTAAAAGTGAGAACTTGCATGTAAACAATATTTTTTATGTCACTCAATCTGTACAAACTAAAATAGTGATTCATTTTCCGTTCCTGAGTAAAGCAATTGTCATTTCACCTCTTGTCACTGGTGACTACTCTTCTTTTTCATTCCATGCTCATGCCAGTCTTTATTTTCCATTTCTCAGTGTATTTCTTCTCTCTCTTCACTCTTTTCATGCCATGACAGAGAAGTAGGAGGTATTCTCACTATCCACTGAGCTGAATGATCCAGTAGGCCTACGGGTTGATCTCCGATTTTCTGCCCATCCTTCTAATCCAAGGCACCCTCGGGGTCCTAACAAAGTCTTGCACATCTGGGCAAGCTCATGACGGAACTTTACCCCCACAAGGCCGTAGAGAAGTGGATTTAAAGCACAATGTGCCAGCCCCATGCTTTCTGTTACCAGAATGCCCACATCCAGCACCTTGTTCAGCCTGCAGGTGTTGTCAATGACCCTCAGTGTCTTTAGACTGTCAGTCATCCGCAGGACATTATAAGGTGCCCAACTCACCACAAATACAACCACCAAAGAGATGATGAGCCTCAGCGAGCGGCGTTTCTGTCTACGCGTGCTGGCGTGGCACAATGCTTTGAAAATGCGTATGTAGCAGTAGAGCATGACCAGTAGTGGAAGTACAAATCCAAGAAACAGGCTGACCAGCTGCATGCCAATCTGCCATTGCTGGGAACTCTCTTGAGAAAACACAATTTGACACACCAGTTGATTTCTGCCATACAACAGCACCACATCACGGTAGTGCACATCCACAATAGAGAGACACAAGCAGACAACCCAGATCACAGCACATGCCAGCTGAGCTTGGCAGCTCTTGCGTCTCCAGCTTACATTGACGGCATGCACGATGGCCAGGTAGCGATCAAAGCTAATGCAGGCCAGGAACAGCACACCGCAGTAGACATTTAGTGAGAACAGCGCTCCAGCGATCTTACATGCAGACAAGCCGAAGATCCACTCATTGATCCACTGCACAGCAAAAAATGGCAGTGTCACAGCCAGTAAGAGGTCAGAGATGGCCAAATGGAGCAAGAAGGTGTCTGTGAGTGAGAAAGAGCAGGGGTTGTGTCGAGATTGCCGATAGCGGCGGATCACACACAGTACCAGAATGTTACCCACTAGTGCCAAGATAAAGACCAGGATGTAAGACAGAGGGGCAAAGCTGCTGACGAAGGTCCATGTGTCCCTCAAACTGCAGGGGGCCGCATCGCCATTATCGTTGTCGGGATAGGTAGAATTGTAGTCATAATCTGTATACTTTAACAGAGAGAGCAAAGGAATTTCAGTTTCTTGTTGATTTTCAAAGTGAAGTGTTTATTAAACATTTTAAGCTCATAGAGGTATTTGATTCATACTAACAGTTACATCATAGACATTCGTGGTTGATGAATTATTCTTCATGACAAGTAGAATAGTGGGCACGAGATGCACTCGTCTCTTACGCTGTCTTGTTTGTGTCTCTCCTTTCTTTCGGGGCAAATGGCTGGAGAGAAAAATACAGCGTGAAAAAGTCAGAGAAGTACTCTAGACCATATAAAATTACTACTAATGTATGATATACAAATACTGCAAACAGGAAATGAAGATTGTATGAAAAGGGAAATAAAACTGCATTAATTTGACAACATTTTTTTTTTTTTTAATTCCCAGTTTGCTGACGACAGACAAATTCTAAAAGCTGCTATTTGTTTTTTATTTTTATTTTTTTACAAACATCTTAAATTTGTTAAATTGTAAAAGTTAGACAGGTGGCAATGGCAGGTGGGTAAAGCTGAAAATGTAGATGGAGTTACAAAGTGTAAAGTATAAATGAAAGACTTTTAAGATTAAAGTTTCGTGGGGCAAAAAGCAGGATTAGAAGAGTACTACCGGGAACTTAAAATGCTGAGAATTAGTATTGCATAAGTTTGGCTTTTGAATGTAAAATTATAAAATAATAAAATACATTTGAATCATTATCTTTCATAATTTACCACATGCATTTTAAACATTTTGTGTTCTATTCTTTTTTTAAAAAAAAAAAAAAAATAAAAAATAAAAAATATATATATATATATATTGAGAAAATCGAGTGAAAATCACTTCACTGGCTGCCGGTTCAAGCTAGAATTGATTTTAAAATGTTATTGTTTGTTTATAAATCATTGCGCAACCAAGCTCCCAGTTACTTATCAGACTTACTACATCCTTACAATCCACCTAGAATTCAGAGATCTGGTGATCAATATCTCCTCGATGTCCCACGCTTGAGGCTAAAGCGTAGAGGAGGGAGAGCCTTTTCGGTTGTGGGTCCTATTTTATGGAATAGTTTGCCTATCAGTATCAGATTGTCACCTTCATTATCTGTTTTTAAATCTTCTCTTAAAACTCATCTCTTTTCACTGGCTTTAATAGCATGCAATGTTCTGGTCTTAATTTGTTGTGTGTTTTTATAACTTTATATTGTACAGCACTTTGGTCAGCCTTGATGCTGTTTTTAAATGTGCTATATAATTAAAAGAACTTGAACTTGAGAATTACATTTTAAGATGATTAATAAAATTATGCTTCTCTTTATTAAATCAAAAGAATTATATTTAATTTATCAGGGATCAACATTAACAATCGGCATCCAAAATAAAAATAAATAAATAAAAGTATCTTACCTTTTCTCTCTGTATTATCAGTGCAGAGGCTGATTAGCACTGATAGAGGTCTGATTAAAACTAAAGTAATTCAGGAAACGCGGTTATCTTTGTGCTTCCTGACCACATTTTTTCTCTCTTCCCTTTCGGTCTCTCAAAAAACCTGCTTTAACTGGAAACCTTTTCAACATCCTTTTCAAATCTCTGTATTTGCAATACCGGGAAGAAACATTTTAGTAAATTTTTTTTTATTTACACCTTTTAATACTAGAAAATAATTTTATGACCTTTTTATGATACACTAATAAGTCTTTCCTGTTTGATGAACAGGAAGCCTATGCACAATTCCTAATTAAAATGTGTATGTTCAGATTCTTTATACAGATTTGAGTGTATAACACGAATGAAATGAAACTGTAAAAATGCTAAAAGTTTATGTGGGTGTTAGGTTTAGGGGTAGGAGATAGAAATAGTTAGATCTGTATAAAATCCATAGAAGTCTATGGAAACTCCCCACGATGATATAATAAAATGTGTGTGTGGCCTATTTACATTTACATGTATGTTACCGTCAGTCCCACTGTGCTCAAGCCAAATTTATGCCATTGTCTGCAGAAGAGTAACCCCAGAGCAGCTTTGTGTATATTATTTTTGTTTTAATATGAACAGATTTGATATGAAATTCTCTCTACTGCTGAGTACTGTGCCATGAAAATACTTCATAAATACATTTATAAAATTATAGTCAGGTAATATCACCAGGAGAGTAGGATGCAAGTCAGTATGGCAGTTTATGAAGTTTAGGCAACAGATACAATAAAGAGCACATGCAGAAGGTCAGGCTATCGGCAAACAGACTTAACAGGGCTGGAAGTAAACTCGTGGTCAAAACAGGCAAAGGAATTACAACAAAGTATCAGGCAGACTATGAAGGCTTGGTAACGTTAAACACAAAGGAATAGAACGTATATAACGCAATGATACTGTGGCTGAAATGGTCTGAAATTGCATGCAGGTGTGTCAAATCAGAAGTCCGACGATTGATAGCGTATTGTGTTGTGTGAATTGGAGTCTGGGTCGGCCATGTTTGGAGGCCGCGTTGCTTGCTGGGAAACTGAGTTCTTGACAATTATAAGACTGATCGAACTTTTCTTTGATAGCTTTCCTTTGATAAGGTTTCCTGAATAGCTGGTAAAGTTAGCAGGCCTATATTGCACAAGACTGTTCAGACAAATGTCAGACTTATGTACAGTATATTAATAAAAAGTCTTAAATTGTAAGTTGATCATTTTAGTATTTTAACTTTAACTACTTTAAGTGACTGTTCTCAACCGTTTACTATTCTGACATATTTATTTGTCAAGTAATTTTTATTTGTATTACGCTTTTCACAACACACATAATTTCAAAACAGTTTTACATTATGCTGTAATGTCTTTAATGTCTTAAAGACCTGCAATTAATTTGTGACCTGCAATAAACCTGTTCACCCCTGAGCGGCACTATTTCTGTGACACATTCTCAACTTTTTGTATCAGGCACCACTCCTGAAACTTAGGCTGCCTGCTTTAGATCAGCATTGTTTATTACACCAGAAATTAAGTTACTTTGACATTTGTTCTTTTCGATTCATACTTGCACATCCTCAATTAATTTAATTATTAAGTGACTTTCCTCTTTTTGATTATTTGTATTGACCTGTATTTACTTTGTCAAAATGATTATTCTTGCATGACAGATTAAATAAATGTAAATAAAAATGTCTGCACAGTATATCTTTATATATCAATATACTTTTTTATAGGTCTACATTTTAACAGTTGCTTATGTACCACAGTACTTCTTGTTTCCAATGATGGTAATGAAACCATGATGCTGTTTCAGTTGTTACTTTATTCCTGTGCAATACATTTGAAACTAGCGTGTGTGGTTTTGAAAGTTAACAGTTGAGCAACTTTTTAAATTCAGACATTGTGCAAGCTGGTGGGCTATGTAAGTCTGTGTGTGGTTAAAGTGCTCTTTATGAGAGAGGAACTGACTTTTGAACCTGCAAAACAATAACAGAAAATTAATTTAAAGCTATCAGATGTGATACTAGATGTATACATTATATATATTATATTCACCCTTTATTGAAAGCACTACAACTAAACATTATATGATGTTTTACCTTGTGAATTTAAAATCAGATGATTGCAACACGCTCCAAACAAGTTGAGACGGGCAGTTTAAGACTAATAACAATTTGACACGTTGAAATAAGGCAATGTGAAACGAGATGGTAAACAGGTGAGGCAATCGTGTCATAGTATACAAGGAACCTCCAACAACCTAGTACTTCAAGAGCAAAGATCATTCAAGACTTGTCAATTTGCCAAGAGATGCTTCAACAAATAATCCAGCACTTTAAGAACAATGTTCCCCAAAGACAAATCGGAAGGATTTTGGGCATTTTACCCTACAGTGCACAGAATAAAGATTAAAGGAATCTGGTCAAATCTCGGTGAGTGATGGGCAAGATGAAAACCACTTCTGAATACGCATGATCACTTATCCCTCAGACATCACTAAAAACATCATTAATCTATAATGGATATCATGAGCATGGGTTTGGGATAACTTTAGTAAACCTTTTTTAGTCAACACCATTCGCCGCTGCATCCACAGATGCAAGTTAAGACTTTACTATGTAAAGCAGAAGCCCTACATCAACACTGTCCAGAAGCACTTCCGACTTCTCTGGGCTCAGTCTCATAGATAAATGAGATGGATCTTAGATGGAAAGTCGAACAGTGGAACTGTGTTTTTTGGACAACTTCAAACCACATGCTGGCCGATTAAGTAGAGAGTGCGAGTGCTAGATTGGCCTGCCTGCAGTCCTGACCTGTCTCCAATTGAGAATGTGTGGTGCATTATGAAGCTAAATATGGCAACAAAGACCCCTGAAAATTGTGCAGCTGAAGACCTGCATAATGGATGAATGGGGGAAAATCCCACTTTTTAAACCTAACAAATTCATGTCTTCAGTAAGTGTAATAAGTGTTATTAGAATAAATGGTGATATTTCACAGTGGTAAACACTCGACTGTCCCAAATTTTTTGGAACGTGTTGCAATCATCTGATTTGAAAATAATGTACTTTTTTTTCTTTAAACAATGAAATTCACAATTAAACATCATATAATGTGTAGTTGTAGTGCTTTCAATATAGCAAAAAGTGAACATAATTTACCAATCACCCCTTTTTGTTTTTATTAGCATTTTTCATACTGTCCCAACTTTTAGGAATTGGGGTTGAATACTAACCATTCAAATGAAGGAAAATGACACAACTTTTATGGTGTATTCTATATGATATTGTTATCTCTTACATTGCGTATTGAAATAAATGAAATGTTTAATAGGTTTTACACAAACAATATGATCCAACCCTTAAAACTTGCTTTATATAAAATGACTTACTCCTGCTCCAGTTGCTTATCATTATATTATATTTTAATTTTAATGAATTAGTTTTAAAGTGAGATTTGTTCTTTTATGAATAATAAATCAAAACAATTTTATTATGAAATTATAATTATTATTGATGTCCATTGTCTGATGTTATTTAATATGGTCTATAACCATTTGGTTCCTCTTTCAATTCCTGTGAAGAGAATCCCCAGTGTAAAAGTGAGTGAGAGTATTAGTTTGCACAACCTGAGAAACAGGAATGATTTCACTAAGGTAAGGTACTGAATAATGGAGCTATTTAAATCCAGTAATTATTATTATTATTATTTTTTAGCAGTATGATCAACACAATGACTTAGAATAAAATAATGACAGATATGAGACATTGGGTTATTTTGGATTGCTTGTTGGTTTTGAAGCGATGTGTCAGAGATTTCTCTTTATTTTACTGCTAAACAGTCGACAGTAGAGAGCAATCCATTCAGATTTCATAGTAATTTGATATAGCTCTCTGTTTTATGGTCTATTCACTGTATTCATGACAAGTGTTATGCCTTTACTGTATGTATTTTAACCTCAGTATTGTGAGCAACAGCAGCATGTGAAAAGACAGCAACCTGTGAAGAAAAACTTGTCATGCATTTACATGTAAACTTGCGAGTGTCTAAATATTTACTTTTATAATTTCTATCCTTTGATTTTTTTTTTTTCGAAAATTTTTTAAGGACGTTGACGTTAACAGGGCAAAAATAAAAAGAAAGAGTCAGAGAAGTGCGTAATCAAGAGGGATTAGTTACGGGTTTAGTTCCTGATTTCAGTCACATGTCTTGTGACTATTCTACAGTATTTTAACATTTATGGATTGGCCACATTCACTTCAGTTGTAAGTGCCTCACTGTAACCCAGATTTTAGTAACCCAGATTTTCCTTTAAGGATTAATAATAATAAAAAAGCATACTTTTATTCACATTTTTTACAACCTGTCTTTAAAGACTTTTGATACTACAATTGTACTTAAAATCATCTTAATTCTTCTTTTAATAATAAATAAAATAAATCAATAAATTGTCCATAGCATGTACTTGACCATGTTGTTCATGTATTTATTACATTTGAAGAAAATTATACAGTAATTGGAAGAAGAGGACATTTGGTCTAGTATATTGTGGGTCCTTTGCTCCATTACTATATGTTGAAGTTAACATGAACTAAGTCTGAATGATTAATAAGTATTGTTAGTTCATGTTAACTAATGCTGTTAACTAATGTTAACAAATGGAACCGTATTGTAAAGTTTACCAAATTTAGTTTAAATTTAAACTGATTTTAACCTCTTCTCTCTTTCTTTTCTACCAGCTGCCTTTATGTGACTCTAAATATTGGATTAAGTGCCAGCAAAAGAGGAATTATACTTTTTAATGAAAAAATATGGCAGACTCTGTATGTCATAAACTGATCCTGAGGGCAATATTAAGTATATGTTTTCTTAAATCTGCCTTCAGCTACAGTTTCAGAAGTTGCATAGAGACCCCAGATTCAAACCATAAAATCTTCAGATGTATTAAACGGCAAGAACCAGATATAATTACAATTTTAGATGATCTGCTTCCCACTGCAACAAACCTCACAATTTCTCGATGCAACCTTTCAGAAGTTCAGAATAGAAGCTTCCAACACCTGCCCAATCTGAATTTTCTGGTACTGGACTATAACCACATTGTTAAAATTCATGAACAGGCTTTCCATAACCTGACAAAACTTCAGACTTTAAACTTGTCCTGCAATGACATATCATCTCTTCAACATGTCTTTGATGACTTGCACAACCTCACAGAGCTGCTCCTGGGAAACAACAAGCTCAGTAATATTGATACTTTCCTGTTTTCCAATTTGATAAACCTGAAGACTCTCGACTTTCACCGAAACCACCTGAAGAACTTCTCCATTTTGGTTCAAAGCATCACAAACCTGTCCAGATTGACAAAACTGGACCTTTCTTTTAACAATCTGACAACTCTGCATCACTCCACCCGTCTGCCACAGTCGCTTTCCAGCCTCTACCTCAGTGATAATAAACTATTCACACTTGAATGTGACAAGTCTTTCCTAAAGTATGTCAAAGTGCTTGATCTCTCAGACAATAAACGACTTTCTTACAAGGCTTTTCAGGGACTGAATTTGGAGAACATAAAGTACCTGCGCTTACGCTTCACTAACGTCTCTGCCAAAAAGCTTCTTCATTATACCAAAGTACCACCCTGGCACATCGACTTCTCTGGTTTGAAATTGAAGGATGATCGTTCATTGTCCTCGCTGTGTTTTCTTTTGCAACACCACCACCCTAATAAGAAACAATTATCTAAACTTATCCTCCAGAGCAATTCCATAAAATTTCTAAATAACAATACATTATCTTTTTGTCCCAATGTGACTGATGTAATAGACCTCTCAAGGAATGAGATGAAGAACACGAGCTGCTTGCAGTTTCTGAATGGACAGAGCCAACTGAAAAGTCTCAAGATTGAACATAATCATCTTTCCAAACTGCCATCCTGCAACAAAACTAACATTTTTCACAGTCTAATAAACCTAAGCTATCGATACAATCGTATTCTACAGGTCAGTGGCTTCGCCTTCAGAAATACACCCAAATTAACAAACCTCGAGCTAAACATAAACATCATTGCCTATCTAGACCATAAAGCCTTTTGTGGGCTCAAAGATCTCATCACACTTCGTCTAGACAACAACCTATTGACTGATGTGTACAACGACAGCTTTAAAGATCTTATCAGCCTCAAGACACTTAACCTGCGCAACAACCAAATAGCTGTGATTTTCAATTATATCTTTTATACACTTTCAAATTTAACTATTTTAGATTTAGGTGGGAACAAGATCACACAGCTGAGACCACATGCATTTGATGGGCTACTTAGCTTGACCAATCTCTATTTAGACAGAAATCGTCTGAAAGACATTGACAGCATGCTCTTTGGGAAACTTAAAACCACCCTAAAAGTGCTGGATTTACAGGCTAACCACATTCAGTACTATACAGAACGTACACACTCTCCATTCATAAATCTGACAAAGCTTCTTGATCTGAAACTTGATGCACAGGAGCCATATGGCATAACCTTGTTGCCTTGTGCATTTTTTCGTGGCCTCAAATCTTTAAGAAGTCTTTACCTCACCAACAACCATATCTCTGGATTTGGTGCTGAAACTTTTGATGACCTAACAAACTTGGAGTTTTTAACTCTGGATAACTCATGTGTTGGTATAGCCCAACTAAAACCCGGTATTTTCAAAAACCTTAAAAATCTTAAGTTCTTAAATGTAGAGAACATGGGCATTAAATATTTCTCTAAAGAGGTATTTGGAAATCTCACAGGACTTAAGGTACTGCATCTGAATCACAATGCCATGCTATCTTTGGACACACACTTACTGGACAATCTCCCCAATCTATCATATATTGATTTACGTAGTTGTCCTCTCAGTTGTGGCTGCCAAAATAGTGATTTACAGAACTGGACCAAGAGCAACAAGCGACTCCAATTTCCATATCTTTACAATATTACATGCCAAGACCACCCAGGGTCATACTTTCACAACTTTGACACCAATGTCTGTTATTTGGACTTAGGACTCTACCTATTTTCCTCAACTTACACATTCACGGTTTTATTAATCTTATTACCACTTCTCTATGTCAAATTTTACTGGAAATTTAAGTACAGCTACTATGTCTTTCAATCATGGTTTGGAGAACAGTGGCGACGTTTACGGGACAAGGAGGAGAAATACAAGTATGATGCCTTTATTTCCTATAACTCAGCAGATGAAAATTGGGTAATGGAACAGCTTTTGCCAAACCTAGAGGGTTCTTTATTTCAACTCTGTCTTCATCACCGCGACTTTGAGCTTGGCCGTGATATTGTTGACAACATTGTGGCTGCTGTATACGGTAGTCGCAAAACAATTTGCGTGGTCAGTCAGAGCTTCCTTCGCAGTGAATGGTGCTCTCTGGAGATCCAGCTGGCCAGCTACCGCCTCTTTCAAGAAATGCAGGATGTGCTTTTGCTGGTCTTCCTGGAGCCAATTCCTGAGCGACAACTGTCCACTTACCACCGTATGAGGAAAGTCATGCTTAAAAAGACCTATTTGCAGTGGCCTGGGTCAAATTGTTACGATCCAGCCAGTGCAAAAGAACTGTTCTGGAGCCAGCTAAAGAGAGCACTAAAAAGCAGCAACACTGGAAGCCAAGAGGAGCAGAAGCTGAAGGAGGAGAATGATCAAGGGAGAGAGTGAATGGGTGTGGCATAGAGGAAAGAGAATACTTTGTGAATCAGACACAAATAGATGATGAATCATATTACCTGATGCCCTGACTTACTACCTGTAAATGTATTTTTAATCTGTATTGGTTGTTTATTTGTTTTTTTAATGCAGTGCCAGCTTCAATAGCTATTTTCATGGTAAAATCAGGTTAAAATATAACATTAGGTAATATGTACTCTGAATTACTGCAAATACTGTAGTTATGTATTAACAAGCATGTAATAATAATAATTAAAAAAAAAATAGAAAAGATACAAACTCCCAGTAAGCATTGTTGAAATGTTATGCCTTTTTGAAAGGTGAAAATGTGAAAAGGTGAAATAGCTGAGATATTTTTACTTTCACAAGTTCACAGCAATATATTGTATCTGAATAAAAAATTAAATTAAATTTGGTATATAGACCAGTCTGTTTTATTTAAGGATATCTCATTCCTTAAATAACAAAATCACATTTATATATATATATATATATATATATATATATATATATATATATACAGAATTTAAAACAGACTAAAGTAAAAATCATGTTGTAGAACATAAATAAATAAATGTATCAAAAAATAAATTAGCAGCATCCTGGTGTAAAGCCAACTATTATTTTACCCCATACACATAGGAAACTAAAAGAAAGCAAATGTTTGAGTGTTTTTTTATTTTTTTTATTTTTATATTTGTTCAGCACAGAAACTGGTCTGATCTTAAGTTCCAACCACTGCATACTTTTCATGCACTTATACTACCTGTGTTATCCATATATCAAAATAGACTAGATAAATCTAGATTATAAATAATGTGAGTATAAAAAAAGTGATGGTTTTTCAAAACTGGGAAATATAATAATGCAAGTTTGTCTCACACAGAAAAAAAATTAAGGTTTAGAGGCACAAATGTTACTCACGCAACATGTTACTCATCTAAAGACAGCAATCAGAAAATTGTCTGTGTCTGCCTCTTACTTGTGCTAAGTCTAACTTTATCATCGATAATTATTAGATTACATTTATTCTGGCAAATAGCTAGAGGTAATGGGGAGGATAAAATGCCCTCTCTGGTGTGTCTGAAGTGAGACAGAGAGTCATTTAAATCCAATCTAGCCTATGTTGAAAGTTAAATGAATGTGGAAAGCAATTAAAGGGCTTGTGTATAAAGTCCTCTGAAGGCAAGTCTGCAGAGATTTAGAATGGAGCAAATCTTTCCCTTACATCATGAACTTTCTGTTGATGGGACCAAAAATTACCCAAAATAAGCTTCTTGTGGCTTTTGTTTCTTGTTTGTTTCTCTTTGGTATTCACTATATAAATTTAAAAGTAAGATATATGTGTTCTTTCCATGATTGAGGTATTTCACCTCTTCTCGGTTCCCCTAATGGCTACTGGGAACAGGGTTTAACAGGATGATCCACCAAGGTCAGGTCACTGGGTAAGGGAGCAGCATGCTGGAATGGAGACAACCTAGCTGCACTCCACTGCAGACTGAACAATCAAATTTGCTTGCACTATAGTCAAATAGTCCAGAAAAACAAGCTGCAAATGTAGTTTGTTTGTAAAAGTTTTTGAATATTGGCTTTGGAGATTGCCTGTCACCCTACACATTTCTATTAATTGTGTGTTGAGAGAAATTAAACTTTGTGTCTTATTACTTTGGTTCATTAAGTTAAACAGAAGGGGGGAAAGTCTTCCAGTCTTGCATCCTATGCTTCTTGATGGAGGCTCCTCTGACCAAGTCCTGCTTAACATCCTCTTCTAAATAATTTTGGTGTATGCCATAGTTTGGGGATGCAGAAAGACCATTAAACATGAATTGTTATACCAAAATGTAGACACCTTAACCCTAAAATGGGCAATCATATAAATGTACCCCTGAAAATGAATGAATGAATTGCTATTTTTTAATACCTTAGGGTCCACATAATACAGTACCATGTTTTTTTTTCCTGAAATATTGCTTTTTTTTATTTTATTTTATAGCATGTAGAAATCATGAAAATAACATTGAAAAGATAGGAGCATTTGCCTCGAGGTTAGCTGCCTTCTCAAAAAATGCTGCATTTTTACATTAAGATACAAATTGTGAGTTGATGCTGGGCTTCATATACATAGTTTTCTGTCCTCAGTATTTGCATGGATCAATTTCAATATTTTTCAAAAAAATTTGGCCAACTCACTTTCCCCAGCCTTTTGTTTGTATACCCCCAGGATACAAAACCACTTTAGGATAATAATCAGGGTTGCAAAGTTTACTTTTAAAATGTATTTCACTAAAGACTACAGGGAATAGACTTCCAGTAGTTCAAGAGCTTAAATATCTGGGAATAATAATAGATTCATGTTTCTCATTTAAAACACAGGTGAAAAAGGTCACAAATAGAATTAAATTTAATTTGGCAAATTTTAGACACATTAGGAATAATTTGACTACAGAGGCCTCGAAGTTATATATTAATGCCATGATCATATCACACATGAATTACTGTCTTACCAGTTGGACACAGACAGGTCGGACCACATTACGATCAGTTGAAATACTTTATAAACGGGCCTTGAAAACGTTGGATAAAAAGTCAAATTCATATCACCATTGTAAACTTTTAATTAAATATGATCTGTTAAATTGGGAAAACATGATTAAGTTTGCAGATATTTTACTTGTATATAAAATTTTTCATGGTATGGCTCCCCCTCCGCTCAATAAATTCGTCCAACAAAATTTAAACTCATCTACCAGAGCTTTGGACAGTCAGCTTTCTCTTTTCGAGCAGCTCATACATGGAATACCATACCCTCAGAACTAAGGAAGATCACATCTATCAAATCATTCTCTAAATCCATAAAACATTGGTTATTGACAAATCAAATATGTTGCCATAATACAGAATAATGTGTCTGTATTTTCATGTTTTTATTTTATTTCTTATTGTTATATATTTATTGTATTGTTGTAGTGTATTTATTGTTTTAATCTTCAACCTGCTAGGGACTGCAGATGAAAATTAGCCAGTATGGCTAAATCTGGCACATTTACATGTTGGACCTTGTACTCATGTTAATTAATGTGCATTGTCCCTTTTAAATAAAGAAACTGAAACCATTCTGTAAAATGTAATTTGCAATGTATTGTGTTAGATTACTCAATGTAACGTAATCTAAATACTTTTAATTACTTATTCAGTACTGGTTTTTCACTGTTTTGACTATAAAAATCTGCCAGTAAAATTAGACAAAATACACCACTTATTTTACAAATACAATCTCTGAAAACTGCCCAAATATCATATGCAGTGCTGCTTCTGAAACAAGATAAATTAAATGTATCTTGTTTTAAGGATTTTTAGATATACAATATAAAAATTCCCATCAAGAATTGTATATTTGCAGTACATCTTTGCCCAATATTAAATGCCTTACTAGAGAAACTTTTTTATTTTTTTATCATGCCTGTAGGGACTAGAAATAGCATTTTAGCTTAGCATAAAGCTGAATGTTAACATGACAATTTACACAAGATTAAATCTTTCTGCTGCTCAAAATGATTGTTTGTATGTGGATTATCTCTTTAAAGGCAGAAACATATTTCACTCAAGTACGCAAACGCAGATGTGAGCGTTTGGCCAATACATGGCCAACGTGTGGTCCCATTTTACATATATTACCTGCACTCTTGTGTTGCTCTGGCAGTTATAAACCTCAGACCACAAGAGGGAAATAGATATTTTAGGTATGACCACAAAACCAGTGCTGCATCCAAAACCAGGAAAATGCTGTCTTTAGAGGCTGTATACGGGGGCAGGATGACAATAAGGTTCTTTTCATAATGTTCGGAGATCAGTTTCCTTAAGAGCTGTCAGTTAATCCATTACCTACCTTTTCGGATGCAGCCCGGATATGGTAGATGAATCGATAGTTGAGGAGTGGGGAGAGACACAGAGAATAATGTTCTAATGAATGGACTCGTATATATTTTTGGAAAAGATCGAACTCAAATTACTGCCCGAGTTCGCTATGGTAGTTGTTGACTGAAAGAAGAAAATCTGTTCTAGCACCCCTAGCGGCAACGCTGAGAATGAACTGAGCACTGACACATTTCACAATGCAATGGCATGTGAAATCGAGCTTTCGTAGCAAGATGCGTATGTGTTCATGTACTTAAGTGGAGTATGTATGGGCCTTTAAGCTCCCAAAGGGGAAGTTCATCATTGAATTAATTTCCACCTCTTCACTCATCAACAGTGTGAAAGCGCAATCTGTCTGCTCATATCAATGTAACACTTTTCCACTGCACATTACGGTTAGACTCGACTCTGGTCACTTTACTTTTCTGAGCTTGCTTTTCCACTGCTGTTTAGTGGTGCCTCAACGTGGGTGGGATTATAGGCTGATCGTCATTGTTGCACCGCATCTACTGCTGTGACATCATCTTAAACGCGACACAAACATTACTGACCATAAACAATAACATGACCGCTAGCTGTTAGCTACTAGCTCATTGTGCTGCATAAAGCAGTTGTTGCATGGTAATTTTACACAAGTGTAAGAGTTAAATTGGCCTGGTAGTTTAAGAAGCAAGCAGTAGCTGGTCAACTAAATAAAGTGAAGCTTACAAGCAAAATATAGAGTTAACGTAACAAAATGTACCATCCTCCATCGTAGACTCCAATAACGCCATGGACGAGTCCAGGGCACTCTCCCTCCCATTGCCATTGATAGTGTTAGTTAGTTGAACCACTTCCACTTTCTTCTGTTTGAAACACTCCGGCTGTTGTTTTTCTTGATGGTTCTTTAGTCACTTTTATGTTTTTTTTTAATTTTCCCTACACTGTTGGTAGGTCCGGTGGTAGCCGTGTGCAGTCAACAGCTGAAACACTTCCTGAAAGACTTTTTCGTTTTGCGTCGTTTTGTTCGTCGCTAACAAGTGGAACGTCTGCACCTCGTTTATTGACCATGGTGCACAGCCATTTCTTTTTACAATTTGAAAGTCACGTGAACAAATTATACTGTCACTAACTTTAAAACTAGCGAGTTGATGTCCCGTGTTGCAAATCCAGTGATGCAGGTAGTGATAATTATATCTGACTAATAAGTAATCTGCAGGGTTTTGACGTCACATTTAGTATCGGCCCGGCTCGCTTGGAACCTCGACCGAAGTGGTACTAAAAAAGTACCAGGTACCAGGTACTATCCACAGTGGAATACCCACAAAAATCGAGCAGAGTCAAGTCAAGTCGAGCTGTACATCCATCCATCCATCTTCAACCGCTTATCCGAAGCTGTACCGTGCAGTGGAAAAGCCCTAAAAGTCATATTCGTTACTGTCAAGCTACAAAAATTACAAAAGAACTATTAAAACACCATTAAAACCATTCATATGACTCGTGCATTTTATTCAAAGCCACTTGAAGACGTGTGATAGCTCTGGGAATCACAAAAGGCTGTTTAATAAGTAAATGTATGTGCAGTGCCAGCGCATTAGTGAATGGTGCTGCTCTGTTGACACAAACTCACGCACAGGCTGGTGATGCACTTGTGGCTATTTATAGCCTTCACATCAGTGAGCAACATTTGAGCGCTACTCATGAACAACATCTCAGATGGAGATGCTCAATAGTTCGGTTCACTTATAATATGCATTTAGAACGGCACCAGATAAGATTTTACCAGAATTTGAATAAGAAGCAAATTAAACTACTGTGAACTTGCCTAAAAACAGACACATACAGAACTTCCTGGAGAGTTCAGAATATATATATATATATATATATATATATATATATATATTTGTTATATTTTTATTGTTTACATGCATAATTTGTAATAATAGACGTGCGTGATTTATTTAGCGCATCCATATATGATTAGAACTAAATATATATTTAGTTGTTTTTAATCTGACTTTAAAGAACAGAAAGTGTATTAAAAAAAATACTTTCTGAATGCAGCTGTATTCTGATTACCAACTATTTAAATTGTAACTGAAGTATAATACAGTTACTAATATTTCATATTTTAAATACATAATCACGTTACATTTATTCTGTTACTCCCCAAACTGGGTAATAATTACTTATAATATGTGTAGTGAAATAATGGCCAGACTGACTAATTAATCTGCCGATATTTGGCAATTTTGATCACCATTGGCTGATAAGTGGATTCACTTGCCCGAATAAAAAAAAGTTAACTTTCCCTTGGTGGCAGTTTTAAAATCTACCAAAAGATTGCATTCAACAATGAATATAGTCTGTGTAGATTATGCTCTAACCGAAAGCCGTGTCTTTTTGTAAAGTTTGCAGTAGCGCCTCTCTACAGTCTTCCAGCAGGGGGCACCAACGGTTTGGAATTGGGACCTCTACTGCCTGGCACAAGCAGGCAGCCAGCCTTTTCACAACTTCTCTAATAGAGACTGACATAACGTTACCTGCTATTGCACCAGCCCAAGAGTCAATTTCAGATCGAGAGGTCATGGAGGTTAAAGTTGGTTCATTGATGATTTGCAGAACTTGCATTAGGGAATCCTGCCATTGTCGTGGTTTCCTCATCTTTGGATATTCATAAAAACACTTCTCCTGTCAGAGGTGGAATTTCTGTTTTCTCTGAGAGACTCTGGAATATCAGAGTTATACTTGTTGGCTTCATCTGGAGTGGGGCATAACTGGTGAGCCAATTCAATTTCTGAGGATGACAACAACATAAATTCTGTTGCTCTCAGGCTACTTGAATTATCTGGCCTTGTTTTGCTATTTGTATCTTCCTGGCGTTGGCATTTCTATCATGCTTAATATTTTCTCTAGGTGAACCAATAGGAACTGCGACTCTTAATCTGAAAAACATTTGGGTGTTTTCTCGTACGGTCTTTTCTTGATCTTTTCTTTGTCCACACTTGCAGAAATGGCTGCGTATCGTTTCCTGGTTCCTGTTGTGGCTCCTGTACTTCATCAAGAGTGCAATCTTTGTCTGAATCAGGTACTGAAGGCAGCTGAGGAGGTAACAGAGACTGTTTTCTCTGTTCATTACTCTGCTTGTCTCTCTTTATTTGCTTACCAGCCCTTCAATATCTATGGACTTTATCTCATGGCTGAAAAGGCCTTGGATGGAGTTGAGGTGTCCTTCAGTTATTATGCTTGGCTTCTGGGGAGAAAATGGCTTGGCAAATGCCCTCACTTTTCTAGAACAAGAGGTGAATGAATGTCTGGGGAGGCAGTCGTGACCCTGCAATTTCTCACTGCCTACTTTTCTGCAGTGATGAGGGCATTTGTGAGACCAGCTTCTCTCCTGACCTTGAATCTGATTCCACTCCTTCCTGGTTTTGAGATGTTTCACCCTATGTGTAGAGTTGCTGATATGGCAAGCATTGCAGCCTCACTGGCTGTATGACCAGAGGACTTAGATTTGCTCGCTGCATGGTTGTGGGACTTCTTAGGCACATTGGGTTTATCTTGTAAGCTTTTGCTGGTCTGGTGTCTCATCGTCTTCACTGAGGAGCCTACTACATAACAGGAACAGAAAAGTACTAGTTAGATAGTGCACTTACTACTAAGAGTATTTTGTCAAAGAAAACGTATTTAAAACATGCATTTGTTGTCAACTTTGTTGCACTTTGGATTTGTTTGCATGCACATTGTTGTCAAATCCTCGAATTAAATAAGTATGTATGTTAGGTTAAGTGTCCGTAAAATCATCTTTCAATAATAAAAAAAAACATTCACACTTTACTATCCCGTAGCTTAGCAACGTGCTTCACGGGTGGACAGTCGATCGCAGATCACACACATGATACAAAACAGAAGAAAGACACGGTAAGATAAATACTTTGATGCTGTTATTTTTTTTAATTGTGCTAAACTTAAACCAAGAAAACATGATAGTTCAACTGAAATGAGGGTTTGGCGTTTGTAAAGTTTTAATGTTATCTTTTACAGCTCGCTCTCACTCGGTTATCCTCCAATAATGCCTGATTCGGTCGGTCATCCAGTTTCCGGGGTTTAGCAGCTGATCACGGGCTGACTGTTTGAATTCAACAGACTGTTTGGTCACATTTGTTGGTAAAGATATCATGCCTGTTTCTAAGTTAATTTGAATTGACATGGATTTTAAAATGTATTAATAGTTAATATGTACAAGTATGATATTACGCGTTGTTTTAACGCGACTGATTCTTACAAATGGAATGCATATCTGAATGCTAAGTGCTACATTAGCCACATGGCTGCTTAGTAATGAACACAGTGAGTTAGTATTGGAGATATTTTAGTTGATATTGTGCTATAGTGTATGGGTGTTTTGAAATTGTGAATGGTAGGTAAATTGTCGTGAGTAAAAATAAAATAAAAATATATAAAATTGCCTTGTAGGGTTGGATGAGTTCTTATTTTGTGTTACAATTTAAAGATAGAAGGCCTACTAGTATCAAGTACGCGCACTATATGTCCACGAATACATTAAGGTGCCACGGGCACCCTAGGCTTAAACGACGATTTGCCTGTTCATTAATGCGACACTGGCCATGACATCAAAAACTCACTACAGCCTGGTATCCAAAGTAGGCAACCCTGCATTACAGCATAATTTTTTTGTAAAGATGCTTTGAAATTTTGTGTATTGCGAAAAGCGATATACAAATATAAATGATTTGACTCATTCTGCAGTGAGTAGGATTCCATATTAAAAAGCACAAGATTTAGATCAGGAGTTAAGCCAATTATCAGATGTTTTCCATTGTAATATGAGGATCCATTTTTAAATGTCCTGTCTTTCAGCCATCTGTGTTGTGTGTTTCCTTAGGAAGTAATGAGTGGTGAAGATTCCAACCCTGCAGCCACACCCACGCCTTGTCAGGACATACAGGGAGATGGTCGATGGATGTCACTGGTCTTTCTTCTTTTAAAATATATTTTGTACTGAATTAGTGTCGCTATCAATCAGTGTGCTTATATATTTCGTTATATAATCTATTGTGTACTCTTTGCCAGTGGCCTCTGCACTGTGTAACTTATGTAATTTTGGTTGAATGTGATGCCATTTTTGTTTTTATCTTTGCAGCACAATCGATTTGTGTCAGACAGTAAAGGAAAGGAGCCAGATGTTCTGTTTGTTGGAGACTCACTTGTCCAGCTTCTGCATGAGTTTGAGGTACATCATTGTATCAGTGTCTCCTTTCACAAACTGTATACTAGTCGTTATCAGCAAAGGGCTGAAATCTTCTTTGTTATACTGCCTATGGATTAAAGATGAGGTTAATTAACAGTGCTAATCACAAAAGTAACCTGTTTAAAAAAAAAAATATATTTTTTTTTTTGCATCACCCTATTGCAGGTGTTAATGCCACATGTTTAATTTGATACTTGTGTTTTTGATAGATTTGGCGAAAACTGTTTTCTCCTCTCCATGCCCTGAACTTTGGAATCGGTGGGGATGCTACACCGCATGTACTGTGGAGACTCAGCTCTGGAGAATTGGACCACATCAGCCCCAAGGTAAATCTTTTCAGTATTGCACTACTTATTAATTAAAAAATGAAAAATAAAAAGTGCTAAATTAATTCCAATTGCACATTAGCAGTGCTGTTACAACATAGCACTGTACCTAAAGACTGGACTGAGAATGTGCCAGTGCACACGCACCCACGAATACACACGCAAACACACAGAAAACATTGTTTTCATGGTGTGATTTCCGGCACTAACAATTATATACAGATCTGTGCAGCAGTTAATCGTCTCTGTATTTGTATGTAAGTGTTTTATGTTATTAATAAGTAATGTTTATTGCTGTTTATTGTATGTTTTGTTTCCATCTCTCTCTGTATAGTTACAACCATGGCTTGACATTAACTTTTTTGCTCACCGGCCACTGTGGCTAGTTATATTTCAAAGTCACTAGCCACTCATCATTTTCACTAGCATCTCCTGCTCCCAAAAAAGTGAGAAATGTAGCTGGTGACTGTAACTGCATGCATTTGTTTGGACATTTTATTTGAACATTAATGATATTAGTTTAGCAGGACACAAGCCTAATGATTTAAGTCATCTTTAGAATATCTGAAGGCAAACACGGCCAGTTAGAACAGGAGGTAAACTGTCAATAATTTTTCCATTTGTCCATGGATGTCAAGATTTTAACCCCTTTAACAATTATAAATTGTAATTGCATTCATGAAAGTTTAACTTTTTTTTTTTTTTTTTTTTAACAGCTGCTTATGTAATAATCCCATAACCGCAGGTCAGACAATGGATGGCTCCACATTACTGTGGTTAGGCTAATGTTGATAGTCTTCTAAAAATGAAGCAAAAATATTTGTTATAAAAAAAACTAATAGCTTAAACATGTTTAGAATCTTTAACTACAACTTTCACGGTTAATAATTCAATGGAGTACAAAAGGAGATTTTTGGTAGATTAAGCTCAGTTGCCATTCACTTTCATTGCATCTTTTTTAAAAAATGGAAAAACAAAGAAATCTTTTTTCCATTCTTAGAAGAATGTCCTACAGGTTTGGATGATGATAAAGGTTAGTGAAAAATGATAGATTAATTATCAAGTATGAAAAGCCTTTTAGTTTTGTCCTAATCATGCATCAGTAGCAGTTACTAATGTTACTGAAGTAAAACATTTTAGTTTGGATGATGTGTATTTTAAAAACTTTGTAATCGATGTTGATACATGGTACACCGTTGTTGTTTTTTGTTGTTTGTTTGTTTTTGAGAGTATTTTTTTGTTTTATGTCAACTAAATATTTTGCATGTTTTTCTGGACGTCTTTGCTTTTTGTACAAATAAATCACTCTGTAGATTCTATTCATTGTTTACCCCATCACTTATTTGCCTTCACCAGTGCATCCTAACAAGTGGTTGTTAAATTATCGTCTGATCGTGGTTATTTTGCACTTCAAATTCCAATCATATTTTACCATCTAAATAAGGGAATTTTAAGTGAATATAGAAATGCCAAGAATGGTGCATTTTTGTCTCATTCAATTGAACTCCGACCGTCTCACTGAGCCACACCGCAGACTGCACTGAGAGCAGCTCCTGAAGAACGTGTGAGAATTAAATGCTTCTGAAGCGCTGTAATGTGTGTGCCTAACTAGCACACATAGGCCTACACCTTAAGAACAGACAATTAATCATCATAATTACAATACATTTTTTGACAATTAATCGTCAGCCAAATTTCATAATCGTGTCAGCCCTAACAAGTGCATTTAGAATACACCATAAAGTTTGTAGAGTAGCCCTGTGGTTAAAGATAATCTAAAGGTTGTAGGATGAATGTTTACTGTACCATCACTATTGTGCCCTTGGACAAATACAGCATGTTGCTCCAACAGAATTGTCCGGGTGCACTGTATGTCACCTTGGATGAAAGTGTCTTATAAATGATTAATAATTATCAATTAATAATATGTTTATCCTTACTTGCATTATTATAAAGATTTTAAAGATATAGATTGTAAAGATTTTTTTAACCAAGTGATTTAAAGAGTTAAGTGACTTTAAAAGATCATCGTGGAGTCTTATATTTACCCTATACAAGGTGGTACACATACTGTACATGATGTATGTGTAAACAGTATTCATTCTTAGAAATGAATCATGTATTTTTATTTGTGTACGGATCCCTTCTTTGTGATGTAATGTGAAGGAAAATACCTGCATGTGGCAATGTTTAAGTATCTGACAAATTAAATGATGTAGGAAAATAGCTAAATAGTCTGAATAGAAATAATGTATACTATTTTGTCTGTTTGCACAAAGGTGGTAGTGTTGTGGGTGGGTACTAATAATCATGGGCACACCCCAGAACAAATCTGTGGAGGCATCATGGCCATCATCGGTGTGATTCATCAGAAGCTGCCCAATGCTCACACTCTTGTATTGGTGAGTTGTCTCAGCCCTTCCCTTCCAAAAATGAGAATTCTCTAATTTTTTTCTCCCCCTCATGCCATCAAAGATGTGTCTGGCTTTCTTCTGCTGAACACAAACGAAGATTTTTAGAAAAATATTTTAGCTCTGTAGGTCCCTACAATGCAAGTGAATGGTGACCAGAAATACAAAAGCTCCAAAAAGAAGATAAATTCAGAATAAAAATAATCTATATGAGTCCAGTGGTTAAATCATTTTCTTCTGAAGAAATCCAGTTGGTTTTGGGTGAGAATAAACCAAAATATAAGTCCTTTTCACTGTACATCTTGACAGCAGTCTCCATGGCGAACATGATTTCAAGCTTGATTACACTTCCTATAGCACCATCTATAATCAAGCTTGAAATCATGATCACGACTAGAGACTGCAATGTCAAGATGTACAGTGAAAAAAGGAGTCATATTTTGCCCTGTTCTCAACCAAAACAAGCTGGATCGCTTCAGAAGACATTGATTAAACCTTATTGATTAATTTTATGCCGACTTTATCTTTAGAGTTTTGGTCAGCATTCACTTGAATTTAATGGACGTTCAGAGCTGTAATGTTCTTCTAAAAATATTTGTTTGTCTTCTGCAGAAGAAAATGATGAGAGAATTTTTGCGTGTACTGTCCCGTTAACTATTTTAACAACATCGTATATATATTAGCAATGTCAAGTGTTTGGCGGTAAGAACTTGATCAGCGAAGAAATGGTGATTAATGGCCAGGTAAGATGGCTCTTTCAAGGAATAAAATTTGGCAGTTGTTGACAATGGATATACAATTTATTAAGAAATATAGGAAGCATAAAGAAAGGGACAGCAGTTCTCAAATACCTAATTTACAAATAAATATATATAATATAGACTGTCAGTGGGACAGGGATAAGTAGAAATGTATATTAGTGTAAGTGCATATGCAAAGTTGAATCAGTATGGTATGTAGAGTATAACTACATATGAACAGTTAAGGATTATAGTGATGCTGGACAGTGCAGAGACAATATTGTGTCGAGTTCTATTGTGATTACAGCTTTAGGAGGAGAAAAATCTGTTACTGTGTCTTGTAGTTTTCATCCTAACTGTCCTTAATCTTGTTCTTTGCTCACCAATAGGGGTTGCTGCCGAGAGGTAACAGTCCAAACCCACTTCGTGAGCGTAACAAGAGTGTGAATGCTCTAGTGCAGTCAGAGGTCGAATCACTGTCTCATGTCTCTTTGCTGGACATAGACCCTGGGTTCATTCAAGCAGATGGTTCCATCTCACGTCAGGACATGTACGATTATCTGCACCTCACACCAGCGGCCTATCAGAGGGTGTGTGTGCCCTTACATGAACGTATCAAGTCTTTGTTAGATAAACATGCTCACTGAACACAAACAAATATTAACACAAGAAAATTCAGCATAACCATCTTCATCCTGTGCAACAGAGTGGATGTCTTACTGTTTATGTTCTACAATTAGAGCCCTTACTGAGTTTTAAACCCCTCAGAAAACATGACTGTTTAATGGACACATACACCACACACAATGTCACAAGCTTTCCATTATTATGTGTTACTATGTCCTTGCTACTACAAAAATAGATTTTTCTGTTCATCTTGTGCTAATAGAGCCTGCCCAGTATTCTATTCAACCCAATTTACTGTGTTTATGCAAAATGGTTAATACATTCCAGAGCTCTTCACAGACATAACTGGCAAACCCAAATATTTTGCATTAAAATGTTGATCTCTATGACCTCTAATGGGTAATGGTTATTGAAGTGTAAATGAGGACTGCATGCTGCTATCATGGTTTGAGTGACATAATTTATTTTGTTCCTTGTACAGAAACACAGATTTCACAAAAGCATGCTATATTGATTTCTTGCTCTTCAGATGTTGAGAAATGCTCACTGAAAGAAACAATACAGGCTAATGTGTTTCAGTTCTCCTTTGCTGAGCCTGCATAGTGCCCATAGGCTCTTTTCTGGGAAAAGATTAGTTGATTAACACAAGGTTATGATGTCTTGACTCTAATGTGAATCCATGAGATTGTTTTGGACACACTCTTTGCTGGAGTAGTAGTATGATGAACACTGATTTAGCTTGTCTATGCCAATGATTTTGTACAGTGTTTTTTTTATTTTTCTTAATTCGTCTCTTCCATGTTTGCCCACTATATTTTGCATTAGGTTTTGTTCGTTTAATGTCATGTTTCACAGCGGGTGAATTGTGTGTACTTTAGGCACCCTGGGTATCTGAAAGATTTACATGTGGATGAAATGCTTATAGAGAAGTATGTGTGTGGGTGGTCTGTGTGCATGGCTCAATTTAAAGCCATTTGTATTTATCTGTAAATCTGTATTCAGTCTCAAATAAGTGATTCATATTGTAAGGGGAAGATCACCATATCTGTATTAGCTAGAGCTATGAAAGCTAGTTGTCAACAGTCAGTTTTAATAATTACATGTATGATTCCTCGGTTTCTTAGTCCTGGTGTTCGCATACATAATGCTTTTCCTCTATAATGGTATTTGTTAACATTAAATATCTTGCATTAGTCTTGAATAATGGTCTGGGAATTGCATCTCAAAACCACCTGAAATCTCATTCTGAGGTTAGATTTCTGGCACTTTTAAGTCTTTGTGTCAAATTACTGGAATAAAGTCTGAAAAACAAGACAAACATGTTCTTATTAGTTTACTTTTTTTTTTTTTTTCAAGAACTTAAGTTTATCAAGAAATTCAAGTTTCAATCAGAATTGGATTCAATAAATAATTTCTCCCTCTTATTGGTATTTTGGATGCAAAGTTTTTAAAATTAAAAAATACATTTAAAAATGCAATTTACATAAAACTACATTCTCATTAAAAGTTGAAATCCTTTTAAAAAGAAACATTGGCTTGAATAGTGCAGAATAAACTTTTCTTGTTGTTTCTTATAATTTTCCTCAATTGATTTTATAAATTTCTCTAAACTAAAGTCAATGCTCTCAAAAAATTTAGAGACTTTATTTTTTAGAACAATTAAATTTTACTGCATAATGCAGAAGTGTATTCTTTTCAAGATAAAGCATTTATTAAAACGAAATACTATCATCAAAACATATCGGTTACATATTTAACCTCGTTTCCTGAGATGAAGGGAACGAGACATTGTCACTAAGCTGACTATGGGAGTGTCCTACATGACCTAGTTAAATCTCTTCTACAATTATGCCAATTCTAAGATTGGCTATAGTGTTTAAGCCCCACCCTTTTTAGCCTTGAAGTTGTCCAGTATTAAAACGGGCACACAAACACCATTCCTCAGAATTTTTTGACTGAGTGACAAAGAGTGCATCGCTCGTACCTCGAAAAACTCTTGTCTGTGGTGTGGACAGCTTACACAATGTCTCGTTCCCTTCATCTCGGGGAACAGAGGTTACATACCTAACTGAAATGTTCCTTTGTGATTCAGTTCACTTGACATTGCGTCACAAAGCTGATGATATGGTGAACAGATTCCCATCATGCCACTCTACACAACATAACCCTCCCAGAGAGGAAAACATTATGACATAGTCTCTCAGGATGGCCTCAGGTAGTTTACTTATAATGAAGTGCTTGTGACTTTATTGGAAATTACAACTGCCTGATTGCACCTAGTGAATTTTGGAGGGGTGAAAATAATTACGATATCACAGACCACACAGGATGCTGACAGTATTCAATAAACACACCTCGAGTGTGATTTGTAATGATTAATTTCCCCATCTAGTGAATTTGGGAGGGAAGATTAATTTCAAACAGAGTGAGGTGACTGACGTACAAACTGAATTGCCTAGCCGCTTTGACCCGTTAACGGGTGCGTTGGCTCACTCGCTGAGATTGAACACTGCTCGCCATCGGGAAACGGTTGTGCACATTACTCATTATTACCCACCTCAAGTGTGATGAATAATTTAATAATTTCTCCGCCTAGTGAATTCGGGTGGGAAGATTCATTTGAAACTGAAAGTGAGGTGGCCGGCATACGAACTGAATCATGTAGCCATGTAGACCTGCCACATATCCGTGGAGAGGGAAAACGGGTGCATTGTCTTGCTCGCTAGTTGTGACTGAGCGCTCATGAGTGCTCAGCATTTTGGGAGGAAGCCACTACACAGCATTGGACCATTCGCAGTCTCTGATGCTGCGAGTGATATGGCATCATCTTCATCGTCAGAACCACCAAATATAACAACTGTGCAACAAATGTAAATGTAACAAATGTGCAACAGCAGACCGGAAGTATAGGCGAAGCCGCTTCAAGAGAAGATTGAGTGGCTCGCAAGGCTTGCGCCAGCACGAGATCCACCTCTGATTCAACAAGTTCAACCTGACGGCCCCACTGTGATCCCTCGGGAGTCACAATAGGAGCAAGTGGGAGAGCGCGTGAGGCAGAATCGTCTGTCAGAACGAGGGTGACCTGAGAGCGAAGCGTCTTGAGATTCTTGCTCCCAAAGTGAGGGCAATCTGTCTCCATAAGACCTGCTTCCGTTTGGCAGCAGGCTAAGCAACGAACACAGCTCTCATGACCATCTGACTGGATGTGCTGCAAACATTTTTATAAAGACGTGCACAAGCGGCCCTTTTGTGATATATATAATGTATAGACACACTCACACACAATATCAATAATAGCTTATAAGGATACAAAACTCCTGGCGAAGCGCTGTGGGGAATCAGGATGCTGAAGCAGCCCGTTCACCAGCGAAACGTCAAGCAACGAGGTGGAGTAAATGTTCGCCAGAACACTGCAGGGGAGTGGAGAGCCTTCTTGTTGCCATGAAGATCCCGCCCGCTGACTTGTGTATGTCGACGGTGAAGTTGTAGAAGGCTTTTAAACCAGAGAGATGCTTGCTGTCTTGAAGGAAGAAAATTCTGAGGAATGGTGTTTGCACACCCACTTTTATTCTGGACAGCTTTGCACCTAAAAGGGTGGGGCTTAAACACCATAGCCATTCTTACCGTGCGTTCAGACCAGAGGCAGCGAGAGTGTCAATATTCGCTCTGGCTGCCCTGCCAACAACCAATCAAAGATTAGTGGATGCTCTGACGTAGTTGAAATAGGCGGCAACATTTCTTTGGAATGCTTGGTTTTGTCAACTATATTTAAAAGAGTTGCAAAACATCCAGATATGTCGACCCGTATCTTTTTGCCAACATGAACCTGGTATCTAAGAAATAGATAGATGGCAGAAAGTAATTAAAATTATGGTTATTTGTTACCAAAATAAACAAAATAAAATACATTTGTAATAATAACTGTGGTCCTGGTTGTGTAGTGCAATGGGTCACATCAGTGTTTCATTATGGGGAAACCCGCCATGGCAATAATTAGTTTCTCCTCCATTTTGTATTCAGAACTATTGTTTGGTGGGAACCAAAGTTTGTTTATAGAATTTGCTAGAGCGGAGCACTTCTATATTTCAATAGATTGCTGCCGAAACCGCATCAAAGCTCATTAACATAATGTTGCCTGCACTTTAACTTTACTCTGATACCCACAATGCCCAAATTGCACCAGCCACGTACATGCCACCTCTCGCCGCCGAGAGACGCTGGCTGCCATAGAAAATGTATGACTTTGTTCGATTTGACGCTCTCGATGCCTATGGTCTGAATGCACCATTAGAATTGACATTATTGTAGAAGGGTTTCAACTAGGTTGTGTAGAAGGATACACCCATAGCATCAGCTTAGTGACACAATGTCAAGTGAACTGCATCATAAGGGAACTATAGATGTGTTGTCTTTTGAATTCATGTCATTTTCAGCTATAAACACACAACTCTGCCTTTGTGAATTTTTATGATTTTTTAAGGTTTCAATGTGGGAAGTGCTCAGCCAAATAATTTTTGAAAAAGTTCATTTGAATTTAACACAATTATAAATTTGACTTGGAAATGATAAAGTTCTTCTTTGAAGGGTGAGCAGGAGGACATGGAGACATGGAAATTCAGCAACAAAAAAAAAATCCCCTAAAAATTGTATGTAACACTGATCACAGAGCTTGGCAGTTCCAATAAAATGAAATATTCTGTCAGCATTTTATTCACACTTCACTTCTATTATTCTATCCAACAAGTTGGGGCATAATCTGACATGGCTTTTGAGACCCAGAAATCTGTGCTTTGCCATATAAATACAGTGTAACCCTAGATTTGAAAACACAGCCTGACTGGGTTCTTTTTAGACATTGTTTCTCGTTGTCTGGTATTAGAGATGAAGCTCATGGTGGTACTTCTGGCCTTTGCTATGGTTATTGCCACTACTGTTCACTACTGAATTTATATGTGTTTTGTTATATTATGCTGTTATGTATTGTGTTTCATGCATATTATGTTAATAAATTAAAGATAAGAATTGAGAGAACATAACTCTTATATGAAAGCAAAAAGTGACTCACAAACATAACAGGAGTGTCTGTTTTCTACAGTCAATGAGACTAAAATTATGTAAGCCATCAATATATTGCTTGTTTTGCTATTCTCTCCCTTACTCTTGTACTATGATATTGATTATTTAGTTGTCCTTGTAGAGGTTACTGAGCAATCTAATTGTATGTTTACAACAATTTCCCCCATTGGCTTTGCGATTAGTGTTTGTAAAAGAAAATAACTGACAAAGTAATAATCGCAGCCTGGCAGGTTTTCACATTATATTCAGTTAAATACAGTTTAATTCTTCAAATAATTAGTTTTTGACTTAATGTCGTCCCAACAGAGTGTTACATAAGTAGACCTTTCTTATCTAATGAACAGATCAGGTAAAATGTTGGTATGAGTTTTAGATGTTTTTATGTCCTTGGTGCAGCACAAGCACAGCTGGGTCAATCGAATAAATCTCCAATGATTAAAGGTCAGGTACTCCTGTCTAAGCAACAGGGCAGGTCATGCAACTGTAGTGGTAAGTGATGATTACTATAAAGGTTTCAAAAAGATAAATATCTCTTGAAACCTCAGTGTGAGTTGTCAGCATCAAATCATATGATTTAAAAAGTACACCAACACTTTACAACAGAGTTGTATTTGTTAACATTAGTAAATGCATTTGGTAATCCCAAATCAACAATGAACAATGTTTTTCACAGCTTTTATTAATCTTGGTTATGTTAATTTGTTAATAAAAAATAGTTAATTGTTAGTTAATGCAAGTTTATAATGGATTAACTAATCTTTAAGATAGGCTATACAAAAATGTAAAAATGTTTTTTTTCCATAACAAAACAAAACAAAAACACCAGACTACATACTACATTTCAAAATAACGATACATTCAAAATGATACAAAGGTTTAACAAAAATCATTATGGACAAGGGGACATGATGGATGACAGGGCATCAAGTTAGTACATAATTTACTCCTGTTTCAGTTGCCATGTAGACACTGGAGGAGGGGGCCCCAGATTTCAGATTTTTCTTTTTTAAGTCTTTGTTTCATTAAAACATACTATATCAATATGTAAAACAGTAACCATTTCACCAAGCCATCGCTGAAAACTAGGGGGCAGTAGATTTCCATTCCCTCTCAATGACTCTTTTCCCAACCACCATGCCCATCATTAATGCCAGCTTCAAATAATTCGGCATTGAAAGAGCTATGTTAGAGCATCCGAAAATGGCCAATTACATTTCTGGAGGAATGTCCCTATCATATGCTTTACAGTACCACCTAAATATGTCTTGCCAGAAATTATGCAGTATTGGACAAACCAAAAGGAATGAGATAAGCTTCCATCCACACTCTTACATCGATCAAAAATTGGGAAAACTTCTGGGTACATCTTGTGGAGTTTAAGTTTAGAATAACTAAGTCTGTGTATGACTTTATTCTGTATTAGCTGAAGGATTCTCTGCAGTATTTTGGCATATGACAAATCACAGCTAGTATCAATTTCACAGGCTTTCTTGATATGTTCAAAAAATAAATTAGATTGCGAGGAGGATAAGGAAACAAATTGTGAGACCATGTGCCTTGAGCCTGGTGGTTGTCATACAAGATTATGAAAATAGTAATCTTTTGGGAGGTTTCTGCGGTCAGAGAATACCTACTGAACATAATGCCGAACCTGCAAATACTGAAAAAAAATCTGCTAGACAATTGATTGAAAGCAGAAAAGAAACCACCAATATAATGATCATTAAGTGCCCACTGACCCTTATTCCTCCACATTAAAAAGTTATATCAATAAGGGCCGGTGGAAAATTATGATTCTCACAAATGGGGGAATACAGAGATGATTTCTTAATTTGCTTCAATATTCTCAGAGTTGTGCACCACAACATTTTTACTAATGCGGTTTTTACTAAAGGAAACCACTTAGGAAAATCCATAGAATTCTCCATAGAATTGTGGAAACCATCCCTCCAGTCATTGCTCTAGCATTAGCTGCCCAACAATAATGCTGAAAGACCATATTGAAAGACCAAACCAGTCCCCCCAACTCCTTAGGTTTCTGTAACTGTGCATTAGAAATGCGGTGAGCCTTGTAACTCCATACAAATGGAAAAATAACAGAATCTAAAGTTTTAAAAAAAATGAGAATGGAAAATCAATGGGTAAATTCTTGAACAAATATAAAAATCTAGGAAGTGACACCATTTTTATAGCATGGCCAATTAAGGACAGCAGCAAAATCTTCCATTTTTCAATTGTAGCTTTACGACTCTTTATTGCAGCAATAAAAATTTTATTAAATATGTCTTTTGGGTCTTTTGGGATTATCAGTCCTAGATAAGTGTAGAGGTTCTAAGCATGGGAGGTAAGAAGGAAGCGGGAGCCAGTGTTGCAGTCCACTTTTATTCACTGTGCTTTAACTCAAAATATGCTCTCCAGCAACTATTTCAGTTCAATGATTATAGTCACAACATCACTGGGACCCATCATTCAGGCACATGGTTTCTCTTACCACTGCTACGCTGATGACACGCAACTCTACTTGTCTTCCAGCCCAACGACACCACAGTGACTGCTTGAATCTCTGCCTGCCTGGAACACCACCTGCAACTTAATCCAGCCAAGACTGAACTCCTTGTCTTTCCAACACACCCTGCTGTTGAACACAACATCACCATGCAGCTGAGTGCAACTACAGTAACGGCTTCCAAAACAATCATAAATCTAGGGGTAACCATCGATAACAAACTACATTTTACAGACCACATCTCAAAGACAATAACATCATGTAGATTTACACTCTACAATATCAGAAAGGTAAGACCCTTCCTCTCTGAACATGCAACACAAATTCTTGTTCAGTCACTTGTCATAACTAGACTGGACTACTGTAACACTTTCATTGCAGGCCTCCCTGCATGTGCAATTAGACCCCTGCAAATGATCCAGAATGCAGCTGCACATCTGGCCTTTATTCAGCCAAAAAGAGTGCATGTTACACCACTCCTTGTCTCTCTTCACTGGCTGCCGATTGATGCATGTATCAAGTTCAAGGCTCTGATGCTGGCAAACAGAACAGTCACTGGGTCTGCTCCAGTATACCTAAAATAATTTCTGTACAGCTATACATCCACTAGAAGCTTGCAGTCGGCTAAGGAACGTCACCTTGTTATACCAACACGAAGAGTCACCAAAACACTTTCCCGGACTTTCGGCTTCATTGTACCACATCGGTGGAATGACCTTCCCAACTCCATCTGTGATGCTGACTCACTTTCTGTCTTCAAAAAATGACTAAAAACAATTTTTTTCCATGAGCAATTAACCAGTCACTCAAAAAATAAAAATAAACTTTAATCTGCACTTCAATCTGTTTTGAAATCTATTCTGATGCTTGTGAAACTTTGTAATATGGCATTTCATACCACTGACTCTGTAAATGAAAACATAAACTTAAAAGTAAATCAAACAGCTTCTCAGCGGCCTCAGCGGCCCCAGAACGATGTGGCGGGAGCCGTGAACAAACCGAACGGAAGAGTCACGAATTGGTGTAATCCGAACGGTGTGGAAAACTACATTTTTTCTCTGGATAATGGAGTTAAGGGGATCTGCTAGTTCCCCCCCCCCCTTTGTCCAGTGTAGAATAAAATTGAGCCACACACAACCGATCAAGCAGTTTGTCAATTTGGGGCATTGGGTATGTGTCAAATTTAGACACTTGCTGCGTCCCAATTTGCATTCTATCCGTCCTAAATAGTATTCGAAAATAGAATTAGTACGTCCCAAATCGTAGTATGTTGAAATGAGTGTTCCAAAGATACCCGGATGGTCTACTATTTCCGGTCAGAATCCGAAGTGCAGATCGATGCACACTCTAACGGCTAATATTGCCCACAACCCATTGCGTGCGGGAGGGAGGAGCTTTGAGATGTTGCAAACATGGCGGCCGGATGCGGCAGCGGAGATGCACCCTCAGTTTTTAAGTGTAAGAACTTAAACGTATAGCGCTAATTAAAGTTATATTTTATTGTCTCATAATATTAATGGATTTGTGTTGTGCAAAAAAAGTACCGTGTTTATCTTGTAGGGTCCGATGAAGACACTGAGCGCCTCATTAACTGGCGCATTGCACTGCATTGCATTGGACATATAAGAATGAATGGAATGTAGAATGTTTGTTTAACTGTCGCGGTGTGCGTAACTAGGCAACCACGTTCTTTTCCATTGCATGACGTCTTCGTAGTATGTCCCAGAACGTGCATACTCTTTTGCTACACACTCAAAAGTATGTACATTTTCTTCAAAAAAAAGAGTACATACTTTTAGGTCGTAGTATAAGTAGGCGAATTGGGACGCAGCCACTGTGTTTACTTTTCGATAATCTACACAGAACCGGACTGGCTTGTTGCTCTTAGGCACAAGAACAACCAGGCTGGCCCAATCACTGTGCGATTCTTCTATTACCCCCATCTGAAGCTTTGCCTCTAATTCGTCACAAATCACTTTTTTCTTGTGTTTGGGCAAGCAGTACGGTTGCCTCCATATTACTACTCATGGCGGAGTCTCGATATGGTGTTCTATGAGGTTTGTACGACCGGAAATAGTAGAGAACACATCCACAAATTCCTTTTGCAACTTGGCCACCTTCGCTAGCTGGGATGGTGAGAGGTAGTCTCCACAAAGTACTGGGGTGAATGGATCGGCTTTAAACTTCCCCTCTGGCCCGAGCTCTGCCCTCTCTGGAACAACTGTCGCCATGGACATGGGGACTGCCTCTCTCCATAATTTAAGGAGATTGATGTTGTAAATTTGACATGCTCCGCCTCATAACCTAATAACCGAGATCCCTGAATCGATGTGTAACCTCAAATGGTCCTTGCCACTTAGCGAGTAATTTAGAGTTCATGTCATGGTAGATTTCTTCAACAAAGCAATCAAAGGGCAGTTGAGGTAAAGATTTCTGGAGATGCAAAGTTCTGATTCCAAAAGCATTTATTTGTACCACCTGGCCAGGGGAGAAGTCTTGCAGCTTCCCCCCTCCTTAATTTATGACAGGCTTTGTTTGTTACATGTGATTTTCTTCTCAGCAGATGTCCATGTGATATCAGCAAAATATATTTTAGGATGCCTTTGTATACATTCTATGTTACTCTAAGTTTGTCATATGATCAGATGCATGCTCTTTATTATAAAGAGACATTTGTCTTTCGCTCAAAAACAGGATGTTCCATTTGAACTTGTGATCACTCAATGCTTTTTCAAGCTGCAAAGTACCAAACTATTATATTTTCTATCACACTAGCAAAAGCATAACTATTTCAATTTATATGCATATAACACACTATAACCACTTCATATATTTACATACCAAATGATTAACTGAAAATATACCAAAAAGTGGGCAGTAATACCAGGACTTTGTGCAAATTCCCGTAGCTGGGCACCCCCTATTATAGAGTCAGCTTTTTTTTGACGGCCCCGGCTCTGCCTCCCCAGCCATCGAGTCACACATCACACATCGAGATTTCGGTTTCCAGGACCCATCCACACATAATGCTTTTAAAAATGTAATTTATTAAATTGGTCCCCAAAATCAGTGGATGGACGAGGCAGGAATTAACCGTGACCTCCACTCTATGCTTTTCCTCTCTGAATTGAATAATGGCTGTCACTACCGGATACTCGTGAACATCACCATACACACACCTCACCATCACCTTGTGTTTTGCACCTAAAACCCCATCATGAAACAAGCCATGGTGAAACAAGGTTTGATTACAGCCAGAATCCACAAGGGCTTGGTATATATGCCCCTTATTACTTACCTGTATATGGTACATCCCTGCTCGATTCCCCGCCCAGGTCCTTCTACCTATGGGTATCAGGCCGTGACAGTTAGTGCTAGGGGCGATTTGGGGACCCCAATGGGAGTGGTTGCTCCCAGTACGCTCATTTGCCCCGGTCGAGTTCTGGCATGAGTAAGGCAGCTAGACCCAGGGTGAGTTTAATGTCTATTTCAGGGCTCCAGTGCAGGATGAGCTCTTGATAACAGCATCAGAGAGTGGGCTGGCACAGTCAGACGCTGATGACTCGGTTGAATTCCCACCTTTGGGTGTGGTCACCCAGTCTGAGGCTGACGCGGAGCTGACCACCATGCTTGCCCGTGCTGCTGTGAGTGTCGGGCTCAAGTAGAAACCTACCTGCCTTGAGCCCTCGCGGCTGGAAGACTGGTTCCTGGCCTCAGAGTGCTGCTCACAGCCACACCCCGCCCCAGTTCAATTATTCCCGGAAGTGCATGAGGAGCTCACAATCACATGGCAGGCACCTAATACTGCCCAGACCCAGCTTCTCCGCTCTCACTACCCTTGACGGTGGGATGGCCAGGGTGTACACGAAGATTCTTCAGGTGGATAAGGCGGTTGGGTGCACATTGTCCCGCAAAACACCACCATATGGCGGAATCGCCGAGACTCCCATCCAAGGCCTGTATGGACGTATTGTCCCTGATGGCTAAGGGTTTCAATGACCACAGGCCTTTCAGGCCACCTCCACCCTGCATACCATGGCCCTACTGCAAGTCCACCAGGCCAAGGCATTGAGAAAGCTAGACGTGGGGTATATGGCATCCTCGGCGGCAGCTACGCCACTCAGGTTGATGCATATGAGACCACTTCAGCACTGGCTTCAGACTCGAGTCCTGAGATGTGCATGTCACCACGACACGCATCACGTGGCTATCACACCGATCTGTCGCTGCATATTCAGTCCTTGGACGGACCTTGCATTTCTGTGGGCAGGGTTGCCCTTACAGCAAGTGTCCAGGCACATCATCGTCACAACAAACGCCTCCAAGTTAGGCTGGGGCACCATTTACAATGGGCACGCAGCCTCAGGTTCATGGATAGGACCTCGACTGTGTTGGCATATAGACTGCCTTGAGTTGCTGCCGGTATAGCTGGCCCTGCGGAGGCTTCGGCCACTGATCCAAGGCAAGCATGTATTGGTCTGGATGGACAACATGGCGACAGTAGCGTACATAAAATACCAAGGCGGTTAACGCTCACGTTGCATGTCGCAACTCTCCCACTGTCTCCACCTTTGGAGTCAGCAGCATCTCAAGTCATTGCAGGACACTCACATCCTGGGCGATCTCAACCACGCATTGATGTGCTGTCGTGACAAGTGACGCTCAGGGGACTCCACCCCCAGGTGGTTCAGCTGGTTTGGAGTCAATTCGGCGAAGCACAGATGGACCTGTTCGCTTCATGGGAATCCTCCCACAGTCCGCCCTGGTACTCTCTGACCAAGGTCCCCCTCGGCACAGACACACTGGCACACAACTGGCCTAGTGTTTTTTCCCCAGTGAGCCTTCTTGCACAGACTTTGTGCAAGGTCAGGGAGGACGAAGAACAGGTCGTGTTGGTGGCACCATACTGGCCCACCAAAACTTGTTTCTTGGAGTTCACACTCCTCGCAACAGCCTCTCCCTGGCAAGTTCCTCTGAGGAAGGACCTCCTTTCTCAGGGAAGGAGCATGATCTGGCACCTGGACGTGACACAAGTGGTGATAAATCACTCAGGCCAGGGCTCCCTCTACGAGTAAGCTATATGCCTTGAAGTGGCATCTGTCCCAAGGTGAAGACCCCCAGAGATGCACAGAGGGTTTGGTGCTTTCCTTCCTGCAGGAGAGGTTGGAGGGGCGGATGTGCATCTGGACTGCAGAAACCATTCATCAAGGTGAGATTGTGTAGGTTCCTCTGGAGGAGACCACTCGATATCGAGCTCTTAGACCACCCTAGAAAGGACGTGAAGTATCTCCTTTTCAGTGGCGCGTACACGCTCATCGCTATTGCTGGGGGGAGGGGTGATGGCATCACCCACTGATCACTCACCTGATGCAGCGAGATACATGACATCGTCTTGCATCAGAACTGCCAAACGAGAGGAGGCACACATGTATAGGTATAGATGCGTTGCACGGAGATTGAGGGGCTCATGGAGAATGGGCTGGAACGAGGTTCACCTCAAATTCATCCTGCTCTACCTTGCGGCCCCACCATGCCACAAGTATGTTTGAAGTAAGTTTAGAGCAGAAGAAATAGAAATAAATCTTGTGTAAATTGTCAGCTTTTTGCTAAGATAAAATGCTATTTCTAGCCATTTTACATGTACATGTTTCCAGACACGATCACATTTTTTTATCAAGAAAATTCACGTTGGATCATAATTTCTTTTTTTCAGGTAAGACCTTTAATATTAAGGCAAAAATCATATCTTGATCATTTTTTTATTGTTTTCCTGTAAAAAATATCTAAAAATCCTTAAAACAAGATCAGTTTGATTTATCTTGTTTTAGAAACAACACTACATAAGATATTTAGGTTTTTCTGTGAATGTCTTTTTAACATGTGTATTTTGTCTTACTCTACTGGCTGAGAGTTTATAATCAAAACATAGTGAAAAAAATCTACAAGTGCTGAAGAAGTAATCCAAAGTATATAGAATACGTTACTGACCTTGAGTAATCTAATGGAATACGATACAAATTACATTTTACAGCATGTAATCTGTAGTGGAATACATTTCAAAAGTAACCCTGTATACATAATTTATATAATATATATATATATATATATATAGTTGAAGCCAGAAGTTTACATACATCTTAGCCAAATACATATAAATTCCCGACATTTAATTGTAAAAAACAATCCCTGTCTTAAGTCAGTTAGGATCACTACTTTATTTTAAGAATGTGAATTATCAGAATGATAGTAGAGAGAATTATATATTTCAGCAGAGGTTTGTTAGTATTTGGTAGCATTTCCTTTAAATTATTTAACTTGGGTCACATGTTTTGAGGAGCCTTCCACAAGCTTCACACAATAAGTTGTTGGAAATTTGGCCCATTTGTTCAGACAGAACTGGTGTAACTGAGTCAGGTTAGCAGGCCTCCTTGCTCACACAAGATTTTTCAATTCTGCCCACAAATTGTCTTTCGGATTGAGGTCAGGGCTTTGTGATGGCCACTCCAATACCTTGACTTTGTTGTCCTTAAGCCATTTTGCCACAACTTTGGAGGTATGCTTGGGGTCATTCACCATTTGGAAGGCCCATTTGCAGCAGAGCTTTAACTTCCTGAGATATTGCTTCAATATATTCACATAATTTTCCTTTCTCATGATGCCATCTATTTAGTGTGGTGCACCAGTCCCTCCTGCAGCAAAGCACCCCAATAACATGATGCTGCCACCTCCATGCTTCACGGTTTGGATGGTGTTCTTCGGCTTGCAAACCTCACCCTTTAAATCCAAACATAACAATGGTAATTATGGCTAAATAGTTCCATTTTTGTTTCATTAGACCAGAGGACATTGTAGTCTGGCTTTTTTTATGACGGTTTTGGAGCAGTGGCTTCTTCCTTGCTGAGCAGCCTTTCAGGATATGTCGATATAGGACTCATTTTACTGTGGATATAGATCCTTGTCTACATGCTTCCACCAGCATCTTCACAAGGTCCTTTGCTGTTGTTCTGGGATTGATTTGCACTTTTCGCACCAACCTACGTTCATCTCTAGGAGACAGAATGTGTCTCCTTCCTGAGAAGTAACATGGTCCCATGTTGTTTCTACTTGTGTACTATAGTTTCTACAGATGAATGTGGTACCTTCAGGCATTTGGAAATTGCTCCCAAGGATGAACCAGACTTGTGAAGAAGAAGGAATTAATCACAAAGAAAATAACAAAAACCTTGCCTCCAATGAGCATTTTCACGGCTTAAACAGAGGATCAGTTCCTTGTTGCGATCATGATGCAGCTTAGCAATGAGAGTATGTGGGCTCTCATCATCCAAAGGTTTCGGTTTCAGCAACCTGTGGGCACAGTCAACTTTGATGGGCTTAGGAAATTTGTCCTGGCCAAACAGCACAGAAATCAATTCAGTAACAATTGCAGTTGGGCAGACCATGCTCTGCTCCTTCTTTTGTCCCTAAAAATTTCAGGTTTAGCCACCAAGAGCGGCCATCCAAGTCATTCACCTTTGAACGAAGGAAGTTATTGGAAGCGCGCAGATCATCGCACATTTTCTCCACTTCTTCCAGGCATGAGTCGCATCCATTCATGGCGAATTTAAACTCCTCTGCCTTTTTCTTAACACCTAAATGCTCAGATTGTACATTCGCCTGCATGACATCAAGCGCATCAAGCTGACTGCTTATAGAAAGTTTAGTTTCCTCTATCAGCCGCTTCAAATCTTGGCTTGTTTTTCGATGGCTGCAAGTATATTGCTGGCAGTGGAAAAGGAGAAGCAATCACCAGTGGCCTCGCCATCTTTACTCTGCTGCAAGGCCTTTGCAGACTTCTTAGTGATAATTTTTGTGTTACAAGAGGACAAATGCAAACTTGAAATATAACGACTAAAATCTGTGCTCTGAGAACACTAACAAAAAGCGTTTACTTCATTTGCTACATGCTAGTATATACAAATTTAAAGGTAAAAACTATTATATGTTAACTTTAACCAAGTTTAATAGTTGCTGTAAAGGTATTGTCCATTGTTACTTCATGAACTAATGTAGTTAAATTACTTTTTGATGAAACACAAAATACCATGAATCATATTCTCTTAGATTTCCTTTACTTTCACAAACGTTTCTTGCATGTCATTGTAATTCTTCAGAAAGCATGTTACAATAATTATCTATGATAACAAGCAGCTCTTTTTGTGCTTTTAAAGTATGACAATGTATGTTTTTGGGTCAGAATACCAATTGTTCCCCTTCTGTCATTCACTCAACGTTGTGTCGTTGTAGTGACACTAGGGGTCACTCTTGGGAGCCCGAAACACCCCTGATCTTTGAGAAAAGGCCAATGGGAATTGGAATTTGCATGCCATATGTGTATAAAAGGAGCTGGAATTCAACCATTCATTCAAAAATACATTCGGAACCGAGCGGTTGTGATTCAGCGAGCTTAATTCCTCCGCCAATCCATTCACCTCTACAAAAGCTATTGGATTTACAGCTGCACTTCAGCAGCCTAAAAGAGAATATTCTTCCTCTAAAAGAGCATATTTCCCTTCTAAAAGAGTGGCACTCAAGAAGAGCGTCTTTTTAAAGATGCCTTTCCGTTTCTGTATATTTCCTGGTTGCGATCGTTACCTCTCCACTTCCAACGGCAACGATTGCTGCCTCACGTGATGGGTGCTGCCCACGAGAGGACAGTGTTTGCGGACGGGTCATGTTCTCAAATGCTTTCCCCAGCTCCCCGCTGCGGCCCTTCTACCTACGAGTTTGAGGCTGCGTCGGTTAGCACTGGGAGTGATTTGGGGATTTCAATGGGAGCTGCTGGTTCAGTCTGACGCTATGTGCAGCTGAAGGCCATGCTTGCCCAGGGGACTCCGCTCCCCCCTGAACCCTCGCGGTTTGTTGATTGGTTCCGGGCCACCGGGCGCCGCTCACGGCCTCGCCCCGCCCCTCACCTTTCTTCCTGGAAGTGCATGATGAGCTCATGCGATCGTGGCGGGCACTTTTACCGCCCGGACCCGGTCTCTGAGCTTCTCCGTCTCTCAATACCCTTGACATTCGGGCTGCCAGTGGGTTCTCGGCGATTCCTCAAGTGGATAAGGCGATTGTGGTGCACCTGTACCCACAGAGTGCCCCCACCTGGTGGAGCCGTCCGAGACTCCCATCCAAGGCCTGTAGGGCTACAGTAAAGCTGGTCAGGCCGCCTCCACCCTGAAAGCCACGGCTCTCCTGCAAGTGCACCAAGCCAAGGGGCTCAAAGTACTGCACAAGGGTAGATTGATGCAGTGTAGAGGATTTCGCCCTGCAATTCTCAGTGGTCAGAAAGCAGACGGGGGCATACAACACATCCTGCCCCAGCACGACTCAAGGTTTTTGCAGACCCTGTCTGCTTGTCACCAAGAGCGTCCTCCTGGCCGACAAGAACCCAAGAAAGGCTTCAAAGCGCCCCTGAGACAGGTGAGCCAGGGAGCCAGGAACCTGTGGCACAGGAGCTGGCAAGCACACCACTCCATCCCCCGGTGGAGGGTCGGGTGGAGAATCCTTTTTTACCTTTTCTGTTGATCTTGCCGATACCCACATTTTCAACAAAAGGGCAGTTCCCATTTACTGTTTAATACAATTGGAGTCCAAGGTTGTCGCTATCATGACCGCTGGGCACCATTCCTTTATGGCAGGTATGCTGCTGCAGAGATGTGTCCCCTGCGTGCCCCGCTGTGGCACAATCATTCCCACGACAGGACACTCGCGACAGGTCGCTCTTACACTCCTCCCCTGTCCCAGACCGCTACAGTGGGTATTTGGAGCCAGGTAAGTGGTTCCCAGTGGTGTCCCAGGGCTCAGCACTGCCACCAGTGGTGCCTCAGTCTCCGCCCGTCACAGGGCCCCACCTGGCAGTACGTCCGATGCGATTGTTTCTTTGCTTCCCCCTTGCTCTGAGTGTGGCTCACACTCCCCAACACGTCACGGTGGCTGATCAGGACCGTCCAACTCGGCTACACGATTCAGTTCACCAGGCGACAGCCCAGGTTCACAGGCTCCCGCTTCAACTCGGTGAAAGGCGAGAACGCCGCTGCCTTGTATGCGGATAGTGGGATAGAGCCTGTCCCTTCAGCCGAGATGAAGAAGGGGTTTTACAGCCCCTACTTCATCGTACCCAAAACATGCACTGGGATGTGGCCAATCTTGGACTTTTGAGTTCTGAACCAGGCCTTGCACAGACTCCCTGTAATTTTAAAACGTTACGACTTGTATGACAAGGCAGACAGTTGTGTAATATGAATGGTATGATGATCCGACATCTTTGAAAGTCGTGTAGTGTGTAGGAGGCATAAGTATCAATGATGGTGCGCCTCATGAGCAAGTGCAAGCAGTCGGTGCTGAACTGTCTGAAGGCATCCAGACAGAGAACAGTGGTTCCACTGAAGTTCTTTCAGAGGCTCCTGGGGCATATGGCTTCCTCGACGGCGGTCATGGTGCTCGGGTTGATGTATATGAGACAGCTTCAGCACTGGTTTCAGACTTGAGTCCTGAGATGGGCATGGCGCCATGACACACATGTCATGTTGGTCTGCCGCCGTCTGTTCAGCCCTTGGACGGACCTAGCATTTCTAAGGGCAGGGGTTCCCCTAGAGCAGGTCTCCAGGCGTGTTGTGTTATGACGTGTGTGCAGCGGGCACGCAGCGGCTGGTCCCTGGACAGGACCATGACTGTGTTGGCACATCAACTGCCTTGAGTTGCTGGCAGTATTGCTTGCCCTGCACGTGCAGGTTGACCTGTTTGCTTCCCGGGAATCTTCCCACTGCAAAGTTCCCCTCGGCACAGATGCACTGGCACACAGCTAGCCCCTGGGACTACGCAAGTATGTGTTCCCCAGTGAGCTTACTTGCACAGACGTTTTGCAAGGTCAGGGAGGACAAGGAGCAGGTTGTTCTAGTAGCACCCTACTGGCCCACCCAGACTTGGTTCTGAGAACTCACACTCCTCGTGACAGCCCCGCCCTGGCGAATTCCCCTGATAAAGGACCTTTTTTCTCAGGGATGGGGCATCATCAGGCCTTATCGTTGCTGTGTCTGATGCATGCTTTGTGCATTTATTTGGATAGCTCTAGATGCTCTACTTTGGTGAACAGCGGAAAGATGTGCTGTCTCCAAAAAGAGGATCGCTCACTGGGTCATTGATGCCATCGCTATGGCATTTCATGCTCAGGATGTGCCACCCCCCCTTGGGGCTATGAGCCCACTCTACTAGGAGTGTGGTGGTCTCCTGACCAATGGGACCTCTTTAGTAGACATCTGCAGAGCAGCGGGCCTGGCAACACCCAACACCTTGCAAGATTCTATAATCTCCAGGTTGAGCCGGTCTCGTCCCATGTCTTGTCAGGTATGAACAGGTAAGTTCTGGGACAGCTGACCAGCTTGTGCATAGCGCCTTTCCCCTCCCCTGAGGTGAAGATGTGTGCTTTTTACCCCCAGTCATGTTCACAAAGTCATGGACCCTGGATGTCTTTCCTCCTTAGCCCTGTGGAAGGCGAGTTTATGGAGAAACTCGCTACCAGCCCTGTACGTATGCTAACTAGGCCCTTTACTGGGGTTGGTGCTCCACATGTGCTGGTTGCCCGTATGTAACCCCATGTGATGTGTCTGCCACAAAAAAGGTTTCCCTGTTGGTAAACCACAACTTCCTTGGGCAGAGGTCCCGACCCGGACCTTTTATGGCCCCCAGCTGAACGATTTCATTCCTTTTGTGGAGAAAAATTAGAAGAGGCCGTGGCTGGGTCAGACGATCCATATTTTTGGCCAGTTGAATTGTACCTGAGGTGCAGAGGACTGTTTGACTCCTGTAAGAGGCATTTGGGGAGGTTACAGTTCAGTTTGTCATGCCGTTTTGTGTAGGGACACCTAGTGTCACTACAATGACACAACGATGAGTGAGCGACTGAAGGGGAGCATCTTGGTAACTGTTGTAGCCTCCATTCTCTGATGGGGGGAACGAGACGTTGTGTCCCTCCTGCCACAACATTGAACTACCCACTGAAACGGCCAGGACCTCATCTTGGCTCCTCAGCACCAAACCTGAATGAGGGGCTGCATTCCAGCTCATTTTATACCCGTATGTCTGGGAGAGTGAAATGCACATTCCACTCGCCAATTCCCATTGGCCTTTTCACAAAGATCAGAGGTGTTTGGGGCTTCCAAGTGTGACCCCTAGAGTCACTACATAGAAACAACGTCTCAGTCCCTCCATCAGGGAATGGAGGTTATAACATTTACCGAGATGTTACTATACATAGACTGTACGTTTCTACTGTACTGTTTCTGATTAACCGAACATTTGACATGCATTGCTGTATTTATGATGTAAAATAAAAGTGAGTTCTCATAATTTATACTCTGTTTTTTGCAGGGAGAAGAAATGCTCTGGAGCAGAACTGTCCCTGTCAACATAGTGAGTCATGCAACCTTTATTTAACCAGACCAACCCATGGCTCAGGAGTGGGAGGGGAGAGCAGGGTGTGCAGTGTGTGCAGCCGCCATAGGGCCCGGGGGAGAGGGGGCCCGAGAAGGTCGACCAAAATAAAAAAAAAACATAAAAATGATTCTGGGCCCTATGGGAAATGAAAAATTACAGAGGCCCCCCAAGGAGGGGACCCAACATGTTCTTTGCACTGGGGCCTGTAAGATCCAAGATACGCCACTGCCGCTGTTAGAGTAATCATAGCAGGTCACGAAACATTGGGATATAAAATTTATGTTATGTTTTATGTTAAAAACAAAAACAAAACATCGATCTATTAAATTACAATGTTATATTATATTATGTTATATTATATTTAATTCTAATTTATTTTCTTTTTAACTTTTTCAGGAGTTCTCAGCCAGGAGCAGAAGGCTTTATGCCAAAAGAAAAGGATTCAGACATATAAAAAATGTCAACAGTTGATCCTTGGAGAAAAGAGGAAGGAGAAGAAAGGCAACAAAGGCATCAGTAACCCAATATAACTCTTTCTCTGGAACTGCAGCTACCTTGCAGTTTTATTTATGTAGCCTACCTGTACACACTATCTAAAATATGTAGTCTATACAAAACAATTTTTGTATCTATTGTTATGTCTTAAAAAAAAACATTGGCATGTATTCTATTTTATCTAATAGTTCTGTTCTCAGATTTTACAAACTATGGACTAGAAATGTGCAACTGCATTTCAAAATTAAAAAATTTAAAAACAATTTAAAAAAGATGAGTTTAAATATTTTTGCTTTTATTTATTTTAATAAATAAAATATATAGCACATTTTTGGTCTTCAGTTCATTTAAAAAAATCATAATACATTTATATATATATATTTTTTCAATAATCAAGCAGTAGAATTACAGTTTTACCAAAGAACAGAATTTATGATTACAGAATATAAATAAACATTATAACCCCCCACCAAAAGTTCAAGCCAAATCTACTCTCTTGAATTCAGATCATCTTTTATTTGGTTAAATTTGGTGCATGTAGCTTGTCCAAGTTTTCTTGGACAAGCTACATGCACCAAATTTAACCAAATAAAAGATGATCTGAATTCAAGAGAGTAGATTTGGCTTGAATTTTTGATATTCTGCTAAAAATCCAAATTATCCAGCCTAGTTTAATTTACATACTATAGACAATATATTAGCAGATCTAAAGTAAAATAGCATATAATTCTAACAGCATTAAATTAATAATTCATAAATTACTGTCAAATTAATAATAGTAATAAATATAGCACAGATAGAAAAGGGAATCTGGACTGTGCAACCCCACAGAAAAGTTTTAAAATTAGTGTACATTTTTGTAATTAGTGATTTACAGTATTTCCCAATAAGCCTCTTTTAGACAGTAGGTCCTCATTCTGGCCTGACAGACAACTCGACAGTAATATCAGTATTATATCCATCCATTATTCATGCAGCACAGGGAGAAGGAGAGCGAGAAGAGCTGTCACCAAAACACTTGCCTGGACACTGACAGCAGCACCAGGTGCTGTGGTAAAGAGAGCAGAAGTGAGCCATTTTTTATAAGGTGGAACAGCATTTGTTGACAACAATCTACATACTGTATATGCAGTGGCCCCCAAATAATAATAAAAAAAAAACAATTATAAATGCCTTTGTATTTATACAAATAAATGCCACTTGATTTATATACTGTATATACCACATTGTTTTTATTCATTATAGTTGTATGCAGGGTAGCAATATTCCCAGATAGCAATGGTATTCAGCTGAACTCGATGGTGAAGTGTCTTAGACTATGAGCCCAAGCCAGGGGCTGTTCAATCAGATGGAATACAACAGAATGCGAGGATCTCGAGAAACACATTTCCAAGTTGAACTCTTTTCCTGAAAAAGTATTAAATAAACTCACTGCTTAATCTGAGAAACGCTTATAAGAGAGCAAGATGCAATGGCCAAGTACCTCCATGTGACGAGGAGGAGGGCGGGGCCATGAATGGAATAATTAATTTTTCAGTGAAATTGCAGTCTGAATGAATCGGACTGAATAGCAAATCGATTCAGACCTTTTTCAATTTCAGTCAATTTGCTTTGTAGAATAATTTATTTCTGAATCGTGCATCAATAGTTCTGATTCTACGTGGCCGACATAAATACAGGTCACACATCATAATTGCTGATAACTGTTTATCTTTTGAATAGAGACTCGATGATGACTGGTCTCGGGGTTAAGTCCGAGACCACACATGTTTGAGTCAAAGTCAAAACAGAGTCCAAATGCTTACAAGTCCATGACAAGATTACATATTCCATTACATATTTTCATGGGCTTAATAATAATAAATAATAATTCCTTACATTTATATTGTGCTTTTCTAGGCACTCAAAGCAAATTACATAGTATAGGGGGAATCTACTCAGCCACCACCAGTGTGCAGCATCCACCTGGATGCTCAATCACCAATCACTTGCATTGCATTTTAGTTTCTCAAATACAAGAGAAGTGAATGGCAAATAAACCTGTCAATCTCTAACTTTGAACCAAACATCTCTTGTGTTCCTCAGAAGAGAGGAGGTCAAACAGGTTTTCAACAACAGTAAATGGCAAAACAATTGTCATGATTTGGTGAACTACCCCTTTAAACATGATCGAAGAATGTTACTTACAGTTTGCCACAAGACTGTATGGTTGACTGATGTACTGTTTGAATATGTTTGTGGCAACACACTGGTATATCCCATTGTCAGTGGTCTGCAGAGGTTTGAAGTTCACAGTTGTGTTATCTACAGAGATTGTAACTCTGTTTGATGCCAGGAAAGTCTGATAGTTGCGAAGCCAGTGGAGGCTGTTGTAGTGTCCGTCCGCATTACAGAAGAGCTGCAGGTTTTGAGAGGCCAGAGGAATGAGAGGATTTGACCTCACACCCACTGTGACACCATCTGAGGAGACAGTACAGAATAATATATTAGTAATATCATAATAATTTTCAATAAACAAGTTTCTTTTTTATGGATTCAAAATTCCACTTGTGAAAATGCTTCTATTTAGCATTTATATACTTTTTCTTTCCTTACAAATTATATTCTTAAGATATAGACTCAACATATTTGTCAAAACCTGAGGATCCGTGCTATCCCTGCAAAATGTTAGATTTTTCTGAAACCTTTTGTGTCTGAATTTCAGATCCTTCCAGAGATATCTCAGATTTAATTTTTTTTTCTACATTTCAATGTATTTACTACCTTTCAATAACCATATAACTGAATAGTTCATATAGCCTTCTCACAGTTATGATGAGAATTGTCATTGAAATTGTTGTCGTTGAAGTTGTTATATAATACTTTGAATTGTTATACAAAAGAATCCTAATATAGGCTGTATAACTCAAGAACAACCAATGGCTGTTAACTGCTGAAAATATATTCAAAATCTCAACCTTGTGTAATAAATTCTACAGACTAATTATCTGAGGAACACATTCTGTAAAACAGCTTGAACCTGCTAAAACAAGATGCACAGTTTTGTGAAAATATAACTAGACCATAGATTAACAAAACTTTGAATTAAAGCTTACCAATTACAGTTAACACCACTGAGGCATTGCTACTGCTGCCTGTGATGTTATTGAAGGCCATGCAGGTGTACTGTCCACTATTATTTGGTAAAAGAACTTCAGTCACAAACACTGGGCCGACTGCCACTTTTGAGCTGTTGAAGAACCAGCTGTATTGACTTTGAGGATAAGAGTTAGCAGAACAGTTGAAGGTCACAGTGTACCCTATCTCTGACATGGCTGGACCAGTGATTGCTGTGTTCCATGGACCATCTGAAAGATGTCAAGTATAAGTTTGTCTGTTTATTATGTACAATGATTTGTATTTTGAAGTTCAAAAAAACTAAATGTTAAAAAAATAAAAAATAAATTATAAATCCGTTAAAATTCCATTGCTTCAAAATTACAAATGTATGTGTAGACTCACAGTTGACCATAAGTTTGTAGGCTGAGCTGGTCATGCTGCTGACAGCATTACTAGCTACACACAGATATTGTCCTTCATCATTTTGAGTAAGTTGGTTAAAGTTTAAGGTTGAGTTGTCACTGGAGAGAGTGATCATATTGTCAGGTAACAGGTACATGCCATTCTTCATCCAGTGAATGGAGTCCTCTGGACCCACAACATCACAGGTCAGATGAAAAGTCATGTTTTTTATTGGATTGCCAGCTGAAGGGTTTACCACCACTGATGATATTGGATCTAAATGAACAAAGGAAACGTACTGGAGATTAAAATTATGACAGATTGAATCAGAGTAAATATAGAAAAAAATATTTTGTGTACTTTCTCACCAACTATATGAACGGTTTTGGTCACTGCATCATATCTGAGTGTGACTGCATTTTGGGCAATGCAGGTGTACAGTCCCGTTTGGCTCTGGGTTGTGTTAGTAAGTTTAAGATTTGGACCACTGACATTGAGAGGAACATTATTGTATGTCCAGTAGAAAGAAGCTGTTGGATTGGAGTCCGCAGAGCATGTTATGGAAATGGCCGAGTCTGAAGCATATGCCATTTTCTCTGGCAAGGCGGTAATTTTCAGGTTACTGGGCCCATCTAAACAAATAAAAACAAATTCATGACTTCTGAAGCATGACTTAGTCATTGTAAGCTCCCCACCCCAAATGTTGCCATTTGTAGACATTACTTTCCTATTACAATGCTATGTAGGAAAATTAATTGTTCAGAACATCATAGCCCAGACCATTTTATAATGTCATACTCACAGCTTATAGTGAGGGTAATTTGTTTACTCTCTTCCTTACTGATGTTGTTTGCCACAATACATTTGAATTGCCCTTGGTCATACCGCATCACACTATTAATGGCAAGCACTTGTCCATCATTCCTGAGCTCAACTCTTCCTCCAGCCATGACCACAGAGCTGCCATTCTGCCATGAAAACCATGTTGGCGTGCCACTGGCAGAGCATGTGAATGTCACGGTGTCGTTAAGCTCCACCAGGTTTGTGTTGCTTACATTTAAAGACAAATTACTTACAGGTTCTGCAAGTAAACAGAAAATGCTTTCAGGATCAAAGTATCTGCAAACTCAAATTATCTCTACTTCCTGCCACCTACCAGTTTAGTAAACTCAATTATTCCCTTCCTTTGTTGCGATTATATGTTCCTCAACATAATTTTAAAATATCCACTAGCTTCAAAGCTCAACCCTTTCATTAACATTGTGCGACCCAGCATACACATTTGCGGACGTTGTATTTTGGCTTTGCTATACGCAACATATAATTTTAATTAATTTAAACCAACTGATCTGTCAGTTAAGGGTTACTCTTTCAATGTACAGAGCCATGTGACAAAACAACATGGCACCAATCTTTCTTTGGGAGAAAAACTAACAAAACTACATCTGGTTTTTAAATTGAAACCTGTTTGAGTCAAATGATTTGAGTCTCTAGAATCATCTGATTGCCATTTTAAAATTTTTGCAATTTATTGCGCTAACACCACACTGCTAAACACAATGTATACTAATGTGTACTTTAGCGTATTGTTTCCTTACAAATTCTATCTTTACTGTGCATTTTCATATTGAGAATCAATGATACATCCAAAATCTGCAAATGTTGCTTTCAGAGGCTTTATGTGGAGTTCAGATGAAAATAAGGTGCATTTCGAAATGTTCTGCGACCACCGCAGACAGACAGCACAAACAGGGAGCTTGGTATTATTTAAAATTTCACAACTTAGTCCCACTGTCCACATATTTTGCCATTTATTTTTAGGAAAACTAAATATTTGCTCTAGAATTTGTGCATGTTTATTAGGTGCTTCTACAATTCGTAATGGAAATGGAAAATGCACACAGCAGTCATGCTTGGGTCTCAGGAGGTAAAGTAACTCAACCAAAAAAACATTTTTTTTTTTTTTACCAAGGCTCTGTTATAACTGTGCTGTTATAGAAGTATTTAAACATAATTAATTACCAAGTTGTACATGTACTGTACAGTATTGTGATGTCTACATAGATGTGTTTTTTACCCAATGTCTGTGTATTTAAGCCCTCATGTTTGTCATTGTCTCTTGTGAAAAGTATTGTTAATGTAACCTTGATTGTCAAGCCCAGTCATAGTCAAGACCAGTCATAGTCAAGCCCTGTCTAGTTCATGTTTGTTTCACGTGTAGATTTACAGTTGTTTAGAAGTCACTTTCAGTCGGAAACCTGGTTGTCCGCGGAGATTCCAGACTCGGCCATCGAACCCACGGGTTTCTCCGTGCACCGAGCGGACAGAGCGAAAGACCTCTCTGGTAAAAGCAGAGGAGGTGGTGTATGTTTTATGATCAACAAATCATGGTGTGATCAGAGGAATGTACATTTTATCAGGTCTTTCTGCTCTCCTGATCTGGAATTTCTCATGCTTCTGTGTCGACCATTTTGGCTACCGAGGGAATTCACAGCGGTCATTATCACAGCTGTGTACATCCCCCCACAAGCCGACACAGACCGGGCACTTAGGGAACTGTATGAGTGTATAAGTCAGCAGGAAACCGCGCACCCTGAGGCCGCGTTCATTGTTACCGGGGACTTCAACAAAGCCAATTTTAAAACAATAGCTCCAAAATTCCACCAACACATCAACTTCAACACACGAGGGGACCGGGTTTTGGATCATTGCTATTCTCCTTTCCGGGATGGCTACAAATCCCTCCCCCGCCCACCATTTGGCAAATCTGACCACTCTTCCGTTCTGCTTCTGCCCGCTTACAGGCAGAAACTGAAACGGGAATCACCCGCCCTCAGAATGATCCAGTGCTGGTCGGACCAATCAGACTCTGCGCTACAGGACTGTTTTGATCACGCGGACTGGGAGATGTTCCGGTCTGCCTCCGATGACGACATCGAGGTTTACGCTGATAGCGTAACGTGTTTCATCAGGAAGTGTGCAGAGGATGTTGTTCCAACCAAAACAATACGGATCTTCCCCAACCAGAAACCCTGGGTTAACGGCGATGTTCGCGCGGCACTTACTGCGCGGACCACCGCTTTTAATTCCGGGAACGCGGAGGAGCGTAAACAAGCCAGTTATGCCCTCCGTAAATCCATCAGCACAGCCAAACGCCAGTACAGGCACAAAATTGAAGGTCAGTTCAACACCACTGACTCCAGAAGTATGTGGAAGGGAATTAACATCATTACGGACTATAAACAGAATAAAAACTCCGCCATGATCACCGCTGCCTCTCTCCCGGACGAGCTTAATACATTTTATGCTCGTTTCGAGGACAACAACAACACCGCCCTCACGGAGAGAGCACTCGCGGCCGATACTACAGATGATGGTTCACTCTCCGTCTCTGTTGCGGATGTAACCCGATCCTTTCGACGGGTGAACATCCGTAAAGCCGCGGGTCCAGACGGCATTCCGGGCCGCGTCATCAGAGCATGCGCGAACCAACTGGCTGGTGTTTTTACGGACATTTTCAACCTGTCCCTCTCCCTGTCTGTAGTCCCCACATGCTTCAAAACATCAACCATTGTGCCTGTACCGAAGCAAGCCAAAATCACCTGCTTAAATGACTGGCGTCCTGTTGCCCTCACCCCCATCATCAGCAAATGCTTTGAGAGGTTGATCAGAGATCACATCTGCTCTGTTCTGCCCACCTCTTTGGACCCATTGCAGTTTGCCTACCGCAACAACCGCTCCACTGATGATGCCATTGCATCTACAATACACACTGCTCTTTCCCACCTGGAAAAAAGGAACACATATGTGAGAATGCTGTTTGTAGACTACAGCTCAGCATTTAACACCATAGTGCCCTCCAAGCTTGATGAGAAACTCCGGGCTCTGGGCTTAAACAGCTCGCTGTGCAGCTGGATCCTGGATTTCCTGTCAGGCAGACGTCAGGTGGTTAGAATGGGCAGCAACATCTCCTCATCACTGACCCTCAACACTGGAGCCCCGCAGGGCTGTGTTCTCAGCCCACTCCTGTATTCCCTTTACACACATGACTGTGTGGCGACACATAGCTCCAATGTCATCATTAAGTTTGCTGACGATACGACGGTTGTAGGTCTGATCACTGACAATGATGAAACAGCCTACAGAGAGGAGGTGCACACTCTGACACGCTGGTGTCAGGAGCACAACCTCTCCCTCAACGTCAGTAAAACCAAGGAGCTTGTGGTGGACTTCAGGAAGAAAGACAGAGAACACAGCCCCATCACCATTAATGGAGCACCGGTGGAGAGAGTCAGCAGCTTCAAGTTCCTCGGTGTCCACATTACTGAGGAACTCACATGGTCCGTCCACACTGAGGCCGTTGTGAAGAAGGCTCACCAGCGCCTCTTCTTCCTGAGATGGCTGAGGAAGTTTGGAATGAACCACCACATCCTCACACGGTTCTACACCAGCACCGTAGAGAGCATCCTGACTGGCTGCATCACCGCCTGGTACGGCAATAGCACCGCCCACAACCGCAAAGACCTGCAAAGGGTGGTGCGAACGGCCAGAAATATCATCGGAGGTGAGCTTCCCTCCCTCCAGGATATATATAACAGACGGTGTGTGAAGAAAGCTCGGAGGATTATCAAAGACTCCAGCCACCCGAGTCATGGGCTGCTCTCACTGCTTCCATCAGGCAGGCGGTATCGCAGCATCAGGACCCGCACCACCCGACTACATGACAGCTTCTTCCCACAAGCAATAAGACTTTTGAACACATGATCCCTCACGATCAACAATCAGCACTGCACTTTATTAATCATCACTCTGTCATATATTCTCCCATTCAATTAGTGTTTATATATATTTATACCTGTATCTAGTGTATGTGTATTCTACATTGTGTGTATTGTGTACATTTGTTATGTAAATTGTTGTGTAGGTATGTGTACATTTGTTATGTAAATTGTTTTGTGTAAATATGTTGTTATTGTCACTGTCATTACTGCATTGTTGCACGGAACTGCACACAAGAATTTCACCTGCTGTTGCACTCGTGTACACAGTAGTGTGACAATAAAGTGATTTGATTGATTTTTGATTGATTGATTTGACTTTGGTTAATAAACTGCACTTGGGTTCTCACTACATCCTTGTCTTCGTCATTGTCAGCACCAGCGCATCGTTACAAGCATATCAGGGAAACTGAGGGTTCTTGTAACACAGGGTGAGTTGTAACACCAACAGTTTAACCAATTAGAAATTCATTACTGACCAGACAGGGAGGGCTGTATTACTACTTTAAATGTATTCCTAATCAGAGGTGGGTAGAGTAGCCAAAAACTGTACTCAAGTAAAAGTACAATTAGTTTAAGAAAATAATTACTCAAGAAAAATTACTAACATAACTAATTACTTGAGTAAGTGTAAGAAAGAATCCAATTTAAATAGTACTCAATTAGTAACTCATTACTTTCAAAAAATACATATTAGATGTTTACTCCCCTATATTCCATTACATAATACACATCAAACATGTTTTATAGAATTATTATTGTTATTATTAATGGAAATTCGGTCATCATTCACCATCATGTTGTTCTAAACCTGTATGACTTTCTTTCTTCCATGCAACACAATAAGGAGATATTAGACAATGTTTGCATGAGTCACTATTTACTTTCAGTTAATGGTTTTTTTTTTCTCCATATTTTGAAAGTGAATGGTGACCAAGACTGTCAGTCCCTAACATTCTGTTTAACATATTTTGTGTTCCATATAATACAAAGCATCACACTGGTTTGGAACAGCATGAGGGTAGGGAAATCATGACAGTATATAAAATCATGGCTGAGCTATCACTATAAAGAGATAGTTTACCCAAAAATGAAAATTACCTCCTCATTTATTCACCCTCATGCCATCCATGAACACAAATTAAGATATATAGGTGAATATTTGATCTCTGTAGGCCAAAATTATGATGCTCCAAAAAGCACATAAAGGCAGTATAAAAGTAATCCATAAAACTCCAGTGGTTAAATCCATGTCTTCAGAAGTGATATGATAGGTGTGGGTGAGAAACAGATAAATATTTTTCATTTTATGCCAGACAGCAGGGGGCGATAAGCAGAGAAGAATGTGAATAACCAAAAACACAAGAAGAATGTGAAAGTGATCAGTTTCTCTGTTTTTCATCCACACCTATCACATTGCTTCTGAAGATACTGATTTAACCACTGGAGTCTTATGGATTACTTTTATGCTGACTTATGTTTGTTTGTTTATTTAGCGTTAAAATGTTGCCACCCATTCACTTGCATTGTATGGGCCTACAGAGCTGAGAAATTCTTCTAAAATTCTTCCTTTAAATTCAGCAGATGAAAGTCATACACATCTGGGGTGGCATGGGGGTGAGTAAATAATGAGAATGAAAATTTTTGGGTGAACTATCCCTTTAAGGGCTCTTGTCAGATCTGGATGAATTTGTCAACAAGAGATGTTTGGAAGCATGTCTAGTAATTATTACAGTGAAAACATGAAAATGTCCTGCAAGGACATTTTATATATATATATATATATACTCACCTAAAGGATTATTAGGAACACCTGTTCAATTTCTCATTAATGCAATTATCTAATCAACCAATCACATGGCAGTTGCTTCAATGCATTTAGGGGTGTGGTCCTGGTCAAGACAATCTCCCGAACTCCAAACTGAATGTCAGAATGGGAAAGAAAGGTGATTTAAGCAATTTTGAGCGTGGCATGGTTGTTGGTGCCAGACGGGCCGGTCTGAGTATTTCACAATCTGCTCAGTTACTGGGATTTTCACACACAACCATTTCTAGGGTTTACAAAGAATGGTGTGAAAAGGGAAAAACATCCAGTATGCGGCAGTCCTGTGGGCGAAAATGCCTTGTTGATGCTAGAGGTCAGAGGAGAATGGGCCGACTGATTCAAGCTGATAGAAGAGCAACTTTGACTGAAATAACCACTCGTTACAACCGAGGTATGCAGCAAAGCATTTGTGAAGCCACAACATGCACAACCTTGAGGCGGATGGGCTACAACAGCAGAAGACCCCACCGGGTACCACTCATCTCCACTACAAATAGGAAAAAGAGGCTACAATTTGCAAGAGCTCACCAAAATTGGACAGTTGAAGACTGGAAAAATGTTGCCTGGTCTGATGAGTCTCGATTTCTGTTGAGACATTCAGATGGTAGAGTCCGAATTTGGCGTAAACAGAATGAGAACATGGATCCATCATGCCTTGTTACCACTGTGCAGGCTGGTGGTGGTGGTGGTGTAATGGTGTGGGGGATGTTTTCTTGGCACACTTTAGGCCCCTTAGTGCCAATTGGGCATCGTTTAAATGCCACGGCCTACCTGAGCATTGTTTCTGTCCATGTCCATCCCTTTATGGCCACCATGTACCCATCCTCTGATGGCAACTTCCAGCAGGATAATGCACCATGTCACAAAGCTCGGATCATTTCAAATTGGTTTCTTGAACATGACAATGAGTTCACTGTACTAAAATGGCCCCCACAGTCACCAGATCTCAACCCAATAGAGCATCTTTGGGATGTGGTGGAACGGGAGCTTCGTGCCCTGGATGTGCATCCCACAAATCTCCATCAACTGCAAGATGCTATCCTATCAATATGGGCCAACATTTCTAAAGAATGCTTTCAGCACCTTGTTGAATCAATGCCATGTAGAATTAAGGCAGTTCTGAAGGCGAAAGGGGGTCAAACACAGTATTAGTATGGTGTTCCTAATAATCCTTTAGGTGAGTGTATATATATATATATATATATATATATATATATATATATATATAATGCTGAAATATAAACCAAAGCAAGGTCATGTTTAATTAATGTCTTTTTATAGCGGCTTTTACAACACATCGTTTCAAAGCAGCTTTACAGATGATCAGGCATTAACATAAAATAAAACTGTAATGTCTATAATGTCAATGAGTCATCATTGTGTTATTAGTTAAAATATGATTGTGAATTGTGTTTAAAAATAATTAATTAAATAATAATTGTATTTATAACCCCAGTGCGCAAGCCGAAGGTGACTGTGGCAAGGAACACAAAACTCCATAAAAAGTTGGTTAATGGGAGAAAAATAACATTGGGAGAAACTAAGCTCACTGTGGGGGCCAGTTCCCCTCTGGCTAACATCATGAATATAATATTGCCAATATTACTTATGTATAGTGCAAGTCATGCTTTAATATTAATAAAGTAAGTGTTAAGGGACAGTGTTAAAACATAGATTTTGTATGAACTTTAACTGAAGATTAATGACAAATGTCTTTGAAGTCCACCCTGTATTAACTGCAGAAGTTCATATAGAAGCATTGTCCTTATTAATTGGCCGATGAGGGCTTTTGCTGGCAATTGATAGTCTATGTATTCCATTTCAAGAGTTTAGTCCATCAACAGACCGAGGTGATTCAGGCAGAGATCAGTGAGTTGTATCGCAGTTCAATCTGACTGGTAATTTCAGTGTGGTCCATCCTAAATCCAAGGTTCAGACAATGGCATATGAAGTATCCCATGTCTTATAGTTGGAGTTGGCATCATTTCATCCTCTGAAGTCCATCATAATAGACTGAAGTGATGTTTGGCTGGAACCAGTTGCATTTAGTCATCATCACACAGCGACACGTAGCAGTGGAGTCTGACATCAAGCAGGAATGGAGCTGGATCCAGCCAGTTCTGATGACCTCAGGATAGGAGTCATGAGGTTGAGAGTGAAACAAATAAAATAATAAGCTTAGATGCCATTCAATTTATTGCAGATTTATAGATCATGATCAAGGTTTCTGGTTTCGGCAGACCTAACTAAAGCAGCCTAATTGTGGGTTGAAGGATAAATTAGGTGTATGCCTGAGTCTTTAGTCTAGACTTAAACTGAGGGAGTGTGTCTGCATCTCAGTGTTGGGGAGACTATTCCTTAGTTTAGGAGCCAAATATGAAAAGGATCTACCTCAGTTTGATATTCTAGGAACTATTAACAGGCCAGAAGATTGTGATCGTAATAAACATAATGAAATTTAGTGTGGTAGAAGGTCACTTAAGTACTGAGGAGCTAGATCATTCAAAGCTTTGTATGTAGTTAAAAGAATTTTAAAATTAATACGAAATTTAACAGGTTGCCAATGTAACGATTATAAAATCGGGCTAATATGATCATATTTCTTGGTTCTCGTTAGCACTCAGGCTGCTGCATTTTGAACCAATTGAAGTTTATTTATTGATCTTGCTGGACATCCTCCCAGTAATGCATTACAATAATCTAGTCTTGAGGTCATGAATGCATGAATTAGATTTTCGGCATCAGCAACAGAGAGCATGTGCTGTAATTTAGCAGTACTTCTTAGGTGGAAAAATGCTGATCTACAAACATTGGTAATTTGATTTTCAAAGGACAGATTGTTATCAAATATAACACCTGTTTTTCGCTGTTGAAGATGATGTAACAGTACATCCATCCAGAGACAAATTCTATTTTAGCGTCTTATTTTTAGAGGTTTTGGTCCAATAATTAGTACCTCTGTTTTGTCTGAATTGAGTAGAAGGAAATTTCTGGCCATCCAATCTTTTATTGCATTGATACACTGCTAATTTGGAGAATTGTGAAATCTCATCAGGTTTTGAAGAAATATAAAGTTGTGTATCATCAGCATAGCAGTGGAAACTTATATCACGATTCCTGATAATATCTCCAAGGGAAGCATATACAAGGAGAAAAGCAGAGGACCTAAAATTGATCCCTGTGGCTCTCCATACTTGTTTTGTACAATGTACAATTTGTTTGACAATTCCTCATTTACCTAGGCAAAGTGGCAGCGGTCTGATAAATAGGACCTAAACCATGCTAATGCAACTCCACAAATGCCAACATTATTATCTAGCCTATTCAAGAGAATGTCATGATCTATCGTGTCAAATGCAGTACTAGAACTGAAATGCAGCCACAATCAGACATCATTTGTCACACAATCACACAAGTCATTTGTAACTATGATAAGTAAAGTCTCTGTACAGTGGTGAGGCCTAAATACTGACTGAAATTGTTCATATATACTATTTCTCTGTACAAATAAACATATTTGGGAGGATCCTGCATTTTCTAGTATTTTCGACATAAATGGGATATTTGAAATCAGTCTATAATTAGCCAGTTCTCCATGATCAAGTTGTGGCTTCTTAATAAGCAGTTTGATAACTGCCATTTTAACGTTTCTTTGGACATATTTGTCCTAAGGTTAAAAAGGAGTTAATAATATTAAGAAGATGTTCTGAAATATACAGGAGATACCTCTTTTAAGAGCTTAGTTGGTATTGGCTCTAACAAACATGTTGTGGATTTTGATGTTTCGATAAGTTTGTTAGCTCTTCATGGCCTATGACAGCGAAGTATTGAAGTTGTACGTGAGGAAAAGTATGAGACACTTTTCTGTGCTATGACAGATGATTGCATAATTCCAATTTTATTTCTGATTATTTCAATTTTATCTGTAAAGTAATTCATGAAGTCATTACTCTGCCATGTAATATCTGGTTCTGTTGAGGCTTTATTCCGATATGCTGACCTCACAGCTTTTAGCGCCTGACTGTAGCTACAGGCACTATCCTTCCATGCACCACAAAATACTTCTGATTTTGTATTCTTCCACATGCGCTCCATTTTCCGAGCTGCTCTCTTGAGATCATGAATGTGATCATTGTACCATGATGCAGGGCTTATTTCTTTAATCGAAGGGGGGTGACATTATCAAGAGTGCTAGAGAAGACTGCATTTATATTTTTTGTTATTTCATCAAGATGTTCTGGGCTTTGGGGTTTACTGAGTGTATGAAATAGATCTGGAAGCTTATTAGTGAAGCTATCTTTAGTGGTCAAAAGAATAGTTCTTACATGAACGATAGCGTGGTGTAGATTGAGTAACATTAGCTGATCGCAGCAAACAAGAGATGAGGTAACATTAGCTGATCGCAGCAAACAAGAGATGAGGTAATGATCCGAGATGTCATCGCTCTGCTGGAGAATTTCTATATTATCAACATCAAATCCATATGACAGAATTAAATCTAGCATATGATTATGGCGATGAGTTGGTCCTGTTACATTTTGTCTGACTCCAAGAGAGTTGAGAATGTTAATCGCAATGTGTCATTTTCATTATCTATGTGAATTCTGAAGTCACCAACAATTAAAGCTCTATCTACAGTAACTACAAGATCTGATAAAAAAAATTGCAAATTCAACAAGGAAATCTGAATAAGGCCCGGGTGATCTATACACTGTAGCAAGGGTAAAAGATGACATATTCTTTTTTTATACTGTATATCTGACTGTGTCACATTAAGCATTATTAGTTCAAAAGACTTACATTTATATCCTGTCCTCTGAGTAACACCAAAAACTTCACTGACCCTTTAGGTGAGGTTCATGTTTATAACAAAAACCTGGGGGAGTAGATTCATTTAAACTAATATATTCATCTGGTTTAAGCCTGGTTTCAGTTAAACAGAGCGCATCCAATCTATGATCTGTAATAATTTAACAATTAGTGCTTTGGTAGAGAGAGATCTAATGTTTAGTAGCCCTATTTTTATATGATGTTTATCTTTAATTTGTTTGTTTTGTTCAAGGTTGACCTTACTCAAATTTTTCTAATGAATTAGTGAGAGTTTTGTGGTTGGTAGTTCAGGGAACAGACACAGTCTCTATGAGATATCTAGATGATACTGTCTCTATGTGTTGTAGTTTATGTGACCTGTGTGACGTCTCAATGCAGCTAACAGACGTTCAGATTAACCAGTTTGTCTACTTCCTGACCTGGGCTCCAGTTAGTCAAATACTATCATTATTGAGACTATGAGCCAAATTACTAGAGAGGAGAGCAGCACGTCTCTCTTTGGGAGGTCAGGGTAAGATATGTTGGATGGCCTCCGTCTGCTTCCTCACTCCAATGCTGCTATCGACAACTCAACCTCTTCACAAGCTCTGAATGAGATCGCAAACCTGCCCTGAGACAAGCCTGCGGTCTCATCCCAGAACTCGACTGGGGCATACGAGCGTCCTGGGGAATGGGAGGTCCGTGGGGGGGTTTCCTGGCAGAGAAGCTCCATTGAAGTCCCCAAATTGCCCCCAGTGCTAAGAGACTCTGCCTCATACCCGTAGGTAGAAGGACCGAGGCAGGGAGCCGCTGGGGTGGCTTATTCTCTGATGAAAGGAGGCCGCAATGTTGCCATGGTCATGTTCTCGCAATGAGGGCATGAACCATCCACGAAAGATGTCTCCGCATGGGTAGCGCCCAGACACATGAGACAGCGATTGTGGCCTTTAGAAGTGGAGAGATAGAAACCGTAAGCAGGAATAATACACAAACGAAAAGGCATCTTGAAAAAGATGCTTTCATAAGTGCCACTCTTTTAGTAAGGATATAAATATACGCTTTATGAGGAAAGAATATATTCTTTTAGCTGCTGAAGCACCCAGGGGGCGTGCTCTGCACAACACCAGTGCAAGAGGGGGAGAAACCACTGCAATTAACATTAAATCCAACAGCTTCACTGGATACAGAGGTGAATGGTTTGGCAGAGTAATTCAGCTCACTGAACACCACCGCTCATCTCCGAAGAAATAATATTAATACTAATATATACTCTTATGTCCGGGGGAGTGGCATGCAAATTCCACTCGCCAATTCTCATTGGCCTTTTCTCAAAGATCAGTTGTATTTGGGGCTCCCAAGGGTGACCTCTAGTGTCAATACATCGACACAACATCGATTGAGTGACAGAAGGGGAATAGCACTTAAAACAATACATTTACCCATTAAGAAAGGCACGATTTAAATGGCAAGTCATAACATTGTTGCTGTGAATATTATTTTATGTAATGCTAGTCAAGTAAATTATTATCAGTTGATATTTATCTTCTTGACAGTGTGTTGTACAGGGGCGTAACCAGAACTTTTTTTCATGGGTGGCCAGGTAAATCCCAGTAATTTTATTGGGGTGGTCAATCAAAATCACTACTGACTGACATGGTGTACCAAAAGCAAATACTACAGACAGAAATTCTGTAAATTCTACAGAATTTATAAATCACCATTTTAAACAAGGAATATAACATTATCAATTTATTTCCAAGGCCATAAAAAAGAAGGAAATTTTTTTACTGCATATAAAAAAAACAAGGCTGTGTTGGTTTGGATGTTTGATGCATGTTTTTACTAGCTGTACCAATGTAGTCACTAGTTCAAAACCCAACTTAATCCACTTTTCCATGTTTCTGAATGTGCCATTATGTTCTGATCCTACGTTGGCATTGTTGGCAAGGCAACATGTAGTTTCTTTTTCCATGATTCTGCAGTGAAAACAGAAAAAAGTGACCAAGCGTCCCCACGTCAATAAATAATGCAATGAAGTTGGCTTGATGCTGGATATTCTTGATTCACAAATAGTCACAAATTTAGGGACCATCTCTAAAGATACAGCAACATTGGAGAATACATATCCAAAACTATACAAATATTTCCATAACATAGAGTACACAATTTGAAGCAAATAACTTACAGGCATGCAACCAACTCCAAAGTGCGCATGTAGGTATCAGCAATAATGCACACCTTTTAGATTTTTTATATAATAATAAAAAATTGTCCAGTTAAATGTAAGCATTTCTATGTTCATAAATATTGTAATAGACAAAATTTTATTTTGTGGAAAAGCAGATCAAGTTGGGTTCTGAACTCATGAATACATTGATACAGCTAGTAAAAACATGCATCAAACATCCCCACCAAACCCAGCCTTGTTTTTGTGTGTGTGTGTGTGTGTGTGTGTGTGTGTGTGTGTGTGTGTGTGTGTGTGTGTGTGTGTGTGTGTGTGTGTGTGTGTGTGTGTGTGTGTGTGTGTGTGTGTGTTTTAGATATGCAGCCAATAACCTAGTCACAAGGAAGTCTTAAATAATGCCTAAACTAAAGACTCTGTTAACTAAATTCTTAATAAATACATGTGTTAACAGACTGTGATAATGGCCTGCTCGGACAACACATTGATGCCTGGAGCTGGAAGAAAATACTAAAAACAGACACAAGCAGCGTATCTATCAACCACAAATAATATAATATTGAGCAGAAGCTGTCGGAGTTGTATTGGAGTGACGTCACCTCCCCTCTTCAGACGAATAGCTAGAGGAGGATCTGTCGATCAAGAACTAGTGGACCAATAAGGACGAAAATTGCCCCCCGATTTACATGAAAATATACTCACAAGGTTTGTAAAATCAAGCGTAAAACTTATAAACCAAAGCAAAGAAAAATACAGCATAAATATACAAACAAATTAAAACAAGAGCAAAATTATTAGAGCAAAAAAAAACAGAAAACATGATTTTGTTTACGATTCTGGTGACTTTGCTTTCATTTTTTTATATATATATTTTTTGCTGCATATTTTAAATGTGTTTATATATTTTTGATTTATTTTGATATTTGATATTATTTTATTTTATTTTTGTGCTTATTTTATCTGCGCTTTTTATTTTCATGCACGCTTATTATTTTGATTCACGCTAATTATTTTTGGATCTGTGACCGCAATAGATTTGGCGGGATTTTGATCCCATACACTGCAAAGGTCATGATAGTTGATGATTCACACAAAGGTTTGTGCCGTGCACAAATGTTTCATGTAAAAAAAAATAAAAAAAAAACTTACTTAAAAATTTGTGTACACTAAAAAAGTGAAAACATGCAGCAATTAACACCTGGTGATCTGACCCTTAAAATAATTTTGTTGGTGTAACCTAATGTAGACAGCTTGATTCAGTCATATTAAATATTAGCAAACTCCAATAAAACCAGTTAATTTAGATAGTAAGCACATTTTTTGGTAGGCTTTATTTGTTTTGTTTTTTTACTTACCTTGAACTTCCAATCTAAACTCTCCTTTGCTCACCAGTGGTTTTAAGGACTCTAATACATATAGGCCAGAACTGCGTAGAGTTACTGAAGTTAAGGTGAGTTCATATGTAATGTTGTTAAATGCTATTCCCTTATTGAAGCTGCTACCCATTAAAGAATATCCTGGGAACCAGACCACCAATACAGTTGTCTCATACAACCAGCTCCCGACTGGAATGGCCTTTGAGTCATTCAAGCTTAGTGTCACATTGCTGCCAACAGACACAGGGTTTTTAGGTGAAACCACGGTCAATGCATATAGACCTAGAAGAGACAGGTGAGGCAATCAGTATCAATTTGAATATGTAATGCCAGAAAGATACAATTAAACTGTATGATCATTTAAAAAAATAAAAAATAAATTAAAAATCTATATGTTACTAAAACATTTGAATTATTTATTCAAATCAACCTCAACCAACTTGTAGTTTAAAGAAGCAAGAAGTAAAATATTGATTGTTGTGGTTAAAAAAACCCTGAAACAACTGAATAAAATATGAAATTATTTTATAAGTAACACGTTTAATCAAACAATTAATGGCTGGTATATTCACAGTAACATGCTTTCTTTTCAACAACATTGTTGATAAAAAAATAAAAATAAAAAAAGAGAGAGAGAATTCATACCTGGTGTACAGATTAAGGTGACAAAGGCAAATAATTTAAATTCCATTTTGGAAATCCTGACAAGAAAAGTAAATGTTCACTGCTTCCACATACCTCAGACAAGCCTCTCTCTTAGAGTTTGAGCATAAATTATAAAGTCATCTCTATACTTTTAATCTACTAATATTTACCTTGTTCCATCAATGACAAGGATCTTAAATGAGTATGTGTGTGATAAAAAGGTACACCTCTTGTCATCATCATACACACATACACAGAATAAAGGGTGTGTTCGTTGTGGTTAACCCTAGTCTGGAACCAGGCTGCTGGTGCCCAGATGATGTTTTATTCATAAATCGAAGGTCAAACCATGTGTTTGAATTGTTCCTGGTGTGGTAGGAAATGATTTGTATTTAGTTAAATATTGTGGGCTGTCAACACTAACACTAATAGCCCCATTCTGATCCTAAAAACAAGTTAAAGGTGTCATATCTTATCAAATATTTTTATTTTATTTTTATTTTTTTTTAATACGGGCCATTAAAAATAAATTCATAATGCAGTTTTATATTAATCTTCCACCCTCTCTCAGACCCTCTTCTCATGTGACATGATGAATCAGCTTAGTGCTCATTGTCTGATGTTTTGTTATTTTCATTATGCTAGATTGCTTTGTATGAAAATTCAGCTTGACATTATTGTTTTGGTTCCTCTCCTGTAGCTTCTCATCTACATTCAAGATGTCTGACATCTCAAAGGAGAAAGGAGTGCTAAGATACCAAGGTCTGGTTTCAACAAACCCCTGCATTAAGTGAAGAGAACCCTTAGTTATAATTGTAAGAGAATTATAACTAAGGGGTTTCTTAACTTAAAGGGATAGTTCACCCATAAATGAAAATTATGTCATTTATATAATAACCCTTATATTGTTCCTAACCAGTATGACTTTATTTAATGGAACACAAATGGAGAAAACAGGAGTAAGGAAAAATGTTATTCTCAGTTACCACTCATTTTCACATTTATCAATTCATCATCCATTCATCTCAGGGTGGTTTCACACAGGGGCGAACTGGCCATAGGGAGAACTGGGACTTTTCCTTGTGGGCCGGCCGCAAAAAGCTGAAACAGGCCACGTGGTGTGCCGAATGGCCAGGACTGGCTAAAGAGGCCAGCAAAACTGAGCTGCGATATGCTGAATGGAGCCGCGATATGCAGAACCCCCCACAACAACTTTTGGGCCAGTTTCTATGTAAAATCCAGGGCCGAATGTTCTTCCCAGTCCACTCCTGGTTTCACATATCGTACATTTTAAAGTAACCAAACCCAGTTCGGTGAAAGTGAACCAGTCATGGAACCAGCTGCAAATGACATCAGTGCTTTTGGAGTTCACAATGTAAGTGGATTTAAAAGAGGACACAGTTTCTTTTTGGTCCTCTTCACATTAATGTGGTCTCAGACCCCTTGAGAATTCCTCAGCTCCTTAAGAACTCAATTACAGCTAGGGCTGCACGATGATGAAATTTGGCTGACAATAATTTGTAATAAATAATTGCATAATTAATGATTATAATAAGCAAAATTCCTACAAATTCCTATCCTTCTTAAGGTGTACATATGCTTATTACAGATAGGCCTTCATCTTAAGTAATAATTTATTGATATTTCACATTAAATCATATAAAAATATAGAATTTTTAATTGAAATGTATTGCACAGAGATGAAATTACATAAAAAATTTATATTTTATATTGCAACATTCTAGTTAAGACAAGAGATACATCTTTATCACATGAGAGATTTTTATTCTGGAACACTCACACAGTGCACAACAGCACCTAATTGAAAACACTGAAGGTTTACAAAATGGTGAGACACAAATTAGTCAATATCCATAATCATTTGCTACAGAACAGCCAACCAAAACTAAGCACACAGTTATGCTGGGATGCCACATTGCTGTCCCAGCGAGTTTTATCTGGAGCACATGGCATAGCAGTTATAGCATCAAACATTGAACAGTTCAGGTCCACAAAACTAGTCCTTTTCGGGCTCGAGTGGGGACTCCTCCAAAGCTCCCACAATACTACAGACATGATCCTGGAGCACCTCTGCTGTTGTTGGGGTCGTCCCTCAGGGGCATCAGTCTGACCAATGATGGTGTCACCAGCTTCAGCAGTTTCCGACAAGGGATCTTCCTAATTTCTTTCACCATATGGTTCATTCCCCAAGGGAAGGTACATTACGAGCCAGTCCCGATGGAGCACGACCATCTGCCGCTGTCATCCCCCCAGGTGAACTCGGTAGACAGCATCGGAGATTTTTGCCAAAATTTCACACAGGCCACACCAATGACTGCAGAGCTTTGGAGAGTGGCCTTTTTTTCCCGTTTGGACTATGAACCCAAACTTTGTCATCAGGCGCATAGCCATTGTCATTGCTGTGTTCATTGTATGTCCTCTTTTGTTTAATTGGCATATTTCCCAGGTGTTCTTTTGCCCCCTGGTTTACCACCTGAAGCCTGTCCCGCAGCTGCATCAAATAGTCAATGCTTGCTCCCCTACAAGATCTCTGACTCAGGAGGGGATCCAAACACTAAATCCACTGGCATTCAGAGGTCTCTGCTGAAGTAAGACCACAGGATAATGGGTAGATGATGGTCCGAGATGCGCTGGAGTTCGTTGGTCAGGACGGCCAACTGTGACCAGGGTTCGGTTTAATCACTCCACCAGGCCATCACTTTATAGATGGAGAGGGGTTGTGCAAGTCTTTTTAATCCCCAAGCACTGACAGAATTCTCCAAAGACCTCTGCTTCGAAGTTGCAGCCCTGGTCGCTGTGAATTTCCCCTGGTGCCCCGAAGCAGCAAAACATTTCTCCCACAAACTTCTCCACCATTTTTGTTGCACTTTGGACGGGTAACAGTAATTCTTCTCGGCTTTACATAAGTCTTGGCTATAGTAATCAATAACATGCTCTCCATCATCCTTTGCTCGCGAAAACTCTACCTTATGTGTTGGAGCAGATACAGTGTGAAGAATAATGTGTTCTGTTGTTGGCTGTAAAATTTAACATAAGAGTCTTTATGTACTCCCAACATCAGAACCACTGAAGACACAGTGGACAGTTTTGTTTTTGAAGGATATGTGCCCCAAAACATACAAAAATGTGTGAATGTTTGTGCAAATCATTTTACACCAGACTGCTTTGTGAATGAGTATCAATATAATGCAGGATTTGATTCTCTCAAGCATGAATCATTTCCATTTTCCATTTCCATTTTATGCATTTGGCTAATGCTTTTATCCAAAGCGAATTACAGTGCCCTTATTACAGGGACAATTCTCCCAGAGCAACCTGGAGTTAAGTGCCTTGCTCAAGGACACAATGGTGGTGGCTGTGGGAATCAAACCAGCAACCTTCTGATTACCAGTTATGTGCTTTAGCCCACTACGCCGCCACCACCACCACCACAGTACCAACTGTTCGTGTTACAGTTTTATATCCTAAAGATCTGAGTATCACTCTTTATATTTTGTGAATCTTTGCAAATTGTCTTTCCGAATGTGCTTGTTAGCTGATTCCACGGCTAATGCAGCTAAAGTTAACATTGTCTATGACTGTATTCACGGAGACCAGAGTTATGTTGGGGGCTGTGAGCAGCAACTCATTTGCATTTAAAGAGACACACACGAAAACAGCGTGTTTTTGATGCCACCCAAAAGGAGGTATTTACAACATGGCATAATAAATGATCTGTGGGGTATTTTTGGCTGAAACTTATATTACATCTTGTAAAAGGGGGCATAATAGGTCTGCTTTAAGGCTCTCTGATAAAACCTACAAGCCCTTATATCGCATGAAGGAAAGCATTTGTAATCTATGTGCATTTGAAAATAAGTTTCTTTATCTATAATCCCGTGAATAATGGAGCAAGCAAGCATCCCCTCCTGCGTGTCATTTACACTGTGTGTATGAGCCAAGAACATTTTCCTCTTGAGGTGAGGACGGTTCGCTTTTGGGTCCTTTTAGGGTGTCTGAGACCAGTTGGATTGTACACATATTCACGTTATACTGATCTGACAATGCTTGTAGTGCTCGAATGAACTAGGTGTGAAAACGCCTGTCAGAGACTTTTTTGGCTGACCCCGAGCTATAAACTCCTTGCTTGCAGCTAACAGGGTAAAACTGGTCTTTGTTATTGTAACACGGTTCACACTCATGGGCAAGGAAGAGGCGAGAAACCTGTTTGACATATAAAATAATAGGTTTAATGGAAAACTCAAAATACAAACACATAAGACAACGGACATGTCCGTGAACGATCTCTCTCTCCCGCATCGCCATCCGCGAGTGGCCTTTATCCCTCTTGACGGCTTGATCAGCCTAATATGGGACCGGGCGTGCGTAATCACGCCCCGGTCCCGCCCTCCTCCGTGCCACATTCCTCCCCCGTTCTTTCAGGCTGGGGACCCCCGGCCTGACGTACATCCCCTGGGGGGGGCGCCTCCCGCGCGGTCTGCCGGCGGGTCATCCCCATCAACCTGGACGAGGGAGGGGGCAAGGGGAGGGAAACAACAATAATTTAAAAAAACGTGGGGGGGTCCTTCCTGCACTGGGCAGTACCTCCCCTCCCACAAACACCATAATTTAAAAAAGAGGGAAAAGGCCAACGCAGAGCGGCAGCGAGAGAGAGAGGAGAGTGAGATTAAAAAAAAAAAGTACTCGTCGGTTCTCTGATACGCCGTAGCTCGTTCCTCAGCCACTTCTCCACCCTCTACAGGACGACAGCCGCGCCTCTCCAGGCGGATTGGAAGCAGTCCTCAGCCCCTGGCAGACGGAACGCCCCGCCGCGTTACCGGGGAGTCGAACGGGCCTCCCCCTGCCCCTGGCAGCGGTTCTCCCACTCCAGGCGGTCGGCGGCGAGCCCTCCCCCCGCACGCGGTTGGCGGTCTCCAACCCCGCCGCGTTCCAGCGGCTAGTAGGGGACTCCCCCGCCCCTGGCAGCGACCCTAACCGCTCCAGGCGGTCGGCCAGTAGCCCCTCCTCCCCTCGCGGTCGGCAGCCATTCCTCCGCGTCCAGGCGGCTGGGCTCCTCCGTCCCCCGGCAGATGGCCGCGGCTGCTCCGCTGGGCAGTGGCGAGAACTCCGCTACGGCGCATCCCTCTTCCTTCCCGGGTTTCGGCACCAATGTAACACGGTTCACACTCATGGGCAAGGAAGAGGCGAGAAACCGGCTTGACATATAAAATAATAGGTTTAATGGAAAACTCAAAATACAAACACATAAGACAACGGACATGTCCGTGAACGATCTCTCTCTCCTGCATCGCCGTCCGCGAGTGGCCTTTATCCCTCTTGACGGCTTGATCAGCCTAATACGGGACCGGGCGTGCGTAATCACACCCCGGTCCCGCCCTCCACCGTGCCACAGTCATGCTAGGATAGGGATAGTTCACCCAAAAGTGAGAACTCTCTCATCATTTACTCACCCTCATGCCATCCCAAATGAGTATGAGTTTCTTTCTTCTGCTGAACACAAAGATTTTTTATAATATCTCAGCTCTGTAGGAACATTCAGTGCAAATAAATGTTAACCAGAACTCCAAAAGCTCCTAACAGGAGATAAAGTCAGCATAAAACATATCCATAAGACTCAAGTGGTTTAGTTGTCTAGTTGGCTTTGGGTGAGAACAGACCAAAATACATCTCCTTTTTCACTGTACATCTTGTCATTGCAGTCTAAAGGCAGGATCATGATTTCAAGCTCAATTACACTTTCTAGTGCTTGATTCATGCACAGCACTAGATGGTGCTATAGGAAGTGCAATCAAGCTTGAGGAGACAGTCAAGATGTATAGTGAAAAAATTTGTTATATCTTGGTCTTTTCTCTTACAAAAACAACTGGATCTCTTCAAAAGACATTGATTTAACCACTGTATTCTTATATGTTACTTTATGCATACTTATGTGGACATTATCTTCTTTTTAGAGCTTTAAAGGCCTGAACAACATTCACTAGCATTGAATGGACCTACAGAGATCAGACATTCTTTTAAAGATCTTTGTTTTCTGCAGAAGAAAGGAAGTCATGCACATCTGGGATGGCATGAGGGGTGAGTAAATGATGAGAGAATTTATGTTTTTGGTTGAATTAACCCTTTAAGGACCTACTATATATGTTTCTACTAATGTGGTATATGGTAACTTCTATGAGATTGAGACTACATATAATGTTTCCTGAAACATTCAAACATTGACCTCTTGCATAAAAACCTATAGTGTCTTCTTATTACCCTACTAAACTGGACAAGTTTTTGGAATACTGAATAGGCGCTACGGTCTTGTGGTTGTGTATTGTAAAGTGGGAAGAGATTTGTGCATGTGCACGTATTTGTCTCACATGAGAAAAGTGTGGAAGTATGGAAGAAATGTTTTTTGCATCTTAGTTTCAATACATTTTCTTTTTTTCATTGTTAAGGAAGTTTTGATTTCTGAAAATCACAATTTGGTTTCATAATATATTGAATTATTTTTGTTTTGTTTTTAAATCTCAGATTAACATACTATTCATCACAGCACAGAAAGTAAACAGAACACAGCTGTGATGTCTTTGAACAGCCATGTTCAACATTAGTCCTGCTTCATTTTGATTGCTTTGTAATTGAGTTACTTCAGTTTGACATTAAGTTTTATGCAGTTAAATTCATGAATCACTGTTTGTTTTGTGATTTTTATAAACTGTCAATATAGAGGCTTCCCTAAAAGTCACATATCCCAGGCTGTATTGTTGATTTGACCTTAAAGTGATCACAACAGTGAAAATGTGATCTTGTGGTCCTGTGAGTTAACAGTTTTACGTAAAGTTTATTAGAGCAAATTTAATCCAATTAGTTAATTTGAGGCTATGTAAATTGAACTTATCACTCATGTGTGTTGTCTGGGTGATATTGCCATATAATTTTGACTGTAAAACAGTAGACAGTCTATTTGAATAGTTGTTTCACAATGCTTTTGTTCAAAACACTGAGTATTTCCCCTTTCTTCTTCTTTTTTTGTACGTTAAAATTTAAAAAAAAAAAAAAATTCAGTCAACTAATCTGAACAGGGATTTCTCAGGGTAAACTGAAAAGAAAAATGTTATTTTGACACACTTGTCAGCTAAAAAGGAGAGGAAGAAACAATAGTGAAGTCTGCATGTCAACATTTTATTTTATCAGATATTACATAGTTTCACAATATAGATTAAGACATTGCTCATTCACTCACATACTGAGCTAAATTATCTATAGCTGCAACAGTTCAGTCATCAAAACCTTCCAGGAGACACTCATATGAAAAAAGTCCACCTGGAAAAGTTACTTCAGATTTAATATATTATATCAATATGATTTTAGTGCCACAGTCAGATTAGATTAATGTTAAATTAATAAAAAAAAGTATTGGTTATTGTTGCACATTGTTTTGTGTCATATTTTGTATTATGATTAAGGTCTTTGAAATGCATTTTTTTGTATGAAGGGGTGCTACAAAAATAATGTATACAAAGAATTAAAGTAATTCATGGCATCGCAAGTAATTCAGGGCAAACATACTTGTCTAAAATGATTCAATATTGTATCAGAGACTTGTACATATAATATTTAATATATTCATATCTAATCAATGAGTAGTAATAGTAAGGTGTTGAATACTTCTCATATCTATACACTGAATCAGGAGAATGCAGCAATGAAGATCAGAAGAACTGAAACACAAACTTCTATACAACAGCAACTCACAATGCTTTTGTCTTGTACTACCATTTCTCATTTGAGGTCACTCAATTCTTTCGAGATTCATGAAAAAGACCACATACAGTATTGCCATGAAGCAACACTTTAAAAGTTAAAGTTTAACTCAACACACCTGTCTTTATAAATGAAAATCAGAGCATTTGGTGTCATAACATAATAAAAACAAAATACGGTGCGCCTTTATTGTGCTCTGGAATTTTCAAAAGAGATACAAACCAGAACAAGAAAATGAGATGATTAAAAATGGAATGGAATGCAATGGAAATGAAACTTAACCTGACATTTGTTTAAATTAATGATAAAAAACAGTAGTTAAATAACATTAATTGAAAGAGACGATGACTAATGCGATTTTAAAAAATTGGGTAATTTCAATAACAGTACATATTGAAATATTGCTTATATAAATTAATATACTATTTATATATTATCCAACATAGCATCTATACAAATGTTATGTAAAAAAAAAAAAAAAGGCATTTGCTAATCAAACAAAACAAAACATGTCAAAGCCACTTCCTTATTTCATTTCCCTGAGCAAAGTTTATGTTTTAAGGTCAATTTAGTCATAAATGCAAATGCTGTGCTTTATTTCTTTATTATAACATATTTATATTTGTTTTATCAGTCTGGTGCAAGAAGGAAATGATGCAGAAGTACAAGCCATTTGATTTCTGAGAAATTGATGTATATGTTGCAATTAGAAACAAAATCTTATAAACAAAAACGTCTCGGTTACTGTTATAAGGGAGGGAACGAGACATGTGTCGATGTAGTGGCACCAGGGGTCTATCTTGAGAGCCTCGGTTACCTCTTATATTTGAGAAAAGGCCAATGAGAATTGGCAAACAGAATTTGCATGCCCCTCCCCCGGACATACAGGTATAAAAGGTGGGAAACGTGCGTCTGTTTAGACAGGTTTTGAGCTGAGGATCTGAGAGTAAGGTCCCGGCCCTTTCAGTGGTTTAATACAGTGTTGTGGCAAGAGGGACACAATGTCTTGTTTCCTCCATCAAGGAATGGTGGTTATGACAGTAACCGAGATGTTCCCCTTCTGTTACTCACTTGACGTTGTGTCGACACTAGGGGTCCCTATTTAAAATGAGAGCCACGACCACAACGTTGCCATGTTCATGTTCTTGCAGTGAGAACATGAGCCATCCACAAACGCTGCCTCTGTGTGATCTCTGCCCAGACACGAGAGCCAGCGTCTGTGGCCATCATAAGCGGAGAGGTAACGACCGCATCCATGAATGACACAAAGACGGAAGGGCATCTTAAAAAAGACAAGTCTTTAAAAAGACATTCAACGTCAATGTTTTTACTCTTTTAGAGAAATATATACTACTTTAGAGGGCTGTCGAAGAGCTCAGAGGCGTAGACTGCACTGGCGTGCAGAAGAAGAAATGTACTGTATCTCCAACAGCGTATGCTCTTTAGAGGTGAGTGGAGCAGTAGTGGGTTTTACTCAGCTCGCTGAAACACAACCGCTCGGCTTCGAAGAAAAAAATCTGTCTGAACAAATGCACACTTCCCTCCTTTTATACCCATATGTCCGGGGGAGGGGCAAGCAAATTCATAGCATGTCTTTGCACAGTAAAATGTGAAAGATTAAAATACCTTGCTGTAAAAGTATATTTATCCCTGCTACAGTATAAAGGCCATATTATTACCTCTATGAAATAAAAGGGTCAAAAGACAGAAGGAGCTTAATAGCTGATTCTGTCTATTAACAGTAAAATGAAAGACCCTTTCCCATATACTGTAGCAATTACTGTGTAATTTGCCCTTAGACATGCAATTTCAAATTAGGTAAAAGTAAAAAAGGAAAGAAAAAGTGTAAAAATGGTTTAAATAAAAATGTTGTTATTCACAGGTTCCTGTACACTCTGTTATAAGAAAGAAATATGCCACAAGTTTGTTACTGAGAGAAATATGTACTGAATTATATAAAATATGAAAATGTTAACATAACACAAAATGCTTCCAATAGTTAAACTGATTTGGGAAAGGTCATTATGTTGGTCAACCTAGCTATTATTGGTGAAGACAAGACACTAAAGAAATCTGCTGCTATAGCTACAGCAAATATAACCATATTTTAAAATGAGTCAGTTGTGTTGCTTTAATCAGAACATACTTATGTTGGCATTATGAATAAGTAACAAACATACCTCCACTAGCTGGTCCATTTTGTCCAATGCTTAGTTTTGGGCTTCAGTGTAAAGACAACATTTTTTTAAAAACACTTATATATATATATATATATATTTTTAAGCAATAATGTTTTGTCTAACAAAAAAAAAAAAAAAAAAAAAAAAACTCATAACAGTTAAGAATGCTTCACTCAGATAATGGTCCCTTACATTTTGTTATTAAGTGTGCATAAAACATTAACATGTTTTCAGGGGAAAGACACTGTAACAGGACACAATTAAGTATCTTGAGAATAGTATCATACTGTAAATTAATGGGAAAATGATTTTGCCACATGGATCTTGACACACTTATAAAATAGATTTATAAAAGACCTTTTTGGAACCTGATACCAAAAGTGAAATGCGCATTAAATCAAAGCTGTGATTACAAATTACTCAGTGAGGTTCCAAATTTACTCACATTTCCTTTTTTATTTTTATTTTTATTTATTTTTTTTAGAATAGACAATCAAACCACAAATGCCTGCAACTGCCACTAAAACCCCAATGGCAATCCCAGTCATCGTTCCTGTCGTCAGTCCTCTAACTCCACCACCACCATCTCCACCACCTTCTATGGTAGGGAAACATGAAAGAGCATAAGAAAGAGAAAACAACGTTTTAATTTTAAATGATTAATTTTAAATAATCCTAAAATACTGCCCTCATATAAGGAGTGAAATATGGTTAAAGAAGTGCTTTAGTATATTAAGTTTACAACACATTTACTGTAGAGTTCTTTTCCATTAATGCTTTTACTAATAAAGAACAGATGTTTGAACTGTACTGATCATCACTGATCTGTTATCAGATGAGAAGGTGATGCTGTTGCTAGGATACAGAGGATTGCCATCCTTTCTCCACTGGGTTGAGGTAATGTTGCCATTTGCTTCAGAAGTTATGTTAGTACATTTACATTTATTAATAATTCTTCTGGCCCATTAAGACTGGCAGCAGATATTCTTTCTGTGCAAGCAAGAGAGAAAATACAAAAACATTGGCTCTAAAAACGAATATTGAATATTGAAAATGCAATTCAAATTTTGTGGATTTCAGTCCCTTTCAATTCTTTTTATTGACATCTTTAATGCACCTTAACGTAGAACCTTGGGGATTTACTAACTATAATGATTTACATTTGGGGGTGTAATATTATTGTCGTGATCTGAGTGGTTCTGGTGATTCCAGAATTTATTTTGCTTCTAAAGAAGTAACTAAAAGCAGCAATGTGTGTGCTCTTTTAGAGAAATTAAACTCTTTTAGTGAGAGAAAATAGCTCTTTCAGAAGCGCTGTCAAAGCGCTAAGGGGCAAAGCTGCACTGGTGTGCAGAGAAGGAGTAAGCCGCTGATACGCGCCATAGATCCAACAGCAAACGCTCTGCAGAGCTGATCACAGAAGTGATCTCAGTGAGCTGATCACACAACCGCTCGGCTCCGAAGAAAAAATCTGAATGGACCTATGCACGAGTCCCTCATTTTATGTCCGGGGGAGGGACATGCAAATTCTGTCTGCCAATTTCTCATTGGCCTTTTCTCATAGTTCAAAGGTATCCGAGGCCTTCAAGAAAGACCCCTAGTGTCGCTTCATTCGACATAACATTGAATGAGCAAGTAACGCGCATAAATATCAGTCACTTTTACACAGTAATTATCGCTCTTCATAATCACAAAAGTGACCGATTATGGTTTAAAAACAGTGAATTTCTCTGTAATGTGAGGAGTTTGTATCCCTGAAAAAAAAAATGTTTATGCTCTTATTTATTTCATGGAATTTGATCATTTTCCACAGCACACACAGTGGTTGGGAAACACCGATGTAGTGAGTGTATTAATTTGAATAATAAATTACCAGGAAAGTAGAGATGACAAAATATTTTATAATTATGCTCTGTTTTTCATTAGAAACAGAACTATTTCTGGGCTTAAAAGATACAAGAACTAAATCAATGCATAACATTGTATCTCAAAATTAAACCCCTCATGTAGTACTTGAAGCCCGATTTGATCTGTTCCAAAAAACTTTGCCTGCTCTATATCCCCTCTATTTTGCGGGACACAACATGCCAAGTGACAGACCTTTTCTGCTTTTTTAGCATTTTTTTCATTGTTTTGAACAATGTTTAATACGCAACAGTAACTTGCTCTGTCTGCATTAACAGCAATTTAGACCCTACACAGAAACTGATTTTAATGTATTTGTTTCATACATTACAATTTAAAATGGTAATCGGTGTATTGAAAATACCCTTTTCATCTTTTCATCTCTGTAATCATGTCGCCCTTTTATTTTTTCATAATCAGATACATGTAGATAAGTGATGTTTTAAAGTTGGCAGTGAGAAAAATAAATTGTTGGAGGATACCTATATTTTTTCATTCTTTCTGACAAACAAAATTACAGTATGTACAGTGTGCAACATTTTGAAATTGCAGCACACATTGTTTATTATAAGGGGGCATAGCTTGTGCAATTCAGTACTCCTTACAACTCATTTATAAATTAGCTACATTTCCTCTTACTTTAGTAGTTTTTAGGACAGGTTCTTTTACTCTACTCATACTAAATGTTTTGGTAAGTAAAAGTACTTTTATTGAGTATGATTTTTCAGTATGCTTTCCACCCCTGCAGCCAGGCATGCATCTAATTTATCCATCAGCTGAGTTAACAGAGTACAGAGTTTTAACAGAGTTATGCTGCATTAGTCAGGGTCACCTGAACCGGAAACAACTATAAAGATAATGGCATCTATGTTAATATTATTCTGTTTGTTTTACTGTTTCATCATTGGAATACATATTCGGAGGTTACCAAAGCCTGCCAGATCCAACTCTGATCCTACATGATGTCCAGCTCCCAGTGCTGCATGTCGCTGAGTGATGATGACTTACTGCAGCCTGTGCAAGCCAGCCATCCCTTCAGTTTACAATGATGGATTTTACAGAGAATGAACTGCTGCCAACTCCAACCATTAAACATGGGATACTTCACTGGCCACTGCCTGCATCACCTTCATCAAAGGATGGTCTACATTCTTAAAATGGAATACATAAATGAATTGCCAACTAAAGCCTTCATCAGCCAAATAACAAAGGATACTGCATTTTCGTTGTTAATTCAGGATGGATGAAAATGATGTGTATTGTGAAAAGCACAATACAAGTAAATATGACTTAACTAAAAACAGTATGACAATATAAGTTGTTATATGTTAAATGTTTTGTATCTTTTTAACAGGGCAACAAAAAGCTCAATGACTTTAAGGTGGGTGTTGAATCTAAACTTTAATTTGTTTAAATTAAAACCAATTTATTGATGAATCCATGTGCATTTGGTAGTTTTCTCCTTATGTTGTTTTGAAGTACACTGAAAAAACATTTACCTAAAAAATTTACAAATTTTACTGAGATTATTTAAAATCACTGAATCAACATGAATATATTAGTTTACACAAATTACATTTTAAAAGTCAGATGAGGTAATAAAAAAAAAATAGCTCATTATGGTAACAATGGCATGTTATCACTTTTTTCAGTGTAATTAAATTTTAATGCTTACTAAAGGAAAACTGAACAGCACAGAGTGAGTCACAAGCAAAAACCACAGTTTTTTTTCACTAGTGTATAAATGCAGCTGCGAGGAAATATGACTCTTAACATTTCTGCTTTTTTCAACTGCTATTTAAATGACCTTAATTTGTCAAGGCTGTGGAGTGGAGAGGTAAACAAGTTTTGGGTTGGCTGTAACTGACCTTTATGTGTTTGAACAGTTTTTCAGTTTTCAAATGTCTGTTTATCTAAGAGAATGGAGTTGTGTTAGCAAAGCTAATGCCATTGTGTGTTTGTTTTGTTTTGTTTTTAGAATAAAAAGCTTTTAATGGACTTGCATAATGTGATTATTTATGTAATGCTGTATCACAGCACAGTGTTAACTGGTAAGTGACAATTTAATTCTCTCTGCACATTTTAAGATCAAAGAATGAAAACGATGAAAGTTGATATCCTGTCCGAGCAGCAATTTTCTTTTGGTTTCCTCATTGGGTGAACTATTCAAAAGTGAGACAGTTTGCTGTTTAGTCAAAGTGCAAAAACAGCCTCACAAATGAATGGCTGAAATTTTGCAACATTAGGCTACAAATTCCTTTTTAATTGACTGTGACAGGATTTAAGTGAAAGGAGGAGGCGAGAACCGGCTTGACAATATAAATAATATTTTAATGATTAACATAATAATTACAACACAATAATTAATGTTCTAACAATGAGGAATACTTTTACAGCATGTATTAATCTTGGTTAATGTTTATTTCTACTTAATACATAATTAATACATTCTTTTTTACATTAAAAGTTGTATGCATTAACATTAGTTAATGCACTGTAAATTTTAATTTAAACAAACAAGGAAAAATAAGTTTGATAAATCAAGACTGATAATTGCTGTACAATATTACAGTTAATTTTTAGTACATGATACCTAATGCATTTACTAATGTTAACAAATAAACACCTTGTTGTAAAGTATTACCATTTAACTCATAATAAATAAATGTATGTTAGGCATTCAAGGTATACTAGGTAACAAGGGGTAACAGCATGTTTCATTGTGCAGGTTAACTACAGTGAGGAAAATAAGTATTTGAACACCCTGCTATTTTGCAAGTTCTCCCACTTAGAAATCATGGAGGGGTCTGAAATTGTCATCGTAGGTGCATGTCCACTGTAAGAGACATAATCTAAAAAAAAAAAAATCCAGAAATCACAATGTATGATTTTTTAACTATTTATTTGTATGATACAGCTGCAAATAAGTATTTGAACACCTGAGAAAATCAATGTTAATATTTGGTACAGTAGCCTTTGTTTGCAATTACAGAGGTCAAACGTTTCCTGTAGTTTTTCACCAGGTTTGCACACACTGCAGGAGGGATTTTGGCCCACTCCTCCACACAGATCTTCTCTAGATCAGTCAGGTTTCTGGGCTGTCGCTGAGAAACACGGAGTTTGAGCTCCCTCCAAAGATTCTCTATTGGGTTTAGGTCTGGAGACTGGCTAGGCCACGCCAGAACCTTGATATGCTTCTTTCAGAGCCACTCCTTGGTTATCCTGACTGTGTGCTTCGGGTCATTGTCATGTTGGAAGACCCAGCCTCGACCCATCTTCAATGCTCTAACTGAGGGAAGGAGGTTGTTCCCCAAAATCTCGCAATACATGGCCCCGGTCATCCTCTCCTTAATACAGTGCTGTCGCCCTGTCCCATGTGCAGAAAAACACCCCCAAAGCATGATGCTACCACCCCCATGCTTCACAGTAGGGATGGTGTTCTTGGGATGGTACTCATCATTCTTCTTCCTCCAAACACGGTTAGTGGAATTATGACCAAAAAGTTCTATTTTGGTCCCATCTGACCACATGACTTTCTCCCATGACTCCTCTGGATCATCCAAATGGTCATTGGCAAACTTAAGACGGGCCTTGACATGTGCTGGTTTAAGCAGGGGAACCTTCCGTGCCATGCATGATTTCAAACCATGACGTCTTAGTGTATTACCAACAGTAACCTTGGAAACAGTGGTCCCAGCTCTTTTCAGGTCATTGACCAGCTCCTCCCGTGTAGTTCTGGGCTGATTTCTCACCTTTCTTAGGATCATTGAGACCCCACGAGGTGAGATCTTGCATGGAGCCCCAGTCCGAGGGAGATTGACAGTCATGTTTAGCTTCTTCCATTTTCTAATGATTGCTCCAACAGTGGACCTTTTTTCACCAAGCTGCTTGGCAATTTCCCCGTAGCCCTTTCCAGCCTTGTGGAGGTTTACAATTTTGTCTCTAGTGTCTTTGGACAGCTCTTTGGTCTTGGCCATGTTAGTAGTTGGATTCTTACTGATTGTATGGGGTGGACAGGTGTCTTTATGCAGCTAACGACCTCAAACAGGTGCATCTAATTTAGGATAATAAATGGAGTGGAGGTGGACATTTTAAAGGCAGACTAACAGGTCTTTGAGGGTCAGAATTCTAGCTGATAGACAGGTGTTCAAATACTTATTTGCAGCTGTATCATACAAATAAATAGTTAAAAAATCATACATTGTGATTTCTGGATTTTTTTTTTAGATTATGTCTCTCACAGTGGACATGCACCTACGATGACAATTTCAGACCCCTCCATGATTTCTAAGTGGGAGAACTTGCAAAATAGCAGGGTGTTCAAATACTTATTTTCCTCACTGTATATCTGTGCAGTCACTTTTTCTATTACCATAAGAAAATTCCTGTTTGGACACATGAATGATTAGACAAACTAAGAGGATTTTCTTCTGTTTGAAATCTCAATTATTCAGTACTGCAAGGTCAGAGAATTCATACTGTTCCTGAGGTTGTTGGGTACCAGGGACATGATTTCACGCTGCCATGCAGCTATAATGCAGACCCAGAAGATAAACTATCACAAGTTGAGTGGACCTTGATCAATCAGTCCAGTGAAAACACATCTCTGAAAATCATCATCTTTAGTCCAATTCTTGGCATCCATATCCATGAAACATTCCTGAAAGACAGAGTCAGCTTCAGTAAAAACTCCTATCTGATCTCCTTTCAGGCTTCCATCATCATCAAAGATGTGAAAAAGTCTGATCAGGGAGTTTATAGCTGTGAATATACAGTCTTCCCTAGTGGGAGTTTTAAAGGAGAAACCACTCTTAAAGTCATAGAAGGTACGTAAGGCAGTTCATTCAAATGTAGTCAAAAGAAACCATTATTATTATTATTATTATTATTAACTCTTGATTATTGTACATGTCCACAGGTAAGCCTCCTGTGCTGCCTACCTCTGAGGTTGCTGTGATTTTGACTGTTGTAATGCTAATCATTATGATTCTAGCTTTTGTGGGATATTTATTCCTGATCAAGAGACGGTAAGTGACTAAATCACAATTCAATAACTGTTTAATTGCAGTGTTGCAGTACCAAACCTGGAACTAATGAAATTACCATATCAGTTGTCAATATTAAAGAGATAGTTCACCCAAAAATGTAATTTCTGTCATTATTTACTCACTTTAATGTTGTTCCAAACCTGTCTGACTTTGTTCCATTAAACACAAAAGGAGAAATTCTGAAAACTGTATTGTTAACAAAGAACAGAGCTTTCAAGTTTCAAAACGAAGGCAAAAGCTCCATAAAATATCATGAAAGTAGAACTTATGAGTCATGCACTATATTTTAAATCATCTGAAGCCATATGATAGCTTTGGTTGAGAAACAAGCCAAAATTAGTTCACATTTGTGTCCTTTGAAAGTTCCAGTCCCCATTCATAGAAAAAAGCAATCAGTACAGTCTTCAAATTCTTTCCTTTTATTTTCCACAGAAAAAAACTTAAGTCATACAGGTTTTGCACAACATAAAGATTAATTAAATATAAGCATTTTACAGTAATTTACAAAAATACCAAATCACATTAAGATTCACATTAAGTTCAGTATCAGTATTCAGCAGTAGTAATTATTAATAGTCAGTAACAACACTTTATGCATTTCTCTTTTTTTGTTCCTACTGTACAAATGGCAGAAGTGCTGGCAATTCCGGCTATAGTACCAGTTCCGCTTATTGTGAGTACAACACATTTCTTACTTTTATCCAAAGAAAATGTTCCATTCAAGTATTCTTATGTTTTAAATAACATTTGAATCAGGAATGTCCACATTGTGCTGTAATTTTTAAGTGACTCACTTTTTAAGTCATTCATTCATCCACACATCTACATTTCTGCCTCCATTTGTCCTCTGAGAGCATTCTGTTAAACCTTGTTTAATGCTGTGAGTTTACCAGTACTTTACCTCTTCATTAGATGTGACTCAGAGGCCTGATGTTCCACAACAGGTAAGATGTTCTGCTAAGATTAATACATCTCACTTTAACAGTAGGAAGTTGAAAGCAGGTATTAATTCTTTAGTGAGAGATGTAATTGAACCAGAAGCTCATAAACAAGTGAAATAGTATTTGATAAAATCAAATAGACAAATCCAAATGCATTTTTTGTTCACTGCTCAACACCCTTTTACCTGTATTAGGATGTCACATACGCTGATGTCACAATACTCAAACCAGGCAGAGTCAATAAAAACTTGTCAAAGTCTGAGGTGGAACATGCAGCAGTTTTCTCCAGTCGTTCTGGATCATCATCTCTGCGAGGCTCAGCAAATCAACAGGCTTTTGGTGACCACACAGCAGAGCAGGAATCTGTGTATGCACAGGTGAAAAAAGACTGATGTTCATTACAAATTTCAGATAATTTGTTTTGTGTTTCTAATGATTAGCCTGCCAAAATGGCCCAATAGCTAAACTCAGTGTTTGGGAATAAAGCTTGTTTGTCCTCTTAACAGTGGTAGACTTGAGGCTTTAGCAATGATGACTTCAGCAACACATCTCTGTGTTTGCTATGTAATCCTCTTGACAATTTTCTTGTTATAGAAACAAGAGAGCAAAAAAGAAATCTATTGATTACAATAGATAGGAGTTGAATGGTGAACACTCATTCCTTAGTATTCCTTTTTCTGTGCTTGCTTCTTCAAACTAAACTTTGATTTTAATTTTGAATGTCAAAATTTTCTGGAGAAAATGTAAAAATGATTCTGTTCACAGCTTATTGGTTTATTTAAAAATAAAATAAAATATGTGCGTGGAAGAAATGAAAAAAATTGTTATAGAGGACTTTCTTAGTCTTTAGTTTTGACATAAGATGATCACTCACATGGAGAAGCCCCCTTAAACTGAGTCTTGACACTTCGTATATTCATCTAAAATACCCTCTGTACCATAAAATATAGCGACTATAAAATATACAACAGTTAGTTCCGGTCCTCAAATCTGATTGGACGAGAGACGTTCCATGAGCACTGATGGTCTGACACCATCAGCAGTCCGAAACTTCACTGTGTGTATCAATCCGCTTGTGTTCGTGCCATTCTAGACTAAGGTGTAAAAGCAGTATATATCTGTTAGGAGTTACTGTCTTTATTTTTTGAAATTACATATGTTAGCCAGCAGGTGGTGGCAAAATATCATTTTTGTGTTTAATTTGAGCCAGTTGGTGATGTAAAGTGAATCCCTTAATCATTGTTTACATAGAACAGTGCTCCATGATCGCTCGTATTACCACTACATTACTTAAGCTAGGACATTGTTTTAAACGGCTTTAAACGACCAATTTCAGGATTCACTGCATGGCTCATTGCAGCTGAGAGACACAACGTACTGCTTGATTACAGAACTTGAGGTGCTTACTGAGTTTCCACATTGTATACATACTGTTTAAAATGCAGAGGACATCGCTGTTTCTATAGTGATCGACTCTTGCGCGGCTACCACGAAATAGGGAGAAATACCCCCGCTCAGATGCTATTTTTCCGGTGAGAAAGCTTACCTTCAGAACGCTGACAGCATATCTGCTTGGGAGTGACAACAGGTGATCACACACGCAGACAAAGACACCTAGACACACACACCCATCAGTTCATCCTTGTTTATCCAATACCTTGTTAGAAACAGCACAAGCCGTTATACTATTTCTGAAGTGAGATTTTTTAATTACTAACAGAGGTTTGGACGCATCATATGTTTTGAACCAGCAATGACAGATTCTGATCCGTAGCGTAATAAAGTAGTTCCACGCACAAACGCGTTTTATGACCTTACTCGGTTTTTCTTATTTTTTTTAAATGTACTTGTTCTTTGAACTGTTGTATATATAAGCAATATCACACTTGCAATCATGCTATATGGACCTACATCAGCTCTACTGTAATTACCTACGGCCGAATCATAGCAGTGCTGATGTAGGACAATATTGCACTCTTGCTTGTGTGATATTACTTATATATACAACAGTTATATATATATATATATATATATATCTGTGTATGTCGATTTATGTATGGTGTACAGCGCTGCTTACATGAAGTTCTATGAAATGCAGTTTGATTTAGACAGATCCAGAAGTTCAAGTTTTAATGAATGCACAGCTCATCATTACCATTATCATACATTTTAGTCAGAGTTAATCTACTCAGAATCAATAAAGTAGCTCTATTTTTAGTTTCCAAATCAGTCAACACAATCCCATAATTAAATTACACACACAGTGAATTCAAAAATGTGTATAGTACAGAAAAGTAAGAATATCTGTTTAGAATAGCTTTTTAATTAACAAGTTTGTGTATTTCACAATGCTTCACTGTCCTCCATTAAAGTGTGCTCACGTACTGTTGCTGTCTGGCTCTGAACTTTCTGGTATCATTAAGAGAATGACATCCAAAAGAGAGGGTCTCTGTGCTACTTCCTGTGTTTTACTATAGAAAGAGTTCAGTCTGAGAGGGGAAGGAGAATCTGTGCCACCATTTGGCTCTGATCACAGACAGAATGCAGCCAATAGGAGAGAAAGAGAGAGTGTGTGTGTCTTTAGAGACTAGAATCAGGGGGAAGTTTAGCATCCCTGTGCAATCTGTTGAGTTTCACAGTGGTAGCTTTGCTAAATCTTTAGTTGTGGCTTGACAAAAGCAGACATTTTTCTCTTAGACCTTTACCATTGCATTTTTAAGGTTATTTCTTTTTTTCAGGAGTGTTATAGAGTCATTCAAAGGCATAACACAGTAACTACACATTCTGATCTATGACCAAAATCTCTTGGACTATGATCTATCCTGTTACAGATGGGTTTGTCCCAACTTTGCTTAGATTCAGAAAGAAAAAAACTAATTGTGAAAATTGAACGATTCAATTAAAAAACTAAATAACTTTACATTGCCTTTGTAGGGTAGTTTAGCACATAGTTCAATAGTACAAAGTAAAATCTGAAATGTGATTCATTAATATGACACATGGCTATCCAAAAGAAAAAAAAGATGAAAAAGGAAAAGATTCAAATACACCATTATGAATAAGGGAAAACATTACAAAAACATGTCACTTTTACTCTCCACACTTTGCTTCATCACTCTCTCGTTCAATCTCTCTTCCCCTTTTATTCTCTATGTCTCATTTCTGCTCTCCCAGTAAGTCTGTTTTGATGCTAGACTGAGGTGGGACTAAAGTGCAGCCTTTTGCTGGTGGGGAGTGGCCTATCCGGCAAGGGCTGTGCCCTCCACCACCTTCGCTGTCTGTATTTGATGATGAGTGTGGAGGGGGCAGGGACAGGCGAGGCAAAGGGGCTGAGGTGGGCGGGATGCGTGTGCAGGTCGTTGTGCGGAGACTCTGGATACGCCGGCACTCCTGGCAGATGCGCACATGGGTGCAGCCCCTTGGCAGAGGCACTGTCACTGCAGGTGGACCCAGGGCTGATGCAGGGGTGCTATTGGCACTTAATGGGTCTTCCAAGAGTCGTTGAGGCCCTGGGCCCATGTCAGGGAGGGCTCCTCCAGCCCCTGAACCTCCTGTTAGGGGTCCAGTACCACTGTAGAGCTTTCCATTGCTAAGGCGCATCTCTCTGACAAGGCGCAGAGGGCGCGGGGCACCTAGAGTAATGCGGGTGGGGTGACGAAGGGACAAAGAGCTGGAAAGAGGTCGACGGCGGCGCAGACGAGAACTCTTCTTGCAAGAGACAGCGTTCCGGAACTCCATCAACATCTCCTGACACACCGATATCTGAGTAGAAAAAAATAATTATAAATTAAAGATGTTGACAAATTTTAGAATGTATTCAAGACATCTACACAGGTAGGCATGCACACAGTGGGACAATCACAAACTCCACTACGACACACTAGAACACTAAGGTAAGTAGTTAGCGGGTTGCTTTGGTAACCTACTTTATTGTGACTGTGATATGGGCGGTCGCAGGAGAGAGGCCGTACCTCGTCTGTTTCAGCTGATTGGCGTGTGGACCACACAAACTCCATAACAGCCACAAACACAGCAATAATCAGCCCACAGATTAAAACCACAAATATACCGCCAATGTTCTCCATCCCAAGACCTGAAACAATTAATTAAACATACAAATTAACACAATCTCCACATATGAAATCACATTTGTTTTGCTTAATGGGGGCATGTTAATGCTAATTATATTTTTTATACCTTGACCCTACACCTACCTCAAATAAAAAAAAACATAAAACTTTGTGTATTTTAAATATTACATTTAATTGTTAGTATGTTTTCTAAGCCTAATAAACTTTATCAAGTTTTCCTTTTGGGGACAGATGACTGGTTTTACATTAATATCCTTTGGCTTTGACATTTGGTCCCAAAAAATTACAAATATGCCATTGTATCTTCACCCACTATTGGCTTTCCTTACACAAAAAAGATGGTATAAAATATATACTTTCTAAAACATGAACACACAACTTCATGTGTATTAGAACTGGTAATCATTTAAGATTTAGTGTGTGAAATGTGTCTGAGTTGTGGTGTAAATGGAATTCATGCCTTTGGCACGGTGGTCCTCCTCTTTGGGACACTGCCCACCCTCCCACCACCTTCTCTTCAGGATCTCCAACCTGTTATTTTCCTGCAGCTGCAACACTGACAGACTAATCTCATCTCTGAATGGGGAACCTGAGGGGGGACAGAGAGAGAGAGAGAGAGAGAGAGAGAGAGAGAGAGAGAGAGAGTAATGCTCATGTATGTATTTTGTGATTTAGCATGAAGTGTCTGTGATTTGTGCCCTTAGTGCAAAATCCACTTTTGTAATACACTTCTGTTTTTTTTTTTAAGAGTCAATTATAGCAGAAAATCTTTCCCACTTGTCAATCAGTTTGTATAAAAGAATGTTAAACATGTTTGCAGCATAATTTTTTTAAAGCTTCAGTAAAAACAAGTTTGTTATTTGAGCTATAATGCTAATCAATATTTAGTTTGGACTACTTTTCTAGGTAGATTAAAAAAAAAATGTCATTATGTGTTAAACAGTGCTTTACAGATAGTTCTGTCATGTTCGTTTCATCTTCCTTTTTGGTATCCTCACACAGATATGTCGAGAATTTGCTTTATTGCTTATCAGAGTTGAAAGACTGGATATAACTTTGTACTTTTTAAGTATTCTTTTTACTTTCAATCATTGTCAATGCTTGTGTCTGATTCACTGTTCAGAGGTGTGCAACGGGACCCTGTCTCATGAAACAAGCGCATGTAAAGAGTTATCACTCCTTTTTCTTTGTTTCATTCAACTGAAAACTGTTTGCAAGAATAATGTAGTCTATGAGAATGCTGCAAATGATCTCTGATCTTCTCGTAGGTACTGCGAGTTTAGTTCGCTGTTACACATTGTTTACACAACTCCTTAGGTTCAGTAATATATACAGGTGTCTTTGTATTAAATAAACAAAGATGAAAGGGATTAAATCATAAAGCAATACAAGACACGTTCACCTTGAACCTAAAATTGATTTCTATTTTTTTCTTTAGGCAGCATAAATATGACCAAAACGGAATACAAACACATTCGATAAGATCACACATTTAACAGCATTTTTTGGGAACACAAGTATCATTTAGACTTATTAATTATGATGATTATTATAATTATCTTTACATTTATAATTGTCTTTAGTTCTTAAGTTGTATGCTAGTAATTTGCACCTGTTGCTGCATACTGGTACTTGCTTGATGGCAAATGGAACCGATGAAGACAGTAAATGTTTGGATCGTGGAGGTGGTTATATATAAGATTTTTTTTATCACTTCGTTATTGCTTTTTTGTTTCGTTTAAAGTGCAATTTGAATTTAGAAATGTCTTTTGTTCAAGTTTTTTGTGTTTCAATAAATGAATTACATTTTTAAATCAAAATCAATAAAGCAAAAATATTCATGACCTTGTGGATTGAACATATAATTGGATATTGATATTTTAAATGCGATTATCATTAAATTGTTTTTTACATATCGCCTAGCCCAAAAGTTAAGTAAAATTTTTCATGAAGTAAAATTAAATAATTTTATGGAGACCCGCACAAACACTCAATTCCACATTGCAACATGTTACCTATTAATATTTGCATATTTGTTTGTTTTTGAGTAGTCTATGGGCAATATAAACATTGTATTTTATTGATGAACTTAGTCAAATAGTATTATTCGTTTGTGGTATGGCACTTTCAGAAAAAAAAATGCATCAACCAAAAATTAAAAAATTTGCTCCTTAGTGAGAAAAGGTTCCTGACACTACATTAGAGTATAATGCATTATAATACAAGCAACATAAGATTTTAACACAGCAGAAATTAATAGTATAAGTGTTATTATGCAAAAGCAGCATAGTGTAAACAGTCAAAAAGCTTTCTGATGTGCTTATATTATAAGTAGCCTGCTTTAAGTTAAATAAGCAATATCTTCTTATAACAACCATAACATAAATGTGTAACATACATACATTACAACACCCAAGAAGATTGTCTACATGTGTGATCAACATTACATATTTAGAGTTTCTGATATATTTTAATATCTAAAAATGTATATTGAATGTGTGGTATTTAGCATTTTCTGTGCATGTGTACTGCATAACTTCCAGCATGACTTGTAATGTCTTACAACCACTTAAAAATACCTATTGTATCCAGTATATTACAAATATATAATACATTATATCTTCTGCAGACAAAATTAAACATTGCTTGTGTTATAATGCATTATACTCTAAGGTATAACTATGAATAGGTAATTATTATAATGTATTAAGTTATAAAATATTATAAGGTGTATTATGAGACATTACTAACGTATTATAATGCCTTTACAATGCATTATAAATATGGGATTAACAGACAGTGTAACTTTTTTTGCAATTCTGTTTGATGCTGTTAGTTTTTTAATTTCTCTTGTGCATTTTTCCATGTATTAGCAAAAGTTGAACATAATATGGCCCTTTTTTATTAAGGGTAAAGCACCCCAAATATGCATCTCTCAGTGCTACACTGGGTCCCATATATTCTCCTCTCTGTTTCCTAGTCCCACTGTCTCTCACCCAGTGGCATGCCGATGCCATAACCCTTGGTGTCCAGCAAGCCTCCGATCTGGGTGAGGTTGCAGTTGAGACTGCGGTGGTACTCATTCATGGTACTCTCCAGGAGAAAGGCGTACTTGGAGTTTAAGACTCTTGCAATGCCTTCCTCTGTGCTCTTCACAAATACACTGGGCTGCTTAGAGTACATGTAGTTCCACATCCGCTGATACGTTTGATAACGAGAGTTCTGAGAGGAGGGGAGAGAAAAAACACAAACAGTGTGATGCACACAGATGGTGAGACACCTACATGAGCAAAATAGAAACCTGATACATAAAAACACACAGACAGCAAACTAAGGCTACTCTATAAAGCAAAAACATAAAACTAAATATAAAAAAAAAATTCTTGGGCCCCGTGAATTTTAGCGTCAACCCTGCATGTTGCATGAGTACACAATTACATGTGTACACATGTCTATGTACAGTATAAACTGTGTGTAAATTGAGTGTTAAATTAATTGTACCATAAAAAAGGTCATGGTGCTTCCTCCATGAATGGTGCCATACTGGATGTTAGTTTGATCAGCCAGGTCATCAGGTGATTCGATTGGCGCTTCCATTCTCTGCACGGTCAGAAACGCAGCTAGATTGGCTGTGTATGAGGAGATTATTATGAGAGTGAATGCCCACCTAGAAGAGAGAAACAGAGAGACCAGAAATAAATGAAGGAGCAAAAAGACCATAGCTGTTCAGTGTCAACTGACTCCATTGAAAGGACCATCACCAACACATATGGACACCAGCACATGCTCATACTCACCAGACCCCACTAACGCAGCGTGTGGAGAGGGCTCGGGGCATGATCTCAGATCCTTGCTGCATGAAGCCCCCTACAGGAAACCACAGGCTGTTTCCAAGAGTATACTGGTTCTCCAGCAGGTCTCTGTGCTCGCGCAGACACGGGTGAGGGTTATACCATTCATACGGACTCAACCTAAAACAAGTACAAAGAGAGAGGTATTTAATATAATAACTGTAGAGTGTATGTAACAATGTATTCCTTTATGTTTATACGTGTTGTTGATGTGTGTTTGTGTGTACCTAGCAGAAAGGAAAAGCACACAGCTGACAGCAAGGTAAGCCAGCAGCATGAAGAGCCAAACAGCCGGTGAGAATGGATCCAGGAAGGAGAAATAACCTGGCTTCCTGCCCTAAGAGACAGCAAGAAAGAGAGGTAAATGTATGCAACTGATGGAAGGGAAGTGGTACACTGGCAATATTCAGTATGTAGTAATACATGTAAATGTAGTATTGCAAAATACATTTTTATAGAGTTTTAATATATATTTCTGTATGATACATGTATTTATACATTATTATATACCATCTTTGACACAACATTCCCAGTGTGGTGTGATAAGTGATGTTCCAAGAGAGCTGAAATTTGTTGCTCGGCAACATGTTACCATACCAACATCAGGGCATATGTACTCAATATGTATAATCTCATCCTCTCATTCAAATCAGTTTTAGTCCTGCATGCTGTACTCACACCAAAAGAGGGGGTTATTGATCAAAGCGCAAAACACCACTGAGTTGCCAAATATGGATTATTAAGCTGATATACAGTATATCATTATTTTCAATGTTAAAATTCTTTCTCCGAAACCATCTTAAATGTGTACTGAGTAATTTTTTCCTCATTAAAAAAGTTTTACTCCTCAAGAAATTTACTGGAATTTTGAAACATCTCTAAAGTCATGAGCACTCACATGAGATAAAGACTGTAATCATATCATTAACCTTCTAAAAGCTGTTTAATTCTATATGTAGAGTGTCCCCTTCTTGAGGGCTGCAATGTTCACATAACCAGCCGAGTAACCGCCTGTTGTTGGACACTTTCACTCTTGGAGTAAATAAGTCATGGCTCACTGTGAATAGTGAATTTCTACAATGGCATCAGTAGCTTAAAACTATTACATGTGAATGATGCTACATCCACACTCCCTATAAACTCTGTGCCTCTGTAGTGCTTTCCAAAATTGCTGTATGTTTGAGCAGCCCATCCAGCTTGACACAGCAACATTACCTTAACATTAACTAATGAAGTGAGTTTGGGGTGGGATTATCTATTTTATGTATGTATGTTTTTTTTTTTTTTTATGGCAGTGAGGCTGTATTCAGAAATCTGTCTAAAAACAATGTTTATTTTTGATCTTCCGTTTGGTGATGCTTGTGTTGCAGAAATTACACATTTCAACTTTAATTCTGTTCCATCAGAAGCAGAATCAGCTGTTTAGTGAGAAAAGATACAGCCTAAATAACACTTACCAGTTTTTAGTTTGAGTGTGTGTATAATATGTGAGTGTGACTTACTATATGGACTCTGTAGAGAATACTGATGCCCAAGGTCATAAAGGGTTTTGAGAAGTCAATGACTTTCTCTCTCTCAGACGTGATGGTAAAAGCAGCTACCGCTAAATCAGCTTTCTGCAACAAGGAACAAAGAAAGAGGAACAGGGAGAGAGAGAGAGAGACAAAAACATTAAAAAGCAGAATAGAAACACCCACAATATTTAGACACAATAATAAAACTAAACAGAATTGAGCTGAATGCAACAGTATGATACAAAAAAGGAAAGAGGTGATGAGTACTAGTGCATACTCTGTTGATCAGCTCTCCCACCATGCCTGTCCACGAGCCATTGGATTCAGGTGCCCCGTACAGTCCATCGTCCACCAGTTTAATGTGGAAGGTGAACTTGAGGATATCAGCTAGCTCTCTCAACATGTCTACACAAAACCCCTCATACTGCTCGTTCCCCTCAAACTCCTGATAATTCACTTTTCTCATCACATATGGGTTTTCCTAAACACAAACACACACACCATGCAGATGTGGTAAATGTTTGTGTGAGCAAAAGTTGTCGTCATAGTGGATGATTCTTAGGGGCTGTTGCTTCTCACCAGTATGGTGGTGACGATGAGGCTCTTGTTGGCCAGAGTTTCAGAGACGTTGATGTCCAGAATGGTGGAGTTCATCAGCAGAGTGTTATTTGAGTACCAGATCCCAATCTAACATAGAGACGGATAAGAAATTAAGTAATCAAAATAAACAAACCTGTTAGATCTATTCAAAAGGAATGTGAGTGTGGGTCAAGTTTTGCCTTTAGTGTGGGGACCAAATCTCCTGACAATGATAGCAGAACCTGAAATCACCTACATTGTGGGGACCAACCAACTGTCCCCAGAGAGTTTAATATCTGAAATCAGTTTAACAAACTTACTAAATATTTTCGTACTTAAAATCAAAAAAAAATAAAAAAAGGTTTGTGTGAGGATTAGGTTTAGAAACAGAAAAAAAGAATTTTCTCAATAAGAACAATAAAAGTCCAAGTAAATTCTCCACCATGATAGAAAAACAACTTTTTTGGAGCCAAAATTTTGATTCATCTAGAAAGATGATTCAAACATAAATCAAACAAATCATAATTGTTTAGGGTTTGTATAATTAGCTTAAAATAGTAACAATTGAAGTTTATGGTATTTACCCATTTACTCAGGATGTGTGTGTGTGTGTGTGTGTGTGTGTGTGTGTGTGTGTGTGTGTATGTGTATGTGTGACCTCTTTGTGGCCTCCCCTGTGCTTCTCCAGGATGTGGAGAGTGTAATTGGTCCTCTGGCCTTTGCTGTTGAACTCAACTCGACCTGTCAATCCATCATACTCCACCTGATCAAAAACATAAGAAAGAGACAGAAAGGCAGAGAGCGATAGAAAGAGAAAACAAAATAATTGTTAGTTAGTTAACATGTTAATTCAAGTTAACATGTTAACGCAGGCAATTAATGTCTGCTATTTTTTAACACAGTTAACACATTAAATTTGACATTATAACTGTTTATTCTATTGCAGCTGATTTCTAAAAACTCATCAGAACAAAGCTGATTGGAACTGATTGGAGCACACACTCCAATCTGCTCTCTTTGTATGGAAGAATTTAATCATCGCTGAAGTGCAACAAGTTAAATTTCACTCAAGAGTTAAACACAATCTTTCATAGAAATGTTACCTAATAATTACACATAGGCCTTCTCTAAAGCAGAGGACAATGAACAGGGTGACATGGAAGTAGTAGTTCATATTTGGGGGACAGTTCACCCAAAATGAAAATTCTGTTGTAACTTACTTACTGTCATGTTGTTCCAAACCCATATGACTTTCTTTCTTATGCGGAGCAAAAGAAGATGTTTTAATGAAGATAAACCTCTATCTTTTCAATACAGTGGACAGTTCTTTATTTTAAAGCTTAAAAAAGGACCTAAAAGCAGAGCCGTAGCAAAGAATTCTGACTGTGTATTGCTCTAGACCCTTTACCTTTTCCAAAAATACAGTTTAGAATTTGTTGCACGTTCTTAAGTGCTATGAGAGAAGCTTGTGTTGGTGCATTGTTTAGTGCTAAAAATAATGAATCATATGGACTACTTTCATGATATTTTGAGTCCATTTTAAAGGTTTAAAGTGAGGCAATATCCACTGCCATTATTTTGAAATGACAGTGGGCCGTCTTCATAGAAATTTCTTCTTTCCTGTTCTGCTTAAGAGAGAAAGCCTTCCCAGATAGCATGTAGTAACAGGCCCGAGCTCAGCAGCCTAGCGGTGCATGTGATTCAGAGTCGGCATCGGCAAGTATAATCCAGGCCAAGTGTTGCCCGCAGCTGGCTGCCTCACATGTGTTTTAGTTATGGTTCTAAAGCACTGGGCCGATTCTGGCTCAACACAGCTGGGCCAGATCAGGCCACTTGGTCTGGGCCTCTTCTGGAAATGATTCGGCTTGGATTGATCTTTATTAGACTGCATAAAATGTCTGCCATAAAGTTAAAATACTTCACCATCTGTTATGTCAGATCATTTGTAAACTGCAAGTTTAATGTACAACCTCTGCTGGGCATTTTTCACATTGGAGTCAATGTGTGTCACCCACTCACCCAGCTCTAGGTGCTGTGAGATGGTAGTGCCCAGGAACCTGAATTAATCCACTGCTGCCACAGTGCTGTTTAGGATGTTGATGGTGGTCAGTGTTGGGGTGTTCCTCCTAAAGTCCACAATAATCTCCACCGTTTTGAGCATGTTCAGCTCAAGGTTGTTATGATTGCATCAGACAGCCAGTCATTCAGCCTCCCTTCTGTATGCAGACTCATCGTCATCTCAGATGAGGCAGATGACAGTGGTGTCATCTGCAAACTTCAGGAGCTTGACAGAGGGCTCCTTGGCGATGCAGTCATTGGTGTAGAGGGAGATGAGTAGTGGGGAGAGCACATATCCCTGGGGGGCACCAGTGCTGATTGAAAAGGTGCTGGAAGTGATTCCAGTGATGTTCTTCATGTGGGCCAACACCAGTCTCTCCAATGATTTCATGACCACAGATGTCAGGGCGACAGGTCTGTAGTCATTAAGTCCTGTGATATTTGTTTTGTTTGGGACAGGGATAATGATTGAGCGTTTGAAACAGCATGGGTAGCACAGGATTGAAGACACGCCTTAAGCCTTCCTCATCTTTTGTTTCTTCACAGATCTTAAGTGCAGATTGAGTAGCAGGAGAGGGGAGGAGGGACTTGCAGGAGGTGTTGGTGTTTGTTTGAAGTGAAGGTCAGAGTGAATGTGGGGTGTGAGATTGTGCCTTTCAAATCTGCAGTAGAACACATGGAGTGGTGGTGGTGTAGTGGGCTAAAGCACATAACTGTTAATCATAAGGTCGCTGGTTTGATCCCCACAAGCCACCACCATTGTGTCCTTGAGCAAGGCACTTAACTCCAGGTTGCTCCGTGGGGATTGTCCCTGTAATAATTGCACTGTAAGTTGCTTTGGATAAAAGCGTCTGCCAAATGCATAAATATAAATGTAAACACATTCAGGCTGTAATTTGTGAGTTGTGAGTCATGCCTCTCCACACTGATACAGGGTCGTTAGCTGAAAACTTGTTTTCCAGCTTCTCAGAGTAACTTCTTTTAGCTAACTTCTTGACATAAGGGTTCTAACATAGTAACTTCTGATTTTCCTATTCAGTGTGTTTTTGGCCTGATTGTACAATAATTTATCCCAACCCCTGTAAGCGTCCTCCTTGGCATGATGAAGTTGTCCGAATTTTCCTGTAAACCATGGTTTATCATTATTGAATGATAAATAAGTCACAGAATTTGATATATGATGTAACAGTATCTGTGAGCTCATCGAGGTCTGTGGCTGCAGCCTCAAAAACACTCCAATCCATGCAATCGAAGCAGGCTTGTAGTTCCCCTGTAGTTGTAATTTCTGCCTGTAGGTTGGAAGATGAACCAGACAGTGATCAGAGAGTCCCAAAGTTGCTCTAGGGACAGAGCGATATGCATCCTTTATTGTTGTGTAGCAATGAGCCAGTATATTTCTGTCTCTGGTGGGGCATATAATGTGCTGTTTGTATTTGGGCAGTTCAAGTGTGAGATTTGCTTTGCTAATCCCCAAGATTGACTTAAAGAGCCACTTACGTAATGCGCATCTTTCTAAAGATATCGTTCCGCAAGTGTTATCTATGCAAACGGCACATCCCGCAGCCTGATGAGCACAAGAGCTGTGTTTTCTGTCTGGGCCGTAGCGAAGAGCCTATTCACTGAGAGCGTCTTTGACCTTGATGTGGAGCTCTTCGTGCGAGGACACGAAGAAGCTCCATGTCTGTGGCATGTGCGCACATTCTCCGTGAACCACTTGCCCGAAGCTACGAGTGACACAGCATCATCCTCATCGTCAGAGCCACCAAACGTAATGAGGCCGTGCACTCCAATAGAGCTCATCACGTGCATATTTCACAAGCAAAGACGTTAGATCGGAAGTTCGGGAGGCTCACAGGGCTTGTGCCTCCTCTGAGACTTCCAGCTCAAACTCGCTGCCCCACCATGCCTCCTCATGTGATCCCTCGGGACTTAACACAGAAGAGGTGGGTGGGAAGGCACAAGAGGCTGGACCTTCCCTCAGAACAAGGTCGATCCTAGAGCACAATGTCCGGAGCTTCATGCCCTCACAGTGAGTCTATGTCTCCATGAGAGTTGCTCGTGCGTGGGCATGGCTCAGACAGCGAACACAGCTCTCAGGCTGCGGGATGTGCTGTTCACATTGAAAACAGTTGCGAAACGATATCTTTAGAAAGATGCGCATTACACAAGTGGCTCAAGTCAATATTGTATTATACAGTGCATCCAGAAAGTATTCACAGCGCTTCACTTTTTCCACATTTTGTTATGTTACAACCTTATTCCAAAATTGATTAAATTCATTATTCTCCTCAAAATTCTACAAACAATAACCCATAATGACAATGTGAAAAAAGTTTGTTTGAAATCTTTATCACATTACCATTATGGGGTATTCTTTGAAGAATTTTGAGGAAAATAATGAATTTAATTCATTTTGGATTAAGGTTGTAACATAACAAAATGTGGAAAAAGTGAAGCGCTGTGAATACTTTCCGGATGCACTGTATAAATATATATATTTATACAGTGTCCAGTAGTACCTAGGAGAATTGGTGCTGTTTTGAAGACAAAGGTAGTCACACCATATTGGTTTAGCTTTTTTTTATTTTACTCGACTTTGTATGACGTTAATTGCTAAATGAAAACAATTTATGGCCAATTTAAAAGTGCCTTAAGCTTTTGCACAGTACATTATATACAGATATATAATATATACATTTCTATATATATATATATATATATATATATATATATAGTATATATATATATATATAGTATATATATATATATATACAGTATATATATATATATATATATATATTGTGGAGTGGAGGGGGGGCCGGGCCGGGCTGGAATGTCGGCCTGATGGGGCGCGCGAGGGATAAAGGCGGCCGGTGACGACGGTTCGAGAGAGAGAGCTCAATCCGTTGTGTGTGTTTTTGTGCTTTTGTTTAAATTCTTCATTAAAATATTATTTATATTGACAAGCTGGTTCTCGCCTCCTCCTTGCCCATCCTAACCCCGCATTACATATATATCTATATATAGATATATATATATCCACATATAATTTCAGTTTTCTGCTGTCTGTACCACAGTCATTCTTAATACTGACAATAAAAGACCAGTAAGATTGAAAAGGATTAGTTTGTATTGGTAAGTATTAGAAAAGTGTCTTGTTTTCAAAATAATCTAAAATTTAACTAACTGAAAGCTATTTTCAGTATGTGCAGTGTTTTTTTTTTTTTGTTGTTTTTTTTTTTTTTTTTTTTAAAATGGCAATCAAATTAGTATCAGTGTAAGAGCATCATCATCAGTTGCCCTACTCTGCTTACAAGAAGTGTAAGTAACTAGACAACAACATAAATAGTATCACATTTTATCACACTTATTCTGTTGCTTTGTAATCTGTATTTTGAGACACTGAATTACTGCTATTAATTCTCAAAACATGCTACAAATAGATAAGGGAAATATGTTCATGGCTGATGTAGTGCACTGATTTTTTATTTAATAATCTACATTAAAGTGTCATCAGTGAAGACCATGAAGAAATGGCAGATGTAAATCTTCAGACACCTGATGAAATAAAATGGTGAACTTCATCCTCCTTAGTCTGCTCTGACTGAACTAGAAAGCAGCAACCCGACAATGAACGAACTGGTAAGTTGTAAACATGTATGTAAATGTAAGTTAAAGGCAGTAAATGTCAGCATGACTTTACCATGTTAATACCATGTTATACCATTTTTTATCAAGAGGTGTAATATGGAATAACTGGGGGCATCTCAACTGTATTGGATCATGGGGAAGCTTTGGCAGCTTCCTGGCTAAAGGTGAACTGGCCTGAAAGATTTTTGTACTCTGTAAGTTAATGCAATGTACATATACAGTACATGTTTGTGTAGTATATGAGACAGCATTTATGACTAGCATGTAAGGCTAGTTTACTTTTTACATTTGCTTATTTAGCAGATGCTTTTATCCGAAGCAACTTATATACAATACAGCCCGAAGACAGCAACAGCGATTCATCCATAGGAAGCTATAACATGAGAAGTGTTGCAATACAAAGTTTCAAATTGCTCAGAGAAGTACAAGTAGGGAAGGAGGTGAGAGAAATTAGTGAAAGAATGTAGTGAGAATGGATATATGTTTACTTGACTATATGTTGAATGTGTATTTTTTCTTTACTATTCTTTTTTTTTACTATTATTGTTTGTTGATTGTGATGATCAGGGAGAGAAAAATAAGTGTAAATACAGTACATATGGTTATATTCAGAAATGCACACGGGCCAGTTGTGGCACGCTGTCCACTATAGTTATGGTCCAATTCCATCTTAACCCCGGCAGCGTCGGCAGGTCACCAGCTGCCACCTCTGAGCATCAAGTACTCAGGCATCTGGCCGGAGTACAGCAGACAGAAGCGGGCCAAGGGATAAGTCTCCAGCAGGTGAGGATCTAACTGGAACTGGCCTGAGTGTATTTTGCTAATTGGGATATGGGTTTGGAATGACATACGGGTTCTAAATTTATGACAGTAATTTCGTCCATTTAAAATACACACCATTCGCAGATAGTTCATGAGACTGGTTCCGTGCTGCCAGATTTGAGGAGAGGTGCAGCTAAGAGGTTTGACGCCAATCTCCTGACTGCGGTTCAGTTCCTGCACTGCACTCACCACCACGTGAACTGCATCAAACAGCAGTGCTGATGACAGCTAACACACACACATACATAAACAGTGTTAAATGTGAGCAGTGTGTTTAAGAAACATTAATGGGCTTTTCTGCCCTTTCTTGTGTTTGAGGTTGTCTCACCGCTGGTCCAGGATATGGGTTAATGTCACAGCCCTCTCTCCAGGACAGGTTAAGGCTCCTGATAAACTCCAGGTAAAATGGGTGGGAGGTGTTGAACATTGAGAAACCCAAAATATTGGACTGATCATCCACTATATCATCCAACCACAGCAATGGGAAGTCCTACACACACACACACACACACACACACACACACACACACACACACACATATACATAAAAGAATGGCATCAAACACAGCAAAGACACATATTGTTGCTCTGATTTAAGAGGGGAATTTGAACAATAGAATGTGCATACTACATAGTTTCAGATAAACTGATGTATGGTTTGGGTGTAAGCTATGAATGGTGTGTGGAGTTTTTAGTATGTGCATGAGAATAAGTTTCAGTATAATGTGTTAGGTTAAAGTTGCGACTAGAAGTTTCAATAGTGCAAGTAAAGTGTAAATAACATTTTAAACTAGAGACTAAAGCTTTCACCAGTGTGCACTGTGCATTAGGTTCAAATAAATTTAGAGGCTAGACAAGCCTCTAGAGGTTTTAATTGTGTGCATTAGGTTTGAGTAATATGTTAGGCTAGAATAGTGACAAGTGTGCATACAGTGTGTGTACTTGTATGTTATAGTAATGTGTGTGGAGTTTGAGCTGTGAGGGGGGCTGGGTTGAAAAGTGTGAGCGGGGTTTGCATAATAAGGATAAATTGTTAATACAGTAGTTGGGGCTCCAGGCATGAATATATCTGCAGGAAAATAGGCCAAGAGCTCATCCGCTCCCTTACCATAGTGGTGAGAATGTACTTGTAAAATGCTGATGTCATTCCCAACTCTGACGCCTAAAATGAAAAGCAAGAAGAGAGCATGAAAATATGTGTTTGTGTGAATGAGAGAGAGAGAGAGAGAGAGAGAGAGAGAGAGAGATGGAAGCATGGTTAGGAAAAAAGTTTTAATACTCATTGTAGAGTGAGTCCTTGAACAGAATTTTGGACATAATGCAGGCATATTGAACAAATCTGAAAATCTGAATGAGGTATAGGAAATGAGAGAGAGAGAGAGAGAGAGAGAGAGAGAGAGAGAGAGAGAGAGAGAGAGAGAGAGAGAGAGAGAGAGAAAGAGAGAAATGTGAAAGAAAAACTCTGACAGGAATCTGGAATAGGTCTATAAGCTTTACTGAAAAATGTATTGCACTTTCAATCATTAAAGGGTAAAAAAAACAATAGGGCCAGAAAAACTAAATTCTCTATTTTATAAATAAAGGCTAAGGCTACTATTTATTACTATTTGTACTGCTTGTGTTATTTTCTTTTTATTTTATATGAAAAATAGTTGATTTTTGCAACCCAGTATCAACCTGATCACACAGGAAATCAGCATGTTAGTTCCAAATATTTTTCCACTTAAAATCAGACTAAATGCGCTGAATTTTCATACGTGAACTCTTAGGGTTAAGAGTATATTCATGTATTTTCTTATCAAATGTTTTTGAAAATTGGACACAGTTCCTTTCATGTCACATTTATTCAAAGAGGTAGCACATTCCTTTTGGCCTTAGTAATGTTAGGGTTAGGAGTATTTTTATGTAATTACTAATCAAATGTTTCTTAAAATCAGACATGCTGTGCATTTCAGTTTTGCTGTGGGGCAATTCAGAAATTTAGAAAGCATAGACTGATTTTAGTTTACAAATCTTTTGACCTTGAAGTACCAATTTTCCATTGAGCTAAGTATGACGAAAGTATGGACGTGTCGGAATACAGTTTTAAATCCTGTTTTGTGTGATTCTTTTATTTCCCTTTTTTTCTTCTTCTTCTTTTTTGTTAACTAATGGTCTAGGTTACTGTTGTAACCTCCGTTCCCTGATGGAGGGAACGAGACGAAGAACCGACACTAGGAGTCTCTCTTGAGTGCCTTCCGCATCTCTGATCTATGAAAAAAGGCCAATGAGAAATTGGCAGACAGAATTTGCATGTCCCACCCCCGGACATAGGGGTGTAAAGGGAGAGAAATGCATCTGTTTCATTCAGGATTTTTCTGAGGAGCCGACAATGAGGTTCGGCTGCAACAGTGGCTCGGTTCAGCGATGTGGCCGGGAGGATGTCTCGTTGCCTCCATCAGGGAACGGAGGTTACAGCAGTAACCTAGACGTTCCCCGTCTGTCACTCACTTCGACGTTGTGTCGAAGAAGCAACATTAGGGGTCCCACTTGAGGTGAGCCGCTGATGCATCGAGCCCGGACAGAGTCAACAAGCGTGCTGGGGGGTGGGTGGTTTGCGGGGCCATACCCGGTGAAACCGAGCCCCCTGCCATCTCCAAATCGCCTCCATCACCAGCCGGGTCCTGAATCCCGTGGGAAGAAGGAGCGACACGGTGGGCTGCTAGAGTGGCATTCCTTTTAAGGAAGGAAAGCCGCGACCGCAACATTTCCATGGTCATATTCTCACAGTGAGAACATGAGCCATCCACAAACGCTGCCTCGGTGTGATCGCTGCCCAGACACACGAGGCAGTGCCTGTGGCCATCAGAAGCGGAGAGCAGTCTACCGCATCCAGGAACTACACAGGGGCGGAAAGGCATCTTTAGAAAGACGCGTCCTGAAAAGGACGTTCAACGCCACTGTGTATTTGCTCTTTTAGAGAAAATAATTATTTTAGAGAAATAACTCTTTTAACAGGGGCAAGCTGCACTGCCGTGCAGAGAAGAAGAAAGCCACTGATATGTGCCGTAGATCCAACATCAATCGCTCAGAGATGGGAGGAAATGGACTGTGACTCGCAGCTCGCTGCATATACAACGATCGGCTCTGAAGAAAATTTCTGAATGAACAGACGCAATTCTCTCCCTTTATACCGGTATGTCCGGGGGCAAAGGCGCTCAAGAGAGACCCCTAGTGTTGCTTCTTCAACACAACGTCAAGTGAGTGACAGACAGGGAACATAGAAATTAAGTAGACAAAATATAAATAAATAAATGAATAAAACCTTAAAAAGGATTAGCAGAATGGGTAATTGGGTTGCAAGTAACAGGTTTACAAATTTTGCCTAAATTAAGCTATCACTGTAGTTTATACCGTATATATCCGATAAATTAAATACAAATATTTGTTTGCTAATTTTTTCTTACAATAGCTTGGGTAACAGGGTTTATATAGCATACACATTACAATAAGGTTCCATTAGTTAATGTATTAGGTTTCATGAACTGACAATGAACAATATATGTATTACAACATGAATTAATATTTGTTCATGTTAGTTAATAAAAATATATTTTTTTATTGTTAAACTTTTTTATCATGTTAGTTCATTGGGCATGAATTAGTGTTAACATGTACAATGTAAAAATAAAAATTTATTAGTATATGTTGTTATTAACATTAGCTAAGATTAGCAAATTATGTAAAAATTAATTGTTAGTTCATGTTTACTAATGTTGTTAACTGATGCTAACAAATGGAACATTATTGTAAAGTTTTACATCATTATTTTGTAATGGGGTAAAATCATTTATTAACAGTGTTGCACAATATAAGGCACTGCATTATTTAATAGCATTTGGTAATTAAAAAAAGTTTTCAAAAATTACTTAAAAGTTATTTAATACAATGAATTGAAATGTTGACACTGTTGTATGATTTTAATTGTTTTATACATTGGAAAAGGTCACAACATCTGAGGTTTTTCATGCTCATAAATTTTTTGTTAGACAATATTTTATGTAATAAATCTTATACTTCTTACAAGAACCAAAAACTCTAACGTTAAAAAAGTAATGGAACACCAATATGAACCCTATTAGTGGAAATTAGGATTTACTATTTGTGTACACAATCTTCAAATTAAAACCACAGAGCAATTTATGAATGTGAAACAAGCCAAACCAACAGCATTCAGAAAATGCAATGTTGTGCATACCTTTTTCAGTATAAGGTAAGATATAGATGCATTAGCATCAATGATTATTGTAGCTATTTTGTCGTCACGAATCTCCTTCAGTAATGGAGTGGGGTCAAGGTTTTCGTCCAGCATCCTGATGGACAGCGTCTCGCGAGAGATCAGAAAGCGCCTTATCAGCTCCTCCAGCCTCAGCAGACCTGTGGGCAAAAACAGGAAGAGCTGGAGATGCAAGGTACATATAAAGAAAGACTTATAATACCTGAGATGGTTTGTGTTTGTGTGTGTTTTTGTTTTGTCAAAAATAATGTGTCAGTGCATTTGCAATGCTGTTGTGAAGACAGTGTGAGTCTGTGGCAACACAAAAGCCCAGTGAAAATGTAAGTAACTAGCTATGCTCTCAAGGAAGCCTGCATGAACAGATTGAGGCAGTAAAGCCAGTGCCAAACTTTAATTAGCTTGAGGGAGAAGAGAAATCAATGCTCTCTACACTCTCATTCTCTCTTTCTCTCCAGGGGTGGAGCCAGTAGTTTTTCAAAAGGGTGGCCAGGCAGGGGCAAGCGATCAGTCTGTGGTGGCACAGAAATGTCCAGGCTTCGGTCCATGGTGACCACGGCCACCCCTGCCCACCCCCTAGCTCCGCCACTGATTTTCTCACTACCTCCTCTTCTGCTCTCTTTCTTTCACTGATTTAACTTTTTCATTCTGATTTTCCTTTCACTTTATTCCCTTTAGCTCACCAAATTTGTCTCTTTCTCAGCATCTTACTTCCTTATTCCCTTAATTAAATGACTGCATTACAAAGTGAGTTCACTTCACTAATGCTATGACACACTGAAATAAACATTATCAGACTCAGACCAGACATGTGGTTAATGACTCATGTGTGACAGTGACTATTGCTCTGTTCCAAAACAGAGTGAGCTGCCTATGGATGCAGCATTTAAAGGCATCATAGGCACTAAGTAAAGGCTACAATAGGCATCTTAATAATGTTACCTTATATGATACCTTGTTTTAGCCAAATTCTAAGGCTAAGCATTATGTGTATCCTTTGAGGAGAAGGCAATACCAGAATGCATGGTGGATGAGGAAAGAGAAATGTTGATTCTAAATATATATACTCACTGGGAACTTTATTGTCAGGATCAGAGGAAATTATTAGGCTCAGGACCCAAGTGCAGAGTTCACAAAAAACAGGAATTTATTTATATAGAAAACAAAAGGCAAAAATAAACAAACTCCCACGAGGGGGAAAACACATAAACAACCCTGAAGGGAAAAAAGGCAATCCAGGCTGGGGCAGGGAAAACCTGGTAAGGCCAGACCGGGTAAGGATAGGGAATAAACATAAACACGAACCAGTTAACAGGGACTGACCAACAGACAAGGACGACTGGATAAACACAGGACCGACCGAATACACAAGACGAACTGGCACTGGACAGCACACATGAGGAGACTAAAATAGGGAGAGAAATCAACAGATTAATGAGACAGGGGAGATGAGACTAATAAAACAAAGAATGGGCAGACATGAGGTAGGGTATGACTTCAGACAGAGAGAAACACGGCGATACAGAAACAAAATAAAGGCACATGCTCTCATAAGACAACGAAACACCCGAATGGTATAAGTGCACATCGCCAAGACAGTAAGGCAAGATACGTTTATGCCATCCGACAAACAAGACAAGCGAATGCGTAGCAATGCCAAACAAAGCGATGCCATGCATTCTCACACTAAACGAAACCTGAGCATACATTGCGAGGCAAATGCCACAGTGCATGCAACAGGCGAAAAAACAAGACAAGGACACCTGTGCGAGAGTTCTGCCACACACAAACCCGAAATATCAAACCGATCTGACCGAACCTTAGCACAACATGAAGACAGCTCGCGACTTGGGCACACAGCGCTAAGTGTGTGCAACATGCATCCGCTGTCATGAAAGACATACACAGAACATGGATACCGACACAGACTGAAACTGAACCAGATAGGGAAATCAGGATCCAGAAACCATGCACCAGACATGACACACAAGACAGCTTGTGACCCGGGCGTCGCAGCGCAATGCGCACCCATGTTCACGATAGACAGACAAACTATTAATGTGAGTGCATTCTGCCTAGATGACATAAGCACTCTGCACTCAAGTCAATAACAGACAAAACATGAAGCATGAGTGTCCGGATCCTGACACAGACCGAAGCCGAACCAGACAGGAAGTCAGGATCCAGACACCATGCTCCATACATGAAACAAGACAGACCAAATAGTCAATGGCAGGGAATTAAAAAAAAAACATGCGCTCACACAAAGACAGACAATGAAACACAAGATGATGATGCCGTGGACCTGTCAGACAAAAACTGTACACCTACTTATTCATGCGATTAACTAATCAGCCAATTGTGGGGCTGCAGTGCAATGCATAAAATCATACATATACGGGTCAGGAACTTCAGTTAATATTCATATCAACCATCAGAATGGGGCAAAAAATGTGATCTGAATGATTTCGATGAGATGGTTTAGATGAGATGAGATTATTTCTGTTACTGCTGATCTCCTGGGATTTTCACACACAACAGTCTGTTGAACATCCAGTGAGCAGCAGTTCTGCGGACAGAAATGCCTTGTTGATGAGAGAGTTCAACGGAGAATGGCCAGACTGGTTTGAGCTGACAGAAAGTCTTCAGTAACGCAAGTAATCAATCTGTACAATGGTAGTGAGCAGAATAGCATCTCAGAATGCACAACATGTCGAAACTTGATGCGGATTGGCTACAACAGTAGAAGACAACGTTAAGTACATTATAAAGAACATAGTGTTCATAATAAAGTGCTCAGTAAGTGATAATGAAGTAATAATGGATTATTTTACCCAATATTTATGTGTATGAGTATTGTGCCGTTATGCCTAGCAGCATGCTAATGTCAAATATCATCCTAAACATTCTCTGTTGGTGTGAGCTATTGCTGTATGTGGCACACAGAGTTAATGCCTATGAAAGCATTCCAAATCAGTCACTTATAAATTTCCATGATGGTTAGAATGCTGCCTTAGAAGGTATATAAGTATATAATGAGGCAGCTCGCAAGGTTTTTGAGCAGATCAAATGTTTTCAGGAGACAAAAATCTTGTCCAATTCTGTTTTGCTGAACAAAACTCAGGCTTCTTATGTGTCTAGCAGTTGTATAGTCCTTGCTTCAAAGCTTGTTTAGTTTGACAGACAAGGACTGATAAACAAGAGGTCACCAGTGAAAAGGAAAACCAGCTGAAGCAATCAGGAAGTGTGTGGCATCATTGTGTCATAAATGAATGGCAATGAGAAACCCTGACACATGAATACACAGAGATATGAAGGCCAACCAATATATAACTTTTGCCCAACAACCATTAAAAACAACTACTGACTTCACTGCCTGACACTTAAAATGAATGCTGATTAACATATGTAACATTTACTGATTAACGTTTACACATTTGGTAGCTAAGTTGCACCTTTAAATGTATACTTAAGTTATGAAAAATTTTAGAAATATGTTGACATATCTAAAAAATACATGTATGGGATGAATTATTATGATTTGTGGGGATATTAAGCTATATGATATAAAATATATATATAGAATTTAAAATGTTTTATTATTATGCTGTAGTTACAATGCACACAAGTTCAAGTGAATGCAAACATATATACATTTATCTATATCTGCCACCATTATTCCATATTTATGTCATCTGTCAACATTATTCCATATTTTTATTTCTGGATTTGTTGCATATTTAGTTATTTTGATTAGATAATCAAGTGCTCTAAATTCAGTCGAGTGCTTGCCAAGATAAATGTGAGAATATGAAACACACATACATCACATGTGAAAACAGTCATGTGTGCAGAATTGTTTTCTTTCTGTTTAACGAGAACATTTGGCACAGCAGCAAGCCCTCCTATATCCATCGCTTGCCACCATTTTAAATGAGCTTGATGAGTGGCAAGTTGCACCTACTCTGCTGCTATGGCAACCATAGTGCAGCCAACTGGGTCAGAGCTGAACGGTATGTAGCAATGCCCTCTGAAACACACATAAATGTCCAAGCGCACTCACAAGCATTCTGCACACGTGGCGGTGTCTCACACATTAACACGCCCAGTATGGGGAGATTTATTCTCAGATGAGGTGAACAATATGTTGCGCAGTTACATGCAGTATAATTGCCCAGCAGTATGTGTTATTGGCACAGCTACCTATTATACTAGTGTAAAGTAATTGTTAGTGCTTGCAGAAAGGATGCACTGCAGTGTCATTATCAGAGCTTGTACTCGTGAACTTTTGGTAATCACATCTTGCTCATCAGCCTTGAATGCATATTCCAACAGTCTGACACTGATATAGCATTGATCTCACAGTGCTGTTAAGTGATTTTTTTTTTATGGAACCGCTCACAGACATTTTCCTATTACTTGGCAGATATCATTGAATTAAGTGTCCTGATATATCAGACCTGTCTCTATGACAGCGCTAGGCTCTGTAAAGAGCACAAAAATGTGACAGGATGAAGTCAGATTGTTTGTTTATTCAATCAGAAGGATCTGAGGTGCTTGCTGCCTGTCAATCATTTTGCACATTTACAGGGTAGCCCAGATATTGGAAGCGTGAAGCTGAAAGTATAGTAGCTGAGGCAGTTAATTTAACTTAAATGTCAATCTCAGCTTCACAAGCATTTGTAAATTCATAGCTTGGATTGAACACTCTTTTGCTGCTGGTGATTTTGACAACACCGAGATGATGTTCTGCTGCTCAATCTCTGATTATAATGGTCTTAACAGTACAACAGTATCTTTTTATGGCAGGGTCTTGGAAAGGGGGGCATGTCTAACTCAGTTGCTAAATCTGGATTACAACACCTTCAAATGTTTTCTGTTTGCCCAGAGAAGAAGCTTGAATGGGGAGTTGGTGTTGAGGAAATGTTGATTTAAAAATTCAGATTTTCCTTTTATTTTTATTTTTTTTGGACTTACCTGTGGAAATATTTTAAATGTTCTGTTTTCTGTATAAAGTTAAAAAGAAACAACCTTTCTCTGAAGACTTGACTACTATCTAGTAATTCTAAGTAGTCTATGCAAAAAAGAATGTGCACTCCATGTGAAATAAATGTAGATATTCAAGCTCAAAGGATGACCAGGCCAATTGTTGGTTGGGGAAGAGATTTTTGACTCACATTCGGCCTTAGCGCAGACCAGACTAGCTGATGGGTAGCTGAAAGAGCATAGGATAGCTTCAATGGCCAGGCTCAGATCTTCGTTGCTAGGATACAGAGTCACAGAAGCAAAGCGCAGGTAAGGAAGCCGTGGAGTCTCCTCTGGACCAATTTTAACATGTGGGATCTGAGAAAGAGCGCATTTTAGAGATGAAAGAGCAAAAGGATAATAAAAGAATTGAGAGAGACATGCATTGACAAAAAAAAAAAAAAAACATCAATAGAATATGCAAATGAGGCTCACCTCCTTTTCCCCACATATGTGACTGACTATGGAACCAGAAGCGGGACTGGAGGTGGGGCCAATCACAGAGACCACACCCTTTGGCAGAATCTGGCACACTATGACAGAAAATAATAGAGCATTTCAGTCCTCTTTATATCAAAATCATTCTGTCTTTCTGAGTCACAGTACACAGTACTGAATCTCCTTAAAGTCTCTTGACCCTTTTCTGTTCAGTGTGCAGCAATGTGGTTGTGCGTATTTATGTGTATATGCATTTGAAAGTGTGACTCACTGGTATCTGCAGTCTCATACTGCGAGTCTTTCTGGAGTTCAAAGATGTCAACATCCACTCGAGCACGAGATGGGCTCTCCAATACACTGTTAATGTTCTCACGTGCTAATGCTAATGCTAAACGCTCCCCACGCCCACAAACAGAGCTGTCATCCAGAATTGCCGCTAATGGAGGAGAGAAGAAAAGAAAGAGAGAGAGAGACAGACAGACCCAAAAATTTGAGAAATATCATCACAAGCATAGGTAAAAGTAATCTAAATAAGCTGACCTTTTAAAACATTTATAAATAAGGTCACATCTACCATGTCCAATAATAGATCAGTTTGTCCACATTGATTTTGAATGCTTGTACATAGAATTTCGGATATGATCTTGGTTGAACTTTTGAGCTTATTATTTATAAAAATATGTTTCTATTGTTCTCTTAAAAACAGGGATCAAGAAAAGTTGATATGACAATGTATTAATACAGTTATAACAATATAATAATAAACCTGACTAGGTTGAGCATTTAAAGACTTATAGAGGGCCTGTCCACCATAAATTGCAATTAAGGCTGTCATTTTAATGTGTTAATTCAGTGTGATTAATTCTATTAAAAATAACTTAAATAAAAAATATTTTATAACGGTATGTTAATAAGGAATTTTCCTACCAATTGTACAATTAATCTTGAAGTGCCACATCCATGTTTTTGTGAGCCTCAGTCAGTAGGGGGCAGTCAGCGCAACTCCAGCTGTACAGGCATCGAGCTGGATGGAGAAGAGTGTAGGGGTCTCGAGACTTATTTTTTTAGGTTTCAAACTACATTTAACCTGATACAGCGTCCTAAAATCGCTGCAATATGCTCCAAAAGCGCCCGTTTGAACATCTACCTCATTGAGATTGTAAAACTCAATTGTAAAATGGATCTCTGTAGACTGTAGGCCAATGATAGGCTTATTTTCAATGATATGGAAATAAACCATACATTATTTACTCGTCTGCCAAAATAATGTCATATCTGATATTACTATAGCATTATTTAATTATTCTAAATGATTATTACGCTTTTTGTTTTTACAATTTTTTTATTTTTTTTAAATTACATAAAAAATTATATTGATCATTATATTTTTAATGATCTTTATTTGGGTGCCTTTTTCAGCAAATATTGATATATGAGATTCATTGCAATTGATTTTATTAATTATTCAGCATATCATGTATTTAATTTGATTAAAAAACTAATTATTGATTGACAGCCCTAATTACAATGTGAGATTTATGTCCAAGAGTCTTACCCATCCGAACGGATGATAGTGCAGGTGACTGGCTCAGGGAAGAAGGCGGCATGGTAAGCATAGTAACTAACAGGAATTGGAAGTAAATTGACAGCAGGAGCGCTGGCAGTTCCGGCATCTTCTACCGCTCCTCATGGAGATGCCTTCTGCTGCCTATAGCACCCCCTAGATGAACAGAATACAGAATTCAATAGTTTATAATACTACAGTTAGTTTCCTGTTCTCTAATCTGATTGGACAGTCAGTGTTACAGGAGTGCTTATATTTAGTATAACAGCACTGGACTCTGGGACTGTGTTTGTATCACTCCGCTTGTCTTTTTTTGCAGTGTGTGGGGTCATCCACAATGCTGGTTGCTTTGTGGATGCAGTGTTATGTGTAAATGAAAAGAAGAAAAGAGAAGACAGCATTAGTAGGATTTGGTCATGTGCTCATGAAAGAGGTGCGTTTTTAGATGTTTCTTGAAAGAAGCTAGAGAATCAGCTGCTCAGGTGGAGTTTGGAAGGTTGTTCCACCAGCGAGGAATGGTGGAAGTGAAAGATAAAGCAATTCTGTGCATCTGTGAGATGGCACCACGTGGCGTCATTCATCTGCCGATTTATATTTAATAAAATATAAACATTCATCTGCCGATTAATAAAATTAAATATGGTGGAGGGACAGTATGGCTGATATGTGAAAAATTACTAGTCTTGGAAAAGACACCAACACCACGACACCAATGCATTTATCCTTAGATCATTGTCCTGATGAACCAAACCAAGTTTCGTTTCGCTAGGACAAAGCATTGCCGAGATACAGCCTTATATCAATTTTCATATCGACCATGTTAAATTTGTGATGCCATAACTTTTATACAAAAGTAAAATAAAAACATTCAGAATACTCATTTCTGTGCGGCTCGGTCTGGAGATTATTTTGAGCCATTGTTTGGGAAAATCAAGGGTGTGAAAAGTTTAAACTGTAAACGTCATAATCAAATATGGTGGCCACTGTAATGGGCAGAGTTTTAATGTAAGGGGTCCTTTTGCACCCCGGGTTACTGTTTGCACTAGGTGTTATTTTAGCAACTGCAACAATCTATTTGCACTCAAATAGCCTGTATGAAACACAAAATTGAAGACAAACTGCACTTTTAAGTGTTGCTGCGGTGGCGTAAGTTGTAATGACATTAAGGAAGTACATTTCTTCATCCGGATGACCCAGGTTCGATTATCCTTTTTGTCCTATTTTATTCCGATCCTGTGTTTCTTGTCTCCAATATTAATATTTCCTTTAAAACTACTTATAATTATAAACAAAAATGAATAGAAAGATTTATTTCCTTGCAGTTATTTGGTCATGGTGAAGGTCGGAGAGTTTGATCTAGGTAAAATTAACCATGGTTTTACTATAGTAATGTTGTAGTAACCATGTTTTTTGGTGGAAGCCACAGTCTAAATGCAATTAACCATTGTGTTACTAAAGCAATATGGTGTTTACATAGTAACAATGTTTAATTTCGTGATTACTATGATTTTATTACAAAAAAAAAAACATGTAAGAGAATGTTTGGGTTAGGTTTAGGGGTTGATGTAGGGTGTCTGTGGTACTCTAAATAAACACAACAAACACGCTGCAGCGATGCCGCTATACTGTATGTTAGTGTGTGAATAGAGGTGTAAATATTATTTGGCGCTATTTGTACTTAGTGCACATAGATACAGATACCTCCTCATGCACTGGTTGGTCTTATAATGACTCAACAGTGGTGTTTGTAACATCATTATGAATTAGATGTTTGATGACAGTTTGCTGATGCAGATCTTGACTATGTCACATACATTTCTAACAGCAGCACAGGGAAATCACATTACTGTAACATAAACATCTGATATCTCTAATGCACTCACTCTCTCTGATACACACAACACAATACAATCTGTGTGAACTCTGATCTTTAACGAGCTAACAAGATTTATTTAACCCCAGGGAGGAGAGGATAGATATACTTCTCCTCCCCCTCTTCCTTTCTCTCACTTTGAATGTGTCAGCACAGCATGGATAAGTAAAAAAGAGAGGAAATTAGAAGAAATTGTGTTTTTGTGTCCGTGTGTATATGTAGCTTTAAGGATGCCATTATTGTCCTGCCATAATTATACAAACCATTATGCAGCCATTCTCAAACAGTAATGATCAATGTCGCAAATATACATCCTAATGAATAAAATTCACTCCCGCTGTTTTGCATATGTAAATGTGTGAATAAAGGGATACTTGGCAGTGTGCAAACAAACTATAAAATCTTAATTATTTAGAGGAGAGGGTGAGCGAAAAGAGTGAGAGGGAGAGCGCAAGAGAAAGAGACCAATTGAAATGAGAGAGACAGAAATAAAAAGCAGGATAACAAGACGAGAACAGAGAATGAGAAAAAGAAAGAGGAATAATGAGAAAGAGTGAGATGCAGAGAGAGAGAATATGCTTGAAGAGGGGCCCCTCAGGGAAAGGGAGGAGTAGATAGCAGGCGCTTCATTTGTTTCTTTTTTGTCTTTGTAACTAAGAAGTGAATCTGGCAGTTATAATAATAGCATAGTGATTCATTCTCCTTAATTGATTTGAATTGTGAAATAAGAATGTTGGATGCAAGCATAGCCAGCATCAGTTGATACACACACATTAAGATGACACCAGGCTTATCTGAAACACCAAGATAGCATTTTCCCTTCTTTTCTTTTTCTACTTTCGTGCCTGGAACCAGTATGGAATGATTCCAGAATGGAGGCAGGAAAAGGCATCCATCATGTGTCCCTCCTGGCACACAGGCTAAAACCACAAGAGCTTAACAGGATAGTTCACCCAAAAATGAAAATTTTGTGATAATTGAGGGGCAGTGTTGGGTGTTATCTTATTACATATAAAGCAAGTAATTAGTTACTGTGGTAGTTACTACTTTTATTTTATTTTTTAAAGTAGTGTAACTTATTACATTTTAAATTATTGTAATCAGATTACAGTAAATGACTTTCAATTAATTAAATTAATCTTACCTTTATTCATTTAGCAAGACACTTTTATCCAAAGCAATTTACAAATGAGGAATATAGCAAAGCGATTCGTAATAAGGAGGCAATAAAATGAGAGGTTCTGCAATACAAAGATTAAAATTGCTCAGAGAAGCACAAGTAGAAAGGAAGGTGAGAGACAGTGGTGAAAGAATGGAGTGAGATTTGTTTTTTTTTAGAAGTCAAGTCAAGTCAAGTGGTTTTATTGTCATTCAACCATATACAGTTAGTACAGTACACAGTGAAACGAGACAACGTTCCTCCAGGACCATTGCGCTACATAAAACAACATAGGACAAACAAAGAACCACATGAGACTACATAGACTAAATAAAATACCTATATAAAGTTCACATGCAAACGTGTGCAAAAAGTACGGGACAGTACAATAAATTATTAAAAGGAACAGGACAATAGGCACAGTGAGAGACAGTGCAGCGCAGACCAGTACACATTTGTAATCAGAGTAGAGCAAAAAGATGACACTTTCTAAAAATGCCAATGTAAACATAACATACTATGAAATAGTGTTCTATGGACATAGCAGTTATTAAAGGTAGCAGCCAGGTATAAGTGACAATAATTAAAGTGCAACTCAGGACACGTGTGTGTTTGTCAGTCCAGTCTCTGAGTATTGAGGAGTCTGATGGCTTGTGGGAAGAAGCTGTTACACAGTCTGGCCGTGAGGGCCCAAATGCTTCTGTACCTCTTGCCAGATGGCAGGAGGGTGAAGAGTTTGTGTGAGCGGTGTGTGGGGTCATCCACAATGCTGGTTGCTTTGTGGATGCAGTGTTATGTGTAAATGAAAAGAAGAAAAGAGAAGACAGCATTAGTAGGATTTGGTCATGTGCTCATGAAAGAGGTGCGTTTTTAGATGTTTCTTGAAAGAAGCTAGAGAATCAGCTGCTCAGGTGGAGTTTGGAAGGTTGTTCCACCAGTGAGGAATGGTGGAAGTGAAAGATAAAGCGATTCTGTGCATCTGTGAGATGGTACCACATGGCGCCATTCATCTGCCGATTTACAAGCTTCTGGAGGGCACATAGACTCAAGTAGTGAGTGTAGATCAGGGAAGTGCCATCCATATAAGCAAGGTAAGCAGTGCTTACCTAACAGAAACGTGAAAAAAAAATTACACTATGAAATATTTAAATATAATTGTTAATATTTACTACTTTTTTCATTCAAATTCGTGATCATTCACCTCAGTTGAGCAGCACAGATAGTTATTAATTTATTCGCTTTGGTGCCACCCTCAGGTATAAGCACTTTATGTTATGCTTTCTCTGATTCAAAGCATTGTTTACCTCCCTTTCATTCAAAACTGTAAGTTCATTCATATTGAATCATGCCCACTACTACAAATGGCCAAGGTGAGCATGCTTACCAAAATGAGTAAGCCAATCAGATGCTCCTTCCTTCAGTTACGCTCTCTGATTTTTTTTTTACGTCAGCACGTTTAAGTTCACCTAATGTGTTATTAAGCGTTTAAATGGATAAAGTGTAAGCATCGGTGACCTATGGGGATTTCGCAAAGTTTATTTCAATAGAATTGATAAAGAGAGGCTATCAAAACTTCAACAAGCAGGCGACGTTTACAACAAAGTGAAGATGTTCCCCTACCCCCATACAGGACAGGACTCAACCTGTGGTGGTGGGGTGGTGGAGGTTGCCATGTTAGCACACTGAAACAGCAATGTGATAGATTGTGAGCAGACATATAAGCAATGGCTTCCATGTGATTGACTGGGAATTACCCAGCTAATGGTGCGATGATGTACAGCTGCTAGTCTTCCCTCTAGACCTATGCTGCACTTACATTTCCTAATGTTCTGCCTAATATATTGTTCCACAAAAAGGTCAGCCTTAAATTTTCATTTTGAGTGAACTATCCTTTATATAAATTAATCAAAACCTCCCTCCATCAGAGGTCTGGACTCAACAGTAAACACAGAAATGCTGTGTCTCTCCCTTAATTCTCTCCATGTCTTCTTCAGTCAGTTGAGTCAGTCTACTTTCGCTCTCCTCAGTCTTATAGCACTGCTGTCCTTTGAGCCTCTTACTTTGTCCTTATCCCACCCTGAAACAAACACACATATGCGCCTGTTCACTCTTACGAAGAGAAAATCCACCAGCTTGACAGTCTATTCTTCCTTTTTATTGCTCCTTCTGATCCTGTCCCTTTGCATTTTCACCAAATGCGCTCACTCTGTAACACACACACATTTTTAAGCTGTTTTGGAAGGTGTAATTTCCACTAACTGTCCTTTATGAAAACATGGGTCATTAATGCTATTTACACAAAACCCTCATAGACATTCACACCAGACCATGTGTTTTGACATATCTGCTCTCAGACATTGACAAGGCCTGCCCTAAGGTGCAGCACAAACATCTGTTTCAAATCCAGATTCATCACAAATACACATACGGATGGAGCATGGATGAACGGATGGAAGCGTGATCATCGCAGGCCTTGGTCTGTGTTCATAGGATGCTGACTTACCTCACAACAGAATGCAATTCACTCTCTGCCCACTCACACATAAACACCATGCAATTAAAACTCCAGAGAAGCTGTCATACAACAGTTGTGATTTTCCAAATAACAGACCAACAGATTTTGTCAGGATATAAAAGGCAGGCTTCAAATGCAGGTGTGGTCAGTTATTGGTGAATATTTGATGCCGTTTTAACACTTTGGGGCTGGTACATTGTAAATATGTGATAAGTTGTGAAGATGAAAGTCTCATACCAGTGTGAAACATTGTTCTTTGTGTCTATGAATGATGTAACCTACCCTGCTGTGCCAACAGATTTAAATGAGAGCATTTCAGCTATACAGCTTTTTCAGCATTCCCTTTAGCTGAGTACACAAACATGATGATTCCTTATTCATGACGTCTGTGAACACTCTCTAGAGCCATGATACTTTGAGATTCATGATTTTATGTTGGCATGTAAGGTACAAACTGCAGTAAACACATATAAAGCACACCACTAATATATACAAAACAAAAAACACTAGCACTCTTCCTTGTTTTGAACTTTTTATTGAACATTGGTCCTTACAGAAAAGGCTATTCATTGCTTGCTCGAGATGAAGTTAAGTAGTAGATCAACTGATGGTTTCTATGATACTTTGTGACATTCATTCTTTCTCTTCTGCTCTCTCTATCATTCACACACTCACACAAATATTGACACCAACATTAATTGAGTCAGATGACATTTCCTCTATCCATCCCTTCCTCTCATAGCCAGATTATGCTGCCGTGGAAACAGGGTGAGATGGTAAGGGAGAGAGAAACAGGGAGACAGAATGCGTCTGAAATTACAGCAAGTTAATGTTGGTTTTTCATCTTCTCTCTGTCTCCTACCTTTGAAGTTCATCAGTATGAAAATGGAACTTCATTTTCAAAATTCTTTATTTTTTTTCACATGGCATGAAACTCAATATGATTACAGGGTTCTTCACCATAGCGATTATTGTTTGTGTTGCTGAATTGTATTGATAAGAAATGCTGCTGTTGATTCTACGTCTTATTTTATATTACTCCACTGAAAGTCCCCTTAACAGTCAACAGGGAGTGTTAAAATAAATATTAAGAAACACTATAAATGTCTAATCTACACTTTTATTACATAAGCTTTACTTAATAGAAAAAAAAATGTACTACACCTTCCAATAGTGAGTGAATAGAGTTTGACAGTTACCTCCACTTTCAGCCATCTTGGTTCTGGAAATGTAAGCGCAACATAGTTATAGTGGGAAGACTAGCAGCTGTACATCATCGCACCATTAGCTGGGTAATTCCCAGCCAATCACATGGAAGCCATTGCTTATAAGTCTGCTCACAATCTATCATATTGCTGTTTCAGTGTGCTAACATGGCAACCTCCATCGCCCCACCACCAACAGTTGAGTCCCGTCCTGCATGGGGTAGACTCCTCTCTTTGTGCTTGCTCTCCGTCAGGATATGACGGTTCCGAGTACAACTTATTTTGACTGCCAGACAGGGCTTACACCAAAGAGAGACATTACTTTTCTGTTTTATATTCATCAAATAAATGTCATCTTAAATTTCACTCAAATCTCAAAAGTATATTTCCCATTAATTTTTTCCATAGGGTTTTCATAAATTTCTTCATGAAAGTCATGAACCAACCCAACCAGCTCCAAGGTGAATCACAACTTTACAAACTTTAATTTGAAGCAATAATTTATATGAAAATCAGACCAAAAGACAAAGGCAAAAGACTGCGTTCTTGCCATCTTTCATGATGGCATGAACTACAATCCCACGAAGCATTGCAAATGATGTAATCGAATTAAAAAATATATATTAAACATGATATTTTATAATGAAGTTGAAATAATGTAGAGTGATGGCTTCAATAGAAGCATGTACCATCTGTTTACAACATCGTAGCTCATGGTAGGTCTGTATTGAAAGATTTATTAGTTATCGTTTACAGAATTGATTCCCTTATTTATACATTTCTTCTGATTCTTGGGAGGACAAACAAAGTGAGAATTCCAGAACCTGACTTTTACTCATATAGATGCTCATAGACGGAGATGCACTAACCCCCCAGGGTTGTCGTCTGAATTAGACAACACCAACCCTAACATCGTGAGAGCTCACACATTTAAAACAACTAAACTGTTTTACAAACGAATCGGCCTGTAGCGTTATTGCTAACCTTCACTGAGTATTCCTGGAGTTTCATGGGCCATACGCATGAGACACCTGTTAGTACGCACAATAGAATCTAATTAAAGCCTGTTGAAATCCAGTTATCGAGTTCACTGAGGTCAAATTAAGCTCAGCTAAACCAGCAGAATCCCAAGTAGAATTATTATCTTATTAAAGCTAGGATATAGTTCCATGGATTTGGCTCTCAAGATTTTTACAGCTAAAAGAATTATCAGGCCACTAGCAATGTGTCATTATGGTAATGGGCCATATGTTAAGAGGAAAAACCAAATAAGCGAAAAGACTTGGTATTAATGGAAGCACAAACATTTAATGCGAGATTAGCGTGGCCTTGTTTCATAGCTCAGTGAGTCGGGACTGAGAGTTTGAAGACATGCATAATGCATACAGTATGTGTGTGTGTGTGTGTGTGTGTGTTAATTGTATTTGCAATCATCAAACACACACATACTGTATGCATTATGCATACAGTATGTGAGTGTGTGTGTGTGTGTGTGTGTGTGTGTGTGTGTGTGTGTTTGTTTCCTTCTAAAAACTTTCACTATTCATAACATACCAGAGGATGATTGCAAATACAATTAACAAACAAATTTCACAGTCAGACAGCAGTAACATTCTATCATAGTGTTAAAGGTATATTTCACACACAAATAAAAACTCCAGACAAATATGTCTTTCACAAAAGGAGAACGTTTGAAAAATAAACTGGTCGTGTTTTCCATGCAATTATAAAGAATGTGGAATTGATCTTTTGAACTTTAAAAATGAGGCAAATGTATTATTGATGTAGTCCATACAGTATGACTTGTGCATTATATACTGTACATAATTCTGCTGAAGCCACACGATAACATTGTGTCAAAAACAGACTGAAATTTCCATTATTATTCACTGAAAATCTTGACATTTGTCCAGGCTGTCCTGATGTGACAATGTTCACGTCACTGTTTTGAGTCAGATATTTTCAATAAATCAGTTGGAACCAGTCTGAATTATTTGCTCACGAATCTGTCTGATCCAGACCTTGATTCCCAAAAGCATTGTAAGCTTAAGTAGATTGTAGAATCCACTTTACGATTCATCTTAGTCTAAGTAGTATTTGAAAATGCTAGTAGATTTATGGACGCTCTGGAGCTGGTTCTCTAGTTCAAATCAATGAATGAATTATCCAGTTGCAGCAGTTTCCAGCTCAACAGATTCAGTTAGATTTTCATTGAATAACAACTAAAATTCCCATCTGTTCATCATATAATGGCATTTAATGATTTAAGAAGACTTGGAATAAAGCACACATGCCAAAAGGGAAAGTTTAAATAAACTTTAAAAACTCCTTAAACGTTTCTCAGTTGATCACTTTTTCCTTGGAAAAAAAATCCAAGACACAAAGCTCTGCACACAGGAGTAACAGATTCTAGAAGACCCTTTTAATCAAGCATACACACACACAGCATACACACACAAAGTGGCACACAGGTGGTTTATCTTGCACCCCTCTCCACCCATTCATTGCGTTTAATCACATGGCCTTACAGCCAAGTATACAATCAATACTCATCACCTGTCAACACATACACACACAATTCAGGGACGGAGGATTATGTACAGCACTAGAAAATGAGAGCTTCCAAAGCTTTAGGAGAGATAGAGAAGTAAAGCAGGTGGACAAAATGACAAAAAGCTGTGCCATTGGTTAACAAAGTAAGTCAGTCACAGGCTGCAATAAGAGAGTGTAAATTATCTCCAAGAGGGAGAATACGAATGAAAGAGGATAGAGATGAAGGTGTAATAGAGAGATTGAAGAGGGAGTTAGTGTGGAAAGTTAGAAAGAGCAGGAGGGTGGATGAGTGGGTGGAGATGGAGGATTCTATATATAACTGCAGGGTTATGGAATAAAAGTGAGTGATCACACCGCTGTGTTTGATTACTTAACTCATAGCGCCATGGTAACCAACTAAACCGCACATTAAAAGCACATTTAAATGTGCACACACATAAAAGTTTTAAGTGGTAGAGCTAAAGTGTGTGATTTTTTTGCGATTACAATACCTTTTCCTATCCTAGCTTAATATGCAGAGGCAATTATAATGCCTTACTAAGGCAAAATGCATCAACTTTGCAAACAAAGAAACTGAGAAACATGGCTTGATTGTCCAGTCAAATGTGGATTATCAAATTTTCTGTTTTCTCTATATTTGATCATAGATTAGCAAAACCTGTCTGTCACAGCACAGAGCATAGTCTAAAGGCCTTTTTACAGTGTATATGATGCAAAAAGGGAAACTAATTGCTGACAATTGGCCCCTTCACACAAAAAGTGACACTACTCGCCGTTAGCATATTCATGCTCATATTTTGATTGGTCAGGGCATTTCATGCAGAGCAATTAATAAATTAGCAACATACTCACCATAAAATACCATTTTAAAAACTTGCTTTGTCGCCATGCAAATGTTCACTCCCGGTGTGAAAGCAAGGCTCCATAGGAATCTATTGTTGAATTCAAAAACTTAAAATTCACATTGGTCATAACAGACTTTTGACAAAATGTTTTGCCATTTGCTGAAAAGTGTAAACACCTTGACTTTCTGGTGCTATCAAAACATTCCTCTTGTTGTTTGAGCATCCTGACCAGCCCGACACAGCAACACTGGCTCAACCAGTGGCATGAATTTGGGGCGGGACTCTTTCTGTCCGACCAATGGAAGACAGGGCAGTGTTTTTACAAAACCTGTTTGAAAAAAATCATTATTATTTTTGCATTTACATTTGGTGCAGAAATGACACACTTCAGCTTTAACCAATTCAAGAGGGTTCTTATGAAGCTTGTGCCAAAATTACTCTGTAAAAGGGAAAAAAGCAGCATTGTGCAAGTATCTCTTTGTTCGCCACGCGTCCAAACACGGAAAAAAAATAACATAGACCTCATAGTGCAGAAAATCTCTCAGCCTTTACACATAAAAAAGAAGAGAAAGAGCCTTCCTCCCCCACCAGACTGCTACCCCTCTCACTCTTTTCCCTTACCAGAGAATATTTATCTAAGTATCTACAGCAGATTCAACTTGCAGAAAATGTGTTTATTTGTGTGTGTGTGGGGGGGGGGGGGGGGGGGGCATACTCTACATGTGTTAAAGTGTGTGATTGTGTGTTTACTCATCCTGTGTAATCAGCTGGAAGCGAATAAAAGCAGAGTAGTGATGCTCTGTGGGAACAGCAGGAAGGGGTCACAGAGAGGATCCGATGCTTCTTTGTTTGTTAGTCTCTGGTGAGAGATGCTAAACAATAAACAACCTATGTCTGAGCAAATGCCACGCTTCAGCCCCAGCTGAAGACAGCTATTCTTGAACAGCCTGTAGAGGCAGGTAGCCAGTACTGAGAAATATGCAAAGAATAAAACACACCCAAAGGCAGGCGGTGAATGATTCCAAGAAAAAACTCTGAGATATACTGTACGTAGCGCGTAAAAAAACATCTGTGGAAATGCTGGGTTCGCTCTGTTTTTAATATATACCACACACTTAAGAATGCCAATACAAAGGTGATTTTCTTTTATAAAGAATATACTTTCTTCTTTTTTCCATATAATGAAAGTGAATGGAAACTTGGTCTGTCTTCAAAATGCTCCTAAAATGACATAAAAATAAATAATATTATATGAACCATACACTTTATTCCAAGTGTAGCAAGGTAAGCAGAAGAAGGGGAGGTGGATTGTGAAGAAACTACCAATCCCATTACAGATTGCTGATAGGGTAGCCCAATTTAAAGGACAGGCAATATGGAAAGGCAGCCAGGGTCCTTGTAGCACCAGTTAGCCGTTTGGGACTGGGTGTCCTGTGGTGTACTCTTTCTCAATTGAAGGTAAACTGGTATCTTTTTGGTGTACTATTACAATGGATTTTTGTAATAGCTTGTTTTATTGTACTGATGCAGTATAGATTTAATTATTTTAAGATTATTGGGGGTATTTGAATCCATTAAGGTATCATGTGGGTATGAGTTGGTAATATGGTTACTTTGTTTTAGAACTGTTTGCCTGATGGAGTGAATTCAGGACCACCATGTATTTGTCTGGTTGTGCACCTTAAAGGTATGGTTATTAATTTTGAGTTTGTTTGTTTGTTATTTGGATGTGACTGACACTCATGAAAAATATTATATTTTGTTATAGGGTGTTGGATGTTAATTGCTAGTTGCTGTTCTCTTATATTGTTTTTTTTTTTTTGTCTTATGTTTGTTTGGTTTTATGTGACAATTGTGAAATTGACTGCTCCCTGACTTGGTGGTAATTAATTTCCTAGCCAGCTTATGTATGTTTGTTTCTTTTTTTTGTTTAATGTATTGGTTGATTTGTTGCTGGCTAGTGGATTATTATTATTATTATTATTATTATTATTATTATTATTATTATTATTTTTTTATTATTTATTTATTTAAATTGTGTATTTAATTTAAACTGCTTCTTACTCTTGATTGGGCTGCAGGGGGTAGTTTCCCATCGTGGTCGGTGGAGAACTGGGAGTACAATTTAATAGAGCCCTTATGGGTCTTGTGGGTTGATTTGTGTGGTTACTAATTGTGAACGTGTACCACATAATCATGTTTATAGTGAAGGGCTTATGGGGGGTTTTCTGTGGTTTTCACATGAAGTGCAGTGAAGTGTCCCCTGTATAGGTAGCTCAGGTTTCTTTGTATTCCTAGTTGGACAAATTGAGAAATTGCTGCCCCTGTCAGCTGAATTAATTCATGCCCTGAATAATTTTACGGTATTGTTTAATAAAGAATTTTGTATTTTTTTTTTTTTTACAATTTGTTGTCTATGATAGATTTATTTTAATTTTTTTTCTTTTGTGGCCCTAGCGGGTGTCACACAAGTCTTCTGAAGCCTTACAACAACTTTGTGTGAAGAACAGATGGAAATTTCAGTCCTTATTCACTGATAATCTTCCTCTCTGACAAAGCTCTAAACTGGACAAAATGGAGGGTCACCACTCTATGTGCGTCTTATGGCACCATAATTGAGAGCTAAAGCAGAAAGACTTTTGCACATTTTGTATATTAAACTTATTTATTTTTTTTTAACCTGTTTTACAGCTGTACTGGTGCTAACCAAGAAACCAATTTGCTAATCTGAACAACCTAGAACAACCATATCATACTGTATGATTTGAATGTGCAATTATACTTATAGTACTTCTCAGGAACCTCAACTGATTCCATTACCTCTGAACTGTTTTCAACATTAATTTAGTGTGGTGGGGTAAATTAAATCAGATGACTGACTGATGGCAAACAGTGGATGTATTTAAAGCCATGTCAACACCATGGTAGCTCTACTATGATGAGCAATTTGGCTTTAAACTTGAAGCTTAGGCTAGTACATCAAAGTGCAGTAATACCATCAGACATTGAGGTAGGGTGTTCTTAATAAGTCTCTAACAGGGAATGATTAAGTGCTCGTGGTCTACGTCACTTTCATTTAAAAAAAACATACCTCTTAATTACACCATTTATCTCTGACCAAATTAATTCACTCATGATGTTACAAGTCACATGATGAGGAGTAATGAAGCCTGCAAGCGAAGCGGCCATTTTAATCTCTAAGAGAGTGGAAACAATGATGTGCCAGATTAGCCTCAATATGAGGGGAAACTGTGATGGTGGGCCATAGAAATGGAGGATGAAAGGATGGGTGTGAGAGGCACAGGGGAAAAAAGAGAGAAAGACTTTAAAATGGTTACTTAGATGACTCACACGAAAAATGTAAACCAGCCTAAGGTTGTTTGCAGTTCCAAGCTGGTGTTAAACTGGTTTAGCTCATTGGCCAGCAAGTCTATAGCCTGACAGGCTGACAAGTGCTAAAAACACTCTGAAACCAGAAAAACAGGATCGTCTACTCATCTTGGCTAGGCTGGGAGACCAGATAACCACCTAAGTTTTGTTTAAGCGTTTTTTTTTTTGTTAAGGAGACTTAACATTAGTTGTGTACGCCACATTTTGTTGTTCATAAGCTTATCAGGCTGTTTCAAAGCTGATGTGGACCAAGTTAGCAATCCATCCAATTTCAGTCAGTTAAAGATGACATGCACCTAGTGTACACAACATAAAGATAACGTGATGGGGATGCACAGAGGAAGCAATGAGTAAATTGAGATAATGAGAGCCAGAGGGGTGTTTAGAGTGAAGGTCTTCAGTTTGTGTTTTAGGCAAAAGGCTGCATAGATACTAACATTTCATCAGATCAAAATATGCCAGTTAAAATAAATTAACTGTCCTACTTTACGCTAATAGAAAGAGAAAGAAAGAGGGAGAGATGCCCTGACTCATGCCATATATGGTAAAGGACTCGATGTACTGTTGTCCAGCAAAATGTTTCCCTTAGAATAAAGCTTCTCTCAACACTGCCCAGCTAAAAGCTCTTCAAATCAACCCTACTTAGAGTACTGAGGAGTTATTACAGGAGTGTGTTGGTATTTAAAGGAAAAGTTCAACAAAAAATTCTGTCATAATTTACTCCACGTTATTCTTCTATGGAACACAAAAGGTGAATTTTTGAAGGATATCTTTGTCTACTCTTTTCCATATACTAATATATATATATATATATATATATATAGACTCACATACCGTATAAGTCTATGTACATCTAGATATGTCTTTTCCATATAATCAAAGGGAACAAGGACCACAAACGCACCTTTAAGCTGGTCCATATGACCCACGCACTTCTGAAGTCATACGACATGACGTAAATGTGAGAGCAGCGTAGTTCTAGCGGGAAGACTAGCAGCTGTACATCATCACACTATTAGCTGGGTAATTCCTAGCCAATCGCAGGTAAGCCATTGCTTTATAAGTCTGCTCACAATCTATCACATTGTGCTGTTTCAGTGCGCTAACACGGCAACCTCCACCACCCCACCACCACCAGTTGAGCCCAGTCCCGCACGGGGGTAGGCTCCTCGCCCCTGCCTCCTATCTCCGGCAGGATATGATGGTTCCGAGTACAACTCCCTCGGACCGCCAGACGGGGCCTATGCCAAAGAGAGACATTACTTTTCTGTTCTACATTCATCAAATAAATGGCATCTTAAACCTCACTCAAGCCTGCGTGTCTTCCCAATAGAAATATATATATATATATATATATATATATATATACACACACATACAATATACATACATACACTCACCTAAAGGATTATTAGGAACACCATACTAATACTGTGTTTGACCCCCTTTCGCCTTCAGAACTGCCTTAATTCTACGTGGCATTGATTCAACAATGTGCTGAAAGCATTCTTTAGAAATGTTGGCCCATATTGATAGGATAGCATCTTGCAGTTGATGGAGATTTGTGGGATGCACATCCAGGGCACGAAGCTCCCGTTCCACCACATCCCAAAGATGCTCTATTGGGTTGAGATCTGGTGACTGTGGGGGCCATTTTAGTACAGTGAACTCATTGTCATGTTCAAGAAACCAATTTGAAATGATTCGAGCTTTGTGACATGGTGCATTATCCTGCTGGAATTAGCCATCAGAGGATGGGTACATGGTGGCCATAAAGGGATGGACATGGTCAGAAACAATGCTCAGGTAGGCCGTGGCTTTTAAACGATGCCCAATTGGCACTAAGGGGCCTAAAGTGTGCCAAGAAAACATCCCCCACACCATTACACCACCACCAGCAGCCTGCACAGTGGTAACAAGGCATGATGGATCCATGTTCTCATTCTGTTTACGCCAAATTCTGACTCTACCATCTGAATGTCTCAACAGAAATCGAGACTCATCAGACCAGGCAACATTTTTCCAGTCTTCAACTGTCCAATTTTGGTGAGCTCTTGCAAATTGTAGCCTCTTTTTCCTATTTGTAGTGGAGATGAGTGGTACCCGGTGGTGTCTTCTGCTGTTGTAGCCCATCCGCCTCAAGGTTGTGCGTGTTGTGGCTTCACAAATGCTTTGCTGCATACCTCGGTTGTAACGAATGGTTATTTCAGTCAAAGCTGCTCTTCTATCAGCTTGAATCAGTCGGCCCATTCTCCTCTGACCTCTAGCATCAACAAGGCATTTTCGCCCACAGGACTGCCGCATACTGGATGTTTTTCCCTTTTCACACCATTCTTTGTAAACCCTAGAAATGGTTGTGCGTGAAAATCCCAGTAACTGAGCAGATTGTAAAATACTCAGACCGGCCCGTCTGGCACCAACAACCATGCCACGCTTAAATCACCTTTCTTTCCCATTCTGACATTCAGTTTGGAGTTCAGGAGATTGTCTTGACCAGGACCACACCCCTAAATGCATTGAAGCAACTGCCATGTGATTGGTTGATTAGATAATTGCATTAATGAGAATTTGAACAGGTGTTCCTAATAATCCTTTAGGTGAGTGTATATACACTAAATGCATTATAATTCTGTATAAATATCTAGAATTGTAGATATGTTTATGTATATATGCCAAATCTTCAAGATTTATCGACGCACTACTGACACATTATCGCCTCACAGCTTGAGTATTTGTTGTTCTCATGATGGTTCATTAATCATGACAAATCATGAGAATCATGAGAAATACAAAGTCTGTTTTACTATGCCTTCAGAAGTTGTCAAAAACTAGAGTGTTCCACGTAATCCACTTTTATTCCTTGGTTTGAAATTTTGTGTAATTTCCAGCTTTAACAGAAAAAAATTTGACTTATGACAGAGAAAGAAAAAAAGCAAAGATGGTGAAAACAGATAAATGGATTTCAGAGAGCCCTAGAACTGATTACATGGAATAAGATACACTTCAGCTTCTTCAAGTGGAAATAAATAAAGCTGGGCTGGAGAGAGAAGGATAGAACTACAGAGAGATATCAGAGTCAAGGGGGTCAAAACCACAAGAGCAGAAATAAAACTCTAGTGGATGTGATGAAGCCTGTAGTGGGGAAACAAATGAGAGAGATAGAAATAACTACATGAATGTATAGAGACACTCCTTTGTTTGAGAAATGTATGTTGACAGAGAAAGAGAGAGAGAGAGAGAGAGAGAGACAAATGAAAGGGTAGAGTTGACTCGCTGTTTGAGTACGGTATACTGACACTACATCAAACCCTCAGACAGAAGTGACATTGGCATGTACAGAAGCCACAGAATAAAGTACAGCGCGTGGATGTGTTTTTGTGCGTGTTTGACGAAGTTAAAAGCAAGTTTTTACTCTTCTTTCCTGTTGCGTTCCATCTTGCTATCAACTTTCACACAGATTCCATGTCTTTTTTGGAAGCAACCAATTTAAAACTTTTAAACTGTGTGTGTGTATGATCTCCTCCGCTATAGTTTTGAAATGGCAAATCAACAATTTGACACCAAATGCTGAATCTCATATTGGCCCGTTTCAGTGACATCACTATTTCTCAGCAGCTGCCATATTTGTGGCCATCACCTGGTGGAAATACTGGCGGTGGACGGAAAAAGACCCGTAAAACGATATCGCGTAAAACATTAAAAAAATATTTTGATCTATGCCGTCCCAGGAAAAGTGTATACAGGTCTGATGTCAGCACAAATATTCCCAAATTTGACATTTGTGGACATTGAAATGTATTTTATCCATGATACATCTCCATACACCGGTGAGTCTTCTCATAATTAAATAAATATTTTTCTCCAAAAAACATTTGCCACAATTATTGGCACTCCTAGAAATTCTTGTGAGTAAAATATACCTGAAGTATATTCCCATTCATATTATAATTTTTTAGTACACTTGGGTGACTAGAAACAATAAATTGTTCAGCCATGACTACCTGTTTTACAGTAGTATAAATATGAGGTAACATACATTACAAATTCACATAGTTGTCCATCACAATGGGTAAGACCTAAGAATATAGTTATGATGTGCAACAAAAGGTTGTTGAGCTTCACAAAATGAGAAGTGGCTATAAGAAAATAGCCAAAGCATTGAAAATGTTCATTTCCATCATCAGGGCAATAATTAAGAAGTTCCAATCAACTGGTGATGTTAAGAATCGGCCTGGAAGAAAACGTGCGTCTATATTGTTTCCATGCATAGTGAGGAAGAATCTCAAAAGAATCTCCAAGGATCACAGCTGGAGAATTGCAGAAATTAGTTGGGTCTTGGTGTCAAAAAGTCTCTAAAACTTCAATCAAAAATCACCAACATCACCACAAGTTGTTTGGGAGGTTTTCAAGAAAAAAGTCTCTTCTCTCGTCCAACAAAAAACTCAAGCATCTTCAGAAAGCTTAAAATGGGCCATGGTTGAATCTTCCAGCAGGACAATGATCCAAAATCAACATAAAAATGGTTCACTGACCACAAAGTCAAGGTTCTGTCATGGCCATCCCAGTTCCCTGACCTGAACCCCATAGAAAATCTGACTTGACTTGTGGGTAAACTGAAGAGGAGAGTCCACCAGCGTTTTCCTGGTAATTTGAAGGATCTGGAGAGATTCTGTATGGAGGAATGGTCTCAGATTCCTTGCAATGTGTTCTCCAACCTCATTACACATTATAGGAGAAGACTTTGTTAAGAGTTGTTATCTTGGCAAAGGGAGGTTGCAGAAAGTGTTGAAAAAACAGTGCCAATAATTGCGCCACACATATATTTGACAAAAAATAGTTTTTGCTCAAACTTGTGTTGTGTTTGCAATTGTTTGATATCCATTAGAGGACAGATTTTTTTGTGAATATTTTGAATGAAATATATATAAAAAAAATCAACGCACATTTTTTACACTTCATCTTTACAAAGGCAAGTGGAGGGCACTGTATGCATCTTATGATGCTAAATTTGATTTGAAATCTACAACAGAGGGGAAGATTTCAGTGAATAATGACTTAAATATGTTTCAACACAATGGTAAGTAAAAAATGCTTGGGTGAACTATATACCATTAAGCTCCCCATATTACTTTTTGCTCTCTCTTTCTGTTGGATTGGATTAGGGGTTATAATCTATAATTCGTAAAGTATAAAAATCATTATGTCTATGGAGAATCCTCATAAGGATAGCCATGTGTGTGTGTGGGCATGTTTATGTGGTTTACGAGGACAATTTTTTAGGTTACAAACTGGTAATTGCAAGGGTATAAATGATATAAATGTGGTTTAAGAGGACATTTCTAGTGTCCCCATAATTTAAATAGCTTATAAAACATATTAAACGATGTTTTATTGAAAATGTAAAAATGCAGATAGTTTTGTGTGAGGGTTAGATTTAGGGGTTGTGTTAGGTTTAGGGGATGGTATCTATTGTACAGTATAAAAATAATTATGTCTATGGAATGTCCTCATAATGAAAGGTAGATCAAAATGTGTGTGTGTGTGTGTGTGTGTGTGTGTGTGTGTGTATGTGTTAAAGGATTAGCTTAAGTACTATGTAACTAAATGTTCCAGTAGTGTAGGTTTTTGAATAAGTATAATCTGTGCGTCCTCCGAGATAGCTCCGAGATGCCTGCAATTTCAAAAACTCTCATTCATAAACTGCTCAAATATTTCCACAGCACTTTTCCACTTTGGCTGAAGCAAGCAAAAGTATGAAAAATAGTTCCAAAAGGTTTAAAGTGAACATTGTTTGAGTCTGAAGTTAGCATGTTCTCAAGCTGGTAGCTCTGGCACTGTGAAAGACGTAATCGCATCACAGTTACTCACAAATTTAAAGCATCTTCCTACAGAGGCATCTCACACTTTCACCCATATGAGCACTTGTTTATGTGCACTTTATTCAAGAAGAATACACTGATCAAACGTGTCCTCCCAAACAGCTATTTCATATGCAGCAAACATCTTTAGAAAGTAAGATTCATTTTAGTGCATCGGTTAGTTTGAATGTTTCATGCATATGAAGCTCTCTTAAACCATCCTCTCCCTCTCATATGAAGTATGAAATTAATTGAACTTAAAATTAAGTTGTAATGTGTAATTATCTATCGAAGTGGATTTTCAGGTTATAGAGATGTCAAAAGCTATCAATGAGTATTTTAAAGTGTTCAGGGGGTGTCATCCCAACTGAAAGCAGCACGGGAAGATTTTAAAACAAAAGTACTTCATTCATAAACACACAAGATCCTATCTTCATGCTGTGGACGTATTGATATGCCTCTGTGCTCACAAAACTCTAGTCATTAAAGGGTTCATGAAATGGAGAACCAAATTTTCCTTGATATTTAGACATTTAAGAGGTAACTGTACTATAAAAAAAATTCTGTAAATTTCAGAAGTCAAAACTTCCTTCCCATTCTAAAAGGATCATTTATAGTTGCCACCCTGCTGAAACGTCTCATTCTCAAATCTGTATGTACTTGACATCATGACACATTGCTCATTTGTATTTACACATCCCACAGCATGCGTCAGCGTCATGGCGCACAATTCAAGTCAAACCTAAGGGGACCAATCTGGACTATTTTTGATTATCTTTTAATATAGTCATGCACTAGACAGACATCTTTGTCTGTATATCTTGTGCCACCTTTAAGTGATGCGGTGTCAATTTAGGAGAAGCAATTTTCTTTCATTCAGCTGCTGCCTTTGTTTCTTTGAGTACAAACATGTCATGCTCTCATCACCCATCTGCGCAATTTTTAACTGTTGGTTTTTGACGATGGACTTCGACCGTTTCGGTGTGTTTCTGCTAGAGTTGGGACTCAAGCCCAAGTCACAAGTCCAATTTTAATGGACTTGGACTTGTCATGGACTCAGATGCATTTTTACTCGGACTTGACTCGGACTGGAGCCTTTAAGACTCTGGATTTTTTCAGTCCAGCCGAATCAATGATATTTGTGATGCAATGAAAAAATATATATATATATAACAAAACAGAAATTAATGAACATATCTCTGTCTGCATGCAGTTGTATTAGCCCCTGAAGTCGTAGACATTGCCAGAGTTGTTTCACTGTGTTTAAGCAAACACGCACACACATATGCACAGGCACACTCATCAGTCAGCCAATACGCTTGAATGTTACTACAGGGACTACTGTATAACATCGACTACAGAGGTGGCTGGCACGATGAAAACATATAGAAGTGTATGTATCCAATGAAATAAAAACTAAACAAAGCAGTTTCACATGACACGGGACATGTCAACTGGTAAAATTGCGCGTGCCATTTGTGCAACCAAGACGGTGCTCGTTTGCATTTCATTGTGTTTAAAAACTTAAAATCAAGAACTTCATTGAGTCAAGTCAACCACATCATGTCTCTCACAGTTTACTAAAAACAGCATATTGAAATAAAAACAGTATTCATTTTTGATATTCAGACTCGGTTGTTTAAATACTCGGACTCGACTAAGGTGGACTAGAATCCAACACTACTTTCCACCTCAGTGTGCCTTTAGTATGTGTGCAAGCAATTTCACCATACTTTGGACTATGTATGTGCGTTTTTTCCAGCTCATGTCAGCATGAATTTCTTGTAAACAGATAAAATATGATTCAAGCTTTGCAAAGGAACTGTTATTGCAGGAGGGAGCAGTTGTGTATTGGGGTGGGGAGCGGTTGTAATGTTTCATTCACTGAGCAGCAAAATTGAAAAGACTTTGTGCCACTGCATATAATTCATGTTTATCATTACAAGTTACAACTTTTAAGGCTTAGATCTCATTATTTTGGTTAAATCTGATAAATACTGTAAATGACTGCAACATATTTTTCTTTTGTTTAATTGTAATGTCAACAATCTCAGGATGTAAACATTTATGAATGTTTTGGGTTTGATACAAGCTCCTTCAACAGCATTTGTGGCATAATGTCAATTACACAATGCATAACAGTTCAAATTAATGCACAGATAAATAAAAAATGATAGTCATTGCATACTCTAAAATATTTATACACTGTGTCATATCAAACATTTCAGAAATTTACCATTCTTACCTGCTCATCTGAAATGATTCTGCTATCCTCACCATGAAAAACGTAATTTCTAATTTCTATGGACACCTTTAACATCTTCACTGACTCCACATATGACTCATGTGGTATATTTAATGTTATCTAAATTCATACAACAGTTTTGTGTGGGTAACTGACCAACAGACTGAAATTGCATGTTGTGAACCACTGACAGTCAAATCATCCCCTTTACAGCAATGGGTGCACTTCATGACCCCTTTAAAAATATCTGACCACCTTCTCCTGTCATTCTCTATCATGTTATTGTTCAGGTGAGCAGCTTTTTTTAGTGTTACACCCAAACAGGGGAAGGGTTGCAACTAAATTTATACACACAAACATATACAAAAGTTTACGTTTTATTTTATATTGTGAAGAGAACTACTTAAAAATGTGGTGACAAATTAATTTTAAAAAGTAAATGTAATTTCCATTATATCATGAACTTAATGAAAATAATACAAGCTGTCCTGTTTGAAATTTCATGTCAACTACACATTTCACACAAATTATTAATGAGTTGAAACCTAAAAAAATAAGCAGAATTACACATTAAACAATAAAATGTTTGTATCATGAAAAAGTGCAATGTGTCTGCATGTGTCTGAATGTGATCTGCCAGGTCCAGTTTACCTCTGCTAGTGTCAGAAACATTTACAATTACAGTGACAGAAAAAACACCTCACAAGCATTTTCATATAGCAAAGGGTTGATGTAAACTCACGCCATCAACTCTTGGTGAAAAATACTTTCTGTGCTCCCACACGTAATCCATTTTGATCAACTCTTCTCAGTAGCTTCAACGCATACAGGAAGTTAGATAACAAAATTTGGAAGAGCAGAGCAATGAAAAGGGGTGGGTTGAATAAGGTGAATAGTGTCATTGGGGCTGAGCGCCCCTAAGATTGAAATCCCAGAATTTCTCCTTGTTTGTATTATCTATTTGTATTTATGTTTAATAAAAAGTTTCAAAACATCCCAGTAAATTAAACACTGACATGTCAAGACAAACGCGAATAACCCATCAATAATGAATAAGGTTGTTTTAAGCTATTCTTCCACAACACACACAGGGATGGATTACCGACCAGGCCAATGTGGCCAGTGCCCAGGGGCCCTTGACTGCCCGGGGGGGCCCTGGGCTTTAAGGTTGCGCAATCCATTTTTGCGATCCCACCTCTTGAAAACCCATCAACAATGAAAAGATCTTTTGGACTTAAAAATGAACCTCACCACTGCAAAATAAAAAATTAGGGGAAATGCTGAAATGTGTCACCCTATAGGTCTGGGTGAAAAGTAAGTGTTTATGAAAGTGAATAAAAGTAATTGTTGTTGTAGCGCATCCAGTATTTATTTCATGATGAAAGTGGGTGGTACTTAGCTGACAACAAGTTGACAAAATGTTTAGAAACGTGATTCTATAAGACCAGGTTACAGAATTACTTCTTCAACACTGTGCAACAGGTAGAAAATGTATGGATAAAATAGTTTAACTGTTATATTATGAATATTATTAGAGAGAGAGAGAGAGAGAGAGAGAGAGAGAGAGAGAGAGAGAGAGAGAGAGAGAGAGATCGTGTTAAAGGTGCATTACGTATTCATTAATAAAAGAACAGATCATTCACAGTTTGCTAGGGAAGAGGGACATTGAGAAAGAGAGAGAGAGAGAGAGAGAGAGAGAGAGAGAGAGAGAGAGAAATATAGATTGTCTTTACAGGATATGTAATGTTGTGCTTTTTGTTGCTCGCTCTGAATTTAATAATTTTTTTCTCATTGTTAACATATGTAAATTCCTGTGTAGCTGCTACTGCTGCAGGCCTTCAGTACTGCTTACCGTAAAAGGACAAGAGAACAAGCCAAACACACAAAGTCTCTCCTCTCACCACTCTATCTGACTCGCTCATGAAAATAATAGCAGAGTCAGAACAACACACAAACAATTTTAAAAACACACATTTACTTAGCTATCTATCTAAATGCATAGACCTGATATTAATATAGATATTGTACCGTAGATATTGTTTTAATACATTGTTCTGAATATACCCAAGGCATGTTTGGTCAGATTTAGCTAACTTTTAGGGGCATTTCCCCCCCTAAACTATAGCTATAGCTATACACACGCACACACACACACACACACACACACACTATCTAACTTTCTCTCTGTCCCTCTGTTCTGCCTTTTTCTCGGTTCATTATCATGCAGTAACATTTCGATTGATGTGTCATCATAAAATCAGAGAATCCAAAAAATCAGAATGCATTTATGTGACCAGGTGTAAACAGTGATGTGTCTCGATTGACCACATGTGATCACCCGAGACGCATCTTAAAACGAGGTGTAGAGGGGGTCTTTTTCTTTCATTCATACCCAGGTTATATCATACATGCTATTCACCCAGTGCTCTCTACAGTCTCTCTTTATCACAATTCATGCAATTCCTTTTGTTTAATATTTTATCCCCAACTCCTTCTGTTCTCCTGTTGCACTATGGTGAAGGACGGACAAGGTGAAGTAGAAGAGGAGGGCACACTAAATAAGGGGGTGCTGTTTTTTCCTTTCAAATTGATTTACTGCATCTTTCTGTTACGCCACAATTTGGAGCCATGGGGCAACAGCAGTCTACTCAATCTCAATAAATAGGGTCAGTAGAATCTGAGAAATGAGCCCTGGGAGAGAAAGAGAAATTTGAGAAATCTTATACAGCACAAAAATTATTTATTAACCCTGAAACTATCAGGGGACAAAACAGTATGTTGCAAGGAGAGGTGGAGTGGACTCAGGAATTAAATCATGATGAGTACAGGAATAGTAAAATCGACACATTGTGGTTTATTGTGACCTTATGACTGCCTGTTATATGTGTGCTGGTGATGTGTGATGAGGTCATTTACAAGGTTTCTCTTCAATAAACCCTCTAACTGTAGATGCAAATGGGATATTGCAAAGAATGTGGAGAAATGTGAGGAACAATGTAAGTGTGGAAATGAGTAAAATAAGAGGAATGACAATAAACAAATGGAGGTTTATTTTTAACAAAGTACAAAGAGTGTAAAGAGAAATGTGTGTATGTTTCATTGTATCTTTATTCCTCAGTTACAGTTTGAAGGTAAGAAAACAGCTTTTAGATTATCGAGTAAAACAGATATAATAGGTCAGTTCCAAAACCTAGTGAGCAGCCTAAGGATGCATCATTTTAAGCCAATGTGGGCATGCTCCACTTTACACTTCAGTAAGCAATTAATTAAGCAATTAATCTACTACAGAGATTTATTTTTATGTTTTGCATTGTATGCATGTTATTTTTACTGTGTAATTTTTGTGTGGACCCCAGGAAGACAATCAACCACTTCTGAAAGCTAACGGGGATCCGAATAAAAAATAAAGAATACACTTAATTATGCTGCTTCCTACGATACCTTATTTGGCACAAGTTTCCATGTAAGATGTTAGATATTTTGAAACTGTAGCTTCCCAAGCTACAAACTATATATAACTTGAATAGTAAAATTATAGTCAAGCTACTCTTTTAAAAAAGTAGTTAACTACACTAAAAGTTCCTGTGCTATCAAAAAGAAGCTAGCTACATTGAAGCTACTGAAAGAAGAAAATAATTTTAGATATAATATATATAGTAACAATGGATGATATTATTTAACTGATTTCAAAGATATCGCCTGTTAGTTAGATTTTTAACTAACTGTTAAATTCAATGGTTGACATTCGCATACTAAAATTCCCTTACTACAGTCATGGTAATGTAAGAGTCAAATCTGTGAAATCTATGAGTAACGTGTTATGTTTATATTGAAATTGTGGATTTCATGATGTTTGGAGGAAAAGGAAAAATCTTGATGAGTAAGTCCAATGGATAAGTTTGAAATTCAAGATAGAGAGTTGTGTAGTTGAGAATAAAGATGTAAAACGTTGGAAGAAGAACCCGTCCGTGTACATGGGTTTTATTTATAACTTCAAACCGTTATCACAGGATTTAAACCCCTGAACACCCACACATAAGCTTTACAGTAACTACAATATTACTTTATTAAAATCATGGTTAATTTTCATAAGGGTTAGACAAATAGGGTGACAACATTAAATTGAACATAAATATATACTTTATATGCACTAATAAAATAGAAATCTCCCTATTTGATATAACTGAATCAAAATATAGTGATAACCGCAGCAATTAACTAAGACAGAGGCTATTTTCTCTAAGTGTAAAAGGCAACTAAAGGTATCTTCTTTACACTAAGTGCAAATAGTGTTAGATGCTATTTGCACTCAAGTGTAAATAGTGGCAGATACTCTTACACTCCTGTTTAAACACTAACATACAGTATAGTGGCAGCACTGCAATATTTTTATTGTGTTTATTTGGAGTCCCACAGACATCCTACACCAATCCCTAACACTAACTTACAAAAATGAACCATGGTTTTACTATAGTAACCATAATATCACCATGGTAATTTTCTAGTAAAATTACAGTAACCACATGGTTACTATTAACTACTATTAACAACATGTTACTACAGTAAAACCATGGTTAATTTTATCTGGATCAAATCCTTCTCTCAACTCCCGACCTTCACTGTGACAAAATCACTGTAAGGAATCTCTTTTATGTATTACTATAAGTAGTATTATAGGAAATATTAAGAGTAGAGACAAGGGAAAAAGTATGTCAATGGGTTGGAATGAAACTTGGATCTCCAGCGTGACGACACATACACATACCATCATTACACCCAGAACTACTACAGCTGCATAAGGGGTGCAGTTTGTCATAAAATCTTGTGTTTCCACCAGACTATCGGAGTGCAAATAGTCACTTAGTTATCCAATCTCTTAATCCACTAAATTTCTAACCTGTTAACCAGTTTAATGTCTCTGGCCCATTGAGAAAAATTCAAATACGCCCGTCTTCATTTGATCAGCAGTTGACCCCAAGAAAAATGTTGTGGCTGTCTTGAGTTTAGTCTGAGCAGTGGTGGACAGAGTTAGTGTAAATAGCCTCTGCCAACAAGATGGGCTACTTGAAAAGTTTATAATTATTTTACCCAATGTTTGTGTGTGCAATGCTATTTTATGCTTATTAGAGCATTGTTATCTTATCAACATGCTAACGTCAAACTTTAACCGTTTTCCCAACTGAAATTTGGATGGCCCTTCCACAAGACTGTTAGCAAGGAGTACATTCATACAGTAATGCCATACTTCCTTCAAACTGCCTACATCAAGATCTCTGTCCATCATAGTGAGTAGGGCATAGGAAACGCCCAAAATGGCCTGGGAATGTTCTGCATTGAAATTTACAAAATTAACCAAATGCAGACCAAAGCAGACATTGCAAAACAGCCGGGGGACGTCCCCTGATTGCTAGGTAGGGATGATCACTTTCGATTGGAATTTGCCCTATATTGAAAGTAATTGTGAGTCAAGTCTCCCATGTGGAGTTCTTGTGAGATGTAGGCAGCTTATGAAGCATGTTCAAAATCTGTCACTTATGAGGTTCCATAATGGATAGAATGCTGCCTTTATTGGATGCTGCCTATGTAGGCAGTAGGCCGCTTACTATGATTTGAAACAAAGCTATAAAATGTGAGAGGTGCTGAGAAGTTTAGAAGTTGAAGGGAAGGAAGAAAGATAACGATAACAATGGTAGCTGAGGCATGTGATGAGAGAAGATGAGTAAGAGCAGAGACAAAGCTTATTGGAGGGGAGAAAACAGTAGAGCTTGAGATCTAAATTAGAAAATAAAGATAGGTAGCAAGAGAAGAGTTCATAATCAGTGCTTATATTAGAGAAAGATATGCCGTATTAGTGCAGAACTGTATCTTCATAAAAACACTGAAAACCTCTGAAAGATCTCAAATAAAGATCTTGCTGTAAGTCTTTTATCGACTCGGCCAGCTTTATACAGACTCAAAGTTTAGCTCATCAATCCTTACAGCTAAGTCTGTCAAAACGCCACAATCCCTTTGTACAACTGAGCACAGACATATCCAGACTCACACAGACTCAACTTACACATCTGAAACAGAACTTTTATGTGCATAAAGAGGAAAATTAAGAGATTGGAAAGAGGTGAAGAAAGATGGCTGGTGCTGATGGTCACACAATGCCTCCGGATGTGGTTGCTGCCCTCTCCGTGTCATTAAAATGAATCCACTCTGCGTGTTAATGCTTTGCGAGGATAAATAATTCAGCACAGGCACACGCTGATGGGGCAGGCTAATTTAAGAGCAGCCTGGTGGTGAGACGTCACCATCACACACATTTGCACCACTTAAATCGGATTGTCAAACCCTGCATTCGGGTCCGTAACAAGTCGTGACAACTATCACGACCTCACAAGGTAGCAAATGTCAATCAATGAGATGGACTAGAAGATGGATGCGCCCAGATGAACACCACAACCTGCTTATTAACCTGAGGTGGAAACAATCAGAACATGGTGTTCAGGAATACTCAACGCCAGTGTTTGTGACAGACGCCCAGACCGTTTAACTGCTCAAGTAATTTGATGGACAGCTAGACACACATATACACACACACACACACAAACGCACACAAATAATTTTTTAAGAACTGTGCTGTAAGATCAGAGTTTTAGGATTGGAGTGCTTTCATTTAATGTGAGACAGAGACAATAAAACAAGAGTGTGAAATGGATTAACAGCACTGTACAACAGCACTGTAAACATTGTGAGCAGATGCCAGCAAGAACAACACACCAGCTCATTTATTTTTGTTTTTTAAGAGACTTCATTATATGAAGACAGTCTCCCCTGATCTTGCAGGCTGGGTGGAGCCTCTGCAAAACCTGTAAGACTGTGGTTCAACTCCCTGACATTTACTCGAGACAAACCAAAGTAGTGCCACATATGACTCTCCTCTTTGGGGAGGAAATGACATTAATAGAGACTCACTGTGACCTGTGGACATACAGTAACATCCAATGCAACGTGTTCCAGCATACACAGGGACAGCGGCAAACACATCTGAGCATGTGCTCCTTTCACCCACTGCTTTATTTAAAAGCAAACACAGTTCATGATTATTTATTAGATGCTAATACAGGGCACTTCAAAGGACTGTCCAGTCAGAAGCTCCCAGAGACTTTACTAGCAGAACCAGTAAATTACTCCTCCCCCTGCCAGGCCCAAGCACACCTGCAGAAAAAGTTACATTAGTCCTCTCTTTGTTTACTGTAGAGTCTTAAAACAAGTACAAGGTGGTAACTGTCACACACCCACAGGCTGTATCAAATTATATAGAACTCAAGTTGATAACTAAAGGACAATGTCTGTCTGTCACCTGAAACTGTGAAAGTGCCCAATTTCCTGTGAGAAAAATTACAGTGCAGCTTAGGGGTGTCCGGGAATGTTGGGGGCATCTCGGAAAGTGTGTTCCATCTGTGAGGTCTTAGGCTTTTCTTTTGATGGTTAATCAATGAAACAGATTGCTTTGGATCAACTATGGAGCAAGGTGAGCCACCATTGGACTCTCTGTCTGACAAAAAAGCCATTAGGCATTAGTGAGCTACTTTCTGAGAAAGCATTTTAAGGCATCATATGCTTTCCATCCATGTATTTCTTTGCATATTTTAGAATTTTGCATAAAAAATACTGGATGGAAACACCAAGATGTGAATAAAAACTCCAAAATGTCTTTAAAAAAAACATATACGCTTGCTTTAAGTATATAAATTTTTTTATATTCAAAAAGAAAACATGAGCCTAATTTATGCTGGGCCGAATATATTCTTAAGAATTTATTTATTAGTATAGATGTGTCAAAAAATGTATGTGACTGCCTCAACAAGCCATGTGAACAAATAATTTGCTCAGAGAATATCATCATCGCATAGCTAATGTTGCTCTGGTTATTCAGGAATTCCCGGATTTGTGCTCCCTGCCAGATTCTTAATCACCGCCAACTGATTGGTCCTTATCCCTAAAACCAACCCTACACCCACCCCTATCTCTAACCATAGTAGAAAGTTATGTTCCTTACCCCTAAAACCCAACCCTACAACCACCCCTTAACATAAGGATACTAGTAAGTGAAAAATCGGCACGACACCAGAGCCAAAAACTGTCATCAAAATAATTTGCTAATATTACCTCCTAGAACTGGCACGCTTTCACTCCCAGGCATAAGGCATTTGCCACTGAACACTAATAGAGGTCTGTTAGAGCGTTATGTCTGCATGCTCTAAACCACAAGTAATTCATTACATTTAATGAATAAATAGTTCTGTTTTCAACTTCCATTTTCATTTCTATTTTGCACCAGTTTCCTCTGGAGTGATGTTTTTTTTCTCTTCTGTAAAATATATGGGATGAAAACGCAGCTTTTTTCACAAATTATTATTATTTTTTTTTTTTTTGATATTCTGATTTTGCACATAAGATGATCTTTATTGATCCCCAATAGGAGAAATTTAGTTTGACTCAGCAGCAGGATAAGTATGAGCAGATAAAAGAATGGATAAAACATTTCATCATGGGAGCGGGCGGTCACTCTGAGGCACATCAGGCTTGGTTGACTGCAATTCTCTGATTGGTGAAGCTTTCACTTTTGGAATATGTATAATGTAGTTGTTTACCATGAATTCCGCTATCAAACACTGTGAACGAAGTTGAAATAACGTATATAGATGGCTTTAACGAAAGCATATACGATCGTAGAACAACCTCTGAGCTAAAGGTAGGTCTGTTTTTTAAGGTTTATAAGTAATTGCTGAAAATCAATTAGTCTATGGAATACATTTATGTGATTTTTACTTCCAGAACCAGACTCTTGCGCTCTGTTGCGATCCTACTCTCTCATGCTCTTCACTGAGGAGCACTTTGTGTGGCTCACAGAGTTGAGTTCCAAATCAGTCACATCATGTATGATCTTCAGGATGCTGCCTTTGGAAGAAGACAATGAGGCAGCTCACAAGCCTTCCTTAATGGAAGATTGATTTTAATTGTGACACAACCTGATTGGTCCAGTCCTAAATGAATAAAACAGAAAATGCGGTGGAAATGAAAAGCAGAGGGTGACCAATGTATTTTCTCTGCACTTCAAAAGCACTGACATGACTCACAACTGTTTCTTTTTTCTCTTCGACATTAGGTTTTTCTTGAGGGGGAAAAAGGGTATCATTACTGTCATGAAGAAAGCTTTGAAATGGACTTTTCATTGGATCTTTTTCATTTTCTTCCAGAATTTCTTTTCTGGAAAAGGATCCCAATTTTTTGCTCTCATTTTTATATAAAAGAAAATCAGCAAATTAATTATCTTGAAGGCCATACATGGTACCAAGTATGTTTCTTTTTCACTTACATTGAGTGCACTTTTGACTTGTGCTGAGGCTCACAAAAAGAGGCTAAAGGGCTAAATGATCCCAAGTGTTCAAAACGGCTCAGAGCTTTTTTTTTTTTTCAGAGTTTTTATTGCCCTTTCTGAATCGGATCAAATTGATCACTTCTTGTACCCCTGAAGAGTCCATCAATGCTCCAACAAAGCAAAGAAGCTGTGAAAAATACTGTGAGTGTGTTAGTCACACAAGCACACATACAAATTCTTGTTAGAACATTTCACTTATGAATCAGTGATCTACAATCAATATTTAACATTAGTGTGTATACATTAAATGGGTATAGTTTTTAGTGAATGTGCTTTTTCCACTGCACTCCCAGAAATGGTGAATTATTTTCACTTTGTTGACTTGTTGCTGGGCTCCATCCTATGATGTTTGTTCTCCTCACTGTTCACGCACATGCACATCCCTCAAAAAACCTGTTAGAATATCGCTTGTGTTTACATGGCCACAGAAGACTCTTTCTCTGGGAGAAACCTGGGTGTGTTAAACCACTTTCTCTTAATCCCTGAAATGGCATAATGAAATCGGCATTCCTGTTTACAAGCCATTTCAGAACACCGCTTACTGCAAAAAAAACCTGGAATAAACAGTTTTCTTAAGTGCATGTAAATGTGGCGGAATCCAACTGCAGGAAGCCTACAAGCAATAAATCACTGTCTGTGTGAACAGGGTTTATGACTCCTGGTGATGTGAGGAGCAAAGACGAGACGAGACGAAAAGAGAGGAGAACAGAACAGAACATAACTACACTATGCTCCATGCAGTTAAGTTCCATTGATCATCTCTTCATTGCTGCCAAAACCAGCTCTGTAAGGGATCTCTGTGACATTAAAATAAAGCTGTTTTTCATTCCACTGTTGAACCCTCCTTATGTCCTCTGTGTGACAATAACAGTTTTATTTCCTCAGATGGCCTTTTCCAATTTTACTGAATATTACTAGGTGGTTCTCCAAACAAGCAGAAATAAAACAGGTTATTTCTTGGCTTACACTGAAGGATATTCTCACAGAATTTTATATTTTTGCTTTTTGGCACAATTACATAGACATGTATCAGTCCAGGCAGGCCCTTAGACACGGATTATGAAAGCCCAATAGCTTTGCTTTTTATTCCAAGTAGGCTACCAATATCATTCCCATTAATCTTTTCTCTCTGCACACAATCTGATGAGACCAGCATGATTTTCCCATTGTATTTTATCTCTCTGCTACTACTGAGCAATGTGTGAGCTAATGTGACCTAACAAATAACAATTGACAGTGTATTACTGGAGAGGAATGAGGATATTAAGGAACTGCTTCCTATTCTTAACAAATCTGTGAAGACTTAATGTTAAAATGTAATGTAATGTAAAAGCGGAAACTCTTGTAATGCTTTTGGACACCAGTGCCTCTCCCAATATTCACAGCCCAGATAGTAACAAGAGTCCACTGCAATGGCAACAGTGGAGGCTGATGTCACAGAAGTGTGGACATCCAGCAGCAGCTACTTTGTATACCCAGGCCCCATACAGGTGCCAGCAATGTCAATTAAGCATAAAAAAAATCAAAAAAGCCAGAATAGATGCGCATATGTGTGTATGAAGATGGAGATCAACATTCAAGGAAAAGTTGGGTGGCATTTGGCCAAAACATTTGCACATATTTGCGGATGTGCAAATGTTTTCCTGCATTAACCATGATTCAAAAATACGTTTGCATGTCAATTTATTCGAAATCAAAGACTCCCCATGGCCATTGCAACATACAGCGCATCCGGAAAGAATTCACAGAGCTTGAGAGTTCCTGCAAAGAAGAATGGGAGAAATTGCCCAAAAATAGGTGTGCCAAGCTTGTAGCTTCATACTCAAAAAGACTTGAGGCTGTAATTGGTGTCAAAGGTGCTTCAACAAAGTATTGAGCAAAGGCTGTGAATATTTATGTAAAAAAAAAAAATTTTTTTTTACATTTGCAAAGATTTCAAACAAACGTCTTTCACATTGTCATTATGGGATATTGTTTGTAGAATTTTGAGGAAAATAGTGAATTTAATCCATTTTGGAATAAGGCTGTAACATAAGAAAATGTGGAAAAAGTGAAGTGCTGTGAATACTTTCCAGATGCACTGTATGTTAGGCCAAAATGTTTTAAATATATACTGTAATATTATTAGAAATTGAGGTAAATAATTGAGGATTTTAAAGTAATTCATTCATTACCATTATTTAACTACATTAGTTAACATGAATTAACAATGAACAATACTTTTACAGCACTTGTTAAAAGTACTGTAATTGATTTTCTTTTTCATGGAAATTTATGCAAAATATGTTCCTACTCCCTGAGAGATATTACTGAAATAAGTGTTGTAAGATATCTCACCTGTCTATGGTGTTGCAATTGTCAGGTGATGGTGCTATGTAGTATATTATGGGCAGAAGAACGAAAAATTGCTATGCAAAATGACTTGAATCGAGAGTGGCCCCTGGAATTCCTCAATGTCATAGATTAAACACTCTGACAAAAATGGTGCCAAAGAGTCTAAGATGAACCACATCAGGCCAATAAAACGAACAAAGGAGACTTGTCCTGATAGCACATACCTGAAAACACTCCTGTGAATAATTATTCACATGACTTGAAGACAATTCTTCTGAAGAAACCCCCATGACATGACATCTAACTATCTTGGCAAAGAGACAGTTAGTGCAGAGGTGATGGGCATTAAAAGAGAGTTAGAACACACTCACTGGAAACCCCACAAAAAGCTAAGATACTCCTTTGTCCTTTGATATAAACAATTTGCTACACTTAAATTAGACTAGTCTGTTGATCACAAGACATTGTGATCATTATTCTGCAAACAGCAGCTAAAAAGAATCCATGAACATTTCACACAAAGTCACAGTACTTGTGATTTAATCCTCTAAAACGCAGAGAATCAAACTTTTTTACCAAAATGTACACAATACTTAGCCTTGCTAGATAATTCAGAAAATTATGTTGACCTGTAATTACTTTGCTAACTGACAAATTGGTGATTATAATCTTTAATCTTGTTTTATTCATGTCATATTACTAGAATGGTAACAATTCATGATAAAATACATCATGTTTACTCTTGTTGAGATTCTTTCTGCATCTCAGGAATGTTTGTGTTAATACATTTTTTATATATTCAGTTGTATCCGAGATATATAAAATGTATGATTAAAACAAGTACTTGTTGAGCGGGAAACGACAGCCCTCACACACAAAGGATCATCAGTCACCTTCAGGAGGGACAGATAGATGATCACGTGGTATCTAAAAAGACACTTTTGATTGGCTTAGGACACCTTTAGGGTGCAGCCAATCTCAACTCAAAACTCCCTACCAAGGAAGAACTCCGCTCTCTTCTCTGGCTCTCTTGCCTCTCTTCCACTTGCTCTGCAGCTCTGGCCCTTGTGGCTTGTATCCTCAGTCCGGCGCCCTCAAGTTCCATACCATGTAGAGTCCAAAAAAGCTCAGAACATGAAGAGTTCCGAGGAAGCCCTTCTCTTCTCTGTGCTACAACTCACCAACGTGATGGGGAGTTGCGAGTCTCCCTTGTGGAAGGCCTCACTTCAAAGCCCCGCCTCATCATCCCAGCAACAGACATCTACAAACTTAACAGAGGTCCAAAACATCAATGGAGCAACCAGAACTTTCTACTGACACAAAGAACCAAAGCAATGCAAGGAAATGCAATGACACGCAAGTACATCTCCAGATTTTTGCTGAAAGTGCTGGTGTATTATTTAAATACTTTGGGTAATCCAATTGCAAATCGAGTTAGACGCAAGAAGTATTGAATGGTTCTCAAGGCATTGTCTCTAGACTCCATAAAGTTCATTTTCTCTATACCTATCTTATCATTCACCTTCTGTTACAAATCACTCACCAACCTGTTTTTCATGTTTGTATGTGTTAGATTAGTTTTTATATTTAGATTACCAATAAAGTCTTGTTTGTATTCAAAGATGGACTGGCTGTGGTACATTTTGATAAATAATCTCATCTCTTTAATTTTCACAGATCTTTGCACCTAAACTCGAACCATATCTAAAAGATTTGTAATAGTATTTTCAATAAGCCATGAAAATAGTATTTATAATTTATAATGAATAATAATTCCCTTATTAAAGCCAATTCCTTACCATAGAAATTGTGAGTGGATACAACGAGCCGTTGTATTACGATTTTGATGGTGGAGAATTTTATTCAGACTAATAATCTAATTATTTTAAATTTATCCTTGTTATAATGATGGTTGAATGTGACTAATTCCATTATAAAATTTCTTTACATAATGGCGTAGACATGCAGACAGTTTAATTTAATTTCTAACACACATACTATTCCCTATTACTATTGTTCTTCTAAAGATTATTAGAGCCCAAGCACTGAAAATGCAGAGGCCCTATTGTTTTTCTAAGGATTATTCGGGCCCAAGCACCGAAAGTTTTCCCATTTTGGATTTTCTGAAAATCGCAGGCTCTGAACATTTAAATACTACCCTAGGTGATTGATTTGACTGGTACCAAATTTGTGCAACATTGGACCAAGACATTGAAAATGCTGAACTGTATATTTTGAATGGTATCGCCATGGCGAAGCATTACATTTATGGCGAAAAATAGGTAACAGGAAGTGCCTTTTATCTTCTGTATGCGTTGCATGATTTTGATGAAAATTCAGCTGTATGTTTTGTAATGGTGCTGAACACATGGATGCGGCTATTATGGTCACGGTCATAGCGCCACCAACTGGCAGCAGGAAGTATGGCACTTTTAACCGACTTTAAAGTAGTCCTCTTATATTTACCCAAATTGCTTAAAAATTGTTTTGAATAATATCAAATGCCAAATGCATGTGTCCACCTTGCATTGTTTTCCAAAAGCCATCGGGTGGAAATGGATCCATTGTGCTTGGTCCCATCATCACTGCTTGCAGCTTTATTTTTAGTCATTGGAGTATGAAAACCTAAATTCCTATATTTGGATGCAATGAGAGGGATGTGCGTTATGTGTAAACCCTGACATTTAGTTTTATAATGTTCTTGAGCTGGTTCCTTCTCTTCCGATTGAGTTCCTAAAATGGCTCTGTTAGCCAATCACAACAGTGGGCATTTACGTTGAAGTTTTAAGGAGGAGCTTAGGCCAAAACTAAGCATTTCAGAGAAAACAGGTTCCAAAAACAGGTTGTCATGATAATAAATTATCATTTATTACTAAATGATTCATGTTTTAATGCCAAAAAAAACACTATCATATAACATTATCAGTGTACCTCATGGAAGATAATGAAACTATATATATATATATAAAAAAAAAAATAGCATTTCCATAGCCCTTTAATATTTTCAACATACAGAATAAGCTACTAATGCATTTTTTTAATTAATAAGTTGTATATGTTTTATGCATTATGAACTAACATGAACTAATCGTAACAATTGTATTTTTATAAAATCACATTAACCAAGATTAGTAAATGCTGTAATTGTTAGCTCATGGTAACTAATACATTTACTAATAAAACTTTATTGTAAAATGTTTGCCAAAAGGGAATAACTAGGTGACCCTGAGTAACAAAAATTATATTCGTTACAACTCAATCAGGGAAAGGTTCTGCATCAAAAGGAAGCCGATCACATGTAATTGAGGCCAATATAACAGATGCTTAATGTGTTTCAACAGGTCTTGAGAATGACAAATTGTGTTTTACTCAAAGATCTTGTCTGCATCTTCAGAGAGGATAAGGACATGTTTGCTAATAGTGAAAAATAGCTGTGCAGGTGAGATTATGCGGAAAGCTATTATGTGGGATCATTTAGGTATGTCTTCTGTAAATTACTAATTGTGCTCATTGGCACACGTTCTCTTATATAGAATAATCCATATTTATCAACATTAAAAGAAAGAGTGGATCCGCCTCAAATTTTGCACGAGAAACGTATGCAACTTGTAAACAATGACTAATGAATGAGACCCACTGTCTTTGCTCTCCATAAACAGGTAAAAGACAGCAGGACAAAAGGACAATATCTGCTAAACACACACATTACATCAGAGAAGATTTGCTAAACCTGTGGAGTGTGGTCACACACTGAGAGGATTACACAATGCCTTCCATTTTTCACTTTCAAATAATGCAGATTCTGCTACACTTCTGGTAATTTCTTACAATTCTAACATTACATGCCTGCCTACAGAAATACATTAACATACTCCATATAATCAGAAGAGGATATTCAGGCCGGCAGAGCTTTGTGGGAAGAGTGTAAGGTAGGAGTATGTGGTGATGTTATTCATACTTCACTGGGCAGTTTACAGGGCATATCCCTATTCTCTTCCTGTTTTTGAGGGAGTCGTATTGTCCCAATCCTCACAAACTGAATGTTGCAATAGAGAATAGAAAACAAACGTGTGGAACTTTATCTAATGGTCAGTGAAAGAATACATCACAAAAATAGCTCAAATGGTCTACAAAGCAAAAACACCTGTACCGATCAAGCAGAGATCAACTAGCTTACCGGGTTTCAGGGATCAACAACTGGGATTTTTCCTGCTGACCCGCCAATATTTTTACTGGCCCCATCACGAAAAAATTATGTTAATTAAATATAAAATTATATACACTCACCTAAAGGATTATTAGGAACACCTGTTCAATTTCTCATTAATGCAATTATCTAATCAACCAATCACATGGCAGTTGCTTCAATGCATTTAGGGGTGTGGTCCTGGTCAAGACAATCTCCTGAACTCCAAACTGAATGTCAGAATGGGAAAGAAAGGTGATTTAAGCAATTTTGAGCGTGGCATGGTTGTTGGTGCCAGACGGGCCGGTCTGAGTATTTCATAATCTGCTCAGTTACTGGGATTTTCACGCACAACCATTTCTAGGGTTTACAAAGAATGGTGTGAAAAGGGAAAAACATCCAGTATGCGGCAGTCCTGTGGGCAAAAATGCCTTGTTGATGCTAGAGGTCAGAGGAGAATGGGCCGACTGTTTCAAGCTGATAGAAGAGCAACTTTGACTGAAATAACCATTCGTTACAATCGAGGTATGCAGCAAAGCATTTGTGAAGCCACAACACGCACAACATTGAGGCGGATGGGCTACAACAGCAGAAGACCCCACCGGGTACCACTCATCTCCACTACAAATAGGAAAAAGAGGCTACAATTTGCAAGAGCTCACCAAAATTGGACAGTTGAAGACTGGAAAAATGTTGCCTGGTCTGTTGAGTCTCGATTTCTGTTGAGACATTCAGATGGTAGAGTCAGAATTTGGCGTAAACAGAATGAGAACATGGATCCATCATGACTTGTTACCACTGTGCAGGCTGCTGGTGGTGGTGTAATGGTGTGGGGGATGTTTTCTTGGCACACTTTAGGCCCCTTAGTGCCAATTGGGCATCGTTTAAATGCCACGGCCTACCTGAGCATTGTTTCTGACCATGTCCATCCCTTTATGGCCACCATGTACCCATCCTCTGATGGCTACTTCCAGCAGGATAATGCACCATGTCACAAAGCTCGAATCATTTCAAATTGGTTTCTTGAACATGACAATGAGTTCACTGTACTAAAATGGCCCCCACAGTCAACCGATCTCAACCCAATAGAGCATTTTTGGGATGTGATGGAACGGGAGCTTCGTGCCCTGGATGTGCATCCCACAAATCTCCATCAACTCCAAGATGCTATCCTATCAATATGGGCCAACATTTCTAAAGAATGCTTTCAGCACCTTGTTGAATCAATGCCACGTAGAATTAAGGCAGTTCTGAAGGCGAAAGGGGGTCAAACACAGTATTAGTATGGTGTTCCTAATAATCCTTTAGGTGAGTGTATACACACCTGGTATTAAGATGCGTCTCAGGTGATCTGATCACAAGTGGTCAGACGAGACACATCACTGTTTAAACCTGGTCACTTAAATGCATCTCCTGTGACTACTTTTGTTTGGATTTTGAGGGGAGGGTCTCTGTTTCATGACAACATACATCAATCACTATGTGTGTTACTGCATGATAATAAAACGCAACAAAGTCAGAAAAGACAAAGAAAGTATGAAAAAAATGGTGCACTGTTTCTTTATTTAATCCAAGCACAAACACAACATTTCAAGCAAAATAATCCATAAATTTAGTGGATTTCCTGTATTAAACTGAGTATCAGAGGTGTGCATTTCTTATCTGTGTCTCTTCATGTTGATCTCAGACATACCGGAGAAGATATATGAAGTTCTCGTCAATGTGTATGTATCTGCTATTTTAAAATTCTCAGATTGGACCATTATTTCCTTTTAAAGCCGATTGAAACCAGCAAAGTTTAAACTCTTGTTTTAGTGCAGCAGTTCATTGACAGGTTAGGAGTGGTACTTTGCTGCTGTCCGTTACACGTTCTGGACGGATAGCATTTACACCTCAAATGTGATGTGGCCACATGCATTTTTGACCACTTTTATATTTAATTTTTGTGACCCGATCACAAAATGTTTTAGACCCCCTTTAGACCTGTATTTAATGCTGAACACATGTGATTGGATCACCCGAAATCCATCTTAAAACCAGGTATAAACAGGGTTTTAAGATACATTATACACTTCCCCTTTAACATATATATACATTTTTACTTAAAATAAGATTTGTTTAGAATTTTCACCTCTTTCTAACTAATGAGTCAGGAAAAAAACTCATAGTATCTACCTAGATAGCTTTACCTTGGCACATGGTTGTGACATCACGAAATGGAAAAGCTTATGAATATTAATTAGGTTATGCACAGATAATTTCAAATGATCTTTTACTATTTTGATAAACAGTCATTCTTGATGACCAATTCAAGCACTCACATAAATATTTCACATTAATTTGATAACTTCATCATTACATCTGCTACTGTTGGTCCAGGGATTTCATTAGTTAATGTTCAATACATGGATCAGCAAGTCATTTTAATGCATGACTGAATGATCTACTGGTAGAACATTTGCTTCTAGTATTAAAGGTTTCAGGGTTCTAATTCACTCTAATTTAACTTTCATATTTTAATAAACAAAAATTTTGTGATATATTTTTAGAATGAGTACGAAGTACCGATACTTTCCAATACTGATGCCGACACCTGTTTTTTCATTTATATCAACAAATTATTTCAATTTTATCATCAAAATGGTGTTTAAATGAATGAATTAATTAAAACTTTAATCAAATTAAAAATAGAACAATTCATTATGAACATAATATTGGATTATTTTTATCAAATGAAGTGCTCTTATACAGAACCTCACAGCACAATCCAAAATACAACATTGGAATTATTTTTGTCAAATAAAGAGCTGCGTAACAGAGCATCACATATGTTAGATATTTCTTAAATATTATACATTATATACATTATTATCAATATATACTAATGATTTATTATCAATAGTAATATTAGTATTAGTTCTACAGTGAATATTACATAACAATACAGTAGCAATATATATTTCCTGTATTTTTTTCCAATTTAAATTGAGCTTTTACTTTGGCGGAGTACTTTTATTTTGAAGCCCTTTCCGTTTCTGTAACTGTGATTTGACGGTAGCTTCTCACTTTCGGAAAAGCCGGTCACTATGTGACCCATGTGATTATTAAATCACAAAAGGCTGCCGATTAAATAAATATGTAGTCTGAATGTGCATCGCATTATAAAGTGAAATAGCGCTCTGCTCGCTGTCATCTGCTTCAAACAAGGCACGCGATGCTCATGATGGTGTTTTCTGTGTATTATTCAAGGAACTATAAAAGGTATAAGCACTTTGTGTTTTTATGTCAGCACAACACCAGCTCCTCATGTTCACAAGCACTCATATTTTAAACGAGCAGCACATGCAAACTATATATTATCTCATTAAGACATAACGTTATATTCATTTGTGCTCTGAATTTTTACATAATGACATTTGTAAGTCAGTTGGTATTGGCTTTTGCAGTCAGAGCATTTTTATGAGCATGCGTACAAGTACATGAGTGCATAGTCGGACCAGATTCTGATACCAGTATCGGTATTGAGACATCCTTACTAAGATTGCATCTGTACCTCTTTACTACCATTGCAACAAGCACTCATCAAAATAAATAACAAATTAAAGTACCGGATCTCCACTCATTATAACACAAACAAATAAAATGTAAACTCACAATTAAGAGCTTGAGATATCTTCTCGGTATTATACACATGACAACAGCTATTTCAAAAAGTGATGGGTAAATGTCCCACCTATCCAAGCCATAAATGACTCCTATACCTTGGCAATGAATTAAAAAAAACAATGTTCAATACATCAAGGAAAACCAAATATTTTAGTTGACGAGGCATAAAATCACATGTACATGATCAGCGCATGTAAGATGCTGGAACATAATGAATGTAAATTCTGTTAACTGGCCCCAAAACTCTCTCACACTGGCCTCTGGCTATCAAGTCATCCTTATTGTTGAGAATTGTACAACCACCCAGTCAAACAACAAGCTTTCAGCTATTTAAGTAACAGACTCATTCCAAATGCTCGTTCATGCACACACACAAACAAATAGAAAACAAAATTACACACTCACACAGAATGGAATATAAATACTTACAGAATGAAGCAGACCTTGTCAGGAAGAGGGTGCCATAGATTGCCGTTGTAACAAGTGAATGCGGTCCTCCAGGTAATTGCAAACGTCTTCCAGAATGACAGGTTGAGAGTCACAGAAATGGACTGGTGTGGAGAGTTTAGAGTAGGTATTCAAGATAAAAAAGATCCATCTGAGGGGCCCTTCACAAGCTGTGATTCTTGTAATAATCCATTATGATAGGACAAAAGTAGTTTTTATGAGTTTAAGTATTCAGAGGGGGGAAAAACACCACAAATGACCACCAAAGCCAAAAATATGGTGACAAAAAATAGAAGTTGACCCTGCCGGCTCCAACACAAAAATATGAGGAAACAGAAATAATGGCCAATTCTTCAAATTATGCTTTCCAAGAGATATAAACACATAAACACACTCTCTCATACATAAGCACACACAAATACATTCTCCCGCACACACATTGTTGCCTCAGTTGTCCACCAATTTTTAGCTGCCTCTTCTTCTCAGTCCTTGGCACAAACTCTCACCCATTGCTGCACAGGCCTTTTCTACCTCCTATACACACACATAAATTCTTCAACATTCTTTCAGCTCTCCTTTGCCACTTCTCTCTACCCTCTGTGTAATTGCTCTTGGGTTCCTCAGTGAATCCTTCCTCATGCCCAAAGCACCTTTCACATTTGATTTAGGGAGCTATGGTTTGAAAAAGAAATAGATTCAAAATATTTTATAAAAGATATGAAATTCTTTAGACCGATACAAAAAACAAATCCTCCAGAATAAGTTGAGTTCAAGAGTCTGAGAGAACAAACTAATTAAGGAGTCCAGTTCTCAGGTGGAGTCGAAGAAAGCAGCTCACACTCTATTCTCCAGCACCCTCATCAATCCAGTGTTCCCTCCAATTCCCTCGGCTCCTCCTTTCAGGAGCTCAGGAATGCGCATTGGCACGGTCTGTGCCTCCCTCTCTCCTCCGAAAGGAACCTGTAGGATGAGGGCGTGACGAGTTATTGCTGCTCTGAAGTCCGTGGAAGCAAGCAGAGCTGCAGCTGATGCTGGGGAGAGGAGGGGCCACACTTCTGTCACTGCATAGAGAATGTCCTCATCAGCTGAGCCTCATGTCCTTGTGTTGCTTAAGACCTGAGGAAAAAACATAGAAATTGAGCTAGAGAAATAGTCATGATTGATAACAATAATTATGCTGTATAAAACACACCCATACGTGCTTGTGTACATTTACAGATTTGGCAGATGCTTTTATCCAAAGCGGATTGCGTGCATTCAAGGTACACCATTTTTATCAGTTTGTGTATTCCCTGGGAATTGAACCCATGTGCCATGCTCTACCAGTTGAGCTACAGGAACCAACATTGAACATTTAATTTCAAAACCATGGGCATTAATCCCTCACTTCACTACTATAATAGCTTTGAGTCTTATGGGAAGGCTTTCCATTAGGTGTTGGACCATGGCTATGGGAATTTACTTTCATTCAGACCGATGACAGGTATTTCAATTCAACCCAAAGGTGTTTAATGAGGTTCAGGTCATGTCATGCTGGAGGAGGAAAATGCCCTTTCCAAACTGTTGCCATGAATTTGGAAGCACTCAATTGTCTAGAATTTTGTTGTGTGTTTTAGCATTCAGATTGGTCTGCACTGGAATAGCCAAACCCCTCAATTAGAATAGGGAGACCACATACTTTTAGATATGTAGTGTATTTGAGATTTTCAGGATTAAAAACACAATTTCATCATAATACTTCCCTTTTGATTTCAATTTTATCATGGGGCTCTTGTAATCACATTATAGTTACAAAACTAATCCAGTTATACCATGCATTTATATGACAATCATGTCACCAGCACATAACAGTACAGGACAGGGCTTCATTCTCACAATGCAATGAATGTAATGCTATTAAATGAATGTCCTCAAATGTGCACCATGACAAGGGCATTTCATCACAATCAATATCCAATTAAAACATAGCCTTTTATCATACAGTAAAACCAGCACTCTCTCATAACTATGAATTGACATTTAAACTAGTACCAAAAGAGCATTACTAATGCAGCAGCTGGCAAATATGTGCTTAAATACAACAAATTTCTAACTTCAGATGTCAAGGAACAATATACAGAAATGTGTTACCCATACACTGAATGACTAATTGTAGGTGATCATGTCATATATGAACCTCATCAGGCTGTCATTCTCTCTGGTGAAATGGACTGTTCTATAAATATGAAAGGAGCAGGTAATTAAAGGTGGAACTTAAGGTGGAGCTGTTTCATCAAGATTCTTATTTCCATCCAATTCTCTGTGTCATGCTTTGATTATGAGGGTGCCTGTCTCATCAGCTGGACTGATATAAAAAGTAGGGAGAGGGGTTAGGGGAGAAAAAAGAGTGATGAGACATGGGAGGGGAAGCGACGCGGACTGTGGCAGAGTGAGAATGAGACAGTTAAAAGGGACTGTATTAAAAAGTTATGCTCAGTTTGTTAAAAAAGGGGACAGGAAAGGTCAGAGAGAGTTGTAGAGACAGAAAGTGTGTGTGTGTGTGTGTGTGTGTGTGTGTGTGTGTGTGTGTGTGTGTGTGTGTGTGTGAGAGAGAGAGAGAGAGAGAGAGAGAGAGAGAGACAGAGATAGAGTGGTAGAGACAGACAAACTACTGAGGGAGGACAGTTATGTATTTGTTGTAGCAAAATTCAAATATAAGCTGCACATACTCGGAAACCAATTACTGCTTTGTTCTGTGTAACAGAGCATTCTTTATGTTCATTAATGTCTTGTTGAATGTTGATATAAATATGAATGTCTTATATTCTATTTTAGATTATTTTATTGCTTATTGAGTATTATTATTAGTGATGCTTGCTAAGATAAGCAGCACTATAGCTATTGCTCATTCTTACTTCTAAACCCCAACCCTATATATTAAACCTTAGCACATATCTCATCCCACATAACTTGTGCTACAGACATAAATAATACCTTAAATTGTTGCGGTTTGAAGAGGAGAGGACTGCTGGTTACTTTTCAAGTTATCAAACTTAAAGATTTTCACCTGGCGGATGATAAAACAGGTGACTTATTTTGAAGAGGGGGCTGAGGTATATCTAGGAACCAGAATCAGACCAATGGGCCGAGAGGTTCTGACCACAGTGAGTAACAGTTCTAGTAGCATTTCAACTTACAAACCATTCCTGGTCTAGATTTCTCAGCAGAGTTAGCTAATTGTACTGAGAACAAAGAACCATTCTGGTGGAACATGTTTTATATAGTGACATGGTGACTCAAGATTGGTCACTTAGTCGTTTCTAATACTGATTTTGTAGCACTACAGTAGATAAAGAAACCGCAACCATGTCAACGATCCCAGATCAGCACGAAACAGCACAATTCCGCAACGAGAACAGTTTAGCCCAATGGTGGAAAAGTAGTTATAGTGACTTGAGGGCTCTTTTGGCTTGAGTCAGAGCTTCTCTCCCAGTAAAAGACTTCAAGGTTAGCAAAAAAAGGGTAACATGGCAGAACACTTGCAAGGAAATCAGATGCCGTTCTCTTTGAATGTATGTCAATGGGAGAGATGCGTACACTGAATAAATTTATTTTGTGAGAAAACAACTAACTACCATAAGAATTGCTCAACATGTTTAACACTAAACAATACTTTTGGAGTGTACAGAGTGGTTATCAGTTACTGTAGCCTTTCTGTTAGCTCGAACTAGTCTGGCCACCTCTTTCATCAACAAGGCATTTCCGTCCACAGAACTGCCGCTCACTGGATGTTTTTTGTTTTTGGCACCATTCTGTGTAAACTCTAGAGACTCTTGTGCGTGAAAATTCCAGAAGATCAACAGTTACAGAAATACTCAAACCAACCCGTCTGGCACCAACAATCATGCCACGGTCGAAATCACTGAGATCACATTTTTTCTCCATTCTGATGGTTGATGTGAAAATTAACTGAAGCTCCTGACCTATATCTGCATTGCACTGCTGCAACACGATTGGCTTATTAGATAATCGCATGGAATTTTTATCTACAAAACTAATTTCAAACATTTAAGCATACACCTTCAGATTAAAAGGTTTCTAAGATCATAAGAAACATTTCAGTCAAGTGACCTCAAACTTTTGAATGGCAGTGTAGGTTTCAGTTTACGACTTTACCCACTAATTTGTGTGGTATCCGTAATACTGTGATTTACAGTTGTAACAATCTGAAAGCAGTTCATTGATATTAGGGCTATTATATGATTGGCTTAGAAGATTTACGTGATCCCAGTTGACCATTTCGCTCTTTTCAATAAAGGTTGCATCTCCTTATATGCAGAAGAATCTCTGTTGTCCCAGTAATCTACCACCCAGAACACCCTATCAACCACCTAGCCATGCCCTAGCATCCACTCAAATCACCTTAGTGACCAAATAGCAACACCCTGGCAAACACCTTTAAAAAACCTTTATATTGTGGCAGGGACTTTTGCAAGGGCAAGCATCCCTCATACTTCCTTCAGAAAATGTAAAAACTAAAATTAGAAAAAAAAAAGTCATTCTTATTACAATTTCTGCCACCTTATTTGTCTTGTCACTGTGTTCTCACTTTTTGATTTTGAATCAATGTTTTGTAAATATTGTGTATAAAACACTTAATTTACATGCAATTTATGCACTTTACATTGAAATGTGAAACAGAGAGGGGCAGAGGGAGAGATTGAGGGGACGAGTGTGAGAGGTTACAAGTCTGACATTGGAGTCACTCTTGGTTATCACACGTCACTCTGAAGAGCAACATACTCAACTTTGTGTCTTTACTTTTGCATTTCATTCCTTCTTTTCATTCCTCTGACCAGCCATCCCCTCATACCACCTGCTCTCTCTCTCTCTTTCTCCCAACCAGATCAGTCACTCTTCATACACACTCACTCACACACACAAACAAACAAACATACATAGGGCAAAAGATTCACTGACTCACAAACCATGAAAACAGTAATAAGGTCAGAAGGGGGGTGAGACTCAGGAGAAAATGAACAATAAAATATGACCAGGCCTGAACTGTGACCTTTCTAAGTTCTCTAAAACACATCTGATCAAATCACAACCGTCCACACACACGAAATCCCATGTGAGCATTTGGCAAACTCGCCCTTGTGTGAGAGTGAGCAGATGAGATCTATGTGAGGGTGTGTGTGACTCAGGTGGAAAGACACGGAGACAATAGGGTTGAAATTTGGATTGATGTAATGTCAGAAATCCACATCTGAGGCACCCAGACAAGAGCTGCCATGTTCTCCTCACACACACACACACACACACACACACACACACACACACACACACACACACACACACACAGTTAGCAGTGAGCAGTACTGTCCACCACACATATATAACAGAGATACACATGTTTGTTTTTATATAATGACTGGGACTTTTCATTGACTTCATTTGTTTTTATACTGAGCAAATTGTATTTTCTGTCCCCTTCCTATGATGCATTCACATTGGAATTATAATACTTGACACTTCAGAAGTCATATTTTTCATTCACTACAGAAACTGTACTCTCATCCACCATGTTGGAAGTTAACCTCTCCTTGGAACTCGGAAACTCAAGTATCAAAATGACGAGTTTCCCAACTTTAAGGAGGCATTCCTGTGCAACTTCTGAGTAGGAACACTCAAAAATATTTTTAAGATTTTGGCATTTAAAATTTAATAACATTTCCATCAAATTGAATTAAGTAATCTTTTAACAAAATTAAATACATTTTGTTTTTTATTTGAATTTAATTTTGTTAAAGATTTCACAATTCAATTTGAGTTTAAATAAAAACCGCTTGCACACCTGAAAAGCTATAGATATGTGCGTAAGAAAAAATATATTATCAAGAAATATTTTTTTTTGTCTTTTTATCTTGGCAATTCAATTTGAGGGACATTTGTTATGATATTGAAATGCATTAATCTTAAAAATAGGCTAAAATATGTTATTGAGTAAAACTAGTATTTACAATAATTTCAATAGACAGCAAAGCCAAACCCACACACAATCCTTTTTGCAAGAGAAAGACCAATAGTCAGTTTTTACCAATATTTAATCTTTTCAGTTCAATTGGTTATTGGTTCAATAATATTGGGTATACTAATAAAATTAGACATCTCACATAGTGGAAGACAAATTGTGCAATTGTTTTAGACTTCAATATACATAAAATTAATTAAACAAAGAGCCTTGGAGAAGTGTATATTGCCAGTAAAACTTTTGTTGTATATGAGTAGTATTAGTCTTGTAAAGCAGGCTATTTACCATCAGACATTAATGATGAATGATTTAGTTATTACTGTCGAAAAACAGATATTAAATCATTTAAAAGGTGGTTATGCAAATCAATTATCAAAACAAAGATAACAGTATCAGTCATAAAAAATACAATATCTGTCGATTTCTCCATTTTGTCTTTTTAGATTTTGATTAAGAAAGTATTGTTAATTAAGCCATTTTCCTTGTGAGAACTGTTGGCTGGTCCCTGCAAAATAGGTGATTTAAGGATTTACTATCCTTGTAGTGACATTTGGTCAAAACCTGATCCAAAACATTAACAAACAGCAAAAACATGAAAGATTCATATCAGGGAGATCAGAAAAACAAGGGGGAAAAGGAGAAATTCTGAACATGCACTGAGGTTAATGAAATGTCAAATGAGAAATTCATCAAGAATGATGCCAGAGGACATTTATGATAGGGAGATAAAACAAAAAGGAGAATAACTAGAAATAGGACTAGAGGGTGCTGAAAACTCACCCCTGTGTGAGAGTGGTCCTCCTCAGGTTAATACAATCCCTGCTCTGTGGAGCCATTCTGAACAGAGCCTGTTTGGAGCACTGCACACCATCTACAGAATACCAATCACATGCCAGCAACACACAAACACTGTCAGTGGCATGACACTCTTTCACACAGTGTTTCAAAGGCTAGACATTGCAGCTAAGCTACAATACAACAGTTCTGACATTCTGTTTGAGTTGTGAATGATGTAGTCATTATGGAATATGGTGTCATCACTCAAACACACACACACACACACACAAGCAAATACATACCATGAGATGCAGTTCCAATGACGACCCCAGTGATGGGGGACCTCAGGCCAATCGGCTCAGGAACTGAAGATGAGAGGATGGAGTGAAGCCCCTTTCGGTGCGCCTCCTCTCTCTTCACACACTCTCTTCACCGTCGAGTATCAAGAGGCTCTTGAATCATTCTCTTCCACCCTGTCCTTTTCTCATTTGCTTTCTTTTCTTTTTCAAGTCCCTGACAGGCTGTAATTCCAAAGCACAGCAGTGCAAGCTGCATTGACTCCAAACCCCCTCCCTTCCTCATATGCTCTCTCTCTCTCTCTCTCTTTCTCAGCTCATTGTATCCCAGTACCTCCTCTGCTCTTCCTCCAATCCAAACAGCTCTCATTCCTTCTCTCGCTGCTCCTTCATACACCCCCTTTCCTCCTCTCCCGCATCCTCCTCTTTTTCATTTTTCAAAGGCAAATATGAGCCATCATTAATGAGATCACTATCTCCTCCTATGAAAGAAGTATTCAAATGAGTGAAGAACGTCAAAAACGTAAGAAAACCCTAGACATGCCCTGACACAACAGCACACTTGAGGTCGAGGACATCACAATGCCAGCACATGCTAGTAAAACAATCTAAGTGTACTGGTAGTATGTAGAGTATGTAGAAGAGGGTCTTTAGGTTGACTTGCTACCACACATGTGAAGATGTGAACTGATGTCACAACAGGTTATAAGTTTTCTAATATTCATTTAAAACCAACAGTTATTCTAAAAAAACTGACATAATAAAAAAAGTGAGACAAATTGCCAACAAATGGCCCCTTCATACCAAAAGCAATGCAAATACTTGTCGTTAGCATATTCACAACAGGTAGAGTACCCATATTCTAAAATATGTTTTCTGTTTTTGAGACATTTGAATCAAATAACATACATCCTCACTGCTGGTCCAGGATTACTTTGAGTTACTTCAGGATTTAATGTTGGTGGACAAAACAGCTTTCTGTGTTTTAGCTCCATCAATTTCGATAATTGCAGTGGTTACTGACATGTGATACAAAGTTTCAAATTTTATTGGTTGGGGTGTTTCATCACTGGGCAAGGAAAAAACTTATGCCATAAATGTTGCTGAATGAGTTTAACTTGCACTGAACCCAGAATATTCCTTTAACAATTGGATAGAACATTTAAAAAAAAAAATTTGTCTCAAGCACTTGAGTAACAGTGTTGACCCAAACTGTTCGGTAATAATTTGCTAAACATCTTTCAAAGTGTGTGTTTCTTTAAGGGTTGTCATGTGCACCTGTTGTTAAACAGGAGTCTCCCTCACTGCAGCCCTGTTTGTCTACACACAGGAGATTCATCCCTTCCTCTCTCTCTCTCCCCTTGCTTGAAATGAATATGCATTCAACAGCTGTCTCCCCAACTCTGCTCTGCAGCCTCATCAATGCAGAATCCATCTTTGATGCAACCAAACACTAAACTGCCAATAAGACACAAGACATAAAACTTGCACAGGGATGATGGTATTTTGGAGACTTACATCCAATACCTGTAAAATATAGCAAGTTCTTGAATATAACCCTCATTTTCATAAGAATTTCTTGTTACTCAGAGACAAACAGAACCCCAATGGTACAAGGCTAAGAAAAGAGAGAGAGAGAGAGAGAGAGAGAGAGAGAGAGAGAGGAGGTACTGAATGGAAGGGGAAAGAGAAACAGAGATGGAAAAGGAAGAGGAATGATGGAGTGAATGGGAAGGTGTGAGGGATAGGTGAAAGAAGGGTGGGAGGGGAAGAGAGAGGGGGAGAGAAAGAGAGAGACAGAATTGACATTCAGCCTGTGCACTGTGCCTCACTGGTGGAATAATGATTAGCTACTCAGTATTCCAGTCACACAGCATCTACAATAAATGGGGAGGGGGGAAAAAGGCAGAGAGAGCGAGAGAGAGGCAGAGAGAGATATGGTGGAACAGGGAGAGGGACCAGCAGATAGAGCACGTGTGTATGAGAGAGAGAGCGAGAGAAAAGAGGAAAAAATAGACCCGACTAGACCAGATAAGCATGATAAACCTTTCAACAGAAGGATGTGCACACATGTAGCCATTTCGAAAAACACACAAGCATAATATGGCATTTTCCAGCAGTGCTGACGGAGAAATATAACTATCAGCATAACCCCTCACACCACTCATCATGTGTAGCTACTCTTTATTTCTCAAACACACATTTGGCCAGCCAAATAATTTGCAGGATATGAATTGTTAAAATCAACAATATAATTTTTCACTAAACAGAACATTGTGAAATTCTACAAGTGAAAAATTCTACAGTTCAGTCAAAAATTTGCATTTTTACTAGTAGTAATTACATTCCTATTATCAAGTATTAGCATTTTAAAGCTGATGTATGTCACTTTTTATATGTACCTTCTTCTATCTCAGCATAATATGCAGCGACAATGAGCGCCATTCATAAGTAAATTTTCACAAAAACAGTAAGCACCATGTTTCTGTGGCACTATGAAAATTGCTCTGTTTGTTTTGAGCTACCCACTTAGACCCATCCCAATTCACGCCAATGGTTGAGTAACGTTGTTGGGACGGGTCAATGTGGGTTGCTCAAAGCAAACAGAGCAATTTTCAACTGTAAGCATGTTTATATGCACACCAATATGCTGATAACTACAGAAATCAGCCTATAAAAAAACTGACAATGCAAGATAATGTCCTGGTTGCTTCAGTAACCTCCGTTCCCTGATGGAGGGAACGAGACATTGTGTCAATGAAGTGACACTAGGGGTCAATCTTGGGAGTCCGAGACATCTCTGATCTTTGATAAAAGGTCAATGGAATTGGCGAGTGGTATTTGCATGCCACTCCCCCGGACATACAGGTATAAAGGAGCTGGCGTGCGAACCGCTCATTCAGGTTTTGTGCTGAGGATGAAGTGGCACTACGGTCCCCTACAAAAACGCCACAACTAGCTGGACTGTGTTACGTGAACTGGCGGTGCGAGACAGGCAGAACACTGTGTGCCTCATAGCCAGTGCACCAGGCCGACACTTAACCTCCCCCGACGCTGTTATGAGCGTCGAACGGTCATTCAGGGACATGTCAACTGCCCAAGGAAAGAATAGGAGCAGGCTAACCCAGTCGTGCCTTTTCCCTCATTTATTCCTTTTTCTCCTCGAAAAGAGTGATCATTTTTCAACCGACTGGGACCACCAGTGTCCACGTCGGAGGGGCGTTACTCCCAAGGGAAAGACACTGCAGAGACCACACCTCTCCTCTGTATTTTGAGTGGAAATACGTCACATGGTCATGCTGACACTTTTTCGTCTGCAGTGTGTCATTTGGAGAAGTCCCATGGTAGGTCCTACCCAATGGGGAGGAGTTTCTACAAACACGGTGACTGGGGCAGAGGGCCCTCTGCCCAAGGAAGACGCAGTTTACCAACAAGGAAAAGATTTAGCGGAAGATATACGTCGCATGGGGTTACCTATGGGGAACCGGCACATGCGCAGCACCTACCCCAGTACAGGGCTTAGTTAGCACGTGTACTGAGCGGGCAGCGAGATTCACCACAAACTTGTCTGCCACAGGGCTTGGAGGAAGTCTTCCAGGGAAGACATCTTGTGAACACTACTGGGAGTCAACAGCCTTCAGCTCAGTGGAGGTGAAAGGAACTATGCACAAGCGATACACCAGGCCAACTGTCCCAGACTTGCCTGTTCGTTCCTGCAAGGACATGGGATGAAACCAGCTCAACCCAGAGATTGTAGAACCTCACAAAGGTGTTGGGTGTTGCTCAGCCCACTACTCTGCAAATTTCGACAGCGCTTCCTTTCCACTGTCCACCAAAGTAGACAAAGAGCTGCTCAGAGAATCTAAAGCTCTGTTTGCCATCCAAATAGATGCGTACAGTACGCACCGGACACCGGGTCTGCCTTCTCCTGGGGCAGCACTTGCAGGTTCACCACCTGATCCCTGAATGGGGTTGTGGAAACCTAGGGCACATAGCCCGGTCAGGGTCTCAGGATCATGTGAGAGTAGCCCAGACCGAACTCCAGGCACGTTTCACTGACAGAGAACACTTGCAGGTCACCTTCCCTCTTGATGGAAGTGAGCGCAGACAGAAGGGCAGACTTTAAAGAGAGTGCCTTAAGCTCAGCTGACTACAAGTGCTCAAAGGGGGCTCCCCATAGACCCAGAAGGACTACAGAGAGGTCCCATGAAGGAACGAGGCACGGTCTGGAGGGATTCAACCTCCTGGCGCCTCTCAAGAAACTGATGATCAGGTCGTACTTCCCTAAGGACTTACCATCCACTGTGTCATGGTGTGCTGCTACAGCAGCTACATCCACCTTCAAGTTGGAGGGGGACAGCCGTCCCTCCAACCTCTCCTGCAGGAAGGAAAGCACCGAACCGACTGTGCATCTCTGGGGGTCTTCGTGTCAGGAAGAACACCACTTAGCGAACAGATGCCACTTCAAGGCATACATCGTAGATACCACGACGGGTGGTAAGCCACATAGGTCAGTGTTTCCCAACCTTTTTCTGCCAAGCCATACTTTTAATGACAAAAAAAATTCTATGGCACACCACTATCCCACATAGGCTAGCCACCGTCAAAATGTTTCCTTTTCAAGAACTTGTCCATATTTTCTGTCCATCTAAGTAGCGTGCTTACATGCAATGTTTGAAATTTGCCTATGCAAAAAAACAAAAAAAAAACAACAATAAGTCACATACAGTGCATTTATTTATTTTGTGGAATTTGACAATCTTTCACAGCACAGTGGTTGGGAAACACTGACTTAGGTCTTCCATGTCCTGTCCAGGAGCCAGACGTGGAGATTCCAGAGGTCTGGTTGTGGGTGCTAGATGGTGACCCATCCCTGAGAAAGAAGGTCCTTCCTCCTGACGGGGGCTGACGTGAGGGACGTGGAACATACGCAAGTAGGCTCACTGTGGAAAATGCATGTTTGCAGAGTTCAGGGGGCCAGCTTGCCTATACCAAGGGGCACCTCGGTCAGGGCGTACCAAAGCGGGCAGTGGGAGGATTCTAGGAGACAAACAGTTCTACCTGTGCCTGCCCGAATCGACTCCAAATCAGCTGGACCACCTGAGGGTGGAGACTCCACTCACCCTTGTGGGTAACCTGCCGTGACAGCGCATCTGCTGTAGTGTTGAGGTTGCCCGGGATGTGAGTGGCTCGCAGCAACATGAGGTGCCGATGACTCCATGGGGAGGAGATGGCGGGCAAGTTGAGACATACGACGGGAGCGTAAACTGCCTTTGTGGTTGATGTACGCCAGCGTTGTCATATTTTCTGTCCGAGCTAACACATACTTGCCCTGGATCAAGGGCCGGAACCTCCGCAGCACGAGCAGTATCGCTAGCAACTCGAGGCAGTATTGCTAACAACTCGAGGTAGCCATGGGCCAGTCCAGGAGCTGCGGCTGCGTGCCCGTTGCAGACAGCGCACTAGCCCGTCTTGGAGGCATCAGTCGTAACCATGACGCACATGAAGCCCTGTTTAAGGGGAACACCTGCCCGTAGAAAAGTGATTTCAGTCCAAGGGCTGAAGAGGTGGTGACAGACTGGTATGATAGCCACGCGATGTGTCCTGCGGTGCCATGCCCATCTCGGGACTTGAGTCCAGTGCTAATGCTGAAGCGGTCTCATATGCATCAACCCGAATGGTGTGGCTACCGCTGAGGATGCCATATGCCCCAGGAGCCTGGGATTTTTTGAAAAAGCATTTTTGGAATTTATCAGAATTTTAATATGGATAATAATGTGCTCACTTATTATTAGTTGAGAGCATTTTGAAATGTACCAACATTTTTAATAAACAAAATGTAAGTGGCGGGGGGATGTGCGGAGTATTGTTGAATGGCGGCGTTCAAATTCAACAGAAATGTGCGGAACTTTTTCGGAGCTCTGTTCAAACATATTTCATGTGGGGCTACTCATTAGAATGGGTCTCCATTGCAAATTAATTTGTACAGCAGCTTGGGCAACATTTCTCTTAACACACTGCAGTACAGATAAAGCACACACACACACACACACACACAAAGAGGGGCAACACGCAAGGGGAACACTCTGTCAAAGTCACAGTAGGTACAGCTACCTCAGCAAAGAGAGACAGACGCAGAAAGAGAAAAAAAAGGATATCCATTAGGACTTGCATGCAAACTTACCACAGAAACACAATAAATGTAAACTTAAAACCTTATTTTTTTTAAACACATACTACAAACAAGCACAGACACCAAATTTGCCAGATCTAATTTAAACTATTTTTAAATGGTTTAAAAATGTGTAACTTTGTATGGATGTGTTTAAATTTATCTCTGAAACTCTATTAAGACAGTAATGGAATCATGATCAGAAACCTAAATCTGATACTCAGAGAGTTATTAGCTGCTGGTGTATTGTAAGGTCAGCAGGTTTCAGCACAACACTGAATATGTAGCTTCATGGCTTCTACTCACTAGCAGATATTTATAGAATTATAAATGCAAGATTAAAAAAACATTGGTGGAAGAACAAAGATGATATCAAACATAGGTTTGATATCAGGCTTTATAACACATACTTCATGGGTTTAATCAAAACCAATGTTATAAATCGATTACCTCATTTATTTGTCCAAAGCAACTTAATGGCAAAAAGCACCCCTGGTGCATCTTAGATTGCCAAAATATCCATTTACATGAAGGTCGCACAGTAATTGCAAGTCAAAGTCTGTAAATGAATGTGCTGGGGAAGATATTTCAAATAGTTGTTTGCGAATTTAGGGCAGGGAAGGGGAATAGTGTTTTGATATAAATTTCAGTAATTTAAGGGACTAATCATAATGATGCAGCAAATGTACAGTATAGGGGAGGAGTTAAACGAGACAGGAGTTAATTGGGGGAGCAGGAAGGCAAACGATAGGAGCTCCAGTAATGACCCAGTTCACCCTCAATCTCTCAATGAGTTGAAGAAATGGAGCTCATCTCAAACCCCTTTCAACTGGTGTAAATTCATGATGAGATTTGTTGTTAAAGAGCCCAAAGCTCTGGTTCCATGGCATTCATCACTTACACCTACAAGTGCTGGATCATTTATTTATGTTTTTACTGGGGGTGTTATTCGTTAAAATACCTTTTATGTTTGGATCAGAGGATTCATCTAGTTTGTCTATGTAGATGTATTCTAACTTTGTGAAATCGAATGGACGGATGGACACATGGGATTGAATTTGACAGTTGGGAATACTGGGGCCTGTTTGAACATTTCCTCATTTAATATATGGGATTTTTTATTTATTTATTATCCATACAGGAAAAGTCATAGCAACAATGGCCAGAACAGTCTGAAGGGCTGAACCAGATTTGGTGGATGTAGCTTGAAAACTTTAGGAGGAGTTACAAATGGAATTTTGGTCTTGGTTTTGCAATTTAAGAAAAACCAAGGTTTGCAACCAATAAGAACATGATGTTACTCATTTCACAAGCAAAGAGGCAAACCAATCATAACAGTGGGTGTTTACATACAAGTATTAAAGCCAGTTAATTCTATAGGTCAAAGAGAGGGTGAAAAAAATGTCTTTGGTGGAAGAAACTTTAACACAGAAAAAATAATAAGAAATGTATATCACACCTTTAATTCTCATTAGAGATGATCAGCAAAATGCATTTTTCCTGACTGGCCGTCAATCATTGGATACACAATCAGCTAATTTTTTCTAGTTTCAAAGTGTGATCATGAATCAGTAAACTCACAAGCTCAAGCTTTTTATTAAAATTAAACACTACAAATGATGGGCCATGTTTTGTATAAGGCAGATAAAACACTCAAAAATCAAACGATAAAATTAAAGAATAATTACAGTGGCAAATCTGAATGTAAAAAAAAAAAAAAAAAAAAAAGAAAAAGAAAAAGAACCTTATTTTTTTGTTTTTGTTTACTCCTGAATAAAGTTGCTGAGTCATTGTTTTTCTACATTGCAAAAGCAAAAATATATCCTGCGCATAAAGAGGAGTCTCACACAAACACACAAATACTCCTGACCTGCTATTTTTTTTACATCCTGCTGAATCGGTCTTTATTTCTAAAAAGGAATATCAATTAATAGAATCAATTGATGTCCTGTTCATAACCCTCTTCACGTACCCATTGAATTAATCTGATTATGCTTCTCTTTGTTCTTTACACAGTCTCCTCTAAGATAACTTCAATAGTGTGAGGCACATCTTGGCCTGCCACTACAGAGATGTTTGGAACAGTCCCAGAGGGCACTGAGATGGTTGGCACGGTGATGGTGGGCATGCTCAGGTTGTGGTGAAGGAAGACCACAGATGAGCCGCCTTCCTCTGCCACAAACATACCCTCCTGGACCACAGGCATGGCAGATGTGGAAGAGGATGGTGAGGATGAGGCAGACTCTTGTACTAAGAGGATGGTTTGAACAGCTGCATCGTCGTCCAACATGCTCTGTGCAGCGGGGTCTATGGGGTCATCGGCATGGAGACGCATGTGTTTGTCGAGGTTGGGTCGGGAACGGAAGGCAGTAGGACAACGAGGGCAGACGTATGGCCGCTCGCCACTGTGCACACGGGCATGTTCCGTTAGTCTAGCTGCTACGCTGAAGCTTTTACCGCACACCCAGCACGTGAACGGCCGTTCACCGCTATGAATGCGCTCGTGGTCCTGTAGATGTGGAAGCTGCCGGAAACGCTTCCCACAATGAGAGCACTGAAATAAAAGAGAAAGAACTGATCAAATCTGGAGTTTCCTGCTTTATGAAACAGCACATATATCAGAGTTTCCACAACTTTTCACCAATGAAATGCCATCACTTTTCCTGTAATTCGTGGTTACTGGACAAAAATTTTTAAAATCGAGATTTCAGAGGATTTGCTTCTCAAAACTAAAAAATATTATATTCTCTATAGAAATTTCCATGGCACTTGCATTACGTATAAAGTTGTATTTATTTCCATGACTTTTGTACTCCTTGAAATTACAATTTTGAAGGTGCACTCAGTGATTTTTTGCAAAATTGCATTTACAAAGATAGAAAATAATAGTATTTTGACAAATACTTAAAAGTGCATACATTCACATGAGATGAAGACTCTACACATACCAGTCCTATAGAAAAGGCCACTTTATTCTTCATATGGTGCTGGGAACACATTCTTAATGTTGAGATCCCATGAAAATTACTCGCTTTATCTCAATAACCCTTTCATTCACAGATTAAATTAATCATGGCTGACTGTGAATAGTGTATTTTTTATAATAACATCAGTAACTGAGAACTTGCAAGATGCTGCCTACACGTAATATTATTGTGTGCACCTTTAAAATTCAGATATTTCCAGGTTGTGAACCCTGATATACTCTCTTAGCTGAAAGACTGTTGTACCTCGAATGGTCGATCGTTGGTGTGCGTTCTCATGTGAACGCTGAAGGTAGACGGGTAGGCAAATTCCTTCCCACAGTACTCGCATTTGAAGCGTCGCGGGGCGGTTTTTTTGCCCAGTGCTCCACGGCAGTGTGCCAGGAGGTGCTCCCCTAATGCAGAGTTGGAGGCGAAGCGCCGTCTGCAGGGGGCAAGCGGGCACCGCAGTGGTGTCTGACCCGTGTGAGAGAGACGGTGCAAGTCGAGACCATCTTGAGTGACACAGCGGTGACCACACATATCACACTCCAGCTGACCTCCCACCTTCCCTCGTCCCTGACCTTTATATCTGCGGCGCACAGACACCTCCCCGGTGCAGCGCTGCAGGTGTGTGTCCAACACTGTCTGATTCAGGAACTGAGAGTCGCAGTGAGGACACGTCTTTGGTTCTTTATCTGCAGAAAAAGACAGAGGGATAGCAAAGGATAGAGAGAGGAATACATTTAAAGCACTTTTGTGGGTATATAAAATACATGTCCTTCAATAAGAATCTACAAAAGTTAACCATACAAATAGACCAATCTTTTTATTTTGTATTATATATGGACTGTTTTTAAGTGTCTAATAACTGTTTTTACAGATTTTTTACACAATAGTTACTAAATACTTTAAGGAATGTTCCAGGTTTAATACAAGTTAAGCACAGGCAAGATTTTGGCATAATAATAATTACCACAAACTGTTTTTTTTTTTTTTTTAAATGATACCCTCACATATACATATATATATATACAAAAATGGTTACAGTAAAACACTTACAATGCAAGTGGGGCCAGTCCATAACTGCTTAAATACACAGTTTCAAAAGTATAGCCAAAAATCGTAAACATTATACATGTTAACATAATTTTAGTTTGATAAAATAGCTTACAAACATTATCTGTGTACAGTTATATTCAATACTGGGCTAACATGGTTTCATTGCCATGACAATGCAGTTGCCATATTGGATAAAACGTTTAAGCAATTTTATCACGCTAAAATCAAGTTAAACATATAATGTTTACTTTGGAATCGATGTGTATTTTAGTGGTCATAGAATGGCCCCATTGACTTTCATTGTAAGAGTCTTAACATAGCCTCAATTCTTTGCAATTTTTTTTTAAATATAGGATGGATGAGTTGAAATAATTTTTTGTGGAGATCAATATTATTGCCAACATTAACTTGTATTGAACCCGGAATATTCCTGTAAGTATGAGCAAGAGCACAAATGGCTTTTATGTTAAAAGTTAAATTCCAGGGAGCCGCGTGGCGCCTTGCGGGGGTCAGACGTATAAACGGTGAGCTCTGCAAACGTTGCTAGTTTTTAATCATTCTTTTGTCATAAACCAGTGAGATTCGATACACCCTGCCACATAACTGTTCTATGAAGTGAACATGCAAAGAATTCAAAATCCTCGGTCTCTGGAGATATTAAAAGACACTTACGTGCTTAAGCTGATACCTCAGACAGGGACACAAACCAGGGACTCTAAAATGATCATCTGACAAAGATCTTGTGTTATGCGAAGCAAGGAGCAAAGGAAGGCTTTCTTGGAAGAATCACACAATTTTCTTGTTCCCAGACTTTGTGAATTCAACAAAAGAGAAACATGATCGATTCAAGGAATGCAAGAAACTCTTACATCATCGGAAGATCAGATGTTTCCAGCCAAACTGAGAATAGATACTAAGGATGGCCACAAAGTATTTACTAGAGATGCACCGATTGCAATTTTCTTGGCCGAGTCCGATTTTTTTCCAAGTGTGACCTGCCGATACAGATTTTTTCAGATTCCGATTTTCTTTCTAAGAACTATTGACAGCATATACAAACAAAATCTACCTTTCTTCAGTGCAAAATGTAATTTTCATAATACAATAAATTATTAAACATTACAATTTCCCCCAAAACAAAGTTACAGGATCTTCTCTGACTTCTGATATATAAAGTGCTCTGTGACTGGAAAGAGGTAGAATTAACAATTAACTGCAAATGAGTTGCTTTATATAACAAAACAGATGTCATTTTCCACTATTTTTATAAATGGATCTTTTTCTATTTTTTACTCGTCTCACAAAACAATTCCAAATATTACAAGCCTATGAACAAAACTGAAGTGTCCAATACACTCAACATTGACATTAAGCTTACGTTAGATACCAAATATCAGAGGTAAAACTGATCACTGCTTCAGGATCGGCTTGTCGTCACTCACCCCCGTTTTTCCCGGGAGTCTCCCGTATTTCACACCCATCTCCCACCCCCCTCCAGTTTTGTTATTTCTCCCAGGAAACTCCTGTAATTTGTATGGCCCAAACCATGTTATATGAATAATCACATCAATATATTATTCCAAGGTTGTCCAGTTGCCAGATCTTGTATGAAATGCATCCTACTCACACAATCGACACACCATACACATTTCTAATAATTTGTGACCTCAACCTGGCAACCAAAACCCATTTGCGCTGTTGAAATCTGCGCAGACAGTAGACGCGAGAAGTTCTATGGAGAACGGCTGGTCATCCAGGGCAATGAATTCCATAATTTTCCTCGTAATTCCTTTGGTCTTTTCGCTTCTCTTACCAAGGAAAGATAGGAGAGGCTGCTGACTTCTTGTTAGCTCTGAGCTCTGGCTAGCTTTAGCCGCTTAACTTTTTTAGCTTCTTTTTTAAAATGGGCATTTTCAGCTGGGTGAGAGTGTTTTAAGTGTCTAATTAGGTTTGTTGTTCCAAACGTTATCGTGGTGGTTCCCCCACGGTTTACTTTAGCCTTACAAATATTACAAATTGCGAACTTTATGTTTTTTTCCACTCACAGTCAAGATCTTCTTAAGATGTTTCCATGTGGCTGTGACATTATTGCCTGCGCTGCTGGCAACAAAACGGACCGGCTCAGAATCGGAAAGACGTGAGACTGACCGGCCGGTTACCGGTCCAGGCCGAGCATGCGGAAAACTGTCTGATTCCGGTCCTTGGCCGGTCGATCGGTGCATCTCTAGTATTTACATGCCCACAGCAAGCTATGACTTTCATAGAGACATTGGGGTGAGTGAGCCATTTGGTGTTTCTCACGTGGCCCCCAAGTGAACTTGACTGAAATATACACTTGACTGTCTGAGGAAGCTGGCCGCCTTTTTGTTTCTTTTTGTGGTTCCGCCTAGCGGATGGAGTTTGTTTTGCGTAAACACTCTCCATATGGAATGTGAATGGGTTGGGGCACCCAATAAAAAGAAGGTTGTTTCTTTTCTTAAGTGGAAGAAATATGATATTGTTTCTAACGCATATTTCCTCACAGGAAGTTGAGTAATTTGGAAAGATATAGGGTGGACATGTTTTCTTTAGTGCTGGCTCAAGTAAGAACAGGGGAGTCATTACATTGATAAGTAAACCTCTACAATTCAAATGTCTCAAAGATAAATTAAGAAGAGTCATTATTGTTTTGGCAGAAATTCAGGGGCAATGGTTGATTTTAGCTAATCTCTATGCATCTAACACTGATGATCAGGGCTGTTTTATAGATCTTGAAGGGTTGTTGCAAGACGCTGGTACCCATGGATGATATAATATCCCACTCATATCCTGGCACCCACTCATGATATAATATTGGGAGGAGACTTTAAACTATTTACTAATTCAGTCATTGATCATAGTGAAGCAAATGTGTGTAAGGCCCCTAGAGCAACATTGATGCTTCACAGGATGTGTAAAATCTTTGTCTTGCAGATATGTTGGCAATTTTTTAACCCATCTGGTAGGGACAATAATTTTTTCGACAAATGTCGTCTGATGGCCTCAGAGAATTGCCCCGACAGATATAACACTATTTTGTCACGGAAAGAGGAGTTTTGGTTATTCAGGGCAAGACAGTCATGTTTTAAGGAGGAAAACTTTTGGCTAGCTATATAAAGCAGAGAGTCTTTTTCTACCATTCCCTCAGTGAAATCTGCTGGTGGTGAAATATTTACCTCAGCCATTGATATTAATAATGCTTTTAAAGAACTCTATATTGATCTTTATAGTTCCATGTCTTAGTCTATCGATGAAGATATTAGGGACTTTATGGATCCTCTAGAACTCCCTAAATTGACGACTGAGCAAAATAATTCTCTAAATTCTTGCTCACAGGCAACGCTCCGGGGCCAGATGGCTTTGCCACTGAATTTTTTAGATCTTATGCTACAGAACCGGCTCCACTTTTGTTAGAAGTTAATACGGAATCATTAAAGAATGGAAAGCTTCTGCCAACCATGACACAAGCCCGGATCAGTCTGATTCTTTAAAAGGACCAAGATCCAAGCGAGTGTAAGAGTTATCATCCATTTTCCCTGATCCAGCTAGACATTAAAATATTGTCATTGTTTTGGATAATTGATTAAGTAAAGTTATGACATCTCTTATACATATAGATCAGGTGGGGTTTATTAAGGACCGCAGCTCTTCTGATAACATTAGGCATTTCATCAATATCTTGTGATCAATGGTGAATTATCAGACTCCGGTCGATGCCATCTCACTTGACGCCAAAAAGGTGTTTCATATGGTAGAATGGGATTATCTTTTTAAGATTTTGGACATGTATGGGTTTGGGTGTATGTTTATTGGATGGATTAAGTTACTTTATAGACATCCTGTAGTGGCGGTACAAATTTTTTTTTTTTAATTTCAGATTATTTTACTCTGGATAGGGGCACCCGGTAGGGTTACCCTCTTTCTCCATTATGGTTCCGTCTTGCCCTGGAACCATTAGCATCCGTGATAAGAAAGGAGGATGATTTTCATGGGGTGATGGCGGGAGGTATGGTGCGTAAGCTTTTGCTTTATTCATCTCTGACCCTACTAGATCTATGCCTTGCCTCCACAGTATTATTCATTCCTTTTCTAAATTCTCATGATACAAAGTCAATTGGTGTAATTCCAAAGCTTTGGCTCTGACAGCATACTGCCCAGTTACGTTTTTTTCAGCCAGGTGCCTTCCAGTGGCCCAAACAGGGCATTAAGTATTTGGGTATTTTATTCCCAGCAAATTTGTCTGATTTAGTTCAGTGTTAATTTTGACCCTTTAATAAAAAGGTTTTCAAGCAATGTGGGCAGGTGGGCTTCAAGAGGATATCTTTCCCCCAATATCCTCACAGCCTCTACTGTCCTATTAATAAAGGCCAAAAAGCCCTTTTGTTTTGTGTGTTTCAGATAGTTGATAGCAGTTTCTCCTGGTATCTGTTTAGTCTTTTCATTTTAGTAATTGTAATTAATTAGGAAGAAGGAAATAACAACAGTGCACACAATACTCCATCGACCACGGACGGTATGTGCTCATTAGCAATCACATTTTCTCACAAAAAGACAGAGTCAGACTAACTGTACATACAGTGCACAGCGAATATGACAATTACTTATAACGCATGTGAAGAGATTTTACTTTTGATGTTGCTGACATGCACTAAGGATCCACAGAGAGCAGTCTACTGACCCCTTCCAGTTTAGTCAGCCCCGATCACCTGTTTGGGGTGTCACAGACTGACCATCGTGCAACACTCGAGTCAGAGGGGCACAGCTTTGATCCAGCCTATTATAATATGAGCTTCAGAGGATATGATCACTCAAAAGAAAGAAAATGCTGGATTTGCACAAGTTTTGTGATTTAAATCTGTTAAAACTATATATATGCATATTTGCAGATGGTATATAACAGAGGTTTTATTGATATTTGCCTTTTTATCATTAGACTAGACAGTTAAAAGTTACATGGAACTGTTGAAAAGAGAGAGAAAAATTAAACACCCAAGCACTTTAAACATATGAGCTCATACATGTCTGTTGCAGCTCTTATATGCGTGACCATTTAAATGAGACTCTGTTGCACACCGTTCTAATATTATGGTACACAATGGTACGTAACAACAAAACGAACTGTTACTGAACATTTACATGTCTCAGATGGCTCCTTCGTGTGCAAGCAGGTGATTCTCAGTGTCCTTGCACTTTAAGAATCGAATTGGCCAAACGGGAAAAAGCCGATAATTTAAAAACTCAATATCTGCAAATTTAACGGCCTCTCCGATATATCAGTCAACCACTACTGATTAAAACTAATTTAACTGAATGCACAGCACAAATGCAGAAATAACCCAGCGCTTTATGGGGGTCATGTAACGGGGAGAAGCTTAGCATGATTCTATTGACCCTGTACAGAAAAGGACCCAACAAAAGTCTTTTCCTGCATGATTTTGTGTTAAATGTCCACGTTGCACTGGTTGGAAGACTGAAAGACTGCTCTTTCTTGATAATACAAGATGATATAGTGTGTGTGATTCCCCTTAAGACGATTAGCGGTTTATCCCAAAAGTGCTTTTTAAGCACTAAATGCAGATCCTATTTGTACAGCAAGACCCTCGCGCCGGACGCATCACAAACCAGGCTTGACTGGATCGTGTGGAGCAAGAATTTTCTACTTTGAAGCACTATGGAGAATATCAATCATCTCACAAGGCCGGAAAGACCTGACATTTTAAACAGAGCTAATGAGGAAAAGACGAAAAAACAATGTGCCATTACTGCAGTAAACCAGCTTTAGTAACATGTACGATTTGACTGAAATATTATAAGAGATAAAAAGAGATAAATCTACTTTGTTTTACAAAAGGCAGTTTTAATTATGGATTTTAAATGTTTAGGCTACTGTTTTTTCAGAAAAACAAAACGCTAGTTTGTTTGATAGAAACCCTAGTTACTTTGAACTACTCAATGATTAGCCATCCATGGTGAAACCAGTGGTAATTCTAACAAATTAAAAAGTTAAGTCGAGCACTTCAAAGCCTGGACCTTTTAAATTGAATACAGGTGAAAAACTGACAGCTTGGCCCATAATTCAGTTCTATTTTAATGCTCTTCTAGGGGTGCGTGGCTGAGCGATGAGGGACGGCTGGGGGAGAACGATTGCAATCAACCAGAAGAGAGATATGGTGGAGCCGGAGCTGCATTTCGAGAGTGAGAGAGAGATGCACGAAGGGGTCCAGTGCTATCACCCGGCATCGCGGACGGAAGCAGTACAGCGGACTGAGGACATCTGTGATGTGTACAGGGAACGAAGAGCCCCCCCCCCCCCCCCTTCTCTCTCCCCTCTCCTCCCCCTCATCCTGTCCCTATTCCCAGGAGGCGGGGAAAACCATCCGGCAGTGGGATGGTCCGAAAGGGCAATATAAGGTGAAGCCGGAACTGCAGTTCAAGAGAGAGATGCATGAAGCCTGTCTGTGTGTGAGTGTCTTTATGATTATACATAGCTGGCTGAAAAGTGGTGCATGTTTTTGTCTTGTCATACACTGAAAAGTGTTTATTAAATATCTGATGTGGATTGTTCACCTGGTCCCCGCTTCCTCCTTTCCACATTGAGAACCTGATTTTCCATAGTGGAAAAATATGCAATCATGCTCATATTTATTCATAATGCTAACTTTTAATGAAAAAAAAATTTGGATGGGTTGCAGTAAGACAGGGGGTCAGAGTGCAAAATTGTCATGGGGCCCAAAAATCTTAAAAGGCACGGGTGATGAGACTGTGCAGCTGATGTTTAGATGCACAGCGTTGTTGTTGTTGTTATTTTAATAATTAAGCATGCACACTGCCAGACTGTGACTCAGTCTCTTTGACCTTTACAGGCTTTTAAAAGCTTCTACTAACCAACCCTGCACTTGCTTGTTTACACCTTTAAAAAATCCATCCTGCCTTTTTCTCTCCCTTTGTTTTGCTAAAGAGAGTTACCGCTGTGGCAGTGGTATGATCCGTATTAGAGGCTCAGATGAGGTGATAGTGATCAGCAGCTGATCTTATCAATACACACACAACCCATCCTGATCAATGTGACCTCTGACCCCATCTATTTACTTCAAAACCAATCAATGATAGCTCATTCATTGGACACTTCTGTCAGAAGCTTTCTGTGTGTGTGTGTGTGTGTGTGTGTGGCCAGAGACCCACACATTAACACATGTTGCAGACTTCAGACAGAAAGGGCCAATTAATAAGGATAATGTGTTTGTGTACATATGCTCAAGTGACAAAATATTTTTTAGTCTTCACTTCTATTCCCTCTTAGCAGCTCTAACTGTGGGAATATTTCTAAAACAATGGTCAATAAATATACCTTATTATGACCTTATAGACCTTTTTCTTTGTTTAGATTTAGACTATTTTAGAATAAAGGTCAAGTGTTTTGAATCCATCAATGTTTTTACATTTCAGAATATGACAAAATATTGTTTGGCTAACACGAATCTAGGAGGAGGGCTTCTCTAGCCGAGTCTTGGTTCCTCCCAAGGTTTCTTCCTCATCATTTTTTAGTTTTTTTCTTGCCACTGTTAGCTTTAGCTTGTCTCTGGGGGGGGGGGGGGGGTTGCAAGGCACTATTTTTCTCTTTTTTTTCTCTGTAAAGCTGATTTGGAAGAATATAATTAGTAAAAAGCACTATACAAATAAAATTACATTGAATTAAGTATGTGTATAGAGAAAAAAACAAAAAGAGTGTGTAAGAGAGAGCCCATTAGGACAAAGGGCTGAGAGTGAAATAACTTCCTCAGGCTGACCTTGGTGGATGAGAAAGTGGAGGTCCAGGTCCTTGCGACGTATAAACGCCTCCCCACACACATTGCATGGGAAAGGATGGCTGGTGTGTAGGAGTCTAAAGCAGCAAAAAACATTGAAAAATGGAATAAGAAAAACTGTATCATGCAATCCCTGGAGCATATCCAACAACAAACCCTATCTGAGAAAATACACGTTTAAATTCACCCACATTTCATACAGACGCACGATTAACCCTCGGATACATTAATTATTAAATCATTAAGAATTCCCAGATATTGTTTTGGATTCAAATCTGTCCAGAAAACTGAAGATCATGGTAAATGTTGCAGAATTACATGGTGCATCATCAACATGCTGAATTTATGAAGTTACAAGTTAAACACATAATGACATATAAAGAGGATTGTCATATAGAATTATGGGAAAGGGTGAGAGATGATCATTCACAGTTTTTTAGATGATTCCACCCTGAATGGTTAAACATGGCGTTTAAAGACTTCTTCACTATAGTCCACTCCACACCATGCACCAAAGGGTTAACATCACTGAAAAAAAAATTTTCATCAACTCTAAGCTGGGCTGAAGAAAGTTCATTAAACTGAGCCATGCAGGAGAGTGGCAGCCTCTTTAAAATATCTTAAGGCCTATTCGCATGGGATTAAAATCACCAGGGCCCTCAGTAATTATTGCTGACATCAATAATTATAGCTCATATTTAGTTTTCAGTCCCGTGAGAATTTGTCATCTTTAACCAATGTCCTCAGTAAAATGACTTGCAGAAAATAAACAATTTTTTTCCCCCATAAAATTACTGACATTCTAATTAAGAACGTAATTTCAGCAAATTACTCACATATGCTTAATAGTTGTAAACAACCACACAGTTTATCTGCTTTCTGTTCCTATTAACTGTATCAGTGTGTTATAAAATGAAGAAACCCAACTAATGCTGTAGAGATAACAGGCCTGTACAAATGCAACATTAATGAGTGTTACTGCTACACTATTGAACATTATGCAAAATCCAGTAATGAAGGCACATGTGAATAGGGTTTCAAATAACTAGATGAGCATTATAATCCTAGATAATGCATTCTAAAAAAAAACTTCAATATTCAATTCTAGGTGAGGGTTAACCCTAACCCTTATTACCACAGAAAATAATTCTGCTCAACGAAAGAACTGAGGAGAGGAGCACAAAACCAAAACACTCCAACATGAACAAAAACACACAAACCTGTGACTCTGCAGCTGGGACTCAAACTTGAAGCTGGCTGGGCACTCAGGGCAGATGTGCACACGCCCATCAGTTGGGGATAGTGTCCTCCCTTTTCCTCTGCCTCTGATCCTTCGTTGCTGGGTTTCCCCTGTCTGGTGAATCAGCATATGGCGTTTGAGTGAGGTAGCCTGGAAGAATCGCTTATCACAGAAGGGGCAACTGAACAAGCGGGATCCTCCATGAGTCAGTTGGTGACGCAGCAGACTGGCTGGAGAGGGGAAGCTCTTCTTGCAAACTTTGCAGTTAAAAAGTTTCTCGCCTGTGTGCTGGAACACATGCTCACGCAATAGGCTGCGGCGTGTAAAGCCCTTCCCACAATGTGGGCACTCGTGAGGCAGGGCGGTGCGCGACCAGTCCCGGCTCAGCTTGGCAGGGGCCTCGAGGGTGGCGTCTGCTGTTGATGAAAGAAACATTTTGTTAGTGATAGTGATGTTATAATTGCCCATTGTCCCTGACAACCTCATATCACTCTGCAAACTCTTTCTTCTCAAATTAAATCACTTTAAACTCAAACAAATATTTCCATAAAGGCATTTTAGTTTTCTCAAGGATGAATGACTATTGAATGCTTATTACAAAACAGACCAGAACCATGACCAGAAAGTTACATTATCATTTAGTTAAACGGCCCAATTAAAATCATTGTTAAAATATGTGTGGGTGAGAAAGAAGCATGTAAACGTAAGGATCTAGTAAGAACTCTTACTTAATTAGTGTTAATCAGTGTTGTGTACATTTAGTCTGACCTGGTTGTCTGAGGGGCATGTCATCTCTGCATTTAACAATGGAGGTGAGCGCTGAAGCAGGGAAAAGCCTAAGTTTCTCCTCAGCAGAAGGTGTTTGTCCTGCAGGTCCATTCTGACGATGCTCTCGGCGATGGTAAAGGAAATGTGTGGTGCTCATGAACTCAGCCCCACACTCTGTGCAGGTGTGCAATGCCGCCTCCAGGCCATGCTTGGTACTACGGTGCTTTGCCAACTCCTGCTCTATGGGGAAACAGGATCCACACTGATGGCAGAGAAAAGTCTGTCCTTCAGTGCCTGAGGAGGGTGCTGTAACAGTTTCCTCTGCAGAGTTACTTTCCACCTCTCCTTGATTCTCTGAAATGACAGCTTTCTCTGTCTCCACGTCTTCACTTTGCTCTCCTTCTATATTACCGGTGACCATCTCTACTCTTTCATCCTCATTTACTCCAGTCCTTTCTTCCACCATCTCCACAATGTTGTCCACCAGGATCTCACTATTCTCCATGCTCACAGTGCCCTCTACTGCATGTTCCTGGTCATTCTGCAGAGCCTCCTCTCCTCTCAATTCATTACTGTGCAGCTCAACCTCCACGTGTGCTACAGGGGTCTCGGTTATTGTCTGTTCCAGAGTGGTCACCTCCATTAGACTCTGGCCTTCCCCTGCCGTGGCTAAAAGCAAGAGTCCCTCACCCGGGGCCTCGAGCACAGCTGTGGAGAACTGTTGGATTTCAAGTGGGGCCTGCTTGGGTTCACCCTCCACCTCTTTGCGGTGCTGCCTGCGGTGATAGAGGAAGAGTGTGGTGTTGAGAAAGCCTTCTCCGCATACTGTGCAGCGGTGTATGGCATCCTTCAAGCCATGCTGAATCTTGCGGTGAGTGACTAGCTCTGGAACCGCGCTGAAGCTCTGTCCGCACTCCACACACAGCAGGCTGGAGGGAGGCTTAACTTTCTTCTGTCCCCTACGCCTTGTCACAGGGCTGTTCTCTACAGCCGAGGGCTCCACGGATGTAGTCTGATCGACTGGGGCCTCTGGATGTTCACTCTGTAAGTCCTGCTGAAAGGTCTCAGTCATCACTGTTTTTTCAGAAACCTCATCTCTTGCCACATTTTCTTGAGAAGTGTTCTCTAATTTTACTTCAGGCAATCCTCTCTCTTCATTGACCTCTATCTGTCTGTGTGCATGCTGTTCCTGCTCAGGGTCCTGATCTTCTGGTTGAATAGAAACTGTTTGGGCAACTTTACCATCTGTTTCATGGCTCTCTCCCTGGTCTCCTCCAGGTCCTGGCCCTGTCTCAAGGCAACAGCCCGTCTTGCGATGCTGCTGCCACAGTGACAGAGCATCAAAGAGAACCTCACAGTCAGCACACTGATACAGAACACGTGGAGCATCACCTTGAAGAGCTTTCTTCTGTCCTAGCATAGAAGACAAATTCATAGCTGTCTGAGTCTGGGTCTGAGAAACTGACACAGACTGCATTGCCACCTAGTGAGAAGAAAACAAACATTCACAAATAACCAATTATATGGAGAAATCAAAGCTGGTCAATGTGATTTTCATAAATTCTTCTCCTGGGAGGTTAAGAACATGTTGGGTCCAGCACAACACCTTTTGACCAATGAATTTCTATGCCTTTTCCAGTCAATCATAATTAATGGATAATATTTTTTTTAAATAATTTTATAGTTATATTATATTAAGTTATATTATATTAATATATTTTAGAGTTGATAATAACTAGAAACTTTTACATGACTTTTTCAGGCCTGGAAATTCATTGACCTGCACATTGAACAAGGTCTTTAACTTTATATATACACACTAAAAAGAACATCTTCCAGAACACAGTCAAAGAGAAGAGAGTCTCAGCATGACAATAGCTCTCACTGAGTGTAAAACCCACTTAAGGTATTAGCTCATGTCACACTCCATCAAACCATTTGCCTGTACTAAGCGCATAGTGTGGGGGTCCGTGTTCCCATCATCTGATGCAACAGGCTACGACATCTTATTTAACTGACATGACATAACTGTTTGTGTTCACCATGCAATTTTTTTAAATCGTTTAAGCACCCACTTAAACCAACTTGATGAGAGGGTATTAAAAGCGGAGAGGATGACTCAGGGAGAGGACAGCCATAAACCAGATATGACAAAAGAGAATGACACTGTGAACAGACATCCAGTAACAGGCCAATCCAATCATTGGAATGGTCAAATGCACTTTTTTGGCCAAAAAGCTCAGCAAGATATGAACAAACTCAGTTGTTATGTCTTAAGAGACTGTAAACAGACAGGAGAAAAAGAATTTGACTTTTGTCAAACTCTTGTATATGTTCTGCATTAGGTCTTGCAGTGAACAGTAAATGCAAACTAACAGACCTGCCACTGTCTATCATACTGAAATAATAATTTCGATTTGCTCCTCTCAGAATCACTTTGTTATGGCTACAAAAAAACTTTTATTATGCAGGCAAGTCATATCAACTCATATGAAGCTTCATGGTTCTTTTTTTAAATTTTGAGCAAACCTTTTAAAATTAATCAAACAATATTGAAAAACAGAAAACCACCCACTGCTCTTAAAGGGATAGTTCATCTAAAAAAGGAAAATTATCTCATCTTTTATTCATCCTCATGCCATCTCAGATGTGTATGACTTTCTTCTGCTGAAACAAAGATTTTCAGAAGAATATCTCAGCTCTGTAGATCCATACAATGCAAGTAAATGGTGACCAGAACTGAAGGTCCAAAACGCATATAAAGACAGCATAAACGTTATCCATAAGAGTCCAGTGGTTAAATCTTCAGTAGTGATATGATAGGTGCGGGTGAGAAACAGAACAATATTTAAGCCACTTTGTTACTATTAATCTCCATTTTCACTTTCACTTCCATATTCTTCTTTTGTTTTTGGCGATTTGCATTCTTTGTGCATATCACCACCCACTGGGCATTGAGGAGAATTTATAGAAGAAAAAAAAAAACTCAAATATTGATCTGTCTCTGAAGACATAGATTTAACCACTGGAGTCTTATGGAAAGGACATACAGACCTGAAATATTCTACAAAAAATCTGTGTGTTCTGCAGAATAATTAAAGTCATACACATTGGGATGACATGAGGGTGAGTAACTGATGAAAGAATTAAAATTTTTGGGTAAAATATCCCTTTAATCTAATTCTTTGTTCTTTTTTCCTGACTGTTTATTTTTAAAATTTTGTGAAATGCTTTAAAGCTAACTAATCATTTTTAAATATTTACACTATATTTAACTTTTAAATAAAGCAGCATGTTCAAAAGTATATTTTTCTCAAAACTGGTATTGAGAATTGGCATTAGTTCAAGTACTGAAATGTTGGTATTTTGGTTACTTTAAGATGCTTTATAGTGCATGTTTTTCGATCTGTAGTTCTGCACATGAAGACATTTTCTCATTTGATTCATTTGGGGGTTTTTAGTGGCGATTTAATGCTTGTTTAAATGCAGACAGATGGAAAATGTCTTTTCATCTGTGACTAATAACTAGCTTGAAGAGAGCCACTCCAATCATCATAAAAAACTGTCAAGCATTAATTCAAAATTGACTGTGTTCACAATAAATGGAGTAGAAAGTACATTAACATTAGAGCATGAAAGACAGAATCTCAAGTGCCTAAATTCATCTCTGCGGTGAAAAGGCAAATTAGTAGTTTAACAAAAAAAACTCTTCTCTTACAAAATGATCCTTTTACATTTCGGTTCACCATTAAGGCTTACTGGAAGATGCTCTTTACATTTCTTAGGCTAATTCCAGGAACAAGATCCCAGGGTTTTAGAGGAATAAAATAGATTACATTTTAACAGACTTTCAGGAGCTGCATACGTTAATGCTCCCAATTTAAAGATAACATGGAGTAACACTCCACAGAAAAGGACTTGAGTAAAGACCAATGAAAAAGAATTTGACAAGTCTAACTCATCTGACTTTTAAGAAAGAGATGGCTTCCAGTGCGGGCTGACATGTTTCATGACGGAAAGATAATGTCCTAAATTTGGGACAATCTAAGAGTGAGCTTCCATGATGATGGACACAGTGTTTATACCTGTGGCAGGCCAGCAGCGGCAGCGGCCGCCTCAATGGGTGTCTCATTGTTCACGAGATGGGGATTCTCCGCAGTGCAGTTAATCTGATGCGCAAGCACTTCCTCTAGTGTGGGAAACTCCTGATAACAGGGGAAACACATGTACACTGAAGAAGACTCCATGGCTGCAAAAACATACAAAAATAAGTTTAGGTAAAAACAAATAATACAGTGAATCAGTATTCCATTTATAAATAAAAGCAATGCAAACAAAAACATTTAAGCAAAGATAAAAATGTATCTTTTATTTTGACATTAGCAAGGCAGATTCCACACACACACACATACACACAACCACTCATGACTAATAACGCCCAATTTTGATTAAAAAGAGAATGTACAAATAAAAAATATATATTATTAGCACACTTTCACCATTCCAAATAAAGAGATTTATAATTTAACATTAATCGTACAACAAAGGAGGAAGGAGACTGTTGGACAAGAGTTGAAGTCTTGATCTTGAGACCTGTTAAGACCACATAAATGTGGCCTCGGTCTGGGCCTAATTACTGAGTGTCTTGGTTTGGATAACGGTCTTGGCCTAAGGTCTTAGGTTAGACCACAGTCTAAAATCTATAAATAAATATAAAAAATGTCCTTGATCTTTTGAGCTAAAAAAGTTCATCGAACTATGAAAACATAATGTAACTTTCAGAACTCATATCTTCCTCCTCAGTGCAAAAAGAGCATTTCTTGAAAACCAAGCTGCAATAACATGTTCTCAAATTCCACCACTTTCTGACATCAGCTAAATGCATATCAAAATATGAACACATTTGCGGCCTACATGTACATGTCAATGATGAATAGAAAGCAAGTGATCGCTAAAATGTCCTGTAACGGCTGGTAAGGATAAAGACAATTAACATGATAGAGGCACGCTTTATGGCTTATTCTGTCTGTTTAGAATATGACATTAGTCCTAAACACCAGAAGAACTGTTTCTTAAGGATGGGGCAATAAAAAATGTATTGGACTTAACAGCAATATTTGTGATATTACAGTTTCTAAATACAATAAGAAATATTGGAGATAAGTGGTTAATGTTTCTTGTTTAAAGTTTCCAGTTATTATGTTCATTTATCATAATTTTGTGCTAGTTCAACAGTGGTATGTAAGTGAAAGCAACAACATTTTATGCCACAGTTTTTCTCACATCTCTACTTGCCACCAGTCAACTTAACTAAAATGTTTATGTTTACTCATTGTGAAGACCACTTTTGAGATGATGTTTTAAGAAACATTACTTTACAGGAACAATTTTCTCAATTCTTTTTGAATTGATTGAACTTGTCAGGTAGCTCGCAGAATAGTTCATCCAACCATGTCATCTTTTACTCACCCTTATGCCAGCTTAAACTTGTAAGACTTTCTTTCTTCTGAGGAACACAAACAAAAATTTTGATGGATGTATGATGTGTGTGTTTTTCCAAGTCAATGGGGTCCAAAACTGAGCATTTGCATATTTCAGTGAGAAATTTCGGCTATATTCACACATCAATTCTCACAAGAACATGAAAACACATATACAAGTACAAGGATGCATGAACAAGCTTCTCTCATAACGATGCATGTGAAAGCTGAGGGGAGGTGAAGTTTTTTGGTGAATAAGGACTGGATTTTTTATGTTTCTCACCCAACAAGACATGGATTCAACCACTTGAGTTGAATGGATTACTTTTATGCTGCTTTTACATCCTTTTAAGAACTTTAATGTTTTGGACCCAATTTATTTACATGGCATGGACAGACAGACATAATATATTCTTCTAAATATAGTCATACGAGTTTGACACTGCATGAGGGTGGGAAAATGATGAGAGAATTATCAATGTTGGGTGAACTAGGCCTTTTCCTTCAAGTACTTAATGGAAAATGTAGGGGAGAGTGAGGCTAAGTGTCACACATGTCACATCTTCCCAATTGTTAAGAGATATTTCTCATTCACGGTGCTTCAAAACTGCAAATTTTACTCCAAAAAACAAAAGTTAGAATTAAACATGCTTTAAGATAATAGACACCTTAATTCAAATGAGTTTCTTTCTTTACCAACTTTTTAAAAATTCAAACTAATTAGATTTACATCACTGGGTGAGTAATGTATGGAATTGGAAGCTTTGAAATAAGTATTAGTCTTGGTGGGTCTGGCCTTAACTACATTGCCAAAATCAGTAAAGAATCAAAATTAAGAAAATAATGTCTTTAATGTGGTCTATAAAAGTAAAAAAAAAAAGAATATATATATATAAAAAACATAATAAAAAAATCCAACTATTGAGGAAAGTAATTCTTTTTGGGCTGAGTCACAATGCATGTCACACCTCTGAAAGGCAATAGACAAAGGATAGGGTAAATTGTGTGTGTGAAATAACAGATTCAATGCCAGATGACAAGTGAAATGTCCTTACGCATTATCAGTTAACATGAGGGGGCTGAGCGCTACATGATGTCTTAACTGAGTCAAAACAAAGGCACTCTCATTTGTTTGAATCTGCACAACACACGGAAAAAAACCCAAATAAGGAATTACAGTTGAACTGTCACAAAATAATCTTATAGGATTATTCCAGGTTCAATCCAAGTTAAGCTCAATGGACAGCATTTGTGGCATGATGTTGATTATTACAACAATTTTTTAAAAAAAATTAAAAGATTACCTAAATTTATTTTGACTGTCCCTCTTTTTTTTCTTCAAACATAAAAAAAAAAAAAACATAAAATGTAGGCCTATACTTCCAAAAAACAATAAGGTTGTACACACATATAAAACTACGAAGCACTCTCCACTGCCCCTCCCCGAGAGCCGACAAAAACGCTCCATCCCCTAAGAATAACCCGTCTGCCAATCGTAACACTGTCCAGGACCCAATTCTTTATGTACATATGAGCAGGTGGCACAGCTGTAAATATCTTATGAACGGAGACCTGGGAATCCCAAAATGCTGAACCATATTTTCAAAGGATCTCAACACTCCACTCTCATATAGATCTCAGAGTGTATTAACCTCCCTCACAATCCACTCTGTCCAGCAGAAAGGGAACTTATAAATACATAATTTTGGGTTCAATCATATGCGAGGCAACATTTAAATACATTTCAGAATTAAACACTCTGGATATAGGGCTGGGCGATATGGCAAAAATTGTTATCACGATAATCTTTTTCATATTGTTCGATATCGATATTTATCATAATATGCATTTACACATTGCACTTTCTTTTTTTATTTCAAAGTTGACAGAAGAAAATAAGTAAAAATTAATTCTAAACAGTCAAAATAGTCACTACAAAACTGCACAGGGGGTCCAGAGACAGCCAAAGCAGTGGGGTCTGTGGGATCTTTAACCAAAATATTAAAATATTTTATAGTTTATCAATTGAAAATGAATGTTAAAAGATAATCTGTTTGTTCAGAAGCATAGTGACAGCAGTCCAGTATTTGTTGGAATATTTTTACATTAAAATGAAACATTTTTTATATTTCTTTAGATTCAGATACCCAAGTATGGGGCATAGAAGCCCTTGTGACTGTGGAATGTGGGTTCAGGGGTGTCCTGAGAGAAAATTCAGAAAACGTTTTTTTTTTTTTTTTAAATGTAAATACATTTGTATTCATTACAGTGAGTGACTAGTCTACCAACTAGTAATTTGAGTCTTTCCTTTTCCATTCCAGACATCTAATTAATTATCACAAAATTAGAACAGAAATCGATTTGTTTATTTGATTTGTTTATTATTAAAGGCTTGTAACATGCCGATTAATAAAGATACATTTAGAAGGGAAAAAACGTTATGGTCTAAAAGGTGGTTTGAAACCACGTTAACTCATGTGGCGCTTCATGTCTACACACATGCTGGGAAAAGAAGCAACGCGCGCAGAGCGGGACTGGGCAGAAATGTTGACCCTACGTTACCAATGGCGCGTTGTGAGCGAAGCTGAGAACGTTTTCAATTAATTCCTATGAAAGCCAAGTGTCATGCTCGCAAGGTGGATCGTAGGATTGTCAGTGGTGCGGTTCAAGCTCTCTCCTAGTGCTGTGAGCGCCTTTGAGCGGATTTCGTCCGCCCCAGTGGAAACACATCCTAAGATTCTGCTTGTGTTTTAGCGACATGCAGTAAATATAGAAAATTCCTCAAAAGCTTATCGTGGATTTTCTTTATTGTGATATATATCGATATTGTTTTATCTCACAGCCCTATCTGGACACTTTTGTCCATACTGAGTGCAAATGCAAGATAACGGGGTGTAACTTAACTTCTCCAGTTAGTTTGATAGAAAGGCTTTGCAATGGCGAAATAGGAGCAAGAACTTCCTGTTCAATACAAAACCAGGGAGGGGCTCTCTCAGGTGGAAGCGATCAATGAGCCAAATGTTTGAGACTGAATGCATAATAATAAAACAAAATTTTGGGTAGGCATAGCCCATCTTTGTCAATCGGCCTATGTAACTTACTAAAATGTAATCTGGGATGCTTACCATTCCAAATGAAGGACTTTGCTATGCTACCAAATTGCTTGAAATAAAAGAGGGGGAAATTTATAGGGAGAGATTAGATAAATGTAATGGAGCCCACATCGCACAAAAAACATTTTATTAAATGGTCAATATTAACTAACTAAATCACACAAATTTGCTGGGAATAAAATACCCAAATACTCAATGCCCTGTTTGGGTTACTGGAAGGCACCTGGCTGAAAAACCATTACCGGGCATTACACTGTCAGAGCCAAAGCTTTGGATTTATACCAATTAACTGAGAATTTAGAAAAGGAAGAAATAGAGTCACGTGATGCCATGCGAGGTTCGGACGTGTGAACGGCGAGCTCTGTGCACTTTGCTAGTTTTAACACTATTAATGTCATAAACAGGTGAGATTCGATACACTGTTCCATAAATGTACTAGTATGACAATATGTCAAAGAATTTAAAATCCCCGGGCTCTAGAGACATAAAAAGACACTTACGTGTTCAAGCGAAAGGCCCCGAGCCCGGAGTCGATTTGGTCGGAGAAATTAGGGAATTTCGGCAAGAAATGTTGTACATGTCGGCAATGCTGATGAAGGCCGTTGCTGAATTGGAGGATCTTGCTGTAATACGTTGATCATTCACTGCCATGGCGAAGAAATTCATTGAGGTGGTTACAAGAGTGGGGGATGTAGAGAAATTGATCGATTATCTGGAGTCATCAGAGAGGGAATTATCTGCTAATCTGCTTGTGACCTAGGTGGATTTGGAGCATGTCTGGGAGAAGATGGAAGACATTGAGAACCATAACCAGCGGAATAACGTCCATATTGTTGGAATTCCTGAGGTCGAAAAAGGTAAAGATATGATGAAATTACTGGTCGGGCTCTTTCCGAGTCTGGTCGACATAACAGGCCATAAGCAGGAGATCGAGAGAGCTCACAGGGTTCCGGCTTGGCTATCTGCTCAGGGAGACAGGCCCTGATCAATTTTGGCCAAATTTCTGAGCTCATCTTATAAAGATCTTGTGTTATGCAAGGCGAGAAGTAAAGGAAGGCTTTCTTGGAAGAACCACAGCATTTTCTTGTTCCAAGACATTGCAGATTCGACAAGAGAGAAACGTAATCAATTCAAGGAATGCAAGAAACTCTTACAACAAAGGAAGTTAGCTTTGGCACTGATGCTCCCGGCCAAATTAAGAATAGATGCTAAGGATGGCCTTAAAACATTCACATGTCCCCAACAAGCGATGTCCTTCATAAAGTTAATGGACTAAGTTATTTTGTGGTACTCATGTTGCAGCCAAATGGACTGACTCACAGAACATAAACCACATAAAAAGAAAGGAAGGCTATTTGTCTTCTTAAGTATAAGAAATATAATATAGTGTTTCTTCAAGACATGCATCTTTCCCCGCTGGAAGAAGAAGATATGGGGTGGACATGTTTTCTATAGTGCTGGCTCAAGTAAGAGTAGGGGTGTCATTACACTAATAAGTAAGCATCTACAATTCAAATATCTCAAACAGATTAAACATAAATTGGGAAGAGTCATTATCGTTTTGGCAGAAATTCAGGGGCAAAGTCTTATTTGACTAATATGTACACACCTAATAGATAAGGGCTTTTTTATATATCTTGAATGAGTGTTGCAAGCCGCAGGCACCCCTCATGATATAATTTTGGGAGGAGACTTTAATATTTTGATGGACTCCTTGCTCATAGTGAAGCAAAAGTGCGTAATCCCCCGAGCAACATTAACACTTCACAGAATGTGTAAAAATCTTTGTCTTACAGATATTTGGAGACTTTTGAACCCATCTGGTAGGGGCTATACATTTTTTCATCAGTCCATAAGATTTATTCTAGAATATATATTTTTTTTTAATATATCAAAGTCCCTCATTTCATCTGTTGTTCATTGCTCAATTGGAAACATTTTATTCTCAGACCACACCCTGGTGAGTTTAGTGATGTTGCCACATATGGAGAAAAGGAAATCATATAGTTGGTGCTTTAATGTATCCCTTTGGCAAAATCCTGAATTCCAACAAATGTTAAAGGCTGAAATCAATATATAGAATATCATGTGGTCAGTGTCAAATGATCAGACCAGTTGCTGCCTTCTCACTTGATGCCGAAAAGACGTTTGATATAGTAGAATGGGATTATCTTTTTAAGATTTTGGAAATGTACAGGTTTGGGAATGCTTTTATTGGTTGGATTAAGTTTATAGACACCCGGTACTGGCACAAAAAGATAAAAAAAGGCACTCAGTTTCCTAGGACAGCCAAGTGGATGTTCAGTGAGTCGGTCCATTCGGCTGCAACATGAGTACCACAAAATAACTTACTCAGTTCACTGACTATATGAAGGACATCACTTGATGGGGAGATGTGAATTCACAAAGTCTGGGAACAAGAAAATGCTGTGGTTCTTCCAAGAAATCCTTCCTTTACTCCTCGCGCAACAATATCTTTATCGGATGATCTCAGAAATTTGGCCAGAATTGATCAGGCCTGTCTCCCTCCACGGATCTCCGAGCCGGAACCCTGTGAGCTTGCTAGATTTCTAGCTTATAGCCTGCCATGTCGAGCAGACTCGGAAAGAGCCCATCCAGGAATTCCACCATATCCTGTCCCTCTACTCCCTCCAGTACTCCCACGATATGGATGTTATTCCGCCGGCAATTTCTCAACATCCCCCACTCTTGTAGTCACATCAGTAAACTTTGCCTCCATGGCAGTGATCGATCAACGTATCACAGCAAGATCCTCCAAGTCAGCAACGACCTTTGTCAACATTGCTGACGTGTTCAGCATCTCCTGCTGCATTTCCCGCACCTCTCTGACCAAATCGACTCCCAGGCCTGCTCTGGGAGTGTCTTTTAATGTCTCCATAGCATGAGGATTGTGAATTCTTTGACATATATTCCTTCTAGAACAGATATGTATCAGAGTGTATTGAATTTCACCGGTTTGTCATAAAAAGTATTAAAACTAGCAAAGTGCGCAGAGCTCGCCGTTCACACGTCCGATCAACACAGGGATGTCTAAATAATTTTTTTATGGTGATCAATGTTTTGCCACAAATGCTGTAGATTGAGCTTAACTTGCCTGGTTAAGTTTTTTTGGTCAAATTCATCCTGACCCAAAATAAACATGCCACTTTAATATTAAACAGAAACTTTTTCATTTAAATGCATGCAAGTCCAACTAAAAACTTCTGTTGGATATGAAATGATCCAAGTTAACATTTTGTCTTCCTGTTTTCATATGAACAAGAGGTGTTAGGGCTGAATTTGAGACTGACAGCGTCAGTCACAATTCACTTTCATAACACCTCTTCAAGTGAAAGTGAATGGTGACTGTCAGTTTCTAACATTCTGCTTAACATCTCCTACTGTGAACCACATAAAAAATAAAGTCATAAGGGTTTAGAACAACATGAGGGTGAGTTAATGAAGACTGAAATTAGACTTCATTTCTGGGCGAACTAAACCTTTGATAGCCTGAGAAGTATAGGTCTACGTAAGCATAAATATAGAATATATAACTTGGCTCTGCTGGTACGTTTTTTTCAGTAATAATGATAATACAGTCGCACCAAATTTGTGTCAATTGGAGAAGCTGGAGGGACAAATGTCCGTCTGATCACAGCACCCATCGGCTAAAATTCAGCGCGCACAGGACAGGCTAACACCATTAGCCTACAGCCTCAGCTAATGGGCTCTGCTAGCCTACCAGCTGTTAGTTACACTACACAACAGCATACGTGTGAGATAGATATATATATATATTTACAGAGCTGCACTAGTCATTGTAATCGACAATTATGGATTCAAATTAGTGCCGCTGTGTGTGCTCGGTCGCGCTAAAACACTCAACACACAGCGCAAGCGAGCGAGAAGCGCCGAAGAAGGACAGCGCGCGCTTCTTCGTTGGTAGTCAAGGGGATTCTGCACGATATTGAACAGCAAATGTCTCCCCCAGTCGAGACTCCGAGACACCAGATGTTCTTAAATGACTAGAACTGTTGTTAAACCGATATTAATCGCAAAAAACATAAGAGCCTTATGATCAAATAAACATCTCACCGATTATGGCCTTCTCCTTTCGTATCTGTCACAAAACGCGTTTGGAACGTCGCAACAACCCGCGACGTCATTGGTGCAAAGCGCCTTTCAAATCCACCAATAGGATTTCTCTAAAGTCTAACGTCAAGCGTACTTCCAAGAATGCGACTGGTTTTCTACTAGTCAACATTGTCACAAACAGATCGTTATTTGTTTCCCGTTGTCTTTATACAGGGTTTTATTCATGTCTCTTTTAAGAAAAAACAAGCAAAGTATTTGTAATTTATGTAGAATGATGTTATCAATGTGACGTGACAATGTACAAACACCTCTTTTCTGCGCAATGTGATATTGATTGAAAAAGTCAACATCGATAATGACATGTATTTTGATATTGACCCCTTACAAAATGTGGTGACAAACATGTCCCTTGAATTTTCTGTTATGAAAAAGACTTCAAATAGCCAAGAAACCCCATTTATAAGTAATCATTTTATAACCTGACCTTTAATTAAATAATATGAAATGGTTTGTCGCAGTATTGTTTTACAAATTTTTTAGAAAATATATTTGAAGATGTCAATTTCCTGAATAATAATAACAATACATTGTCTCCTTCAACTGGTGCACCACTTCTGTGACATTTACATTTATTTATTTTTTTTTTCTTTTATTTTTTTGATCAGGTCAAGCATTAGAGCAAGGCCTAACACGTGCAAAAATAAATAATAATCATTTTAAAATAACTGTTGTCCCTTGATTTCATGTCATTCGTCTGGGAAACTGGGAAAAACAGAGGAAAAAGATGCTGCTTAAATTGCATACTGTATAGATTTCCCACCATGTTAAAAAAAGATGTATATTTTAACTGTAGTTGTTTCACGTGATTAATTTAAATGTATCATTGGTGTCACATTGTTTAATTTTAACGTGACAGTTAATTAATTAATGGCGTGATTTTTTTTAGATTTTTTTTTTGGTCTGAGCAGTGGTGTATGTTTTTGATGCTATTGACACCATCTTAGAAATGCATCTTTTAAGAGAATTTCTCACTAGTGTTACAACCCCAATTCATGAAGAAAAATTAAATAATATATTAAAAACAACGGTCAAGTTGTCCTTGATGTATACAAATAATCTAAAGATGTTAAAAACCGTTTATGCTTTTAACATAAACAACTTTTATGGACAAAAACTTGACTGAATTGAAAATTTCAACATTTTGTAAGTCAGAAAGTCAAATTTATTTGAAAATGACCCACTGAATGGAAATCAAAATTTAGTAATGAATATTAAACTTCAAACAACAATTAAGTCTTCTTCTTTTCATCCTGCACATATATTTATACTCTACTAGGAGTGTAAGAATTCATGCAGATAAGGGTATCAAATTGCTAACTTGCAATAACAATCACATTTCCAATTCTACAACTTTTAACATTCTGGCAGGTAATTTAGAAAAGGTTAGCATTCATTTACACACTGAGATTTATATGGTCTGTACCACTTTCTTTTGTCTTGTTTAATTAATTAGCACTGACCATTCTGTCATTACTTTTCAATTAGTTTTTGATAGCAGGTCATCCGAATCCCAATAAGCTATTGAGCCAACTTGATTTTAGCCAAAGGATTTATTTTTTTTACCTCAAATTTCCCATTCTTAAAAATGTATCTGATCTAATTGGTTGGCATGTAGACTAATGAGTTTAATACAGAGGATTATTTGTACTCTGTATATATTTTCGCTCTGCAGATGTCTGGCAATGACTTTATGAACATCAGTTTTGAGTTTTGAAAAATGGAGAAACAGTAGCAGCATAAGCTAAAGTTACTTTGCAAATCTACGTTTAGACAAAAGGATTTAGAGGACACAATTTATGAGACTACAGAGGAAGGAGGTTGCTTGAAGCACAAGTCAGAGTCGAGAGGTGACCACACATCTGACTGCATGTCCTGTGAAACAAAAACACCCCATTGGCATTCCTTAGATGAAGGTTCGGCAGCTTATGGAATAATACAATTTCTGGCAAAGGATTTGGACTGAGGTTTCCATTTCCTCTAATGAAAAAAGTAAGGTCTAATAGATTAAATGAAATAGTGGCCACAAATTGTTTGAACGATGTGCATCATACAGCTAAATCAATTTTAGACAGATGTGCAACAAATAAATACAAATATTTTAATTGTAAGCACAAAATAAAAAGGTTTGTAATAAAAACTAACAGTAGGTAACTTTTGAGTTTAACATGGGCAAAAACCAATTAGGGTTTACTTTTTTAAATGAAAGATGGAACTGTAGAACCAGAAAATGAATAGAAATGCAGTCAGCAAGACCACAAAAATATAACAATTCTAAGGTCAAATCAACACAATGTGCTTGTTCTTTTCATCTCAACCCTTTAATCTGAAGTATTTTAAAAGCTGTAATACCTAATCAGTGCATGTATAAGACAACAGATTGACTTTTCTTTTTTAGTGCATTGTGATAAGTCTAAATGCACATTTAAAGTTGATTGAAAATCAGCAAACATTCATTGATGTTTCAGTCTCTGAAACAATGTATTAAGAATACAAAGCAATTCAATTTTTAAACTCCACACACTGGGGCATCAAAAACATGTCAGAAATATGCCTGAAACCCAAGTGACCAGAAAGCATTTTAGTGTTTTGAGTCTCCCCCTGACAAAACACTCAAACAATGTAACTTTCATCACAGTTGAATTCAGTAGATGGTTCGATAAGAGAAAATGCAGAGCCCAACCCCAAGTATATTCTAGCCCCAACTTACATTTGATCACTTGGCAAAGTAATAGCATACCTGTCCTCAACAAGCCACATGACATGAATTATCATTCTTGTCTAAAGCACAAACTTTGTTGGACTGGCAACATGCCAAATTTACATACTTAGGGTTTAAGCTAGTTACTAATTACCTAGTATAGAAAATAGTAATCATGTTTATTGCCTCAGCATGCAACACTTAATATTAGAATCTTGAAAGTGTATTTGTAAACTCAAGTAATGTTTATTAACATGTCATTACATAGACATGTAGAATTCTACCACAAAGTATAAACAATTTACCCCAGAGATGATTTTGTAACTTTATTAATGAGTTTATCATTTATACCAACAAATAAAAACATAGTTTATCTCTCCCTCTCTCTCCCTTTAACCGTTATCATTTCACTGATGAGCCGAGCAGCCTGTGTGTGGTAGTGTGAACCTGCCCTTTCCAGAACATTCTAGCAGACAGTATTCCAGAGATTGAGGTATGAACATTACACCAATTACATAACAAATAAAACCCCTCCCCCATCAGATTGTTTAAAAAAAAAAAAAAAAAAAAAAAGAATCAGACAGCAATACAATAAATAAAAAGGATCAGAACGAACACTGATGAGGAGAGGGGAAGGGCAGGCAGGGGGGTAAGGAGAGAGAGAGTAAGAGAAAGAGACTGAGATATCAGATAAAAACAAAATTTTGTTCAGTTTTGTCTTTCTCCCTAGACACAGGGAGAGTCTGGATGAAATGTTATATACAGTTGTATGGTGAAGGGATAGCGCAAGGGAAGGAGGAAGAGAGAGAAAGAGGCATAGAAAGCTGGCTTTTTGCTCTTACCAGCACTACTACACTAGGGATAAAACCTAATTACAAGGACAACCAAATAACAATAACAAAATAAAAGGTACATGGCATTTACATATTAGCAATGAGAGAAGAAGAAGAGGGGGGATGGAAGAGGGGTAAAACAAACAGCTCCATTTTTAAAAGTATAATTTGCTATGTGTTTCTGATTCAGACCTGTAAGTGGGATGAATGATTTCCATCTCTCTGTGTAAGTGTATGGGTTTATCGATATACGAATGTTTCATAAACACTCTTATACACACATCAGCACAGCAATGTGCACACAAACACTCACATACACAATTCCATTATATAGAATTGTAACAAAATAGCATGGCTAACATGTGTAACGTGTGTCTATTTATGAATGTGCACATGCACAAAAATAAGAGTAAAAGTGAGTATCAAGTTTTATTTTGAATCTCAAAACAGATAACCATGTCTCAGCTTAAGCAACTACCTCCTTAAAAAAATTAAAATAAAACGGTGTGTGCAATGATTATTTAAAACACCAGCTGACACAAGTATTAAGAGAACTCATTCTTTGCTAATTTCTTTCGGTTTTCACAAACACTCACTGCTTCATAAAATGCAGTCCTTGCTTTTGTTCAAGAATGCATAAAGAGAGACAAAATGCAAAGTTTAAGAGCAAAAACAAATTTAAAGGATTAAACCAGCACAATACTGGCTATCAATTGTTTAAAATGTCCTTAAATGGATGGTTTACACAGAGGCAGAAAAAGCCGTAACTGCAGCGCTCTTCCTGCCCCTAGGGGGCAGTGATGCCCTAACAAGCCATTCCCAGTCTTCAAACCTAAAGATAATGAATCTGATCACAAATATCTGCTAGCAGTAGAAACAGACTTAAGAGTCATGAGCTGAGTGGCATACTGAATTTAGTCAACCTCATTATCTCCTCAGATGATTGAATTTGGGCATTACACACTTGGACAATGACAGGAGAACATGACTGCACAACACAAGGTGAAGAGAGAGTGTGTGTGTGTGTGTGTGTGTGTGTGTGTGTGTGTGTGTGTGTGTGTGTGTGTGTGTGTGTGAGAGAGAGTAAAGAGAGACTGTTTGGAGCTGTTGTTGGGAAGGAGACAGGAATGAGAAAGAAGGGACGAGGAGAGAGGGATGGTAACAGCAGTAATGCCAAGGAACATTTAGGTGTTGTTGCTCAGGGGTCCCGGTGCTGAGCTGGACTGTGCTGGACCATCTGAACTGCTGCCCTCTGAGGAGACACACACACACACACACACACACACACACACACACACACACACACAGAATTAAAATACTTCACTTAAGAGAGTGAGATGGTGTGGTAAACATGACTATCCAGTAGTATTGGGGAAGCTACTATGAAACTTGCTACTCGTACATTAAAGGTGCACTAAGTTCTTGTTCACGTCATCTTAGACTTGCACAGACAACTAGTGACCTGGATGCAGCAACATTCAAATGAAATGGTTTTCAGTTACTGATGCCAATGTAAAAATTCACAATTCACAGTCAGCCATGATTACTTTAGTCAATGAGTGAAAGTGTCAAATCACAGGATGTTTACGGAGATTAAGCAATAGTATTTGGCTGGTCATGTGAATCTAACACGGCAACCCCCATGTGCAGTCCCTCTCTATCAGTGGCGAATTCTCAGGGACAGCAAAGCCTTCTCTGCTGGCCTAACATGTCTAATAAATATTTTTTCATCCTTTCATTCTCCTTTGCCTTTTTGCCTATTTATTTTCAAAATCGCTTTGCACTCCAAATTCATCTAAAAACAAATGGCAAACAACTAATAGTTTATCCAATCAGAATTTATTCCCTGATGCTTACAAGCAAAGCGTGACGACTGGTTCACAAATCACATGTCCAAAGCCAAGCGCTTCCGAAGCAGCACGCGAGTCTGAGCTCCATCCCGTTAAGCCTTCAGAATTTCTAAGGAATCCCTCAAAAGTTCAAGTGAATAGGCATCTGAAGTCAGATTGTCATATTCATCAGCCAGTCAGATTGATTGATTTGTTCTTGGAGGATGTGATCTTTAGGATATGTCCCAGTTGAGGCCTTCTATCTGGCCTCGAATGACGCAATCATGCATTAAGTGACGAACATAATTTGAAAGCGAAGAGTGCGAAATCTAGCTGACAAGTCTGTCAAGATCAAGCTGTCACGGCTTCTACTGCCATTGAGAAATAGATGCTTATGGATTTAAAAACCTGAGATGTAAACAGGAAAGGATGGCTGATTTTCACTTCAAGTAAATTGGTAAGTGATTTTTGCATTGTTATAGCAACATCAGAATTTTTCAAGTGTAAATTAGGCTGCTTGAGCATTCAGTGTCAGTTTAAGTTTTGAAAAGTAACCGTGTACCCTTACGAAACAAAAATGATTGCAAGCAACATTTAGATTGCAAATATTATTAGACAGCTTTTTCCTGGTATTAGACCTTGTTGGTTTTGGCTTTCGTGCCTGGACGTGTTTTAAAAATGTCAATTGGTATTATAATTTGGCTGCGATGTCATGTATGATGTCCATAGGCATAGTGTGTCTTGTTAATTGTGAAATAGTGGCATGAATTCTTAATGGCATGAATCACACTCAAGGCCAAAACTTATAATGCACAGGACACCACTGCTCTCGATGCAGAATAAAATAGCTTTTATAAAGTTACTGATATGACTGATGAGTCTTCATTTTAATGTGAGTGGTCATGATGTTTCAAAATTACAATTTATTTCTTAAGGAGTACATCTTTTTTAATGAGGAAAAAAATTAAAGCACCTTTAAAGTAGCTAAAACTACAGTAACGCCATCTCTTAGCAGTTAGCTACATTTTAGGCTACTAACAAATAGGAGCTAACTATATTGAAGCTATTTAAGATAGAAAATCTTAATTTTAAAATGCATAACTATATGATATAGAGTATAAAAAAAAAGTATGTGAACCCTTTGGAATTAGCTGGTTTTCTGCATTAATTGAGACAGGTATAGCTGCAGGCATTGCTCCAAAAAGGGGCATGAGCTCCAAATTAACATTGAAGACACAGGGAGCCCCTAACATTAACCATGAGTGGTTATGGTTAGGGCCCTCTTTTGGAGATCACGCCCCCACTTGGAGGTCTCCAGACTGCAGCAATACCTACTTGCATTAATATGTCATAAAATGTGTTCTCATCTTCATCAAAATCACAAGTATAGACCATGTGCAATTATAATCTTTCATGTCTTTATTGAACACATCCCATTAAACATTCACAGTGCTGTGGAAAATGTAAGTGAACCCTTGGTTGAATTTATAACGACTTAAGGAGGATTGATCAGTTAGTAATTTTAAGCATTCCCGTATCTTATCTGCAGATTAGACCTGCACAATGTTCAGAAGGAATTTTGGACCATTCTTCCTTGCAGAACTGCTTCAGCTATATTCTTAGAATGTCTGGTGTACGGCTCTCTTGAGGTCATTCCCAGCATCTCTATTGGTTTAAGGTCTGGGCTCTGACTGGACCACTCCATGAGGTGGATTTTCTTTTTTGATGCCATTCTGTAGTGGATTTACTTCAATGTTTAGGGTCATTGGTGCGAAGCCACCCTGACATTATCCTGTAGGATCTTGACAAATTGGGGAATTCTGATTTCCCTTGATGTTGGCAAACTTCAGGCATGCAGCAATATTTTTGTTGGAAAGCAAAGCCATTCTTCGTGGGGACCTGCCATGGAAACCATGCACGTTTAATGTTTTCCATATAGCAGACTTAAACAGAAATCCAATGATTCCTTCAAGTATTTAGCTGTCACTCTACAGTTCTTTTTGACCTCATTGAGCATTCTGCGATGTGCCCTTAGAGTCATCTAGGCTGGACAGCCACTTGGGCGAGTATTAGCCACAACACAAAATCATCTCCATTTATAGACAATGTCTAACTGTGGACAGATGAATATCTAAGCTCTTCGAGATAACTTTTTAACCCATTCCAGCTTTATGCAAAGCAACCATTCTTGACCGTAGGTCTTCTGTGATCTCTTTTTTGCAAGGCATGGTCATCGTCAGCAGATGCTTCTTGTGAATAGCAAACTCAAAATGTTTGAGTGCTTTTTATAAGTCGAAATAGCTCTAACCCATACCTCCAATCTCGATTCATTAATCGGATGCCAGGTTTGCCATCTCCCGACTCTAAGTAATTTTGGGGATTACATACCTTTTCCAATTTACACTGTGAATGTTTGAATGATGTATTCAATATGTACAAGAACAATACAATAATTTGTGTTATTATTTAAAACAGTTACAATTATTTGGACATCCAAACGCTACATCTGAGAGTGAGGAATGTTTAGGTAAGCATGTTTGATCACTGCCTCGGCTTGTTTGTAGCTGTATTACTGTACTGTCAGGCTACTGAAAAATGTAGTCAAGTTAATAGCTACACTGCTACTCATTCAGGCTGACAGGAGGAAGGGTAAATCAAAGGCAGAGTGCATGTATATGTGTTCAACCATTGTGATCAGTACCGTGTGAAGCAGGTGATGTCTGCGAGCGAGCATGGGGAGGAATGAGAATGGAGTTCAACTGTGGTTGGATAGACAGCTCTGCAGGGGGAGAGAGACAGAGGTTAGTTGTCAATACTAGGGCTGAGTATTATTTCAGATTTCATGATTTGATTCAATTCAGATTTCGATTTGACTCCATTCCATATGGGTGTATTTCAGTTCTTTCATATAAAAGAGAATTATCTCTCAGCTAAGGCTGTTAATTTATACAGGGGACATTTTAATGGGTACATTACAAACATAGTCATTTTACAAATTATATTTGATTTGTTTCTCATTTTGGTCACATTTTATCTATCTAAAAACGTCCAAATCCATATCAATAAATACGTTTTTTTGAATGTCTATTGTTTAATGGATAATTTTTACTATTTACAAGTATTTACATTGATTTGTAGAGCGCATGCTAAAAATTGGTACTATCTCCTTAAGAAAACCAGCAGTTCTGTAAGGAGTGTCTGACAATGAGTGCATATTAACGAGTGAACTTGGAATAGCTTCTTTACCTCATCCATGCCATTCGTGATTAGAATTAAATCTTTTTGTTTTTTTTGATCAACAATTGACTGTTAAGAACAAAAGGGATATGAAAAGGAACATCTTTTAATGACAAATAGATTGCGTCATCTTTGGACACACAAAACGAATCAAATCAAAATTAAACTCAACTTCGTACACTTCGTAAAAGGATGCTGAACTTCTTCGCCAATATACTAGTCCATCACTGGTGAGCGAAATCACAATATTTACCAGCCATTTGCTTATCACAGACAGAAAGCTGCTCATTAAAGTAAATGATCGATCTTGGGTTTTAAGAATCAATATTGAGATTGCAATGCATCTAAAAAAAAAAAATCTATATTTTTACCTAGTCAATACCTGCATTTGAAGTCCCCTCTCATCTGGTTTTAAAATGCATATTGCAATATGTGAGGCGCTCCATCAAAATGAGTCAAGAGGTGTAATGGGCCTTTTTTGGGGGGGACAACTTGATTTTTGACTTTTGGGTTTCCCACTGATTTTGATAAAAACAAGCTTTCAAATCTACAATTTCATCATGAAATTCAAAACCATCAATGCTTTTTTATTTTTTTTAATGTGGCGTGGCAAACCGCTTCAGCTCCTGTCAATATTAACGGAAGTGCGGTATATAATGTCTCACCGATCAGCGCTCCTCATTTACCTCAGGAAACTTATCCAATTCTTATATTTAGTTAGTTTGAAAAAATTTACTTTAGAAAAGCAAAAATGTTTAATACCATCACTGTCAGAAATGCAACAACAGATGTGGAGTGGAGGTTCTAAGATGTGTGTGCGTACAAGCCTAAGTGTAAATGCATGGATATGTTCCAAGTATGCTTTGTGAGCCTGCATTAACGTTATGAAGATTTCGATTTGTTAGCTTAGCTACATTCTAATATCTGAAAACAAAAGCGCACTTGTCGAGTATATTTTGCATGTCACATCTGGAGTTTATTGCACCAGCTATCTGCATACCAGGTGTGATTGGTTACTTGGATTCTATTTTGGTACAAATGCTGTTATAGACATGTAGACAGGTGCACTGTAGGCCCTTTTAGACTTTTGTCAGCTCAGAGAGAGAGCATGTGAGCTTTCTTTATCCAACAGGGCTAAAGCTGAGAAGTGGCAGTTCTCCCCGTTCAACTTACCCACAGGGCTGAAGTTGAAGAGTTGGGGAAGTTCTCGGCCATTAGGCAGACGGGCATTCGGCTGGCGTAGCTCATCAAAGAAGGCATGTGCACAAGCCTCCAGTGGTGAGAGCCGAGTCACTGGCGTGTACTCCAACAGACGAGAACACAATGAGATGGCTTCAGGAGGGGTCCTCGGCTTAAACACCTAACACAAACACATAAAGGAGATGGCACAACTGACCATTTTAAACATGAAAGTTTTTCATCTATTGCATCAGTTTTTAAGTTTGAAACTGTGGATGAAGATACATTCCACTGAATTAATGAAAAAAATTTTCATAGTATTTATTTTCTCCCCTTTTCGGCATGCCCAATTCCCAATGTGGCCTAGGTCCTCGTGGTGGCATAGTGACTCACCTCAATCCGGGTGGCGGAGGACGAATCTCAGTTGCCTCCACGTCTGAGACAGTCAATCCGCTTATCTTACCACATGGCTTGTTGAGCATGTTACCGCGGAGACCTAGCGTGTAGGAGGCTTCGCGCTATTCTCCACGGCATCCAAGCACATCTCACCATGAGCCACACCGAGAGCGAGAACCACATTATAGCGACCAGGAGTTGGTTAACCAGCATGACTCTAAACACCCTAGCAACTGAGCCAATCGGTTGCTTAGGAAGCCTGACTGGAGTTACTGGATTTGACCTTGTGACTCCAGGTGTGTTAGTCCGTGTCATTACTTGCTGAGCTACACATACACCAAAACTGCTCCACAGTGCTAAAATTGTTTCTTTCTGAACAGCTCTGAGAATCATCGTTGCTATAAGTGTAATAACAGGTGTGCATTACCTTTGTCCAAGGGTGTGCTTTGATCTGTGGGAATTTAAACTCTGTGTAGTTGGGGTTCATCTCACGGATCTGTTCTCTTGTGGGAGTCCCCAAAACCTGCAGAGTGGACAGACCAAAAAATTAAGACTCTCACAAACAGATCCCTCTTTCCTTTTTGTCTATGCCTACTAAATACAGCAATACAGATTTTCTCATTTTCCACTCACCTTGATGATCTCCACTAGCTGGTCCACACCACTGTCACCAGGGAATATGGGCTGCCCCAGTAGCAGCTCAGCTAACACACAGCCGGCTGACCAGATATCGATGTTGGATGTGTAATCGGTGGCTCCAAATATCAGTTCAGGAGCACGGTAATACCGAGAACAGATGTATGACACGTTGGGCTCACCACGAACTAACTGCTTCGCACTGTGGAGATTAAAAGATGGGGGTTACAAACATGTTTGTGCAAGAATCTGCTAAATATTTCACAAACAGAAAAGAAAATATGTCCAGGAATTTGGATTGATGTAGTGGTGTAATGGTCCACATAAAATAATAGTACAAACCAAAACCCATCAAAGTCCCATAGATTGAATTTAGCCACGTAGTTGCTAGGGATAGGCAATGAGGGTTGAAGAGTCGTCAATCTTTGTCTTAAATGTTTTTAATGAAAGTGGATTACTTGGCGAGCGGACAGTGGCTATTTAGAAGTTAAATCTATAAATGAATCTCCTTTAAAGCCCTGCTGCTAAAGCCATACATATGCAGACATCTTTGGCTGATTTTGCTGCAAGTTGCGCTGTTTAATTGTGTGTGTGTGTGTGACTCACGCTATAAACACTAGGGGCTTTAAATTACGTGTCAAGTTAAAAAATGGTCTACTTATAAAAATCAAGCATCTTAAGGTCAAGGTCAGGTGAACCTGAAACCAGCACCAGCCTAATTAAACTCCTTAAAGGCTCCTTAAACCAAATAGTCATCTATTTGAGAATATAGTTTTTAAATATGCACACCTTAACACACAAAGCTGCATGCAGAAAATATATAGGAGTAGCCACTGAATCTGTGGGAATCGGAGTGTGTGTGTTTCCTGGGAATCGCACCCATGATATTGTCGTTGCTTGCGCCATACCAGTTGAGCTACAGGGACCTTACACAGAGATATTCACTAACTCTGACAGACACTTACCTGCCAAAGTCACACAGTTTGAGTACAGCTGTGTCTGGATCCACTAGCAGATTCTGAGGTTTGATGTCTCTGTGGCAGACACCTTGGGAATGAATATACGCCAAGCTGCGAAATAACTGATACATATATACCTGAGAGAGAGAGAGAAGTGGGTGGAGGGCAAGATAGGGGAGGAGAGAAAGAGATGTTATTGTTTATTGTGCATGTACATATGAATGGGCACAGTGGCAGCAGTCATCATAACACAGAGACTTACTTTGACATAGATAATGGGGATGGTGGTCTTGGACTTGTTGAAGTGGCGTGCCACCCTGTACACGGTTTCTGGTACAAAATCTAGCACCAGATTTAGATACACTTCGTCTTTCTGATGAGATTGAAGAGAGAGAACAGATTAGTTTGGCAACCTACAATTATATTATTCAAAATGACGAATATAGTTGCCTAGAATGGGCAAAAATAATTGATAAAAGTTTTAATATTTAAGAAACGAACACCAACCTTTTCTCCACTGGAGTAAAAGAAATAGCGTAGCCTGACAATATTACAGTGGTCCAACTTCCTCATTATCTGTAGCTCACGGTTCTATAGAGAAAGAAATGACATGTGAATGGCAGTAAAGCATGGAAATCAAAACAACCATTTTATCTGAAGCATTAAGATGAGTAATGTAGGGCTGTGCAATTGAAATCGCAATATGGCCTTGAACAATTATTAAAGAGCAAGGATTAAATTAAATATATTTTTTTAAAAGATTGCATGCGCTACCAACATCAATTTAGAGGGACAATCTCTGTTCTGTCTGTAGCCTACAACATAATACACATAATCCCAGCACAAGAGCAAGAGGGTCTCATTCTGCTGTATTTTCAAACTTTCTGCATTTCAGTGGTCTCAGAGCAGTTCAAATTGCATGACCTCTCCCAACAAGTTGGTTACATAAACACCGCAGCTGAATGTGGCCCAAATCAGATTTTTTCACTCATTTTTTACAGATCTGTTAATTGGATGATAGGGATGGGACAATATCTCGAATTTCGATATATCGCAAACTATATTGTGGCATAACTTGATATTTCAAAATTTTCTGTCTGTGTGGTCATTAATGAAATAACCCTTCAAACATTACAATCTCTCTATTGATTTTAACCCTACTGCGCTTTTTTCAAAACTGTTTATGGGGTTCACACAAGGTCTTTAAAGTGCTCGAATTTAGCCTTTAGAACTTTGAGTACTGGAATTCCTGGAAAATCGCCTTACTTCGATGAAAAGTGCTTGAGATTATAGTAGATCGTTTCCTCAGTCTAATGTGTGTTCATCGAAGATAGGGCACACTCCACTTTCATTGAATAATGGGTGTTAATATCCTTTCTGTTCTTTACAGTCAGATAAAAAATGTAAAAGTAATATACATTTTAATATCAAGCAGCATGAAAGAGCTAATGAAAGTGAGAGATTTGTGTTAATGTTTGCTGAACTGAAACACTGCGAGGCCCTCATTGAACTTCGTGACAGTACCTTTTTTATTTTCTCTCTTTCATTTTCTCCCCAATTAGGCATGCCCAATTCCCAATGTGCACCAATTCCTCATGGTGGTGCATTCACTCGCCTTGATCAAGGTAGCGGAGGATGAATTACTGTGGAGACCTAGCACGTGTGGAGGCTCACGCTATTCACCGCGGCATCCACGCACAACTCACCACACTCCCCACCAAGAGCAAGAACCAACTTATAGCAACCACAAGGAAGTGTGACTCTACCCATCCATGCAACCAGGCCAATTGGTTGCTTTAGAAGCCTTGCTGGAGTCACTTAGCACGCCCTGTATTCAAACTTGCAGCTCCAGGGGAGGTAGTCAGCGTCTTTGCTTGCTGAGCTATACAGGCCGCAAAGTGACAGTACCTTTTTAGCGTTTCTTATACAAATCAATGTAAACTCAATGTTATTACTTATAAAGTGTGCACATATTTTCAAATTGTGATAGCTCATACAATTTTATGATATCATATTAATATAATGTAGAATTGGTATTTTTACAAAGTTACATTTTTGTTAAATTATTAAAACATAAATATGCACTCACACATGTTTTTTTCAGGACAGGTTTTGTTCAGTTCTTGTTCTGCACCTGATCAGCCTGAATGTACCCCACTATTTTTGAAAGGTATTTGTTTATGATCTTTTTTAAAGAGAATTATAAGAGCAACTCTTATTATTTAAACATTTATATTGTGTAGTCAAAAAAAATTTATTTTGATGAGAAACAATAATATTGTCTTGCGACAACCATATTGTCCCATCCCTATCGGATGACTATGTGAACACCCAAAAGCACTTTGATTCTGACATTTTCAAATCCGATCTGGGACACATTCATATGTGGAAATAAATCAGACATGTATCTGATTTTTCCAATGTGCCTTCAGTGTGAACAGCCAGATCAGATTTAATGTGATTTTTTTTTTTTTTACATCAATTTAACTCAACATTTGTCACACATGACTTACTGAGTAATATGGTTTAAAACTTTTAATTTCAAGACATATCTTTCTAGTTAATGCATTGAGTTGAGAACTGTTGGCCTCACCAGTTGGGTTCAATGGTTTGTTTGAATTTCTCATTAGTAAAACATGTGCAAGAAAAGAAGCAGAGGTTGATTTAGCCTATGTAACAGCTCTTTGCTCAAGTCACTCACGCAGAAAGTTTCTATATTTCTCAAACTGTATCAAAAAGTGAATGCAAGCAAATCAGTCGAAATCTGAAATAATTACACATAACAACTCTTACTTAACACACAGTATATATAATGCCGTTTTCCTGCTGTCGATTAAATTTTGTCTTGCTCAGAATATTACATCATTGAGCTTCAGTGTTAATTAAATTCCATCATATGACTGCAAATGAATTTATTTAAAATAACTTTATCCATCTGGTCTTTCATCACTAGTTGATATTTTATTAAAGTCATTAAGTGTCCCATTCAGGTTAAAAAAAACTGCTATTAACAATTTTAATGTTAATTAATTATACATATTAAAACTGTTATATGAATGCTCGGGGAGTGTTATACGCATGCAGGTCAGTTAACGAGTATCGGCTGTTCAGACTATTGTCTGATATGGGCTATATTTAAAATGTTACGTGAACAACCTTCCGATTTGGGCACAATCAGCTGCTGTGTGAACATAGCCACTGACTCACATGTACAGTTAGCTTTAAAGGTGCACTCAATAAGTTTCCCAATGTGCATTCTTTTGTTTTCTTACAATCTCATGGACTAGTTTGATGTCAGTATCCATTGCTGAATTTTAATTCCAATACTCAAGAACGCAAGTACTGAGAATGCATAAAAGTACCCGGATGTGTTCTTGATCAGGCTGAATATTGAGGGTGCATTGGATGTGACTTGTGCGAAAGTACCCATTTGAAGTCCCAGAAGTTATACCGGCACTACGGTGGCTGATAAAGGACAATTATCAAGTTTTCTGCTAGAAGCTCATGAAAGTCTGATGGTTTGTGAGAGTCGTCATGCTCCCTCAACATTTATTAGGCATCATTTTAATAAAGTAATAAACACATGGAGGAAACTAGTGCTAACGGTCTTTATTTTTTCAATAAGTCCAACAAAACCTCACTGGTGTTTGATAATGTCAGTAGTTCTCTTGCTGACTACAAAATGTGCTGGGACAGTCAACTGTGCAACAGGAAGATCGCAGCACACTCAAAGCTTGCAATAGTGGGGTTCTACATCCTCCTGTCCTTATGAGTCCATAGCTTGGCAAGACAGGTCTTCATAAGAACGCAAGTCTGTACTCTTCATTCTTAGCATTGAGAATCATACTTTGTTATCTTGGACTAACACTGACACCTAGTTGCCTGGAGGCAGCATACCTCAAATGCAATAGTTTTCAGTTACTGATGCCATTGTAAATTCACTATTTACAGTCTGCTATGATTAATGTAGTCCATAAGAGAAAGTGTCCAATAACAGGGCAGTTACAGAGATTAATAGTATTCACCTGGTCATGCGATCATAAGATGGATGCCACCATGAGGGGACCCTCTCAATGTAAAATAAAATATATTTTATAAGGTTAGTCTTCATCTCATCTGATTGCTAATGATTTTTTATATGTTTAAAAATTACTATAATTTTTTTTAATGAGTAAAAGTTTTTTTAATGATGTAAACATTACTGAGTGCACCTTTAAAGCCTACAAATACTTTGCATGAGTACAAGCAGGTTAGTTCAGACCTTCTGGTTCATTATCATGTACTGTGAACACAAATTGTGAAACAAAAGCTCTAGGTTCAAACACTCCAAAAAAGTCTAGCTGTTACAAATCACTATACAAATCTATACAGGATGCAAAGAATTTTATATTTTGGACAGAAGAGGAGTTAACAAAATCTTTAAGTTTGGAATGGAGCACACATTAAAAGAAATCAATACAACACATAAAATCAAAAATGGGAGTTTAGTGGTTTTCAGTCCATGTCTGTTAGCTTGAGACACCTAGTGTAGTCTAGCTAGTGTACTGCCAAATGTTCCCAAAATGAGGTCTTTCTCTTTCAGGGAAAAAAGCAAAAATCATCCTGCACTACACAGATTTTTGTCCAATATACAGCCTTCTAGTCCAATGGCCCAAAAAATTTATTCAAAGCCACAAGCACATCCTTGTACTTGAGCCAAAATGAGGCAATACATTAACAGCATGTAAAAGCTTAAAAAACAAAAACAAACACACACAATTAAAACTCTGTATACATTGTGTAATATTTATGCTAGCAGCCAGACAGTGAGTGCAGTGGTGGTTTGCGTGTGGTTTTGTTACTTTCAAGCATCTTACCTTAAACCTCTTATCCTGAAGCACCTTCTTTATTGCCACCATCTCCTGGCTATCGATAAGTCGAGCTTGGTACACTACCCCAAATGACCCATTGCCAATCACCTTGATGTCTGTGTATGAGACTTCTTGAGGGCGGTCAGGACCCTGCCCTGGCGTGGCTACAACCGTTGTCACCTTCCCACTATCCCCTGCAGACAAAAAAAACAAGAGTTACATTTGAAATAAAAGGCCATTCATTGACAGATCTGACCTTTAGCTTGAAAGAATCACAAAGATCCAGGCCATGTGAGCCTGTTTTAAACTATATGGCTTCCATTAATGGTGTGGTGGTCTCTTACACTATGACCATAACGTAATTACTGTGTAGCTTATTAATCACACCCTCCCAGCAGTAATCCTTACAGATAAATTAAATTACTAATACTTACAGGACAAAAATATCACAAATGCAGGGATTTAAAATAGAAAATTCCTCAAAAATAGAGTCTGCTTTCATTCAGCTGTTTAATCAATGATTAGTGGTTAGCCTACTTGGATTGGTTTCCCTTTTGTGTGATTTTTAGCAGTTTTTAACTAGTTTTGCATGGTTGACAGCAGGGGTTGCATTAACTGACATTAACTCCTTCATTTACAGATTTTTTTGAAACATTGATGGAAAATCCATCAATCTGACAGATAAAAAAGAAACAAGAAACCATTTTATCCCAGTGCATCAGTTTTGGTTTCACTCTCGCTCACTCTCTGTATGTGTAAGTGCCCTGTTTATTGCCTGGTATTAGGGCTGGGTGATATGATGTTATAAGTCGTGGTGATGATATAAAGTGTCAATCGACAGAGATTTTGCTTTATCGTGTATATTGCGAAATGTAAATATACATGTGCACAGTGTGACCGTATCTATCAGAGGGCACGCTTCACATGAAACTGAAACCAGGCTTGAGTGGGAAGTTAATTTGATGGTTATTTGCCCATGCTGGTTTAATGACAGATTCACTAAAGGAATTATGCAGATCAGGTAAGTGCAAACGTGCCCACAAACTTGTGGCCGATTCTTTGCAATTCTGATTCATAGGGCTGGTTCTGAGCACTCTACAGTGGAGGATGCAGAAGTCCACCGTGATCTGACTGACACACTCTGGCGGGACATTGCCACTATGATCTAGACACCTGGATCATCTCTTTGACGGTGAGGAAATAAAGTGCATTAAACTCACAGCACCTTCCTATATGATCGGAGATAATTTGCAGCATTCCCAGAGATGGCATTACTCTCGCAAACAGTTTTCAGATGAATGAAACAAGAGAAAAAAAGTCTTTACATGTGCTTGTTCCACATGACAGGCTCATGCTGCACGCCTCTGAAGAAACAGAGAATATGACACAAGCATCGACGGCTTTTTTGTTGTCGGTTCTTAAAAATATAATAAAGTCGAGTAAAGACGGTGACTACAACCCCTGGAATCTGGAGTTCAAATCCAGGGCATGTTGAGTGATTCCAGCCAGGTCTCCAAAGCAATCAAATTAGCCTGGTTGCTATATATGTATATAAAATAAAGTGTTTCTTCAAGCGCGTGTCTTTGTGTCTAATAGCATTTCTTGTTGTGTCACTCTGAGACGTCATCCAGGTCACCCGCCTGTTGTGGGTAATTACCCGTGCATGAAATACATTTGGACGAGGAGCTTGCGAACTGAATTCAGCCTCATCGTATTATGCGGGTGCCGGGTGCTAGTTTCACACCCTGGCCACTGTTTAATATATTTGCCGACTTCCCAGATCCATGGTTTTGTCATTTCCCATCGATATTGTCAATAATCAGCTGATCGCAATCGGCATCGGGTTCTTTGTAAGCCATCGTCGATATCCGATTAGATCGTCACATTGCCCAGCTCTAAACAGTACCATATAATATAAAGAGCACCATTTTTTTTTAAAAATCTTTTTTTAATCTGTATTATTATTTTATATAATCTGCATGGCTATGTGGTCTGGTTAAACATTTATTTTGGTGGAAGACTGTTCATTTTGTAGTAGAGTTGACTGACACTTTATATTAGGTGCTTTAACTACTATGTACTTCTGCATTTAATACAATGTACTAATTATGCACATATGTGTAGTTGCATTGTACTTACATTTAAAGTACCTGAATTTAATGACATCTGTAGTTACATTGTTAACCTTTCCCCTAAACCTGCCCCAAACATTATCTTAAACCCTAAACTAATATATATATATATATATATATGTGTGGGTGTGCGTGTGTGTGTGTGAACGCGCACGCATGCAAGTGTTCTATAGCTGAGGATGCAGCAGTCCAGAGAGACACACTCTACCATGACAGCATCACTATTATCCAGACAACTGAATCATCTCTTTAACATGCAGAGGATCGCTTGACTTCACAGCACTACTGTACTTCATCATTTGATGAATTATTGCTGATATGATCAATAGAAAAGACAAAAAGAATGAAGGAGCTTATTATTAAATCAGGTGTGACATCTGTATTGTAAGTTCACAAAGCTGACAGAGATTATAAAAATGTAATCTGCTAAATGTGTTGAGCGATGATAATCACTTGAGGTAATACAAACAATCTGTTTTACCACCTCAAAACAAAGCACGCTAAAGAAACTTATGAAAGCCAAAAGATGTGTTTCACATTAATTCAGTATTTTTTTAAATTTTTCTTGTTGTTGCAAGAAGTGCTTTTAAATAGTTATGAAATATATTTTCTGCAAAATGTTATTTTATTTGTGGATTTTTTTTACTAAAATTATGTAATATATAATGTTTCTTTGCTTTGAAAAGATCTCAAGTTTATTGAGGAAAGTTTATAATAATATTGATCAACAACATATCAAGCTGAAATGTGTCAATGTGAAACTGTAAGGTTGATTTAAAAGCAAGTGTTTTAAAACTTTGACTTTGTCAAGTTCTAAATAAATAGAAAATTATATAAGAGGAAGTAGTTTTCATTTAAAAAGTATTTATATAACTGACAGCATTTAAAAAAAATAAGCTTTACAATATGGTTATGTTAACTGATTTGTATTGGTTTTTCAGAAAAAAAATACTATATTGTGATATACATTTTTATCATTATATAAAATTACTCATATCATGATATAAGATTTTGGTAATATCGCCCACCCCTAAGTTCAGCCCTATTGTGCATGCATTTTTTTTTACATTTCCAACAAGAGTGTTATTTCCTAGGGATGTACCGATTCACTCGTTTTCTCGATGCATCGCTTACTAATGCTGCCGATCTATAGGCATCGATCTTGAAATATGATTTTGAATCGAGAATCTTTATTGTTGGTCAATAATCAATTGAAAATGCTATCAATCGGATGAATCAAGAAAACGGTGTACAATATTTTTAAATGGCCGGCACAGTGGCTCAGTGGTTAGCACTGTCGCTTCACAGCAAGAAGGTTCGAGTCCCGGCTCAACTAGGGCCTTTCTGTGTGGAGTTTGCAAGTGCTTCCATGTTTATGTGGGTTTCCTCCAGGTGCTCCGGTTTCTCCCACAAGTTCAAAAAACATGCAGATTAAGTGAATTGGAGATTCTAAATTGCCTCATATGTGTGTGAGACCCCAAGCAACTGGGGGTTGCGTCAGGAAGGGCATCTGGCGTAAAACTTGTGCCAAATCAAATATATATATGTGGACTATCACAAAATGGACCCTTTACCTACATGGGACAAACGCTAGGAAAGAGAGAGAGAGAGAGAGAACAATATTTTTAAATATATAAATATTTAATAAATTAGGCTACTAGTGTGTTTTAATGGAGACGTGTGTGGCATTGCTCCCTAGTGCGTGCCCTCATACTCCACCATTACAGGTGCGCACTGCACTCTTCTGTCGCCCTTCACGGAATCCAGCTCTCGGTTCCATCCACAACTCTCATTGAACCTTTTTCTGAGCAGCTTTCAAACACCTTGTGTCTGATCTCTCCTCAGAATGGCCGCTGAGAATCACATGAGGAATTGACAGCTTGCACTCTTGTCTCCAGTGAAAAATGCTCAAAGCTTTGTATAGCTGCCAACTCACTGATTGTGTCCAAAAAACAGAAAATACTGCCTACGGAGGATGTATACAGAGGTAGGATGAAAATAAGGTGCTTTTCAAACTCTACTGAGACCACTTTCTTTAAGAGTCCATTTCCCCAAAACGCTGTCGGTTAAGCCATTATCTGATTAGGCAGCAAGTCAGCTGCCTAGGTTTTAAAGTGCAGCCTTTGCGTAGCCAGTACTGAAATAAAATGCTGTCATTGGGGGTGAATTTTTTTTCAAGAAGATAAAAAGTGCCATTTACTGGTATCGTTGTACATTTTGAGACTTTGCGTGCGGAAAACAAATAAGTTGAAATCATCGTTGATATTTCTTTTCTATTTCCCTATTTGTGTATTCCTGTAAATGCATTTGAAGAAATGCAGAATCGAATCATTAATCTAATTTTATTGTGAATTAAATGGAATTTAAAAAATTAAATTATAGGGATTCACACCCCTATAATTTCCTTTTAAAGCCGCACATAGTCAGCAAAGTTTAAATATATTTTTTTCGCCAGCAGTTGATTTAAACAGAAACTTTTCGGTTTCACCACAATTTCTTAGGGAGTCAAAAGTGTATTATATATCCACTGTCATGTGTATACCATTATAATGGATGCTATGCTCCTGAATGTAGCCCTAGCACTTATGAAATGAAGACAAGTATGATGGATAAAAATAGACCATGACAGAAATTGTACAACTCTATTTCAGAGACCTTTATATTTTAAAGACAGTGGTGCACCGATCAGGAAATTTGAGGTTGATACGGATCACCAATGTTAATTTTAAAAGTACAATATGCTACAATTACACGCCTAATACTGCAAAATTACATTCAATTAACATTAATTGTGAAATGCTTACATTCATTTTAATTGAGTTTAAGTTTCATTTTCACAATCCATTGTGACGCACTAGCAACCAGTAATCACCATTAGAGCATCATACACAGCAGAGATACATTCAAAAATAAGAGAGATATATCCATTACAAGCTCCAAAATCACTCCAGTGAGAAATCATTCATATCTATGATGTGATTACCGTCTTTGGCAATTTGTTGTAAAGCAAATCAACATTAAGCCAATGCGTAAAGGTTAAACTCTTACTGCTGTTATTGGTGGTATTGCACCAAACATACGTATATCTCTGATTTAAATCTGTGTTCTCACAAAATAGTGCTGGGATGAGGGACTGATGAGAGATTGAGAGCGCACGTTTGACACAGAGCGCATTCATAATTGCTCAAACCGTCTCCATAGCCTCACACACCATCTGTCGCAACAAACATAACATTAAGTATAATCAGATTTGTTTTTGCATGTTTATTTGTCGTTAAATTTTTACATCCGTTTGCAGTATCTTTGTCCTCTGTGACTGTTTACATGGACACCAGAAAGCGGCTTACTGCTAGATAGTGTTCACGTTTACATGTATTGTATAAGTGACATATTTTTTTTACTCTCGTAAGCATGTGGCTTGGTCAGTAAGCAGCTTTCTACAAAGGAATGTAATTTCCCCCATGCATCTTGTGTAAATAACAAGCATGGCATCTGAGGAAGACTTTGCAATTTCATTCTCCGTTGCTTCGCTTTATTTCCAGATATCCCAGAGTTGTTGTTTTTTGTTTCCTTAAGTTTCCATCGCAAACTGAAGCGGAATTGTGCTGCAATCGTGGGATTTCCCTCTTACATAAAACTCCGGGATTCTCCCAGTGTATGAGCGCATTTACGCGAACATGAGGGACAGTCGATATTTTTCATTGGTGTGTATAAATGGGTATAGTTTATATTGTATGTACTTTTCAGAAATGTTTAATTGTTGTTGGACTCCATCCTATGACGTTTGTTATCTGGTCTGTTCACACATATGCACACTCTTCAAAAACCTGTTAAAACACCGCTTGCGTGTTTATATTCATTAGAGTAGCAGTATGTGTGTTATTTTGTGCGTGCTGCAATAAAAAAGAATGAAAGAAAAGATCGTCCAATCTAGATCTGCGGATGATCGATCGGTACATCCTTATTTAAAGACATGACAAATATTAAGGCTGTCTCAAAACAAACCACCTAACACATCTTTTACAGTGGTTAAATCTTTCAGAACCCAATCATGCCCTATTTTTCATCACGTTATGCCTCTTATTCTGACAAGCGCTAGAGTTAGCACACAGTCTGGTGTTAATAGTAGCCAACAGAAACACCCATGATTAGATGTGTGTCCAACCCCAACAGAACAAGGAGCAGAGATTATCTCTAGAAACAGCAGGCTGTTTAACTTGGTAGCTGTTCAAACAAAGGCGGAGAAAAATGAAAAAGCAAAAATCTGCTTGTATTTCCACCTGTAATTAAGAACAGACATGAATAGTGAGAATACCTGGAAACAGATAGAGCCCAAGGGTGATGTTTTGTGCCAACTGATGTCAATTTAGATTCTGAGGAATTGACAAAGATTTATCAAAACAAAGTGTCTTCTTAAATAGTCAACAATTACTAACGTAAAGCAGTAATTTTCATAATAACAGTGATATTTTTAGTGTGACATGCAGGTTAGTGTCCAATTATTATGACCATTGGCCACCTAAATAAGTCAACATCAATTATGCCAAATCTCAACCTTATAACGTCATTACGCAGTCATTTTGTGACTGGCCAAATGGACACTATGTAATACTGAATCAATGTCTATTGAATAAACCATTCAGTAACTACTGTTTCAAGTTTTTTAGAGGCGTATTATTACAATCATATACATCCACCCACTTGATCGCCTCATTCATAGTAATAACACCCCATCAACCATACACATGGAAATCTAGCAGTCAGCTCCACTGCAGATGCAATCCTCTGGAAGCCAGCAAAACCACTGGGAATAATTTATAGAGCACCAAATAAAGAGGTTTATGCCTCTGGGGAAATCTCTAATTTTCAAAGTAGTGCACAAGCCACAAATCTAAACTGTATAAATTGTCTTTGATATGACACAATATGTTTTTAAAAAATGTAATAAGACTGTACAATTAAGATGGGGAACGTTTTCAATGTATTCATGATATGTAGTTAGTTTTGAAAGATTTTGCCTTCAAAATTACATAGACTCTGGGGCAATAACACTTCGGCCCTCTTAACGTTTAACTAATACAGTCTCAGAACAATTTAGGAGACGTATGATGAGGTTAAATCTATCAAGAGTCGTACATAAGTAAATTATTGAAGGCATATGCCGAATTGAAGACAAAATGTGAGATGTTGCCGACAGGGCTAACTGAGCTTTGTTAGCAAATAATATCTTCAGGTGTTAAACGGCATCTAAACACCCAGCCTCGAATCATATTTTAAATCAGGGCACAATATACTACTATAACGACTTGAAAGCGATACACTGTTTTCGATCATAACAGATGCGTTTAACACTTGCTCTCATGCAGGATTGTCGAGCTAATGTAGTTAGCGCAATCAAAGCCCTTGATCCATCTACAAAAACAAGCTCCTGTTAGCTTAGCCAGCTAGCCGACTAAAGTAGGTTAACGTGATAGTGGCAAAATACTCAGACAAATGAATGAATAACATAATACAAGGTCCAGCACTTAAGGATTTACTAGTTTACTATTATCATATTCGTTCTGGTTTTCGTTGTATGCCATTGAATGATACTCACTGCCCAGCTTTAAGTTTCCGAAACTAGACGAACTCCCGCCAGAGGCCTGCACGCCCCCCGACTTTCCTGAAGAGCTTCCACCGGCGACGGCTGAACCGACGGCGGCTGCAGCGGCACCCGGAACCCCCGGAGGCTCAGCAAACGAGCTAGCCCTGGGCCGCCCGCTGCCACTCATTTCGGGTTGCGAGTGTGCCAGAGCGGGTGTAAAGTGTGCTGGTAGACTGGCCCAGGCGCGTAGTGGATATGTCAATTTAAACAACAATAATTGTAAAAAAAAAAAAAAAAATTAAGATTACTGAACTCTAGTATCGTTAAGGTTGTGCACCTCCTCTTTCTTCTGTGTGGCTGGCAACTGGAGCTGACGCTCTCCGCGCATTGTTTTCTGGCTAATGTAGTTCAACAACGCTTTCACATGATCTTGCAGCATAAAAATCTATTCATTACACAACCCCATGATGATAAATAAATCAACGCATTAATTCGACAGTGTTATGTTTTATACAATTGTTTATTACCCTATGATACAAAAACAATGTAGGAGAAGAATATTCGTTACTAATATTTTCCATTGTGGCAAAGAAATGCATCTATACATTATATGTTTTGTTTGCATGTCATTATCAATTCATACGCTGTGCATGATATGGGCCCTATCAAGTCATTAATAGATCTAAAATTTGGTTTGAGAATACAAAATATTTTAAAGAGCTGTTTTGGTGACGATCTTCACAACACATACTACATGATGTTCATTTAAAAGCCAGTTTTTAAATTAAGTTAAATTAAATTAAAACTGTGGTGTACACAAATTGTTTCCAATAATTTCCCCCCAAAATTAAATCAAGGGCAAAAGACCAATGGGATATAGTAATAGAAAATCACCTGTGTAATACAAGTTACACTCTATTGACAGAATTTGTGGCACAATGTGCATAACCACAAAAAATAAATACATAAATAAATTCAACTAGTTTCTCCTTTTCTTTAAAAAAAAGAAAAATCAAGGTTACAGTGAGGCACTTACAAAGAAAGTGAATGGGCCCATTTTTGGTGGGTTTAAAGGCAGAAATGTGAAGCTTATAACTTCATAAAAGCACTGACATTCATTCTTCTGTTAAAACTCATGTATAAAATTGGATATACCTTTATACAGAAAAGGTTAGTAAGCGATCACACTAAAATCATGTTAACGCGCATTTTTACATTTTGTAGCAATACTTTTGAAACAGTGAGTATTTTAACGTATACTAATTGGCCCCATTCACTTCCAATCTAAGTGCCACACTGTAACTCAGTGTAAAATGAGCACCGAGTTGAAATTGCATTTTGTGGTTATCAACATTACCACAAAATGCTGTTGATTGAGCTTAACTTGTATTGAAACCGGAATATTCCTTTAAATTGGCAAATTTTAATTTACATGCCTGTCACTCAGTGCTTGTTAAATTCTGGACATTATTGAGCTGATGATCTTTCGATTTAGTGTTGGGAAAGGGAACAGTGTTTTGATATTAATGTTTATAATTTATGGCACATAATGATGCAACAGGTTTATGGGGCCAAGGTAATTTATCCATTTGTTTGTAAATGGTGTTTTTCCTTTAGCAAACATCAGTTTTATTTATTCTAATTTGACATGATGGACTAAACTATTTATCCAAACATTTCATAAATTGTTTTTATTTATTCACAATATTTCTTAAATTCATCAGCTGACCAGAACGAGCTTTACTGCCAAGTATGCTTAAATATTCAAGGAATTTGTCTTGGTGACAGGAGCTTCCAGTGCTCAAACAATACAACAAGACAGAGATACTAAAAACAAGAATAAAAATAAAAAGTGAATAGAAAATAAGTATACATAGAAATACACAATAAGTCAACAATAATATATATATATATATACATACATGTACAAATCTGTTATATACAGAAGCAAGGGAATGTAATGCCAGAAGAGGTGTGGTATTTTGGATAACTGTGTATTGTGCATAATTATTGCTCAATGGGGCAGTTTTAAATGTTCATGAGATGGATAGCCTGATGGGAACATGTTTCCTGAAGGCAACAGTTCAAGAAGGTAGTAAGCTCGGTGCGTGGGGTCCAGAGTGATTTTTCCAGCCTTTTTCCTCACTCTGGAAGTGTACAGTTCTTGAAGGGAGGGCAAGGGGGCAACAAATAATCATCTCAAAAGTCTGAACTTTTCTTTATAGTCTTCCACGTCTGATTTTATAGCTGAACCAAACCAGACAGTTACTAAAGTGCAGAGGACAGACTCAATGACTGCTGAGTAGAACTGTATCAGCAGTGCCTGGGGCAGATTGAACTTCCTCAGCTGGAGAAGGAAGTACAACCTCTGCTGGGCCTTTTTCACAATGGAGTCAATGTGGATGTTCCACTTCAGGTCCTGTGAGATGGTAGTGCCCAGAAACCTGAATGAATCCACTGCTGCCACAGTGCTGTTTAGAATGGTGAGGGGGTCAGTGTTGGGGTGTTCCTAAAGTTCACTATCATCTCCACTGTTTTGAGCATTTTCAGCACCAAGTTTTTTTGACTCACCAGTGAGCCATCCGTCCAACCTCCCTTCTGTTACTGTATTCTCGGACATGATCTGTATTGAATATTCAGATGTTTCAATAAAAATAGCATGCATTGGTGGTTTAAAATTAACATGAGCAGATATAACATATTCACATTCTAATATGCACTAGCATCCAGAGGAAGCTATCAAACTGTTCATAACAACGGCTTGAATTTGACAGGCAGTCTTTTCATCCAATCACATTCTTGCGCAAGCCACTAGCAACCCCCCACGAGGCGGGGCAGCATACACAGTGCAAGGAACAGAGGCCACACAAACGGAACAATTCCACATACACGAACGTGCTTACGTTTAAATATCTCTCCAAAGAGTGCGTCGAGCAGAGCTATACTAGTTGGTTTCGGTGAGAAACGCATTCTGAACACCGGAAAGCTTCCGCAGGGCAGATAAGCGAGGCACGAGGGATTACCCAACTGCAGCGCGCGTGAGGCAAGTAAAGCGGTTGAGGAAAGAAGGCCTCGCTCAGCGTTCTTAGACCTGCGGGGAAAAGTGAAGAGCGCCGCCTGACGACCGCCGTACAGCGGGGTGGTACAGTCAGGAGACAGCGGTGCGCTCCACAAGCTCTGACCAAATCCGAAGAGCGCCACCAACTGCTCGCCACAAGGTAAACAAGTAGCGTTATGCTGTCCGTTGTAGTCCCACAACTAGCTTTAAAAGGTTTTTTGTCGGGGTATATTGTCAATTAATTTGACATTTCTCTTTGCACCAGAAACTCTAACAATGTTTATTTATTGATGCAGCTCGATTTGTAGACTCTTTATGTTAGAAGAGCTACCATATTTAATGGTCTTCATTTTGAATTATGAGAAATTATCTGTATTATTATAATGTTAAAGACTTTATTTCGTCTGTAGAACACACAAGATAAAGAAAAAAAAAAGTAATGTACGCAAATGGTGACGAAGGCTTGCATTCTGCCTTACAAATTGTATGTTCCACAAGTATTTGGAACAACTACAGAGTGAGTAAAGAATGACAGAATAACCATCACAAATGGTTCTACAAAATGCCCAGACAGTGTCAAATTGTTTTATATTTTCAAGACAATTCGAAAAGAATAGAATAAAATATATGTTGATGTTTTATTTTAATATACCAGAGAGATAATGTAAAATAAATCAGGACAAATCTAGATCAGGATTCATTACTTTCACACTGACATTTCATGAGACACAATTGCTACACACAAGTTACTAAGTATTTTCTGAGGCAGTTATTATTATCTCATTATGCACAACTTATAATATGAATAATTTCAGTTGTGCACCCGGATGATAATGGTTATAACATACTGTTCATGTGTTGTACTTGCTATAGTTTACTTTGTTTTTTCTTCATCAGATAACAATGTCAAATGTCAGTCACTGAAACAAAAGTGCCATCTTGAGTAAGAAATAACCTGTATAATATGTATGTGTACATTCCTATGGAATACTGACAATTCATCATTGTGGCACAGAAAATCAATGTGATATAGTGTTTATTTGTATGAATATAGTACTCGTTAGTACTATATTATTAGTACTCGTATAGTACTTCATTGTTATAAACAAAAAATTTATATCCTGTGATGGTAAACCTATATAAATATGAAATAATCATACAAATATCATTTATGGGAAGTACCGTTGGGAACAATTGAGTTATTTAATTATAATCAGGGTTCGCAGAAGTTGCTTGAAGTACTTGAATTTGGCTTTTCACGTGGCTCGTGGTACTTTTGTCAACACTGTTCAGAATGGGTCAATCACAATCCAGTGTTACTGGAGGATTTAAATATATATATATATATATATATATATATATATATATATATATATATATATATATATATATACAGTGAGGACAATAAGTATTTGAACACCCTGCTATTTTGCAAGTTCTCCCACTTGGAAATCATGGAGGGGTCTGAAATTGTCATTGTAGGTGCATGTCCACTGTGAGAGACATAATCTAAAAAAAAAAAATCCAGAAATCACAATGTATGATTTTTTTAACTATTTATTTGTATGATACAGCTGCAAATAAGTATTTGAACACCTGTCTATCAGCTAGAATTCTGACCCTCAAAGACCTGTTAGTCTGCCTTTAAAATGTCCACCTACACTCCATTTATTATCCTAAATTAGATGCACCTGTTTGAGGTCGTTAGCTGCATAAAGACACCTGTCCACCCCATACAATCAGTAAGAATCCAACTACTAACATGGCCAAGACCAAAGAGCTGTCCAAAGACACTAGAGACAAAATTGTACACCTCCACAAGGCTGGAAAGGGCTACGGGGAAATTGCCAAGCAGCTTGGTGAAAAAAGGTCCACTGTTGGAGCAATCATTAGAAAATGGAAGAAGCTAAACATGACTGTCAATCTCCCTCGGACTGGGGCTCCATGCAAGATCTCACCTTGTGGGGTCTCAATGATCCTAAGAAAGGTGAGAAATCAGCCCAGAACTACACGGGAGGAGCTGGTCAATGACCTGAAAAGAGCTGGGACCACTGTTTCCAAGGTTACTGTTGGTAATACACTAAGACGTCATGGTTTGAAATCATGCATGGCACGGAAGGTTCCCCTGCTTAAACCAGCACATGTCAAGGCCCGTCTTAAGTTTGCCAATGACCATTTGGATGATCCAGAGGAGTCATGGGAGAAAGTCATGTGGTCAGATGAGACCAAAATATAACTTTTTGGTCATAATTCCACTAACCGTGTTTGGAGGAAGAAGAATGATGAGTACCATCCCAAGAACACCATCCCTACTGTGAAGCATGGGGGTGGTAGCATCATGCTTTGGGGGTGTTGTTCTGCACATGGGACAGGGCGACAGCACTGTATTAAGGAGAGGATGACCGGGGCCATGTATTGCGAGATTTTGGGGAACAACCTCCTTCCCTCAGTTAGAGCATTGAAGATGGGTCGAGGCTGGGTCTTCCAACATGACAATGACCCGAAGCACAAAGCCAGGATAACCAAGGAGTGGCTCTGTAAGAAGCATATCAAGGTTCTGGCGTGGCCTAGCCAGTCTCCAGACCTAAACCCAATAGAGAATCTTTGGAGGGAGCTCAAACTCTGTGTTTCTCAGCGACAGCCCAGAAACCTGACTGATCTAGAGAAGATCTGTGTGGAGGAGTGGGCCAAAATCCCTCCTGCAGTGTGTGCAAATCTGGTGAAAAACTACAGGAAACGTTTGACCTCTGTAATTGCAAACAAAGGCTACTGTACCAAATATTAACATTGATTTTCTCAGGTGTTCAAATACTTATTTGCAGCTGTATCATACAAATAAATAGTTAAAAAATCATACATTGTGATTTCTGGATTTTTTTTTTTAGATTATGTCTCTCACAGTGGACATGCACCTACGATGACAATTTCAGACCACTCCATGATTTCTAAGTGGGAGAACTTGCAAAATAGCAGGGTGTTCAAATACTTATTTTCCTCACTGTGTGTATATATATATATATATATATATATATATAGTATAGATACTGCTTTTGTGGATTTAACAAGTATGAATCCTTGCAACTATCCGTATTAATTACAATTTTCTCTCCAGAGAGATAAAATTATATAATATGCAAAACGTTTTGAATGATTTGAATGTAGATCAATGGAGGATTCAGTTTTGTGAGCCGTTTTGTGCTCTCTTCTGTAAAGACAGCTTTGTGTCTCAAAATTAGGTTATTTCTAACAAAATTTGGGTCAATATCAAAATATGTTGACAAACATGTCCCTTGACTTTTTTTGTCATGGAAAAAGCTTTCAAATAGCAAGAATGTTTTTTTGAAAATATATTTGAAATTGTTAATTCCCTGAAAAAAATCCTTGTTCCCTTCATCAGGTACACCACTTCTATGACATGTAAAGTTATTTTGTACTTATTTTTAATAAAAGCATTATTGCAAGGCCAAACAAGTATGCAAAAAAGCAAAAGAAATCATTTCAATAATTTTAATAATTGAAAAAGAACGTTTGTCCCTTAAATTCATGTTATTGTGTTTTAACAATGTGAAAACCTTTTTTTTATTATTTAAATTTAAATATAAAAAGTTATTAAAAAAATAAGTTCAGAGGCTGCATAAATATGAATATAGAGATTTTTCCCTGCAATATTCACATTTTAACTAATATTTTCATACAAATATATTTGGTGTTGTACCCCATTTAACACTTGTTAGTCTTAACTTAGTGTTAACTTACTTAGTGAAACAAAATTAAATTATAAAAGAAAGAACTACAGCCAAGTTTTCCTTTATGAGTAAAAACATGCAACATGTTACAAAATGTTTACCCTCAGCGTTTATAGGCAAAAACTGAACTAAATGGAAAATGTTAATGTTTTGTAAGTTGGAAAGTCAAAATGTTTTGAGAATGACCCATTTGCAATTTCAGTCAGTTCCTCACATAAATCTGTTGTGTGACTTTAGAAAACACGGAACACAGCACATGAGTCATGTGGACTACTGTTTTGGACCCAGTTATTCACTTTTGTTGGAAAAGCGAAGTGCATTTTAAGGGAGCACACTACAATTGCACATCAATTTCTTCATGAATGAACCATTAATTGTTACTGTGAGAATATGTAGTTTAAGATGCTTGTTGTTGTACTTGTAATAAGTGGTGTATTATACAAATAAATTAACAATGGTTAAAATATTTGTATATTTTTTTTTAATGACATCTCATGCATAGTCCTTGAAAACAAATAAAAATGTGCTTGAAAAGCCCTTGAAAGTCCTTGAATTTAACGTTGAAGCATCTGTACAAACCCGGTATAATTTAATAAGGTGCTAGACAAATTGTTGCAGATTTTGTAGTCTGATATTTGCATTACAAAAGTTGGATTTTTTTTTTTCTTCAGGTCATTTTGCGGCTAAGAACTCCTATCTGGAATGGGAATGCATACTTAACCTGCCAGGTGATAGTGACTCATAACTTCTGTTCTGTGGTCACACAGAACTGCATCTCCTCTTCTGCACAACAAATCATCTTTGGTTTAGAACTGTAACTTCCTGCAGCTACCATGAGTGACCAGGAGTTTGTGGAGCATCAGTATATGTGCAGTGAGTGCCAGCAGCTCTTTAATACCCTGGAGGAGGTGCTGGTGCACCAACAGATCCACACTGGAGGAGAGGGGGACGAGGCAGAGTTTGTACACAGCCATGATGATTATGACACTGGGGAGAGCCAGTATCAGTGCCTGGAATGTGGAGCCATCCTCAAGAATCCAGACGAACTTCTGCTTCATCAGGAGCTGCACATGAGGGAGGCAGGGCAGGGTGAGTTTGTGTATTTGAGAGGGCAAGATGAATAAATGTTATATATGTATATATAGTAGACACTACACACAAAGCACTTTACATACTGAACAGGGACTCTCCTCACCCACCACCAGTGTGCAGCATTCACCCGGATGATGTGACAGCAGTCATAGTGCACCAGTACACTTACTACACACAAGCTGTTGGTGGAGAGGAGAGAGTAGAGTGATGCAGATAATTATGGATGGTGTTATTAGGAGGCCATGATTGATAAGGGCCAATGGGGGTAATTTGGTCAGGACACAGGGGTTACACCCCTATTCTTTGCAAGAAGTGCCCAGGGGTTTTTAATGACCACAAAGAGTCAGGACCTCTGTATACCTCTCATCCAAAGGATGGTGCTTTTTTACAGTATAGTGTCTCCGTCACTATACTTGGGCATCTGGACCCACACAGACCACAGGATGAGCACCCCCTGCTGATCTCACTAACACCTCCTCCAGAAGCATCCTTAGTTTTCCCCAGGAGGTCTCCCATCCAGATTCTGACCTAGCTTAACGCTGCTTAGCTTCAGTGGGGAACCAGTCTAGAGCTCCATGGTATATGATAAGATGAAAAGAGCTGGATGTAAGTAAGGCTATGATTTACATGTCAGATGACCATTTGATTTTAATATGGCCTGAACAGGGTTCCCATGGTCATGGAAAAGTTTAAAATACCAAGTAATTTTTAAATATTGTTTTCCAGATGTGGAAAAGCTTTGGAAATATAGTAATAGTTCACTGATAACTTATCGACTAGATATTGCTCTTGTGTAGTGTAAAACTCAACTGCAACCCATTGGGATTGTTGATTTCTAAGTGAATCTTCCTTTTCAGTCATTTTTTTGTTTTATCAATGAATTGGTCTGAATGATTCATTATCAAGTCTGAATTTGAATGATTTAAACAAAACTAAATCCTTTTCCAGTAATCACAAACAGGAGAGGTCATGGAAATTCTTTGGGCAAAAATTGTGGGAACCTGGCCTGAAAGTTTAGTTTGGAGATGGGCTTTGGAAGTGCATGTAATCAGCATGTTAATGCTTTATTTTCAGAGGTTTGTGAGGTCACAGAGGTGGGTGCTGTTGGTGCAGAAGTGCCAATCCAGTACCAGTGTCTGGAATGCCTGGCATTTTTTGACACACCTGAACAGTGGTTGGCACACAGGCAGACACACAGTAGAAGCAGTACGCATAGCAACCTGACCACTGAAACAGTAAGTATACAGATGTAAACGCTTATAAACTGTCTTCTTTGCTGTGTCTGAATTCCTGTTGTGTTCAGTTTCAGGAATTTGTTGTTCAGGCAGATGGTTCAGTCACTCCGGTTCAGTCGCTCAATGTGCAAAATCTAGTTCTGGATGAACAGAGTGCCGGCCAGATCCTGACATTAGCCCAGGTCTGTTCATGCATACCTAAATTTACATACATAAACATTTAAATTTGTGTTGGCACCACATATGAGTTACATAGTGGACAAAGGGGTTTTGTGTAAAAAGTTTATTATGGTCTTAACCAGGCAACACTCAATAAAAGCTATCTCTTCCATGTAATTATTTTTTGTTCATTCCAGCCACAGGACCCCAGGACATGTTTTGTCCCCATTACGTTGTGTCACAACGTGCAGCAATTTCAGGTTCTGTGTGTACAGAAAAATCAATTGCTGAATCGCACCTAGTCGCACCATAATTGACTAAATTTGACTAAAACTAATTGATACGTTAAGTGATAAATCAGTCATTGTGTCATTACGTGCCATTTAGGGGCGGGTTACCTGAGATATATTATACCATAACAAAAGTATAATTTATGTAATGGTCGGGCAGTCTCCATGAGTGATTGCACAAAAACACACAGGAAAATAATGGAAAATGTGCAGAGCGACTAAGTACAGCACAGAAAACCTCAGTACAAACTATTTTACAGACACAACTAAGTAAACAGCAGAATAGTGTTCTGCTCATAAATATACACTTAACTTGCTACTGCATGTCTCAAACAAACCTCTGAATATCTCTAAAAGATTAATTGTCACTAACCTGACAAACTTTGGCAAACCAAGTCATTATTTAATCTTCAGAACTGCTTCTTGTATCAACCCAGAACCTTGTGAACACGACTGTTTCTAAGAGGACTGATAAAAAAGTCCACTGTGTGTTTTTTCTCACAGAGGTTTAATCAAACCAGCCAATCTGATTAGTGCTGTATGTATTGAAAAAACATTTTCCAGTTTTGTGTGTAATATGCATAGGACAGTTATAACAGACTGTGGGCATTCAGATTTTTGCCCTCTAGTGATGACTATGATTCTGTGTGAAAATGTCTGGCCATATCGCCACTTTTCTCCTAGTATGTTACAGGTTACCCCATTTCCTAAGGTACATTTGTTGCCTTCATTTGTTGCCTTCATTTTTCAGGCTCTTCGAGAACATGAAGCCCCATCTAAGCCTGCAGCCACTCCTAGAACTATGTTGGTCCCAGCAAATCCATCTCTGCCTGGCTCTGCCTCTGCTATGCTCCGCCTTCAGTTCTGCTCCGCCCAAGCTATTGCTGATGGATCTGCCTCAGTTCCTCTCCGCAGAGCTAAACTCCTTTCCCCTCTCTTACCTGCTGATCCTATCAGGCTAGACAATGTGTCCACTTTGAAACTTGTCCCTTCCACTTGTCAGGTGAACACAGTAAAGAATGAAGAAGAGGAAATTGTAATTATCCATCCATATGAGTGTTCTGAGTGTAATCTGCTATTTAGCACACCAGAGGATTTCCTTCAACACCAGGGGGAGCACTTCTTAGGCCAGGACAAGGAGAGTGGTAGCACTGGGGTAATGGTGGGGTATGAAGACAGTTCTGTGGCTCGGGAGGATGAAGGAAGGAGTGACGGATCAGAGGAGGGCAGTAAAGCTGTCAAAGCTAGTGGTGGAAAGCGTACATGGGCTGCCCACTCAGCTGGTTTAATGTCTCCTGTCTCACCCAGCAGTCTTCAGTGTGAGGAGTGCAAAAGAACATTTACCACAGCCAAACGGCTTGCGGCACACCTTCGAGTGCATGAACAAGGAACGCACGAGTGCCCAGAGTGTGATAAAGTATTTAAGAAGTTGGTGTCACTTCAGACACACATGCGCACACACTCTGGTGAAGCACGTTTTTTGTGTGTGGACTGTGGACATGGCTTCACCACAGAAATGACACTCATGATGCACAGGTACAAAGACACACATGCACACAAACGGAAACATACTTCTTTTTTTTTATCTAAGTGGGGACTTTCTATTTGCCTCAGTTGTTTTTAAACTGGGCTAATGAATATCCTCTAACCATACACCTACTATAAACTTAACCCTCACCGAAACATTTTTACCCTTTTAGTTTTTTTAAGACATTTTTCTTGTATTCCTTATCTTAGGAAATCCCATACTTCTGAGCCACTACACAGGTGCCCATTTTGTGCCAAAACCTTCACCAACATGACAAAGTTCCTGTACCATCGCCGCACTCACAGAACCAGTGAGCCAGTTGCACCAGCCTCTCAGGTAATTCATGATTTTCTTCCTTCAAGTCAAATTCATTGCAGCTCTCAGATCCATTCTTGGGGGTTCTTATAATGGTCTGAACTTATGTGAGTGCAGTGTAACCTTAGAGGTTACCAAAGTGCTTTACAATGTGTCCCATTCACACTTACACTCTTACACCAGTGGCAACAGAGCTGCCTGCCATTGGGAGCAATTTGGGGTTCAGTGCCCAAGGACACTTCGGCATGTGGAGTCGTGTGGGCTGGGGAAATCGAACCGCCAACCCTGCGATTAGCAGCCGACCCATTCTACCATCTGAGCCACAGACGCCTCTAGGCAATGCAAGTCATAGCTGCCCATAATGGTGTAGATTATCAGAACTGAGATAATAGACCTGCACGTGCACAAGGACACAAACAGTGTGCCCCCCTTATTTGTTAAAAATATATTAGTTCAGAGGCTTTCATGAGGCTTTCTTACATTTGCAGAAATAAGATACAAGATACTTGGCTTTCAAGATACTTAGTTTCATTGATCAATTGACACACTGTTAAACAGATACTGGGTTCCCACTGTGAAAACCAGCCTGGAAAAGTTATGAAAAGTGAAAATGTGATTTTCAAGGAATTTCTGTTGTGAATATACATTTTCTAGGTCAGCTAAGAGATGGGGTTTTGGAAGGGATTCAATAATTTTTATTAGAATGATGAAATACTTTGTATTGACATGATCCAGCTGTTATGATAAATTATTTTAGTAAACAGTGTACTGAGATAAAAATGTCCTTTGCCCTCTGCAGCTTGTACTGGCCCAGCGATCTCCTCTCTCCATCATTCAAAGAGCAAAACGAGAGACTGCTTGGAGGAGAGAAAGACAGGCACTGCCTATGACAGATGAAAGAAAAGAACTTAGTGAAACAGGCACTGATCTTACTGGAGGTATTGCTGTGGTCTCCCAGTCTGCAGAGCCTGCAGAGAATGGGCTTTATGGTGAACTCTCAAACACAGAACAAGCCCAAAATAGAGTCAAGATGCCAACAGATGATGCAAACCATTCAACTACTGCCAGTGGGGAAGGAGGTGGAGAGGAAGAATGTAAACACAACACTCCTGCTGCTGAAGAAAGGCCACAATTCCCTTGCTCTGTTTGTACAAAAAGATTCTCCTCGCAGATTCGTCTGTTGCGCCACCGGCGAACCACTCACACCACTGAAAGACGCTTTAAATGCAACATCTGCGGGAAACCATTCAAGAAGCAGATCCATCTACGGAACCACCTGCGCACACACACCGGCGAGCGTCCGTTCCAATGCAGCGTGTGTGGAAAGACCTTCTCGTCTCTTGCCAATCTTTCCCGCCATGGACTCACACATACTGGAGTCCGTCCGTACAGGTGTGACATTTGCCACAAAGCCTTCAGCCAATCTTCTAATCTCCGTCAACACCGTCAGCATCTTCACAGCAACGCCATACCCTCACCCTGTCCAGACTGCTCAGCTACGTTTATCCGTCCTGCTAAACTCGTAGCTCACTGTTTTCTTCACCACCCAGGGTCCCCAGCACCTTACCCATGTCCATACTGTTCTGAGGGGTTCTTACGCAAGCGCCAACGAGACTTGCATTGCCTAGAGGAGCATCGCAGTCTAACACAGCTTAACAGCGTCTCCCAGATTGGAGGTCAGCAGGCATCAGGTTTGACGGATGGTAGTGAGCAGCAGTGGGCTCCTCTAATGGCAAAACCTAATTTGGATTGCACTATCTGTGGTAAGCGCTTAAACTCTCCTGCGAATCTTCGCCTGCACCAGTTAAGTCACGGACTTGGGCCTGGCAGGCCACGAGGCTCCAGCATGTCAACTGGGAAGTCCCACACCTGTCCAGTGTGTGGAAAGCTGTTTGTGTCTGCCTCAAGTGTCACACTACATCAGAGAGTACACACTGGTGAGCGTCCATATCCTTGTGCGATCTGTGGCAAGCGGTTTCGGCAGAACACACACCTGCGTGAGCACCTTCGCACGCATTCAGGTGAGCGTCCGTTTCGATGTGAGTTCTGCAACAAAGGCTTTGTGCAGAGCATGCACCTGGCAGAACACCGGCGCACACACACAGGTGAGAGGCCACATTCTTGCAGTGAATGTGGAAAGACCTTCAAGACTGTCTCTAACCTTAGGAACCATCGTAAGACCCACACTCGCATCCAAAAACAACAAGAGCCAGTGCACAGTGGTGAAACTACAGCACAAACCAATACAGCAACTGTTGCTGTTGTGGATGCCTCTGAGATGGACCTTGCAACAGCAATACCAGCGCTTTGCCAGCAGGAAGTGCAGCTTGAACAGCCCCAAGTCATTCAGATACAGACATCTAACCTCGCACAGGTAGGCAGGAGTTTGTGGTATTTTCCCCACATATTTTCTTTTCCTCTTATATTGTTAACAAGTTATTTTAACAGTTTACATTTTCTTACATTTTTTTTAGACTCAGGGCACTCCAACTATTTTGTGTAATGAGTTTGGAGAGACTATTGCCATCATAGAGACAAGTGGAGACCTGGCAGAGGCCATTGAGCTGTACCACACCGCGCTGGAGGGCGGCATCAACATGGAGGCCATTACGGTGGATAACTTTCAGTTGATGTGAGAGAAGTGAGGAACAGTGCAGCACTCCTGTGGCCATTAAGGATAATTGATTTTCTTTAGATTTTGAAGATTGTGATTAAAAGATGCCTTTAGAGAGGGCAGATTTTAAAAGATGTAACCGAAGAGACCCCAAGTCTGTGACAAGTTTGATGGCTCCTGTGTTCGGAATGGGAATGGACAGTCTGACTTACTGCACATGACACTCTTTGGTCTGACATGGATAGATCCATATAAATCGCATGAAGGCATAGATTTCAAAAGTGAACAATTACACCTTTGGCAGTGGTGCAAGTTGACAACACATTATCAAAGATTTGATAATAACAGTACATGCTCACTGACTCCCCAACATCATTCTGACCTGCAGATTTTGTGAGGAGGTACCAATGATAAGAACAAATCAAATGACAGAGAAAAGTCAGATCAAAACAGCTGTTACTGCTTCATTACAGGTCATTACTGCAATGATTAAAGGAATCATGTGGTACAATACAAGTTCTCTCGGTCTGTACACTGAATGTTATTTGTAGAATTTTTTTTATTGTTATAATGCCGACTTGGATAGATGTTTCAAATAAACTTAAACAATTTGTCTCCATCTCCCTTGCAACCATTTTGAAAATGTGTGTTATTACAACAGCATTATAGCCGGCAATCGGTGTTAGCTGGCATACATCAGTCTCGGCATATCTTTATTAGCTTTGTATGTTGATTTCTAGTACTGGTAGCAAGCCAAGAATGTGATTGAAAATGTACTCCCAAACCACAAAATAGTAAATAACAAGTACTTGCAGATGTGGTAACACCACAATATCTGGTAGTATTTAACTATTCTTCAAGGTGCCATATCATGAGGAATCATATTTTCTCTGATCTTTTGAGATAAAACAGGTTAATGTACTATGAAAACATACATTAACTCGTTGAACCCAAAATTTTCTTTCCAGTCCAAAAAGAGCATTAATTGAACAATTATAAACTACAAGAAAATCTCTTTGTGAACCTACGCAATGTTGAGATGTCACCCAGTGTTTATTATTTAAAACTGTGATTATTTTAGCAATTTATGAAGCTAGTGGTATATACACTCACTGAGCACTTTATTAGGAAAACTATGGTCCTAACATGAGTGTCCGATGTGGTCTGCTTTTGTAGCCCTGTGAGATGCTATTCTGCTCACTACAATTGTTATCCGAGATACCATAGCCTTTCTGTCAACTCGGACCGGTCTGGCCATTCTTTTCCCCATTCTGATGGTTGATGTGAACATTAACTGAAGCTCCTGACCCCTATATGCATTATTTTATGCACTGCTGCCACATGATTGATTAGATAATTGCATGAACAAGAAAGTGTACATGTGTTCCTAATAGAGTTTAGTGTGTGTAAATTACACACTAAATGTCCAGAGAGAGGGGTAAAAAATGGGGAAGAACCATTTAAAGATATAAAAGATTTATGATATGATCCCTTTAAAACTTGTAGGTTTATGCTGATCCATCATTGTAACATCACACACATTATTAATACAAGTGTGAGGATTGTAGGCATCCCAGAATCACACAAATACATGTCAAATAAAAGAGCCTACCACTGTATTCCACAATCCACAAGTACGTGAACTTCCAGGTTTCCTGTGTTATTCATGAATCCTAAGCATTCACTTATAAGAAGAGGCTTTTTCTTTAAACATCTATTTATTTGTATACTGAGAGATGGTTACAAATTTAAGGCTTATCAGTATAAAGCCTGGTTTGAATATGTAAATCAGTCAAACAAGGTAACACAGTAAGGAAAGATTTTTACCATATTTCTTTATTTCTCTTTTGTGTTACAATTTTTCTTTTTTTTTTTTCTTTTTTTTTTTGTACTGGCTTTGTTTCTTTCAATGATGCTTTTGCTCTTTATTTTGGTTTGAGTCTTTGCACTGTATTTATGTACAACAAAGACCAGCGCTGCAGGAGAAAATCACCACCGATGACCTCCTGGTTCCACCTCACATCCTAAAGTGAATGAGGAAAGAACAATAAAAGAACAATAATAACAGAAAGAGGAATGAGGAAGGGGAGGAATGTAAGGGATGCATAAAAATAAAAACTGAAAAGGTTGGAGTGTCTGACAAAGGGCTATGTAAAAACTTCCTGGTAAGAAAAGGAACACTTGTGAGTATCAAGATGTTGTGAGGGTGGAGAAATATTTTCTCACACCTGAACACATCCCTCTGTTTCTGCTAAAGAAAGAGTACATTTGTAGAGTGTATAGGAATACAGTATATATAGGTTATAAGGATAAGATCCACAAGAACAACAAAGCATTATGTTCTAATGTAATGTCCTGTAAAATTACATGTTGAATTTTATCTGCTAAAAAAGATTCACAAAGCAAATTCTTATCAATATATTCCCAACATTACCTTTGCTCCATAATTCACCAGCTCAAAAGTTGAATTATAAAGGTAGAGAAAGAAATGTTTAAATATGTGGAATCTCTTAATATATGGAAAAACATAAATCAGTGGCAATAATGTGCCTGTTGACTTCCCTTCCATTACCTTTTTTTTCCTTCATGGCTAGCCAATCAGAGGCTTTGGAATGACTCCGGTTTGACTGACAACCACCAAAGCCAGTCATAGGACGAAAAGGTTTGTGAATGGCAGCACACAGTTCAAAGTTAGTCCCTCACCAAAGGTATTCAGTGCCTAAATAATGCTCTCCATTAAAAGTCTTCAAAAATAAAAAAAAACACAGATGGAGAAACTGAATATAACAAATAAGAGTTCAGTAAGTCTTCATTATCACTTAAACTCAGCCAATGGAGGCCAGCCTCACATTGACTGGCAGAAACTCGAGCCAATAAAAAAAGAACTTGTGGCCAAGCTACAAACAATCAGGCCATAAAAACAACTCGGTCTCAAAAGAGATTGGGTGCCCTCGCACATCCCGCATTCAAGAAGCATCAGCAGCAGCTGCGTGACTTTACTGGCTTACAGGACAAGCCCACAATTCTCTAGTCCCCAAGTCCAAAGGAAGCCTAATGACTAATATAATGCTGTAAATTCAAGTGTGTATGTTCAAAACGAACTGTGGTGTATGCGAATGTCTTTGTGTTTAGGTAGGTAAGTGTCTGTGTATGTCAATGTAACTTATTTGAAATCTTTTCATAATTCAATGTCTCTTTAGTAACATAAAATACTGAGGAATTGAGTTTCAAAACCCCAAAATGTTTTGAGGGATCTCCACATATCTGCTTCATTTACATGAAAATGTTGGTCTTGCTTTTTCTTTCAATGTCCTTCTGAGCTGGTCACAGCAGAGACAAGACAACAAATGTAGATATGCAGATTTTAAGGGGAGATCGGGTCTTCAAGCAGAATCTTGTTTATCAACCTCATCTGGTGGAGTCCTGTGAATCGCCTGCGTTTCTGGGCTCCTCTGGGCTGTTTTGCTCACTCTGTCGCTCCGCCTCTTTCTCCAGGGACTCTGCCCCTCCCGCTACCTCACTAATCGCCACCCCAGAAGGTCCTGGTAAGGAGGAGAGGTCTGAAGCGCCGCCAATTTCAGATGGAGCTGCTGTTTGCATGATCTTCTGCCGGACCTCACGGATCTTGAGCTGTAAACACACCTTAGTGGGGAATATATCAGCATATCGTGCCTGGAACGCAGCAGTAGCTTGAGCTATTGATTGAAAGAGAGGCCAGAGTGGAAGAGAAAGAAAATGTTAGGCAGAGGACGAAACAAAATGAAACATTTGTCTAATGCCTACTGCAGGGGTATTCAATCCCATCAACTTCTAACTTAGACTCTCAGCCAGCCAACTTTCCGAAGTAGGGTTAGGATATAGTTTCTACAGCCAACTAGCTTCCTTATGAATATGAATGCCTCATCCCCTGCCATCCTACATTTTGGAAATTCGCCTTGTGATCTGTCTGACTGACAGACATAACAAGAATCATAAAGATCACTTTTTATTTCCATACTTCTGCACGGATGCACGGATCAACGAAACGTAGGATAGAAGGGGAACACTCATTCATATTTAAGGAAAACTACCTGAATGGATAGCATTAGGTTTATGGGTAGGGTAAGGGTTGGGTTATAGTTTGTTCAACCAACTAGGTTTTGCTTCCTTATGAATATGAATGACTCAACCCCTGCCATCCTACATTTTGGAAATTCGCCCCTTGATCTGTCGAACTGACAGCTTCTTTCTGTGTGCAAGCTAATGTGTGTGGGCTGTGAGAGCGCTCATGGAAATGCAGATAATCATTGGTCAAATACACTTCAAAGTGATAAACAAATACATTTCAAAATGCTTGTCTTGGCAAGGTATTAAATGGAAACACTATTAACTATGTCTAAAGTAAACGTTAACATTAGGACAAAAAAAGTACATTTATCAGATCTGCGCATTTGGACTTGCAGAGTAAATGCAGCCTGATAGACCACTGTCTATGCTGTAAATATTAATCAAACATCAATAACAAGAAAACGAGATTTAAAAAAATATTAATGTATTAGAATCATGCAGTGGATACCTATCATCTATGTCATTTAATGGATTTTTTTTTTTGTTTATTCTTATTTTATTACTTATTGTTTCTTGAATAATTACTTGAGAACTTAAAACAATGTTTTCCTAATTTACAAATAAATTAGTATTAGTTTTGGTATCAAGAAATGTAAAATTTCACTGATATAGTTAACAGCAAATTTTGATATTGTGGTATATGTTAAATCCTTCTATAATGGCATAATGAAAAGTAGATCTCATGCCATAGAAGCGTGAGCAACCCTGTTTTAGACCATACATTAAAAAAATGAATTTTGAAATGGACATTATTTATTTTGTTTTACATGTCTATACATCTGTCCATGAAAACCTGGTTGAAAACCATGGGTTAATCATTCTTATTTTTCCAATAACAACAATTTCAAACCAATGTTGTGATGCTTATCATCTGTTGTGTATTTAATTTTAGATATGAGCTGTTTGTGTGCTCTCTGTGAGTTGTGCAGGAGGTACAGTACTATACAAGTATCAGTACAAGTGTTACCTGAGGGGAAGAAGCTATGCTCCTGGAATAGCTGCATGACAAGTGCTCTCCTCTGATCAAGAGTCCTCCTAAGAGAGGAGTAGGGCACCTTGTCAAACTCCAGCTCCCCCAGTACATCCTCTCCATCTGTGCCAGAGTGAAGGAAATGAACAGGGATAAAGACCAAAAAAAGAGAAAGGATGGGGAATAGCAAATAATGCAATTAGAATGGATTGGTAAAATGGTAACAATGGCTGCAGAATTGTGAGGCAAGGATTATGTTGGAGGTTTTGTGGGTGGCAGAATATTACCTGGCCTATCAAAGGTAAAAATGTCCCCCTCACACTTGGCAGCACTTTTTGGGGTGTTAGGCTCTGAACTGCAGCTAGATCTGCGATGACTTTTCCTTTTAGGAGAGATGGGGTCTTCTGTGGATGAGTCCAGGTCTGTATACAGAAGATTTTCATTTGATACAATATTTATATATTATATTAACTGACATGGAACTTCAGTTTACTTTTCAGGAACAACTACACTTGAGAAATCATTTATAGTTGTTTGGTTCAGAGGTGTGAATCTTACTCTCTCCCGTGGAGTTTTTCCTCTTCCTGCGGTAACTGCCTAATATGGCTCGTGGAGAGGTGGCCAGACTCTGCAGGGTTGGAGAGGGCAGCACCTCCTCTGGACGGAACTCAGGCAGCTCCGCAAAGCGCTCCTCAAAGTACACTTCTGATAGGACCCTGCACACATAACCAATCATAAGATACCTGTAATGAGTCTGAGAATGCATGTAGAGTCTCTCTACATGTCTGCACATACGTATGATGGATATAAATACATGAAATAAAGATAAAGCTGAAGAGAAAACTTAACGTATTGTCATCAAAAACATACTTGTCAACAGAATCAAATGGTCGTTTGAGTGGTGGGGGGCGGGCCTTGACTTTTTTAGTAGGTGGTGCATCTTTATCATTATAAGGTTGAGGTGGGGCAGGATCTGATCCAGAGGGAGGAGGAAATGGGGAAGAGGGGTGAGAATCCTTCCATTCAGCCTGAGTGGGGTGAAAGAAAAAGATCAACTGATACATTTGTTGTTAAAATTGAAGGTGCTTTTTTTGTAAATTTCCTTGCAGCAATAAAAAAGCTGGACTAACTGATAACTTTCCTTCCTATGTTTATTTTTTTTAAATCACAAAAATAATTATTAAAATAACAATTAATTCACATAAATAAAATATTATTACTTCACAAAACTTTAGAAAATGTAATCTTTTTTCCCCCTACCCTTTTCTCCCCAATTTGGAATGCCCAATTCACTATGCGCTCTAGGTCCTCGTGGTGGTGTAGTGACTCTCCTCAATCCGGGTCCCGGAGGATGACTCTCAGTTGCCTCCACGTCTGTGAACGTCAATCCATGCATCTTATCACGTGGCCGTGGAGATGTAGCGCATGTGGAAGCTTCACGCTATTCTCCGTGGCATCCACGTTCAACTCACCACACGCCCCACCGAGAGCGAACCACATTATAGCAACCACGAGGATGTTACCCCATGTGACTCTACCCTCCCTAGCATCCGGGCCAATTTGATTGCTTAGAAGACCTGGCTGGAGTCACTCAGCACACCTTGGATTCGAACTCGCGATTCCAGAGGTGGTAGTCAGAGTCTTTACTTGCTGAGCTACCCAGGGTTCCCCAGAACATTTTATATTTAAAACCATACTGAATTACTGAACATTATATTTATTAATGAATCTTATAATGTTGTTGACAGTCAGGTTAAGGGTCCTAACCTCTTTAGCATTTGCCTCTTTGCCACGCCCGCTGGTGGTTCCACCCTCTCCTACAGGATGGGTGGGACCTTCTGCTGGCCCCTCCTCTGGTGGAAAGGATGCAGGGGAGCTCATCTCATCTGGCTTCTCTGCATCAAATGAGAAGCGACAAGCACTCTCTTTGTCCTTGTCTCGTTCTCTCTCTTTCTCCCTGTCCCTCTCCTTTTCTCTCTCTTTGCCTCTCCCTCCTCCTCCTTCATAACTGCCCACTGGGATGTTGGCCACTGTGGCTTTTACTTTCTGAGGAGGTCTTGCTGCGATAAGTTTATGAGTCCCTGGAGCACTGCCTGTTGAAAGAGAGATGAGAGATTCTTTCAAAAACTTCTGGCCATGAACACCAGTATGAAAACAGATGATCTTGTATTGACACTTGAATTTTATTGCAGGGCCCAAGCACAGAAGTGTGTAGGGAACTATTGTATCTGTTTGTTTTCATATTATTTTCTGCTTCTTCCTCTGCCACTGAAGTCAATGGCAGCCCAAAGAACTGTATGCAAAAAAAGTTATTAAAAAATGGCAGATGCTTAAATGTCATGTGACTACATTATTGATAAGTCAGGGCTTGACATTAACGCTTGTCAGCTAGTCCAGGACAAGTGGATTTTTGAAGAGGCAAGTGAAAGAGAATTTTCCCGACCGGACAAGCAGACCGATTAAAACGACAATAACAAAAAAAATAACCAAATATATTTGTGATAGCCTAGGCCTCTACTTGTTAGAAAGTTCATATTCTTATTCTGCTGTTGAAAGTAATCAAGAGCATGTAATTTTACAAGAAACGAGAAAACACTCACTGTTCTTGACTGGGTAACTTTAGTAGCTTTAAAAAGTATTAATGTATTATAACCATACAGCAAAGTCCAGTAGTAGTTTTATGTTGCATTTCAATCTGAACGTTTCCTTGAATACTTGATAGCCTACTACAGTAAAAAAAACATTTAAAGCTGTTAAAAGTTTTTATGAATATTGTTATTTTATTATTGACGGTTTACTAGTCTTAAATAATTAAGAACTTGAATCCATTCTTCCATAATTAACATATTAGTTAGTGTTATTATTTGCTGTGGTTTTGCAGCTGATACTGAGAATCGTAAAATTTCACTACCGAATACTGAAATTTTGGTATTGTGATAATGTATAGCCTTTATTGTTAATGATAGATCTTGCTGCAATAATATGATGAAAAAGTAGATCTCATTCCATATAAGTGTGAGCACCCCTGCAGTTAATGGTGACGATGGAGGCTTTTCTTTATTTGACATCCATACCTAACATAAAATAATTACCATATGACTAGCCTTCTCTCCAAACCAGTGCAGTTTACATTTCTGTTGCAGAGAATTTAGTTGATTGCATAGGTACACTATTAGGTTGGGCATCATCCATCATTTTAGAAAGATTATACAATATATACTTTGACATGTAACTTGAGTATGTATCCTAAATGTCCTTTTTTCTCTCCAGATAAGTAACTTTTTTACTCGGACAAGTGAATGACCACTTCACTTGTCTGGAGTATACAATTTCATTAGACAGGCATATAACATTTGATAAATTTGACCAAATATTATGACTCCACCTTTTTTAGATGCCTTTGCTAAAACAGACTACAATGATAACCATTATTCCAATCTTGCTCATACTGTAAACTCAGAGCACTTTATTATGATCCCCTACTTATTCATGTGATTATCTAATCAGTCAATCGTGTGGCAGCAGTGCAATGCATAAAATCATACAGATACGGGTCAGTAGCTTCAGTTAATGTTCATATCAACCATCAGAATGGGGAAAAAATGTGATCTCAGTTATTTGGACTGTGGCATGATTGTTGGTGCCAGAGGGGCTGGTCTGAGTATTTAATTTACTGCTGATCTCCTGGGATTTTCACGCACGACAGTCTCTAGAGTTTACTCCGAATGGTGCCAAACACAAAAAACATCCAGTGAGCGGCAGTTCTGTGGACGGAAACGCCTTGTTGATGAGAGAGTTCAACGGAGAATGGTCACACTGGTTTGAGCTGACAGAAATTCTACAGTAACTCAGGTAATCAATCTGTACAATTGTAGTGAGCAGAATAGCATCTCAGAATACACGTCGAACCTTGAGATGGATGGGCTACAAAAGCAGAAGACCACGTCAAGCACTTTATTAAGACCATAGTGTTACTAATAAAGTGTTCAGTGAGAGCATGTCGACCATTTCTGATTTTGTCACAAACATACTTTTAAAAACTCATTCTAAACATAATGTTTGCACCAGACCATCTTCAGAACATGATGGTCCAAAGCAATTATAAAATTCTAATATATTAAACTGTTCGCATGTAACATGTCAACAAATTTTATGTTATTAGTAGAATATACATACATAGCAAGTACAAGTAATTGTACAATGAGAATTGATTCAACTTACAGCTTTAAATAACTTTTTGTAAAATCACCATTGGGGTGCTATGACCAAACAAATCTACTTAAAAAATTATGTGTGCTTATGCCATTGGTGTGCTTGGTCCAGTTATTGCCGTTTATCCTTCCTACGTACTCTTTAGGGATGTCATAAAATAAAGATATACAGATTATTATATATATCGATCTATTTTATAGATATATTTTTGAGGAATAGATATAATAAAATTATCCGACATTTCAATTAGAAGCCTAATTTACGTGCTTTCCAATTCACTCTGTTGGCCTCTGTTTAACAGTCTGGCATAATTGGAGGATAATAGGTGGCATAATAAGAGGGTGATAAAGGTACCACACACACAGGATGAACTGATGTGGCACAGCAGATGGCAGTCTAAATTGACAATGATGAGTTTGCAGGTTAGTGTATGAAACTGTTGCAACTGCGTAAACTGAACGATTATAAATGGCGACATTTATTATTACGCAATTTCTTTGTATGTAGCCATGAATAGGTTTCATTCAGCTGTCAAACAACAAACCGACATACTTGTAACTGAAAATACATTGTGAGGCTATATGAAAGATACATGCTCACAATATATCATCTAGTGATGGCTAGAGTAAATAATCTTTGTCCTTTTATGATTTGGGTCGAATTTAATTGAAAACTATACAAGTTGCGCTCCGTGGCACTGCAGAATTGTGACGCCGAGTTTGGCCATGTGTGCATATCTTTGTAGAAAATAACTTGAGAATTTTAGAATGTGCCCAGGGTGCAAACCCTCTGAAACGAGCGGCCCTATATATATATATACACACACACACACACAAAGAAATCCCGACATACTGTATATATCAATAATCATCTGGAAAATCTTCCAATTTTCAATGCGTGAAAAAGACATCGATCCCAACCCTAGTACTCTTACCAGAGTGAGAGGGCTGGGCAGGACTTCCAGGTTGCAGTGGCAATGAGGTGCTTGATGGGGGTGCAGCTGAGCTGCTGCTGCCTTTACTGGGGATTTGGAACTGTTTGTCTGTCTGTGAGAGCGAGACCTTCTCTGCCTGCCTTTCAGAGAGCTGTGTGTAGACCTTCCCGTCCATATGCTGCCGATCCAGTGTTTTCTCCTGGTGCGACTGATGCTCAGAGTGTGTGGGAACGTTCCCCTGCCTATCTGAGTTCAAGGAGGTCATGGAGGTTGTTGTGGTGTGCTTAGGAAGGATGTGGGGAGATACGCTTGAGGGACTGGACACTGTGTACACTACACTAGGTGACACCCCAGTTGCCAAGGTCACATTTGTGGGTGTGTAAATGGCGGAGATGGCTGGAGCATGAGGGGCACTGGGGGACTGGGCTGGGGCCAAAAGGGATGGCTGACCTGGTGAAGCAGAAGACAGCAAGATATGACAACAGCAATGCAACATATTAAATATTTTGTCGTAATTTACTCACCCTCATGTTTTTGCAAACCCAAATTAATTTCTTTCTGGCATAGACCACAAAAAGAGATGTTTAGCAAAATCTTAGCAGCCTTAACATTCTTCAAAATGTCTTATTTTGTCTTTCACAGATCAAAGAAATCATGGGTTTGGAACAACATTAAGAGTAAACGATGACTGAATTTTCATTTAGGGTGAACTATCATTTTCAATATGCAAATTAGCACTTAAAGTTCAGAATAGAACAATGCAAATATGTGAGCTTCAGTTTTGTTTAAATTATAGCACTGATCATGCACTTTTGGGTATTTTTACTGATAATTTGTTTCGAAGAGTAAAATATTGTTCTCTGAAATCTATATAATGATGTTACGATTTATTATGAGTCAACAGACCTGTAATCAGAGGCTGCACCAAAGTCTGCCCTGGATGAGCAATGGCTGAAAAGGTTGCCAATGGTGAAGTTGCATAAGCAGATCCAGGTGCTGCTGATGCTGTCTGAGAGGAGGAGCCTGTTGTTGTGGGAAATAATGGCAAAGGAGAGGGAACCCCAGGAGTGGACTGTACATAAGTGATTCTGTGGGAGAAAAAGTGATATTCACAGGAGCAAGTTTAGAAAGCATTTAGAGTGAGAGAAGTAATGGTTATTCTCTAGTGCTGCAACATTTCAGCAGTGTAGGAGTTGTTAAAATAGGAGATCTTTTTTATGTGTGGCTAGGTGAGTATTAGTATGCCTGTGAAAGACTATGTTATACCTTGAAGGTGGGGGTGGTAGCAGTACGGTTTGAGATGGGGTAGAGCCTGGGGCAACAACTGTAGCTGTTCCCATAGTAACAGCAAATGGGCTCCCAGGTTGCACTGGCGCACCAGAAGGGAGCTGCGACTGAACGACGGGCAAGGGAGCTATCTGAATTATCTAGAAAGAAAGGAAAAAAGGAAAACATGAAACATAAAACAGATTTCTATCACTTTACAACTACAGTTACTTCTGTAAAAACAATTGCACATAAGAGTTATTCAGTGTAAAATTGCTGTTACATAAATGTTTAACATTTGAGATCTCACTTTGCTTCCTGGCTGTGCTCCATTCTGAACAGGAAGAGGAGGGGCTACCAAGGGAAACTGCTGAGAAAGGGCAGGAGAAGCCCTCACTGTTGCCATGGGAACCAGCATCTTGCTCTGCAAGACTGGTGACTGTGTTTGCCCTGCAGGAAGATAAAAAAGAACAGTGTGTTAAAAATGATTGGGTCTTGCACACATAGTCTTATCTGGCACAGCACTAAACAATGGAGAACAGTGCTTGTGTATAACCCAAAGCCAAAGAGATAGTGGCTCTGAGCCACAATACATTGAATAAGATACTGTTTTCAATGAACAAGAATACTGGTGAAATATTTAACCCAGATTTGCATTCTCATAATACAAACAAAATTTACACGTAAATCAGAAATTTATGAATCCTCACCTCTGGCTCCTGGGCTAACCACTCCCACAGCAGGACTGGAGATGTATCCCGACTGCTTTCCATTGGCCAGTGAGGCATGAGTAGGCAGAGCTGTGGGTAGGGTGAAGATATTGGTTGGCTGACTGGCCTGCTGAGGGGAAGGGCTCTTGGGATTGTTGGCAGAGAGGGTAGGAAGAATGTATTGGACCTGTGTTATCGGTTTTTGGCCTGATGAGGGCGATAAGGAGACAGAGGGCAAAATGTGCGGCTGCAGCATGGGCAAAGGCAGTGGACCATTACTATGTGCTGAGGCAGGAGAGGCTGGGTTGGGTGGATGTGGAGGCGTGACAAGCTGTACAGTGGGCGGTGCCTGGAAGGTTCCTCCCAAGACTAAATTGGTCACCAGCCCCCCTTGACCTGCTGATGCGCTAACAGGATTGGGCGATGACGAGGAATAGTACCCACCCACTCCAGCTAAGGGTGTCACCGTATTTCCTATAGCCCCAGGTCCGATGAGAAGTTGCGTCTGGGCAGCGGGTTTCCTGTCATGAGGGGATTTACAGGCAATGGTCACCGGCGTGCTGATGACAGGACGCAACACATTAGTGACAACAGTTGATGCAACCCTCACTCCTCCAAGCACTGACGAAACTCCACCGCCAGAACTGATCAGGATGGACTGACCACTAGAGGACTGGGGGAGAGACTGAGACACAACTCTTTCACCTCCTCTTCGTTCTCCATCACTTCCCTCCATCATCCGGTTCCTCTTTGAGGGTGCATCACTAAAGCGTCTGGAGGCGGGGTAGGATGAGAGAGACACACTTCGACCATGACCAGGGCCATAAGACGAGGAGCAAATCACAGGAGCAAAAACTCTCTGATGAAAAAGAACAAAAATAGCACCAGTGAAAATAAATTTAAAAAAAGAACATAAATCAGCCAAAGACAGCAGAGACATATGCAATGATGCAGATCCTTTAGTAGTTAATGAAAATGTAATAACTTTTTGTAAACTTGATTAATTCATCTAGGGAAAGAAGTCTACGGACTACATGCAATTTTCTAGTTATACAGTGCGCAAAAGTTCTACATTTCACCCTATTTATTTCAGGGTTGTACAGCATAATACATAATCAGTGGATAACAGCTTTAATTTCACTCTACTCCTCACACAAAGCGCATGGCTTCAGAACATTTGGAATATAGCACACAAGTAATATGGACAACTTTTTGTACCCTTTTTGGAGATTCTTAGTATAAATTAAAATCCACTTTCTTAGTCTGGAATATCTCCTTTTGTGTTTCACGGAGGAAAGAAAGTTATACAGTGTTGGAACAACACAAAGATGAGTAAAGGCCTGGGTATAGTTAATTTTTCCACGTTCCAGTTTGGACTGCATCCAGTCGACCGCGTTGCCTTTCAAAGAATAATCTTTTGATTGCGAGTGAATATGAACGCGTTCGACACATGTACAATGACTGCTTTGTGATACTTTTTAGTACATTTGACGGCAGCACAGGCGAGGACTGTCCACATGTAGAGAAAATATATTTGCATCACGCTTGTTGGAGCTATTTCCTTGTTTTGTAATTAAGTTAATAATTAAATTACTTTATTTTGTTTCACCTTAAATAATTTGCATGATTATTTTATTGATGTAGATACAGAACATTAATGTTATTATTTTAGTTAATTTGGGTATTTTTTGGGACTTTTATTTTGAAAGTACTGAGCACATGTTTGCATGCTTATAATGGTGGTCACACTTAGGACAGGCAGGCACTGGGAAAGGTTGTTGGTTTTTTTTACCAGGGAAAGAGAGGCTGCAGACGCCATTTGTTTGTATGCTTGCTCAAATGGAAATAAACCGCATGGACAATATGCTTGCCTGGACATTGGACTTATTGTGCCCTGTGTAAGATTCGATCTTTAAGTGCCTCAGTGGCCGTTTGATTTTGAGTTTATGTTATTTTGATTTCTTGTTTGATTTAAGTTGAAGACAAATCGCCATTACATAAGTAAAAAACCCACCTTAATGTGGACATTCATGTCGACGGACTTCGTGGAAGTTTGGATTACTTACATGAAAGTGGATTGTGGAGTATGTTGTTGAAAATCACATCATCAGTCAGAAAGACGGCGGCCTACGGACATCATCACAAAGCTGTTCAACAGTCGGTACGTGAACAATGTTTACTTTGAAGCTGTATTGGAAGACGGCTTAGTTATTGGAGTGTTGGTTTCATTGTTTTACTGCATAAGGTTGAATATTGGAAGTCTGAAAGGTTTTGAGGGACTTTGGAGGATGTGTAGCGGTTGCGCAATTCCTCAACAGAGATATTCATAAGAAAGTTATGTCATTGAGGCGACCTAATGCAACAAATGATGTTTCTTCGTGCTACAGCAAACAAATTGTGTGAAAATTGAGCTGAACTTATAGGGATATGAGAACAAAGAAACAATGTCGCAACAATCTTGCACATCAAGAGTGAAGAGTGAGTCGTTTTACTCTGTAAAACGAAGCATCAAGTTCACAGAAAAAGGGTTGGCATTTTATGTTAAAACGTGCCAAGAAAAGAGGTCTTTGAAATGCAAGCAGGCTAAGAAGTACATGGAACAAATTTGTGTCTTGATGGAAACCACTGACAATGTGAACTCTGTGCAATCTCAGTTGGGAAAATGCATTAAGTGTTATGAGGAAGTGAACGACATTCATGTATCCTTCTTGAGTTTGAATTTGCCAGAGAGTGAAGTCCAAAGACAAAATAAGTATTTTCATACAAAAATGACCATGTTCTGTGATTTCACTGAAGAAGTAAAGGGCTGGCTGTCTGAGGCCGCTCACCCATATGTACAATCAGTTGATATGGAAGCCGAACATCCTGACAACCAAAGTGTAACTTCTGATGGGATTAAACCTGAAGACAGTGCATCTAACATTTCATTTGTAAAGGAGAATAATTTCAGATTATACTCTCAAGTATCAAGAGTATCCTCAACTTCATCTGCAAGGATAAAAGCAAAAGCTGATAAGGCAGCACTTATGGAACGTATGACTGCATTAAAGAGGAAACACTTGTTAGAAGCCAAAGAAGAAGAATTAAGGAAGGAGAAGGAACAGTTGGCTCTAGAAACTGACCTTGCTGCAGCCAATGCTAAACTTAATGTGCTGGAAATGAATTCAAAGTGTGGTTCTAAAGGATCTGATGGAATGAACTCCTATTATGAAAGGAACAAGCAAAGGACAGGCCGCCTGAATCCTCACGCTGATCATTTCATTCCAGAACACAGTGACATAAAGAATATTCACAGTGAATCTCACCCTGAGTCACAGGCTCAGATTGTCAGGCCTAAAAAGGTGGAAATGAAACAATTAGACACCAGACTTGCAACAAGTGACATCCCAACACAAAGGACACAAATGGTTCATGATGCTCAACAAATAGGACGGCAATCCTATCTTAACCCAGCATGCAATGATAACACCCAGAATGATATTGTGAGCATTATGCAACGACAAAATGACATCACCACCTTGTTGGTTCAGCAAAATTTAGCATCTGCTCTGCCAATGAGAAGTATTCCTGTGTTTGATGGTGACGCTCTTCAGTTTCAAACCTTTATTAGAGCCTTTGAAAACTGTGTAGAAGAAAAGACTAGTAATAAGAGTGATTGCTTGAACTTTTTGGAGCAGTACACCAGGGGTCAGCCAAGAGACCTGGTGAAAAGCTGTCAGCACTTGCCTCCTCAGCAGGGATATCAAAGAGCTAAATCCCTTCTTGCAGAACATTTCGGCAATGAGCACAAAATTGCCTCTGCTTATATGGACAAAATTCTTACATGGCTTCTCATTAAGCCAGAGGACGTGAAAGCACTACAATCATTTTCTCTGTTTCTTCGAGGTTGTTCCAATTTAATACAGCAAATCATGCATATGAAGGAGTTGGACATGCCATCCAACCTCAGAAGCATTGTGATGAAATTGCCTTATAAGCTAAGGGAACAATGAAGAAATGTTGCATGTGATCTGCAGGAGCAAAGTGGAAACAGGGCTGTATTCACTGACCTTGTGACCTTTGTTGAAAAACAAGTAAGAATTGTCTCTGACCCTCTGTTTGGTAATATACAGGATTGTCAACCTACCAGCTATACTAAAGCTTTCAACGCTGGACATGTAAAGCAGAGAAGAACTGGAAGCACTTTTGCAACCAGTGTCAGTTCAGTAAAAGAAGGAGAAAAGATCTACATCGACGATAAGTTCAAGTCCTCCTCTGCCCAAAGTAATCTTAAATGCTGTTTATTCTGCCAACAGAACAATCATGCTCTGGATAAATGCTCACGGTTTAAATTGAAGATGCACCGGGACAAGATAAGTTTCATAAAGGAAAATGGAATTTGTTTTGGTTGCTTAAAAGTTGGTCACACAAGCAAAGACTGTAGGAGTCGTTTGGATTGTAGTGTGTGTCATCTGAAGCACCCATCAGTCCTTCACATTGAGGGAAAGGGTACCTCATTCAAACAAGCACAGGAGTCTGCAAGCCTTCCTCTGAGCGTGTCAACTGGACAACAGACATGTGGTCATATAGGGGCCGGTGAAGAGGATGATGCTGTCTTCTCAATTGTTGCAGTTCAGGTTAAAAGTCAGACGGGTAATGCAGTTGTGTAGACCTACGCATTTTTGGATCCTGGAAGTTCAGGTACTTTCTGTACTGTTGATTTGGCAAGGAGACTAGGCCTAAGAGGAAAGCCAGCTAACATTCTATTAAGGACAATGGGTCAAAAGAAAATTGTGAGTACTAATGTTTTGTCTGGTTTGAAAGTGTCTGGTATGGATACTAATGATTTTATTGAGTTGCCTAATGTTTTAACTCAAAGGATTATGCCAGTGTCAAAGTTAAACGTTCCACGACAAGAGGATGTGGCTAAATGGTCTTACTTGGGGAACATAAACCTTCATGACGTGGATTCAAATGTTGATTTGCTCATTGGAACTGATGCTGCAAAGGTGATGGAACCCTGGGAGTTGATCAATAGTCAAGGTGAAGGACCATATGCAGTTCGAACAAGAGTCGGCTGGGTAATTAATGGACCACTTCGAGGTGGAGGCAGCAATAGAGTAAAGACTGGTTGCTCTGTTGTTACAACCAATCGTATTTCTGTGGAATATCTGGAGGAAATGCTCATTAAACAATATAATCATGATTTTAATGAAAGGGCATCAGAAGAGCAATTGGAGATGTCAAGGGAGGATGTTAAATTCATGAAGATTGTGAGTAGTACAGCAGAACTGAAGAATGGACATTATTGCATTGACTTGCCCTTTAGAGAAAAAGATCCTGTCTTACCAAATAATCGCTGTGTTGCTAAACAGCGCCTCCAAGGTTTGAAGAGGAAGTTTGAGAGGAACGATAAGTTTAAGGAGGAGTACACCTCATTTATCTGTGATATGTTGGTTCAGGGCTATGCTGAAGTGGTACCCATTGACCAACTGGAACAAGAGGATGGAAAAGTCTGGTACATCCCCCATCACGGAGTACATCACCCCACTAAAGGAAAGCTGAGGGTTGTGTTTGACTGTGGAGCTACATACAAAGGAACATCACTAAACTGTCAGCTCTTGCAGGGTCCAGATCTCACCAACTCTCTTATTGGGGTCCTCATTCGGTTCAGGAAAGAACGTGTTGCTGTCATGTCTGACATCCATGCCATGTTTTATCAAGTACAGGTGCCTGATAAACACGTGAACTTTCTTCGCTTTCTTTGGTGGCCTAATGGCAATACTGATCAAGAACCAGTGGAACATCGAATGAAGGTACACTTGTTTGGAGCTGCATCATCCCCAAGTTGCGCAAATTATGCCTTGAGAAGAACTGCAGAGGACAATGCGTTGGATTTTCCGGATGAAGTGATCAGTACAGTTCGTCATAACTTTTATGTGGACGACTGCCTGAAATCCGTAGCCTCAGAGAGAGATGCAATTCAAATAGCAAAGGACTTGACTGTGCTTTGTGACAAAGGTGGATTTAGTCTCAGAAAATGGGTGACTAATAGCCGCTCTGTGTTGATGTCAATCCCAAGTAACATCAGAGCAACAGAGACGAAAGAATTGGATTTAGACACGGACCAGCTTCCTATTGAAAGAGCGCTTGGTCTGCAATGGTGTGTTGAGTCTGACAAGTTTAGGTTTAGGACTTCGGTACAGGAACAGCCACATACCAGGAGAGGTATTTTGTCGGTGGTCAGCTCACTGTATGATCCATTAGGTTTTTTGGGTCCTTTTATCATGTCAGCTAAGTTAATGTTACAGGAACTCTGTAGAATAAACTTGAAGTGGGATGAACAAATACCCCCTTCCTTCTCTAAACAATGGTCTGACTGGCTGACAGATCTCCAAAAAATTATTGGATTCAAGGTGGATCGCTGCATTAAACCTTCTGATTTTGGAACATCTGTAACAGCACAAATTCATAACTTTTCAGATGCCAGTCAAGTTGGATATGGTACAGTGTCTTACCTGAGGCTGAAAGTTGGTGACAAAGTACATGTTTCATTTCTTGTGGGAAAGACTAGAGTTACGCCCCTGAAGCAAGTCACCATTCCTCGTCTGGAGCTCGCAGCAGCAGTTCTGGCTGTCCGAATAAACAGAATGCTTCAGAAAGAGTTACAGTGGCCGCTGGAGAGGTCAGTGTTTTGGACAGATAGCACAACCGTCCTCAAGTATATCTGCAATGAAACTAGACGTTTCCCTACCTTTGTTGCAAACATGGTTTCGGTTATTAGAGAAGCCACAGACGTTGACCAGTGGAAGTATGTGGGCTCTAAGATCAATCCTGCCGATGAAGCATCTCGTGGACTGAGAGCAAAGGAATTTCTCACACATCAGAAATGGATTAAAGGTCCAGAGTTCCTCTCTTTGTCAGAGAAGGAGTGGCCAATCACTGATGTGGATATAGCTGTGATTCCATCTGAGGACCCAGAGGTCAAAAGAGAAGTAGCTGTGAATGCTATTGTTAAGCACTCAGAAGATCCTACAAACTATCTCATTAATTATTTCTCATCTTGGAGGAAGCTTAGAACATCCGTTGCCTGGTTTCTCCAGCTTAAAAGAGTTCTTTTGCTCCTGAGCCAGAAGAGAAAAGAGTTCAAATCTACTGAAAGTGACAGAGACATAGGAGTTAAAGGATTTGTTGAACAGAAACTTCAGAGCTTCAAAGCCACTCTTAGAGAGAAATCCTTAACTCCAGAAAGTTATGATGAAGCAGAAAAGGCAATACTTCGTTTTGTTCAAAAACACCGGTTTAAGAGGGAAATTGCCACCCTGAAGAACGGCTTGGTTAATGTCCCCAAGGACAGTTCATTGTACAAATTGGATCCTATACTGGAAGGTGACATTCTCAGAGTCGGGGGTCGCTTACACAAGTCTGCGTTACCATCAGAGATTAAACATCCTGTTATCCTTTCCAAAGATCAGCACGTTTCCCAGCTGATTTTACGTCACCTCCATCAACAACTAGGACACGCTGGTAGAAACCACATGTTGAACAGACTTCGACAGAGATATTGGATAATCAATGCCAACTCTGCTGCAAGAAAAATAATTGCAGAATGTACAACATGCAGACGTTACAGAGGAAAACTTGGAGAACAGAAGATGGCAGACTTGCCTGAAGAGAGGGTTATGCCAGACAAGGCTCCCTTTGCAGATGTGGGAGTTGATTATTTCGGCCCCATAGAAGTTAAAAGAGGAAGAAGCTTTCTAAAAAGGTATGGAGTGCTTTTCACCTGCTTGACCAGTCGGGCAATACACCTGGAAGTGGCATACTCTTTAGATACGGATTCCTGAATTAATGCTTTGCGGAGATTCATTTGTAGAAGAGGTCCGGTGTCCAGCCTAAGGTCAGACAATGGCACAAATTTCATTGGAGCAAACAAAGAGTTAAAGCAAAGTCTTGCCACTTTGAATAATGCAAAAATCCAAGGTGCGTTGGTTCAAGATGGGATTAAGTGGAGCTTTAATACACCTACAGCCTCACATCAAGGCGGGGTTTGAGAGCGTCTGATCCGCTCAGTAAGAAGTATACTCACCTCAGTTCTTGGGCAGCAGGTTTTGGATGATGAAGGCCTGCAGACGCTGTTTTGTGAGGTAGAGGCAATACTAAACGACAGACCCATTACAAAGGTCTCCGATGACCCTAATGACCTTGAGGCCCTCACACCAAACCATATTCTTCTGCTAAAAGGAAAACCCATCCTTCCACCAGGACTCTTTGCACTGAGTGACATTTATATTAGGAGAAGATGGAAGCAAGTACAGTACATTGCTGAACTTTTTTGGAAAAGATGGACTTTGAATACTTGCTTCTGATGCAGGAAAGACAAAAATGGTCTATACCAAGAAGAAGTTTCTCTCCTGGGGATATCGTCATCATTGCGGTTGCCACGGCACCAAGAGGATCCTGGATGATGGGCCGAGTTCTGAGAACTAAATCAGACTCCAAAGGATTAGTTCGCTCTGTGCTCCTCCAAACTAAGACCAGTGTCTTGGAGAGACCTATAACGAAGATCTGTCTGCTTCTGGAGGCCACAGTGTAGCATTATGGACATATATTCTTTCTTTTCCCTTTTTTCTTCTATTATTCTTGTTTTATTTTTATTTTTTTCAGACAGCCATGGGAAGAAGATCAGAAGAATTAATGTACTATAGTTAGGGCATAGTTAGAGAATGGCTCCGTTACAGGAAGGAAAGTAATTGTGGGTTTACACATTTCACAATTAGGGGCCGGAGTGTTGGAGCTATTTCCTTGTTTTGTAATTAAGTTAATAATTAAATTACTTTATTTTGTTTCACCTTAAATAATTTGCATGATTATTTTATTGATGTAGATACAGAACATTAATGTTATTATTTTAGTTAATTTGGGTATTTTTTGGGACTTTTATTTTGAAAGTACTGAGCACATGTTTGCATGCTTATAATGGTGGTCACACTTAGGACAGGCAGGCACTGGGAAAGGTTGTTGGTTTTTTACCAGGGAAAGAGAGGCTGCAGACGCCATTTGTTTGTATGCTTGCTCAAATGGAAATAAACCACATGGACAATATGCTTGCCTGGACATTGGACTTATTGTGCCCTGTGTAAGATTCGATCTTTAAGTGCCTCAGTGGCCGTTTGATTTTGAGTTTATGTTATTTTGATTTCTTGTTTGATTTAAGTTGAAGACAAATCGCCATTACAACGCTTACTGTGCACATTCCGATCAGCAAAGCGGACAACCAAATGATACTTTGGCCTTAACAAGGCTGGATATCACCATTCACCTCATGATACAAAAAATATCACAATACATAGGTCACGATTCAATATATCATTATTTATTGTTTTACATCACAATATCATGATTCAACTGGACTGATTAAAAAGCTCTCAAATCAATTCTTATTCATTTGTGTCAATTTCAGCTATAATTTCCATTTTGCTTATATACGAAAGATATTCTCTCTCAGCTAATGCTGTTAATTATACAGGGTGCATTTTAACTAAGTACATTATGAAAAAATATTTTTTTACAAATGTTATTTTAGCATTATTTATTTTTTTTACACCACTTTCCGATACAAATTTAAGAGATATAAGATAATATATATTTTAATTAGTGCCTCCCTTCAGAAGCTACATAACAGATATTTACATGTATTCCTCAAGACAAAATAATAACAATTAATGCATATCACCCTGTTTAAAATTTTACTTCCCCATGGTTTTTATTTTGGCGTGTTGCCTTTTTGAGCATCAATGAATGTTTGTACCTTTTATAACAGTAGCGTATGAGTCCCTCAGTTGCTCAAAGTGTCAAAAGCTGGATGTCAACATCTACTGGGAAGAATTCAAATGTGCAGAAGATGCTGGGAAGCCAATAAATGTGCAGTACCTTGTGAATTTTTATTTAGAACAGTGGTCAGCTTCACTGCTCAGGCCAAAGCAGCGACTCATGCAAAACTATCACAAAAGATACAAACCAGCATTGATCATTGCATTGTTGTGGGAGTGTATTTATGTCATACACGCTTGATGCAGCATGTCTTGTGTTTTTCTATTTGTGCAGCAGCAGCAGCAGTAGCAAATCCATATGCTTAACTCAATATGTCAGTGTATGTTCTAGGAGTAGCAAATAAATAAATACTAAATGTTACATGCACAATCTGTACTATATAAAAATATTAACACTGATGTATAGAACAAGTACTAAACTGTACTGTCTCTATAAGAATAGAAGCAAATCAGCGAGCATCTCATATCAATTTGGTTAATCGTAGAACCAGTCTTATAGTCTATACTGACTATAAAGTATAGAAAGTAAATGAAAGCAGATATCATTCAATTACAAATGGATTGATTGGATCTCATCTTTGGACACATTACACAGAATGAGTCAAACCAACCTTTCAGTTTGACGCCAAAATTTTAAATGACATACAGACGGACATATAGGGACATATCCTGTAGGTCTCACAACCTATGGGACGCATGCCAGCATTGGGCATGCAGAGGGATAATCACTGGCATGCCAGCAATGGCGAGAGAGGAGTAGACTATTTTATTTATATAAATTCTGCATCGACATTCCAATCTTGATCAAGCAGCGTGTTTTCATCAGCTGAATGAGACACTAAACACTATTAAATTGCGACTAGACTCGCGCTGTGCATGCTAGCCATTCGCGCATCACAAGCTGTCAGCGCGTCACTAATGGTTAATCGCACGATTGAACACGCCACTTTGCTTCGGTCAGGCTGCGTGGATGACAGCCTACATTCTGTGTTTCATTTGTTTATTTTAGCTTTCAGAACATCACGTCATGTAATAAGGAATACACCACTAATAATCCTTGAGATTTTGCATACACTGTTCTTAAACCATAGTCACGCTCAAAATTACATTAAAAGAGAAAACATAAACCCACATCGTGCAGTTCAAAAATCTGAGTCTATTCAAAATCTACATTTAACCTGGACAGTTTACAGGTGCGATTCACCGAAAAAGGGCTAATCTCGCAGGTGGCCGATACAATACTGATATATCACACAATTTAATATAGTAAATACCATAAACATAAAATTGCTAACAAATAAATAAACTCTTCTTTGGCACTATATTTACTCAATTTCACACTAAACTTTAACTTTATAAAAAATTATTTAAAAATAAACTTTATTTTAAATGATAGATAGCAGTTTCTTCTGATTTATGTTCAGTCAGCAAATTTTTATTTGATCAAAATTTAATCCACAGTAATCCAGCAAACATGGATGGCATGTCCATATCAGCAATCACATTTTTAAAAAAAAAATAATACAGAATCAAACCAATTGCACATACAGTGCATAGTGAATAAGACATTTACTTACAACGCACGTGAAGCACTTTTACTTTGAAGTTGCACTCTGATGCAATAAATAAACAATTCCATATATCAGCTGATTTATCGGCCTTGGCGATATGTCAATCGACCAATAATAGAGAGACAGAGATTTATAAAAAATAGAAAATATTATATTAGAGATACCTTGCGTTCTCCTTCATCTCCAGATCCATTTTCACTCTCACTGTCTGTCACTCTCTCCTTACACTTCAAGTCAATGGAGCTGCCCGGATACGAGTCCTCTGAATGAGACAATGACACAAAATTATACTTGTTAAAACATAACGACACAACAGGTAATTAATAAAAAGCTTAACAATGACAGGAATATATAACATCATCACTTACTTATTTTTTAGAAAAATATTATGGATTCAAGAACTAGAGAAAGCTTCTCAAATTATGAAGTGTGACTCACCAATGACATCATCATCTCCCTCTTCCTCACAGATGACCATGCGCTCTTCATCACTCGTCATATCTTCACTCACCCCACTCTGTGTCTGAGAGAAAGCACTTCGCCCTGAAATCTGAGCACCATCACCACACATCTAAAAATACAAACAGAATTAAATGAGCATGAATCTCTGAAAATGTGTCAATCCTTGTCCTAACTGCACATGTTGAAAAAAATTAACACACCAGATTCAACTCATCAGCTCATTGGTAGAGGCTTCAAGAACTGAACAGGATGTGTCAGATAAAGTAGACATCCAAAATGTAAGGTTGCATCCAATACCTGTGCAAGCTCAGCTAGTGCCTGTGGATTGGCCCTCTCACTCCTCTCCAGACTGTGCATGGCACTCTGAGAGAAGGCACGGGGACGGGGCAATTGACTATGTCCCTCACCTCCGCTTCGATCTGACACGCTCATCATGCCAGGTCCCACCCCTTTGAGTTCCATCCCCATTGTCACAGACGGAGGTTCTGAAATATTTACAAAAAATATTTAATGGAAGAATTTACTATTATCTTGTACATTTTATTACAAATATACTAAGCAGCATATGCAGTGGCCCAAAAAGTATTTGGACACTTATGGCACACTTAAAAATGTATGAATGTCTGTGGAGGGCGGGGCCGAGTCGTGACTCAACACGCCCGGTCACGTATTAGGCTAATCAAGCCTCCGAGAGAGTTAAAGGCCGATTGTGGACGACGTGCGGGAGAGAGAGATCGTTCACGTGTCCGTTGTCTTATGTGTTTGTCTTTTGAGTTCTCCATTAAACCTATTATTTTATATGTATCAAGCCGGTTTCTCGCCTCTTCCTTGCCCGTGAACTTGATCTGTTCTACATTGGTGCCGAAACCCGGGAAAAGAAAATTGGATCCTCTACATCCAATCATGGAGAAAGGTCGTCCCGTAGAGTCCTCCCAGCTGGCCACCAACAGTCCCTGCTTGAGCTCAGACAAGACCAAGATCGGCGGTTCTGCAAGATCGTGCGGGCTCAAGCAGAGGATCGACAGGCCATCCGGAGCCTCCTCAGCCAGGAGGCCGCCACAGCCGCCACCCGGACACCCGTGCCATGTTGCCCCGCCCACATTACAGAAGATGGGGGCGGCTGACGATGCAGAAGCGTTCTTGGATTTGTTCGAACGAACTGCTGTAATTTGGGGCTGGCCGCAGAGTCAGTGGGCAGCCCGTCTTGTTCCTCTTCTGTCTGGGGAAGCCCAACTCGCGGCTCAACAACTGCCGGCAAAAAACCTCCTGGCCTACGCTGATTTGAAGAAAGCCATTTTGCAACGGGTTGGTCGGAGCCCCGAAGAAAACCGCCAACTCTTCCGGGATATGAAGCTGGAAAAGTCCGACCGCCCGTTCGCCTTTGCCCAGCGGCTCTGTGATGCCTGCCGTAGGTGGCTGCTAGTGGGGGACCACGACATCGAGAGACTCGTCAATCAGGTGGTGCTGGAGCAGTTTGTCCTACGCTTACCCAGGAAAACGGCGGAGTGGGCCCAGTGCCACCGCCCGGCATCGCTGGAGGCAGCCGTCCAGCTTGCAGAGGACCACATGGCAGCGATCCCAAGCGCAGATGAGCGCTCTCTCTCTCTCTCTCTCTCTCTCTCTCTCCCTCTCTTCCCCCTCCCCTTGTGTTTTCTTCCGCAATCAGCCTTTAACCCTCTCGGAGGCTTGATTAGCCTAATACGGGACCGGGCGTGTTGAGTCACGACCCGGCCCCGCCCTCCACCGTGCCACAATGTCTTAACATTTTGTAACAAAATATCACAAAAAAAAATATTTAAAAAATATAGCACAAACACACTTTTCAAGTGAATCATTTCACAAAAATATATTTTTTTTTATTGGTTTCAATAAATATTACAAAAAGTTTAGACAATTTCTGTTAGTTAAACAGCAGTCATACATGTCCATAGCTAATGAGTTGAATTTTGGTTATACTGCAAGGACACCTGTGTGAACTTTAAGGGGATTGACTACATAAACTACAAAAGGTCCAGCACCATTTGTTGCAGATGCCACTTGGTTTGATATTTCATCATATAATGCAATGAAATTCATCCATTCATATTCATAAGTATTCCTTAAGTGTCCAAATACTTTTTAGGGCCAGTGTACGGTAATTACATTTCATAATACTGTTAAGACATTAAAAAGGTTGATAAAATATTGAGCCAATAACATCACAATCACTTTGAAAAATATGTGCATCAATTGTTATACTCTACTCCATTCGCATTAACACACTTTTCCTGTTCCATACCTGTGGTTTCTGACATGCTCCTCTCACGGATGTCTTTGCTCCCTGGAATCCCACGTCCATCGCTATTGGATTTCTTCCTGTCCTTATTACACCATTTCCAGTCAGGATGTGCCTTAAAGTGTGCTTCCTTCACCTGAATACAAGGGAGAGAAACAAACAGAGTCAAACATTAATGGAGACAATAAAGGGTTGGAAAGACTTAATAGGGCTTATTTATGTGTCTATGCATGCATCTATGCAAGTGTAAGGGTGTTCAATTAACCTGAAATGCAAGGTCATGGTATTTCTGCTTTTCTTTGGGTCCCAAGGCATACCACCATTCTCCAAGAATCTTGCTGACCGTACGGTTGTCCTGGTTTGGGTGTCTTTGATGAACCAGCGCACGATGGCGCTTGCTGAAGATCATAAATGCGTTCATGGGCCTCCGGATGTGATCTTTTTCCCTCTGTAAAATGTAGAGGGTAAGAAGGAATGAGTGGATGTGTCTGTGTGAAAATAGAGTGAAACTGTGCAAACATACATGTGGAAATGTGTACCTTGCCAGGACTGTTTTTGTCATCCTTAGGCAGTGCACTGAGGGACTGTGATCTACGTTTTCCAGGAGAGGCAGAGACTGGCGGATCAGGAAGGACACCTGGGAAAAACCTAGACATATAAAATATCAGTTTATTAACTGAGGGGTACAATCAGTGGGATCCTGCAGTAAGACTGAACGATTAATCGAAATGAAATCGAAATCACGGTATAATCCAGTGCGAGCATTAGGTGAGAAGTAAAAGAAGGCTTTTTCTTTTTCACAGACTTTGTGAATTTGTCAAGAGAGAAATGAGATCGATTCAAGGAATACAAGACAGTATTATACATCAACAGAAGGTCGCTTTTACACTGATGTTCCCGGCCATGTTAAGAATGGCCGCAAAATATTTACATGCCCACACCAAAAGCGATGTCTTTCATAAAATCGATGGATTGAGGAAGTCATGGTGTGTGTTAAGGGATTTAGACGGACAACGAGAAGGCGAGAACCGGCTTGACAATATAAATAATAGTTTAATGAGAAACTAAAACAAAAGAAAAAACACACTACGGACATGTCAGTAAACGATCTCTCTCTCTCTCTCTCTCTCTCTCGCACCATCCTCCGCAGTCAGCCTTTATCCTTCTAGGAGGCTTAATTAGCCTGATAAGGGACCCTGTGTGTAGAATCACGACCTGGCCCTGCCCTCCGCCCTGCCACAGTGTGTTTCTCATGTTGCAGCCAATTCAGCTTGACTCACTGAACATTCAATTTACCGTCCGAGTAAGCTAGGCTCCTTTTTTGTTTATTTTTGTGTTGGTTCCACCTAGCGGCTGAAGTCTGTTTTGTGGAATAACACTCCTTCAAGAAACCTTTGCATTGACGGAGGGTCGCATTGCACTGAAATTCCTGGCAAAACTGAGAATAGGTATTAAGTATGGCCACAAAATATTTACATGCCCACAACAAAGCGATGTCTTTTCTAAAATCAATGGACTGAGGAAGTCCTGGTTTGGCACACACTTTACAGCCTAGTGGACCTGACTCACTGAACATTCACTTGACAGTCCAGGAAACTGGACGCCTGTTTTATTTCTTTTTGTGCTGGTTCCACCTAGTGGCTGGAGTTGGTTGTGTGGGATAACACTCCTTCGGAACAGTTGTGGATGAATCAGCACGTTCCTTTTGTTCCTTTCCGTGTTTATGCCTCCAACTGGCTGGAGTTTGTTTTGAGGAGTTTTTTTTGCAGGACATTGGAAGGATTAGGTCGTCTGCTGCACTCATGAACAACCGGCTCACTGAGCATTCGTTTGACTGTCCGAGGAAACTCCACAGCTTTTTTTTGTGAGTGTGTGCTGGTTCCGCTAGAGGCTGGTGCTTCTTTTGGGGAGGAACACACCTTCCGGGAAAGTATGTGGATTAATCTACACATTCTTTGTGTTTATTCTGCCTATTGGCTAGAGTTTGTTTTATAGATTTTCTTCTGTTATGTAATTCTGCCTCACAAAATTGTTATAGAAACACCTGAGCAATCATGAGTATAAAGGGATGCAACCAGACGCCGGTTGGTACTGTCATGCGTAGGGTTCATGCGCACATTTGTCTTTTTTCTGTTTGTTTGGTTCGAGGTTTGATCTATTTTTTCTAATATTTCAAAATGCCAATATGTTAATATGGGTCTCTCTCCACGGGGAATGCGAATGGGTTGGGGCACCCCATAAAAAGAAGAAAGGTTATTTATTTTCTTAAACGTATGAAATATGATACAGTGTTTCTTCAAGAAACATATCTCTCCCTGCAGGAAGCTGAAAAATTTGGGAAAATATGGGGTGGGCATGTTTTCGTTAGTGCTGGCTCAAGTAAGAGCAGGGGAGTCATTACTTTGATAAGTAAACATCTACAATTCAAATGTCTCAAACAAATTAAAGATAAATTAGGAAGAGTCATTGTTGTTTTAGCAGAAATTCAGGGGCAAAGGTTGATTTTGGCTAATATTTACACATCTAAAGCAGATGATCAGGGCTTTTTTATAGATATTGAACAGATGTTGCAAGCTGCTGGCACCCCTCATGATATAATATTGGGAGGAGACTTTAATCTATTGATGGATCCAGTCCTTGATCATAGTGAAGCAAAAGTGTGTAAGCCCCCTAAGGCAACAATGATGCTTCTCTAGATGTGCAAAAATTTTGGTCTTGTAGATATTTGGAAACATTTGAACCCATCTGGTAGGGACTATACATTTTTCAACAGTCAATAAGATTTATTCTAAAATATAATTTTTTATTTTATTTCTAAGTTCCTTATTTCATCTGTTGTTGATTGCTCAATTGGAAACATATTAGTCTCAGATCACACCCTGGTGAGTTTAGAGAGGTGTTACCACATATAGAGAAAAGGAAATCATAGTTGGCACTTTATTTTATCCCTTTTGCAAAATCCTGATTTCCAACAAATGTTAAAGGCTGAAATCAATGTTTATATGGAGACCAACTGGTCTTCGGTATCCTCTGTGGGCGTGACTTGGGAGGCATTTAAGGCAGTTCTTAGGGGTCGTATCATACGGTATGCCTCATTAATCAAAAAATCATAAAAAAAGAACGAGAAATCGTGGCGTTGGAAGGGAATATTAAAAGTGCTGAGGCAGAGCTGAAGCGCTGAATGTTGTCTGATGGCCTCAGAGAATTGACCTGATTGAAATACAGATATAATACTATTTTGTCACGGAAGGTGGAGTTTTGGCTATTCAGGGCAAGACAGTCATACTTTGAGTCAGGGGACAAAGCAGGGAAGCTTTTGGCTAGATATATAAAGCAGAGAGTGTCTTTTTCTACCATTCACTCAGTGAAATCTGCTGGTGATGAAATTTTACCTCGGCCATTGATATTAATAATTATTTTAAAGAATTCTATCTTGATCTCTTTAGTTCCACGTCTTTGTCTACTGATGAAGATATTAGAAACTTTGTGGAACCTTTAGAACTCCCTAAATTGACAACTGAGCAAACATTCTCTTGATTCTGAGATAACCTTGGAGCAGCTTAGCGAGGTAATTAAGGTCCTGCCTACAGGAAAGTCTACGGGGCCAGATGGCTTTGCAGCTGAATTTTTTAGATCTTATGCTACAGAACTGGCTCCACTTTAGTTAGAAATTCATACAGAATCATTAAAGAATGCTTCCACTATCCATGACACAAGCCTGGATCAGTCTGATTCTTAAAAAGACAAAGACCAAAGCAAATAATCAGACTCAGGTCGCTGCCATCTCACTAGATGCCGAAAAGGCATTTGATATGGTAGAATGCGATTATCTTTTTTAAGATTTTGGAAATGTATGGGTTTGGGAGTATGTTTATTGGATGGATTAAGTTGCTTTGTAGGCACCCGTTAGTGGTGGTACAAACAAATGGATTAATTTCAGATTATTTTACTCTGGATAGGGGCACCCGGCAGGGTTGTCCTCTTTCCCCATTATTGTTCTGTCTTGCCCTGGAACCATTAGCAGCCACGAAAAGAAAGGAGGATGAATTTCCGAAGTGATGGCGGGAGATATGGCGCACAACATTCTGCTTTTCTCAGATATTTTATTATTCGTCTCCGACCCTACTAGATCTATGTCTTGCCTCCACAGAATTATTCATTCCTTTTCGGAGTTCTCGGATACAGTGTCAATTAGTCTAAATCCAAAGCTTTGGCTCTGACAGCGTACTGCCCAGTAACGGCTTTCCAGCCGGGTACCTTCCAGTAGCCCAAACAGGGCATTGAGTGTTTGGGTATTTTATTCCCTGCTAATTTGTCTGATTTATTTTTTATGAGGTTTTTTTTTTTTAATGAGTTAATTTTGACCCTTTCATAAACAGGTTTGCTTGGGCAGGTGGGCTTCATTACATTTATCAATGATTGGGAAGGTTAATGTTATTAAAATTAATTGTATTCCAAAATTCAACTACCTGGTACAGTCTCTCCCTGTAGATTTCCCCCTCACTTACTTCAAGCAATTTGATACCATAGCTAAATCTTTCATTTGGAATGGTCTTTAGCATCCCAGATTACATTTCAGTTACATTACATTTTGTATTGAACAGGAAGTTCTTGCCACTATTTTGCCATTGCAAATCCTCTCTTTATTACACACCGTTATTTCACATTTGCACTCTGTATGGTCAAAAGTGTCCAGAGTGTTTAATTCAGATATTTATCTAAATGTTGCTTCGAGCTTATGGCTGAACCCTAAATTATATATTAATAAGTCCCCATTCTGCTGATCAGAGTTGATTGTGAGGGGGGTTACTACACTCGGTGACCTATATGAGAGCAGTGTGTTGAGATCCTTTGAAAATTTGGTTCAACATTTTGGGATTCCCAGATCTCAGTTTTTTAGATATTTACAGCTGTGCCACATGCTCTGTACTATTTTTGGGAATAGCATACACACCCCTAGAGCAGCAGATACTATGGGAGTGGTGATAACTGATTTTTGAAAAGGTCATGAGGCATCAGTGTATTACTCCTTGCTAATTCAGAATCTGAGGTATGGAGCTTCAACTTCTCTCAAGAGACTATGGGAGAAAGATTTAAACTTGGAATTGGAGGGAGAGTGGTTAAGGATTCTAAAAAACTTCAAGTCTGCATCTAGAGAAGCAAGGATGTGCCTTAAGCAATTCAAGAATTAACATCTGTTCTTTGGACCCCCTGTAGATTGTATAGGCTTGGTCTTACAGACACATCCACCTGCTGGCAATGCCAATCAGAGGATGGAGACATAACCCATGTCATTTTGGGGGGGTTGGTGTTAAGATCCAGGAGATTTGGTTGAAGGTTCAGTTTGGTGTGAAGTATTGGGCACTTAGGTACAATTTTGCCCCAGACTCTGTAATTTTGGCGATGGGGTGGTCATCGATATTGAAAACAGACACATTATGAGTTGGAGCTTAACCAGTGTCATGATCACCAGGCAGATACTTTTAAGGTGATGGAGGTCAGCTGAAGCACCTCATTTCAGGTGCTCGGAGATGGAAAGGGTGGCGGCCTTTAAAGTAGGGTCATTTAGAAGAATGAGGAAATGTAACTTATTCGTTGAGAAATAGGATGAATATCTGTCATTTATGGATGTGTGATTATTATTATTAGATATTTAATTTATTATTATTTTTGTGTGTGTCTATGTATGTGATCATGTATGACCACTGGGATCTTGTTGGGGGCAAGGGTGGGATTGGGGATTGGGAGGGGTAATAGTGGGGGTTAATGTTGATTCTGTGTATATATGTTTTGTTTTTCGATGTTCTATGTGAATCAATAAAAATTGTTAATCTGGGAAAAAAAAAAAAAAAGAAACACAATATCAGTAACAGCAAAGATATTACCGGTGGTGAATGTCAAACAAACAGAGTTAACTCCCGTTGTCACACTTAACAGTGAATGTCATATGAAACGTACGTAACCTGAGGTATATTCATTTAATTGTGGGATTTCATGTATTAGTAGACTCTCAAACATTATATGTTTATTTCGTTGATTAAGATATACATATATACACACACACACACACACATATACATACACAGACATATACATACAAAATATTTTTAAAAAGCCTAGGACCCAATTGTAACCATTCAATTTGACAATGATGCAATGATGATAATCTTGGATATTTGAGACAATCTACATAATTTAAATAAACTGTATCACTCTGAACTGAATTAGAAATGGCTCAGGAGACAGCTTAAAATATAAAAATGTATTTGCAGATATGTCAAATTTAATTTAACATAGTACCAATCAACTAGATATTGAATGCTATAGGCATACTGAAAAATCTGGCCATGACTGGAAAAAAGCCATTATGTTTATGTTTGTATAAATTGTACCGCCATCGAATACACGTGAGCTCCTTCAACTATACCCACAAATTCTATCAGTCTGGACAGTGAAGGAAAAACTCTGAACTTTTTAAGGCTGGAACTTAATGTATGCAAAATTCAAGTGCTATAGAAATTACACAGTTTTAACTTTGTGTAAATAAGAGAATTAATCCAAGTGACTCAACATTTTTCAGTTCATTGCATTTGTCCATGTATCTCCTCATAGTATTAGATTTTGTAATAATTTGAGCCATGAGTGTGTTAGATTTGTTTTTGGTCTGCTCAGCTAGTTGATCGACATCATTCTGAAGGCTGGCGCACATCTCCAACACCTCCTTTTTCTTTTTCAGTTCTTCCAGCTCATCTTCCAAAGCTTTTCTCTTAAGTCCATGCATGGCACCCTCTCTCTTGCTCCTCTCTTCATCGAGGTAGATCCTGTATATGGTCCTGGCTGAAGCTACAGAACCCAGTAGTTCACAATTGTCCTGCATTGTTAATCGCAGGAATCAGTTTATTTTTGAAGTATGGGGCAAGTCCACATTTTAAAATGTAGCTGGTTTTGTCCTTTCCACATGTGAAAGATTTGGCTATTTGCGAATCAGGAAACATTCCCTGGAACAACTCAGGAACACCTTATTTTGATGCATATGAGTGGTGCTGCACCTCTGCCTGCAGCGTTGCGTTCGAACCAAACGCTGCTCAAAGGCCGATCGATTTTCCTTCGGTAGTGGCTCTGCAGGAAGCGGTGGTCACTACAGCAGCAATTGTGGTGGTAGTAGTAGTTGCTGAAGATGTTAATTGCAATAGTTAATTGCTGTCTGCCTTTTACAGCCGATTTGTGGCAATCAGACTGCATATGAGATTTAACGGCTCCATGTTGACAACCAACCATGTAAGCAACCATGTCCTAAATTCTTTGTCTTCTAGCCACTTTTGCTGGAATTTGCACTTACCCATTTCTTTGCAACTTTACTAAATTTACATTCTCTGTTTTAACTCCTCCAGGTCCCAACCCGCCGCTGTCCAAACATACAGTGTTACGTCAATTTTGCACCGGCTGGAGGCAATTACCAAACTGGATCCGCGTGTTTATCACACCAATGTACATATTTTGCGACAGCAAATCAAAGTTATTAATTGTGAAGGCTATATTCAAAATAAATTGGTAATATTATTTTTTCAAAACTTATCTAAAATTTTTAATGCCTGTAGGAATAACATTTAATGCTTTTTAATGATATTTAAGGCCTTCATTTTCGCAAAATCCATTTAATGACTTTTAATGCCCTGCGGAAACCCTGTTGTAATGATTCAAAACAGTGACCAAAGTATATTGCAATGTAAGAGTTTGTTTTATAGATTTTCTTCTGTTATGTAATTGCCTCACAAAATTGTTATAGAAACACCGGACCTGAGCAATCCGATGGCAGAGTTGTCACAGGGGCTCTTGTAGGCATACATGGCCTATTTGAGTATAAAGGGATGCCGCCGGATGCCGGTTGGCACTGTCATACGTAGGGTTCATGCGCACATTTTTCTTTTTTCTATATGTGGCAACACCTCTCTAAACTCACCAGGGCATAATTTGAGACTAAGATGTTTCCAATTGAGCAATCAACAACAGATGAAATAAGGGACAGAAATAAAATTTAAAAAAGTCTATTTTTAGAATAAACCTTATGGACTGATGAAAATGCAATGCCAAAAGATCCACCAATTTCACTCACAGAAAACCTTTTGGGCCTTTCACTGTGGCGTGAATCAACACAGCAGAACATACCAAGACAATTCCTGAAAACTGCAATGCACTGTGTCGGTGAGCTACTGCTTTGCAGCTTACCACCAAGACAGAAAACAAAGAGCTTTAACATGTCTGTAATCTCCAGTGTGCGAAATATGAGGGATGGATGCATCACAAAAGATAATAAACTAAGCATAATGGGTAAAATACATTTAGCAGGAACTATACCAGATAACTTGATAATAAAAGTAACATTTTTTTTTTTTTAAATAACAAAAAAGAGAATAGATAGAGATGTCTATTCAGTTCATTAAAATAAACTGCCTCTGGTTTGCTCCAGTGATTCATACACAGGGGTAAGTGAAATGCTTTTGTTCTCCCTTTTCTTTGTGGTGTCATTATGCAGCTATTTCCTCACACAGAAACACCAGCAACGAAATACATTCAAAGAGAATGACGCATCCCACACACACTTACAGATCATCCACATCACTTTCCGTTTCACTGTCAGGCCTCTCTCTCTCTGCATCCTTCTCTCTCTCCGGGGGCAGTTCATCAGCAGAGGGAGTGGGGCGTGAGGAAGGGTTAGGTGCTCCCTCTATAAAATCCTTCAACACTGACCCACTCTGAGACTCTAAAAGAGAAAGATGGGTCACTCATAAAAGCATCTTTAATGAATCCCCCACAATCTGGCAACATCTGAAGTCAATCGTTGGATCGGTAATAGCAAAATCACAGCAGCTAGTGTTACAGAGCTGAATGTTTACAAACACATTTCAGCTAATTTTGGAATCACACAATACCTTTCTTCAAAGAGGCTGTCTGTGGAAGACTGACATTTTGTTGGCCCTCACCAGGTTGAGCCGATGGATCTGATTGAGTGGGTGCCAGGAAAGGGACCAATGAATGCCAAGGAAACACTGGAACCGATCTGGGCTCTACATTAGTCCACACTACAGAAGAAAATAAGAGCACTCATTCTAGCCAGTATTAACACCATGTAATAAACCATATCAACATCTAAATCAAAGACTGACAAGCCACATACTGTAAATGACATTATGTATCCAGATGATAAATATTATGCCATAATATGTATTTATGGGATTGTACTAAACAGATGCGTCACAGATGTGTTTATAGTGCTGGGATTTATACATCTCAGTGTCACTACATATTATCTGAATAATTACTAAGTATACAAAAGTAATCTCATAGACAAATGAAGGAGGGATAGCAAGGACAGACTACATTTTTTCAGATAAACGAAGAGACCAAAACATTTCAGGAAAACAACTAAATGACTGCTCACATATTCACTCAAAGCCATCTTGTTAAAATGACTGAATAGTAGAAGAATAAACTGGGCATATTGTTTCATAAAAACAAACAAGATCTTTACTGATACCACTCGATTAAAACAAACAAAACGTGGCTGAACTGTCTCTGTGAGTCATATTGCATTTATCGATAATCAATCATTTCAAAATAACTCATGAATATGTTTCTGGCACTATAAAGCCTATTCATGTTAATATGTTCATACACCTATTTTGAGATTATTTCATAGCCACAATTTAAGTATGTTGTATTAAAGTCGTAACAGAGTACGTTTTATAAGACACGTTAAGTAATAATGACTGACCAAACATACTGAGTCCCTGGCGAAGATACTGCGGGTTGTCCGATGAAAACATGGTCGAGGAGCCTTGAATACTTTTTTTTTTTTTTTTTACAGAAAAATTAACAAGCATGTAAAATGCCCACTAAAAAGAGGTACTGTTTCAAATGTTTATCTGATATCAAATAACGCAAGTTCTTGGGATTAAAAGTGAAGTTTCCACATGATGCTTTTCCCAGACAGATGATGTTAAATCCAGCGATGAAAACAAGCGCCCATAAAACATGCTGTCAACATCCGTCTACAAGAGTTTCTTCATGTCCAAATGTTCTGTCGTGTAATGACACACCGTCGTCTAATAATTTGATATTTAGTTTATGATTACGTCCTTCTATTTTCTCAGATTTATTGGCTCAGACACCAGATATCCACGGGTAAAATGATTGTGTGCTATCAGGTACCGCTCTGAAAGGAGTCAAGCGACGTTCCACCACCAGGAACACGCAGATTAATAACAAATGACGATTTTGGTGTTAAAACACTTTAATGTACAGTTGTTGTTGTTGTTATGATTACGTACGCTGCTGTTTGATTATGCTGTTGTGGCTATTTGCAAGAACAGGTTTAGTTTTATTTGGATGATGTAGTTTATGTACGATGAAGCCCCCTCCTCCTCGTCTGAGCTTGTTTACATTGACAGTTGGCTGAGGGGACGAAGGGGTTAAGTAGGCCTCGAAGTTATCCTCGGACTCGAGTAGTGCAACAGTCCTCGACCTGAGAACACCTCGGCACAGGGGGAATTGCATATAAAATGTTACAATTAATAATTAAGATGGCGACAAAAGTATTAATAGCGGGTATAAAGATAAAAGAGCGATACTGGCATCAAAGTGTAAAATTGAAATGCTTAAAACCGTGAAAACGCATTTAATCGTCGTGAAAATAGGAAGCCCAAATCTGCCAGACTAGCAGGTTAGCATAGTAATTTGCTCGAGTGTAAGAGATGGCGCTATTACAGCCCAGAGCGAGTGTAATTTATTCTTTGGGGTGCGACGCACCACGGAAGCGACTTTCTAAACCCAAAAGTTAAAAAAAATACAAATATCAATCAGTCAGGATGACACGCTTTAATAAAAGCCACATGTAATACACGTGTCTTTTCGCGTGGCCACTGGTATTCTCTCTGGCTGTCAGTGCATGATATCCAGATTCTGTTTCACATCTGATCCAATTTGATCAGTTTTTATACAACGCCTCGTTTCCTCAGTAATCTCTAATTAACAAGCGCACAATTACATCCTGCCCAATGTTCAACCAGTCACCGGACTCATTCTACACCGACACGCTGGTTGCATGGTTTAGGGGCGGCATTTAGAGATCCGAACCTAGTTTCAGCAGCACAGTACCTGATGAGTCCGTCCCCTCGGGAACGCCCCTGATCGCATCCGCACCACCGAGCGCTGCCACAGAACCTGTACTCATGTCACGACTAAAAACTGTAGCGGTACTCGGAAAAACACCCAGATTTAACAACAGCGATAAACTACCAAAGCCATTGGTCTCGGGTATAAAAACAACAGGGTTAAATACCCAAACAACGTTATCCACATGTACAATGTTCCACACGAACGATTACTAGTTACTGGTATAACACTGTAGTTGTAATTACATGAAATGTTGTCCAGGAAAAATGACCGTGTCCCCCCACCCTCCCCCCCTAATTTTGTTTTACTATTCCTCCTGTGAAGGTGTGCCCGTTTGAAATGGTCTACATTTGCTTGCTGGAAATACTACTGTTCCACACAATCCCACTTTCACCATCGCAAGAGACTAAATCTAATATAATAGCAACATTTCATATTATGTCAAAGAAAATGAAACCCCTGTTTACTGTACAACCGCACGCTTGGCATCTATTGCTAAACGAAGAAAGCATCGTTTGTCCTTCTTTCCTTTATTTTACATGACCTATTTTCTTTACGAAGGGCTATTTTGTTAACTATATTGCTGTCTGAAGCCGGTTTAAAACGTAAAACACGTTAAACTGGTTGGTTCTAGTTGCAAGTTAAACCAACGCTGCGACTTCTCGTTTTAAAAGCCTTCTCCGTCACTCCCTCCCTAACACACACCCCAGCCTCAATAAGTCTCATCCAAAAGGCTAATCGAGTACTGAAGTCCTCGCCTCGGATCTGACACTATCGTAAAACTGGTCAGAAATTAAATGACCCGTTATGGAGTACAGGGGTAAATACAAAACAGAGAAGAAAAGCTGGACAGAGATGATCCAGCGCGGTGCTGCTGTGATGAAATGAAGGGTCTGAACGATATTAATAGCCCTTAAGATCCATCGCGGTTCTCCTGCTGTGGGGTCACTGTGTTCCGATCCGGGGCGACCCTCGGCGGCTTACGTGCTCCTCCCAGGTCGCTCCATAGGTGTTCGTAGTAAAAAAAAAAAAAAAAAAAAAGTCGTTGTATCATAACATCATTTAATTGGCCACGACTCTTCTCTCGATTTCTCTCGCTTCGCAAGCTTTTCTTTCTTTCTATTTCCCTCTCCTCCTCCTGTTGTGTAGTAGACTGCCCTCTTCTGTTCTATCAGCGTGTCAACCTCGCCCAGCCCGTGACCCGCCTTTTACTCTTCGAATGCTTTCTTCGATTGGTCTTCCACGCAACTATCGTAAGACGATCCGACACGCTGATTGGTGCGAGCGTGCGTTGGAATGTCAGTCATATGCAAATCCAGCTTTGCCTTTCGGCTTTCCACTGGCCGCGGCTGAAAAAGTAGCTAATAAATATTTAACCCGCTAAATGACTTTGGTCCTCGTGATATTTGGTCCCACTGTGGCGCTGAACCTCCTGCACTCCTTTACAGGACAAAAAAGTACGGCTGGTCTCAGCTGGTATTCTAATAATTCCAGGGGTTGTGTTTATAAGGGGTTACAACGGATGCATTATAATGTTTAGCGCATCGATTAAGAGCACTGATAAATAAGACTCAAAGGCATGTGACATGAATAATCACTTGGACAAGCTCCCTCCTTCCAAAACAACAGTTAATATGTAATACCATGTGTCGCCATTTTAAAGGAGGGGGCGCCATAATCCACACGTAATACACCTATTTCTTCGCATTCAATTGTTTTTTGATTCATGCAGATTTAAGTAAATCAATACAAATCAATATTGTATATGCATAGAGAAAAAAATTAAGAGTGATATTATTAAGACAATATGTTGTTTGCAAAATTAAATAAGAGTTTATATTGCTATTTTACTAGAGCCAAAATAAATGATTAGATAGTATATGGAAAATATTTACTGTGTATTAAGTTGGCCACATATAATTTTCTATCTACTAATTCTACCTACTGTTTTTACATGTATAAAACAGAAGGATTTTTTTTACTTCAATATAAATATTTTTTGTAGTCCTTAGAAAAAAAGAATGTAAAAAAACTGTAATAATGTACAACTTGGAAAATCTTTACTCTATATTCATTATTTTACTCCTTTTCTCTAAAAGTTTCCATACACCCCCTTGCGCCCCAGTGATCCTGAACTAGTGAGCTGTTATTCAGTTTTAATGTGAAATTAACCCCACCAAGGGGTCCTTGGCCTGAAAATGGTTGTCCTGACCTCATAAAAACCTGTTCTATGAGATTGCATCTCTCTCTCTCTCTCTCTCTCTCTCTCTCTCTCTCACACACACACACACACACACGCATGTAACTAATGCAAGAAGAAATTTAGAGGAAACTGAACATGTCCATTTCCTCAGCTGTTTCTCACACTAAAGCCACATCATTTGAACTCATGCTGTGAAACAGGAAATACCAAGAAATGCAAACAAATGTCATTACTGATACAAAACTATGCTGTAGCATTCAACTTTTTACTTAACTTTTAATACTTCAGATCACATTATAGCCTTAAGCCATGAACACCTGCCTGCAATACCACTTCACAGGAGTGAAGGTGGGAGTAGGTTTGTGGTCTTCATTGCTTAGTGTGATGAGTAAATAAAACAAGACATAAATTACATGTATCATTATCGGTACCTTTCTTGGAGACATTGCAGTGGTTCATGAAGTCACAAATATTTAACAAAGCAAATTATACAAAACCATATAAAAAAATGAGGAGAAAGATCAAAAAGAACACATAACATAACACTGTGGGGGGTTTCCACCTTGTACTATTTAATCATGCTATTACATTACTTAAGAACAGAGAGTTTTGTTTTGGTTGAATGCAGTAATATAGGTCAGAGATTAAGCTAAGTGACCACTGTTTTTGCCATCATCAGGACACTGACCAGTGAAGTGGCTGATAGTGATGACGTGACAGTTCAAAAGCACTATTATCAGTGTATACAACTCTCAGGCAGCATGACAGGTGCATGCTAACAGTGTTTTTGTGCCCGTGAGTAGGTTTATATGTGTGTGCTGAGCATGAAAGAGTTCAGTGACTGACTTGTTTGTATGGGGCAGAGGGATATTGGCCTTATGCCCAGTATCAGCCAGTCCCCTCACAAACAGTCACGCCACAATGAGGAAGATTTGTGTGAAAGAGATAAAGAGGGAGACAGAGAGAGAGAGAGAGAGAGAGAGAGAGAGAGATGACTGTAGTAGCACTTGCCACACAAACACAGTGGCCAACAACACCACAGAATATTTTAATCTCAGTAATACCTTCCGCCATACACTTGTCTGAAGATTAGCCTACACATTACATATGACAGTACTAAACAAACAGACACTTAAGAGTGGATGAAAATAAACCAGTTGCTGTGGAATGTTTGAGAAAAAAGAGGGACAATGTGTGGGAAGGGAAAACCTTGCAAGTCAGGCAAATAAAAATAGAACAGGAGTCATTCTATGAAGAGGAGGGGAGGAGAGAGTTGTGAAAACGGCCTCGCTCACTTTATGTGGGAAGATCGTAATAAAATTATAGAGAAAGAAAGAGACAAGAATCTCCAAAAAGATTGAGAAAAACAGATTCTTTGATCACAAGCATTTACCCACCCTCAGATGATGTACTGAAATACACACAAATCAAACTGAAGTAAAAATGTGTCAATAGACAAGTTTCCTATATCTAACACAATGTCATGGCAAAGGGAGGGGCTAATCTCTCTCTCAGCCATTGAGCTTGCACTGAGCTCCTGGCATCAGCCAATCAGGTCACACCAATCATCAATGTCTTAACTCTTTCTTGGCTGATTCATTTAAAATTATTTAAAGCAAAACATAACCATATGCACCACCTTCAACTTTAGTAAAAAGGCAATCAGGATACAGCTTAATCTACACAAATTAAGAGTTCTCAGAATGATAATTAAAATATTGTATAAATGAATCAGCTGTGAGTGTCAGTTTTATAGTGTAGAAATGGGTAAAGCTGGGTATGATTAAGGGTTAACACTGTAAGTCCCATTCTCCAAAAAAACTTTTATTTTTTCATCCCGTCGAATCATTGTTTTTTCACGTAATTAAAACACAATCTCAAAAAGCCCACTCCCTGTTGCCATGGCAACATCTTTACTGAGTACTGTTACTCATGCCACTTTGGTGACCACTGACCAGGGTACCATCTCCACACACACACACACACAAACACACGGTGCCCTTCTGTAAGATATTTATATCACTGCTGCCATCTGCCAGCACCAGGATTTTAGCTGCTTTCCAAAGGACATATGGAGGAGAAAAGCAAAGTATGGCAGCTTACCAACAATCCATCAAGTCTACAGCCATTTCTAACTCTATTTATTCAACTCCACTCACCAATAGCATTTATGCTGCTTGTAGACAGAATCTGGTGAATTTGGTGCAGGTACATGTCATGCACCACAAATAAATAAATAAAAAATGTAGAAATGCTCTCCTGTGCTTGTAATGGCACTCTCTTTACACATGAGGGCAGCACTATCCTATGGAAAAAGTCGACTGCTAAGCTTTGTTTTATATGGAGGGGTTGTGGGCTCTTATGTGAATATATGTGCAGGTGTCTTCAGATCCTATGATCTCCGCTGAGATTTAACATTGAAATCAAGCATTTAATGAACACTAACATGAACCTAAAAATGTCAAATAAAATAAAAATGGGTCAAATAAAATACGAAAAGTATATTATAACATGCTATCTATCTGTGCTATGTTTTAAATGTCTTTGTGTTCTCATGGTGAAATCCCTCTAATGGGTGGCATCCCTGGGAACACTATGATCAGAGAGAACACTTCTGCACTGCACCAGAGAGAGAGAGAGAGAGAGAGAGAGAGAGAGAGAGAGAGAGAGAGAGAGAGAGAGAGAAATAAAGGTGAGGGAAAAAAGTAGAAAAGGCTGACACAGATAAGAAGGTAAAAGAGAAAAATATAAAGAGTTAAAATAACATTAAAAGAAAATCAAGGGTGAAAGGAGAGAGATGATTCTTGCATAGTCACACAACAGATTATGTTTCAAAACTCTGAACATACGAACAAGGAAGAGATCATGTCCTATGCTCTTTCAAGGTAGAGACCTACCATAAAGGCTGCATCAAATATAAAAAGTCAACTTATAGTTTACTGTACATAATAAGAAAATAAAAAAGCAAACACAAAATTTTCATTGCCATGGTAAATGACAGTTGCACATGAAATTCCAGAGTTCAATGATTAGTGAATCAATACAATATAGAAGATAATTTCTCTCTCTAAAATATAGGTTTTATTTCTATTATATTCACACTTTAACTTGGAGTAGTACAACACAGTGCAATATATTGGAATATTTCTTCTTTCCTAAGCCTGTTTAATTGGTTTATTTTATTTATTTATTCAAAAGTATTTTCAACCTGACATTGACATCACTCTTCTATTCAAACATATGCCTTATATAATTATTACTCTCAGGATCATCTTGATAAGAACATTTTTATCCATTGCACAATTCAAGAATTTAATCTGGTTTACTTGTGTTTTTTCCTGTGCCATGACAATTGGTTCACAAATCAGAATAAAAACTCTCTGAAAGCCCTCATGACCAATTAGTCAAAATGTCTTTTAGGTGTCCATTATGCTAATGTACTTTATAATATGGGAGTACATTAACATACAGCTATGCTGCACAAAATATGTAAATAAAGGCACAAATCCAGACTACAAAAACATTGTTGGCCGACTCTTACAATTTAGAGCTTTTTTTTTTCTGCAGGTTTTTACAATATTTGACTGTGTGTCTGACTCTCTTTTTTATTGTCAATTTGTGCTTTTTTATGAGCTTGCGAGTCAAGGCAGGCCCTCAAGTTTTAGGCCTACATTTTTTACAAAGGCCTTCTTGACATTTCTAACACACGCACACATGCATGCATGCACACACTCCCTCTCCCTCTATCACGCAGTATATTAGGGCTGTAACTAAAGATTATTTTGATAATCTATTAATCTAACGATTATTAGAACGACTACTCAGCGATTGTTGCAACAACCAATTATTAACTGATTATTCAGCTTGTGCCTGACTTAAAAGGTTGTATTAAACGTGCTTACTAACATTAAAGACAAAATAATCTTTTAAAAATATCTCTAAATGAGATTCAATAAATTAAAAGAGGGAAAATACTTTTTTTTTTTTTTTTTTTAAGTTTAATGCAGTTAAGAAATTCACTGCAAAAAATCCTCTTGTTATCAAGTTATTTTGTATTGTTTTCCAATTAAAATGGTCTAAAAATACTTAAAACAAGATACATTTACTTGAGAAGAAATATATAAGTGTATTTATTTCACTTGGTTATAATTCTGCAAGTGCAGTAAAAACAAAATATATATATATATTCAAGATCTATTCTCTAAAAGCAGGTCTAAATATCTTATATGCTGCTTCTCAGGTGAATATATCTTTTTTTTAAAGGATTTTTAGATATTTTAATATAATTGTATTTGCAATATTATATTTAACATTAATTTAGATATTAGTATTGGAAAGCAAGCCAAAACAAAAATACATCAAAAACCTATTTTGTTGCAGTGTATAATGGGGCGAAGACTACCCTCTCTCACCTTTCTGTTCACTTCAATCCATCTTTAACTAACAAAAAAACAAACTCTCTTATTAATAAAGATAAATTTCTTGATTTTCATGATAAGAAATGCACAGTGAAATATATTATGATTCAATAAGTTATGAGCCATCACGTTATAATCTAGCTGCATTAAGCGTGTGCGCTCGGGAGAAGAGCGTCCCCGCAACAGTGTGTGCATCAGCCAGCTGCAGTTTCAATCTCTCCCCACTTAGATCGGGTCATTCGTGCAACTCATAGAAGAGGCACTGGCCGCACAGAGAAATGCTAGTTTTGGAGTTTGTAGTTATTTACATGACCTGCTTCTATATTATTTGAACTTTATTAAAGTTATAACACATTAAATATAACTTCATTAAAGATTCACGCAAGTTTTGCTTCAGTGGAGCAGCAGATTATTTTACAACGACAGTGCTTCTGTATTTACTTATTTGGTATTTTTGTATAATTCTCTTATAATTTTAAAAGATCTGCATCACCTGAAGCTGTTTTTAGAGTGCATCTGGACTGTGGTCTGTGCAATTCTTCCTCTCTTCATTCAAGCGCGATCATTAGAGTTTAATGTGATCTCATGTTACGTTAAATGAGATCAAACAACTACTCTACAAAATATTAATTTTGTTGACAAATTTTTATTTTACAATATATACACTCTTGATCACAGATAATAACCTACCATCACACACACACAATTGAATACATTCATAAATACTCAATGAATAGACACAAAAATTGCACTAGCATACAAGCCACACAACTAAAACCCAATATGTCTAAATGATTAAAACAAGGAAAATACAACCCTCATAAAATGTCTTCTATACATTTAGACACACATACAAACACATAAATATTAATACATAAAAATAAAAACATACCTAAAATAACTGTGCCTTTAAACACACACAAACTGGGAAGTAACACAAATTAAGGCTGTGTGTGCTCACTTAACATTCTCTTGTTCCTTGTAAACAACACATAAGACAGATAAAACTCAATAACCGTAACTAATTAATAAAAACCTTCAATTCACTCTTCTGTCACTTTACCTCACTTTCCTCAAATTTAACATGTTATGAACATGTTTTGAATGTACTAAAAACAGCACTGCAAGCGCAACAACCAGCAAGTATAATTGACCCAAAAATTATAGCAGCTGATAATTACAACCACTTTGCAAAACCGGAGACCAAACAGAATAGCTTTAGCTGGTTTTAATACCAAAACATTTATTCCAGAAAGAAAAATGGATGCCATACTTCTAAGCTGAATTATAAGATTCTATCATTTGCAATATTAGTAAAGAAATAAAGCCTCTTGCAATAGTTTTCAGACCCTTAACCAAAAATCTCATTTTGAAAATATTTAGTTCTACGTGATATTTTTATTCCCAAGCACTGAAACCAAAAATAGCTATATTGATAGAATAGAAAAATATTTGATAGTAATAAAATATATTCTTAACTAAAATAGAAAAAAGTATGTTTGAATAAACATTTGGTCTTTGTGATGCAGAAACTTTTTTCCTAGTGAGGACCTACACTGAAATAAATATTAATCTAAACATGTGCTTCATATGGTAACTTCTAAATTAATTGGTTTTAAATTCAAGTCAAAAATATTATTTAACATCACTGACTCATGCTAAATACATAAAGTTACATCAAACTAAATTTAAGGGCTCCTTAAATTGACAATTGTAGGTTACCATCTATCACCTTGCTCTGACCCCAGCTCAGCTGGGTTATGTGAAAAAAATAATTTCACTGTATATGTGCAAATGTATAATGTGTGACAAAATAAAGGCTTATTCTTTACAGTGTACTGGTCTATCTGTAAATTATTAAAATGACTACTATATTTTTCTGGATAAACCCCCATAGAGATCACTATGAAATGTGTGAATCTGAAGGGCAGCAGTGAAAAGAAATACTAAAGAGCATTTAAAAGTTAGAGAAAAAACAGTGTACAAGTGACTGGATGTCTCAGTAGGTACTGTGGGTTAAATTCTCAGAAATTTAACCCACAGAAATTCACAGAAAGTTAAAACAAACTATCCAGACACTGCCTAGGCTGTATCTAAAAAGGAGACTTGTGAGAGAAGCCACAGGGAGGTCAACAATCACTTCTAAACAAGCTATAGAATTCAGAAGCTGTGAACTGGTCGACCATATTAAGATCTCTGCATAGCACTGGCCTGCATGTAAGGGTTACACAGAACAAATATTTTAACCACATCTCGGAAAAAAACACCTCACAGGGAAACGATTTTGTGGTCAGATGAGACCAAGTTACAGACTTTAAGCCAGAATTCAACAGACATGTGACAAAAATCTATGGCCCAGACCTCAAAACTTATTAGTCTTGTTGATCATTTGTACTCACAATTGCTCATCCTTTAACAAAGTCTCATTAATATACATTTAACAATCCAAGTCTGATATTTGTCTTACAGTCTTCAAAACCCATTTTCTAAATTACATGTTATCTGTGTTGAGCTTTTGTTGTGAGTGGACAAAAAATGTGAAAATATAAATGTATCCTTGCCCTCTCTGAAATGTCTCTATTTGTCTCCAAATTATATTGAATTTGAATTTATATTGAATGTGTTTGCATTAAATAAGTGTGTGTATGTGTGTGTGTGTGTGTGTATATATATATATATATATATATATATATATATATATATATATATATATATAAATAAATTTTTATTTTTTTCTTACCAGTTCCAGGTCGTCCCATGATGATGTCTTTGCATGGAACAGGATGCAGGGTCTCTGTGGGAAGTATGAGCGGTAACAGGGCAGTGGGAGCAGGATGACAAGGGACAGGCTGCTGCAGTGTTACCGGACCACTCTTATCCTGTCCCCCTCCACCACCTGCTCCAATAAGACCAGGCCCTGAGGCAGGGCTAGGCACTGATATGCAAGCCAAGGTAGCGTTGGATTGCATGGGTAGACCTGCAGGGGTTGGAATGGAAGAGGTAGTAGACACTAAAACAAGAGTTGAGGTGGGGTTCTGCAGTAAGACAGATCCATTGGTGGAAGCAGCATTAATTGGCACTGGAACCTGTAGTCCTGTCTCTGACTGCACACAAGTTTGACTGTTTTCTGTGGAACTGGTCCTGTCCACCTCTGCAATTCTAGCCAGTGGTAGTTCTGTAAACTTTATTAGAGGAACCTCAGGATTTCTCACTATTACTGGAGAGTCTCTTAAAGGCTGCTGGTAGACTGCACACTGTGAACTTGACTCAAAACAAAGGGGAGAAGCGGATGGGGAAGAGGCAGTGGATGAAGGCAGTCTTTGGGTGTGTGTGGCCATGGTGGTCTGAGGAGAAATAATGCAGACGGATGTTACAAGAGAAGGGTCACGACTGCTTTGATCCTGATCAGGTTTGGCATATTCCTGTGAAAGTGGAGTTGGGGGAGGTAGGGCATCCATCCTGCGCTTGCCCGGGCTCATAGGTACAGTAAAGGTTAAACTGGTGTGGAAGGATGGCACAATACCAGACAAGTGTCTGTCCTTCTCCCTGTCTGTGCCTCCTGTTGCATGTTTTGGGGCACCATTGTTGGTACCACTAGGATGTCTGTGGCGTCGAGCAGGAAGGACTGGAGAGGCAGTGATAGGGCTGAAGTTGGCAGGTCGAAAGCCAAAAAGTGGTGAAGGAGATGGAGAAGGTGTAGGTGAGAATGGAGACTGATTCGAGATTGGTGAGAATGAGGGTGTTACAGACCTTGAGCTGCCCAGGGACACAAGCATATTTGCAGCCTCGCATTCTTCAACGTCAAAGCGAGAGAAATCTTGAGGAAGCAGTGATGGCAAGCTAAGTCGTGGTCGAGAGTCAGTACCTCTGCTGCTTGTCTCACTACTGTCCCGAGAAGTCTCATCCCAATCAAATTCACTACTAGCATGACCCCGTAGATCTGAAGGGGTCACGGTTCCTGAGCTGCTCCCTCCACCTCCTCTCTCTCCCAGTGCTCCCTCCATTTCTTTGGTACGCATGGAGAGGTGGCGAGAACAGTAGCCTCGACGCTGGGACTCTTTCATACAGCCTTCCCGTGAGCACAAGCGCCGCCACTGCTTTCCATTGAACTTCTTTCGGATTCCATTAGGTGTACAAACCACATCGCCTTTCTTGTATTTCTGTTGAGCAGCTGACAAAGGTGTTCTTGTTCGTGAGGAAGAAGCAGAAGAAGAGGCAGAACTCCCTGGAATTGGGGTGGAGGCCTGTGAAGGTGTAGGCGTTTTTTCCAGAGGTGTTAGAGAACCTCTAGAGCTAGGTGAAGGAGGCACAGATGGTGGCATAGGGAGAGAGATCCCTCCATTAGACCCTAAAATTCCAGGTGAAGGGGTTGGCTGGGGACTTCCTAAAGATGTCCCAGAGATGCCTCGCACCGCTGTAATGGGACTTGGATACTCAGGAGGTTTGGAAAGAATTTGTCTGTGCTGATTAGGCCCACCTGCTTTTAGTCCCCCTGAGACTAAGGTTGCTCCGACACCTCTGAGTGGTGCCATGTTGAGCTGCAAAACCTCCATGTCTACCTCTGGGGTCTGCAATTGCTTTCGCTCATGCTCTCTTTCTCTAACTATTTCCCTATTCACAGTTCCGTCAACATCTCTCCTAGCTGCTAAACTTAACATATTGTTTGCTACCATCACAACTGCTGGTGAATTGGAAGATGATGGATGTGTGCTTCTATAATGAAGAGATGGAAATCTACAGTTCTCCCTGGAAGTATTTGCAGCTTCCAAATCCATTCCCTCACTTAACTGACATAGTTCTCTATCCACTTCCATTTCCTCCCTGTGCTCTCTCTCCTCTTGTTCTTTCTCTCTCATAACCCCATCCCATGGTGGAACAAGGAGGCGCAAGTTTTGGTGGGCAACCCATACTGTCTGAGTACTTGATGTCTCTTGTGCCTCCTCATTGTTGTCCCTCTCCTTCTCTTGCTCCAGCTCCTCCTGCAAAAGCACCATGTAGGGGCATGCAACAGCTGAATGGGAGTCCACCTGAGCCACCACACCTTCTCTGTACCACTCTTTACCTTTATCTTCTCCATAAGGTACACAAACACGTGTCCCAACCTCCACAAGTTCATTGCCTGGGGGTGGGGAGTCTAAAATGAGGTCAATGGTTTGGTGTGGGTGACTTACTAACATATTAAATGGATATGAGAGCAGCGTCCTCTCCCCGTTAATCTGCAACTCTACATTCAGCTGCTCTCTACTAGACCCACGCACCACACCCAAAATAAATACACATTCCCTGATTAGCTTCTTGCCTTCAATTACATTAGTTCTTGGTTGTCTACGTGCTAGCACCCTTTGGTTTTTCAGTCCTTTAGCAAGTGTGTCTGCTATTTCTGCAGAGCCTCCTTGCTCAATTTGTGTGTGATTATGGGAGAGGAGGGCAGGCAGGGTTGAATTGTTGGACAGCAGTTTTCTTGAAACCCTTACATGGTTTCCCGAATTTAACTGCACACCAGAAGGCTCAAGAACCTCCAGATCCACTGAGTGTTCACTGGCTGTGTCTGTGGATGATGAGCGCACAGAATTTGGGGGTTTCTCCCCATATCCATCTGCTTCCACTGTTTTCACCACCTCTTCTCTTTCATGGGGTTCCTCGCTTTTCAACATATCACATAAAGTTCCATCTACTTTTGGAGATTGTGTGCTTGCTATTTTGCCAATTTCTTTACTACTATTCCCACCAATATCCAGATCAGAACTATCTGCTTTAACCAAATCATTTCTGTGCACAGGAGTGTTGTTCTGAGAAATGGAATTGTGTGGAGAACTTAGATGATTGCTATAAAGAGTGAGTGGGGCTACAGGGGTTGAACTGATGGGAGAGGTACTGGAAGCTTGATGTTCATACATGTATTTCTTCTTGGGCACCCTGGCTTTAAAAGTGGCAGTCTTTCGACTGGAGGGTGTGGTGGAAGTGTGGTTTCCACTGAAAGAGTTGTTTTTATTTAAACTGTTGGCTGTATTAATAGTATTTTGTGTATTGCTAGCAGTGCTGTTTGCATTTTGGTTGCTACCTTTACTGTTTGTGCTAGTGATGTTTTGTGTGTTTGTGATACAAATGTCTGTGCTATTACTATGTGAATTTTCATGTGCATTGCTCTTGATTAAGTCTGTATTATCTGTTAAATTAGTTGTGTTAATGTTCCTGGGGCTTTTTGCCTTATTCACTATGTTCACCTCAGATTTTGATGTTTCCACTGTCCTTTCTCTTATATGCTCTCTTAGCCCCTCCCTATTTGGGATGTTGCTGCTCTTGATTTGCTTGTCCTGAGAGCTGTCTGCTTTGGATAAAGTGTGTTTCTGGGGTGAAGGTACAGGGGGTGTTGTTCGTGAATTTCCATCAAGTTTTCCCCCTCGTTTTCTCGCTCCTTTTGCTCTTGTGGATAAAGGAGAGCGTCCTCTCTGTTTCTTTGCAGGCCTCATCTTCTTTTATTTTTGAAACTTTAAAATTTTCCTTTTGCCCTTTTTGTCTTCTTTCTTGTCTATCAATAAATGTGCACTTTTGAGATTGTTTTGGTTCTGCTTCCCTTCACAACAACCTATAACAAAAAGAAAATGAATCAGTGAGAGGCATACCGTATATTGAGATATAGACACATTTCCAGCTGCTATCAGAATGCAGTGATTTTAGATAGATTTTTTAGATAATATAAATATTATCTAAACAAAATGTAAAGAAATATAAAAAGGCTACTTTTTAGAAAGCAAACCGTAAAAAAATTCAACCCACTAAAATAAAATAAAAATATATATAAAAATAAAATCAAAGTGGTGCCAAAGGCACAATCTGCAGTGACAATTTCATTATACTATTTTGACTGAAAACAGTGATAGTACTCATTATATTTAATACAAAGTGGGAAGTGGTTAATTTATCCTCTTCTTCTTTTTTTTTGTTTTTTTGCAATTTTGTTCTTCCGGTTTAATAAGTTGAAGCACAAAATCTGAGATATGCTGTATGCATAACATGATTACTTAGAGAGTATGTGTGTACATCATTAGATTATGTGCATTTCTCCACATTATTCATTACAAGGAATGCTTCCCTCAAATCAGTGAGCTGCCTTACACCTTGTCCTAACCAGACGTGACATGATGCCACAACATGCGATAAAAGCTATCTTTTCCTTGTTAATCAAAATGATTGTCCTAACCAACCACAACACACAATGAGCAACAGGGCATTCAACAAAAGAGTCTAAAATCCATCTCATAACAGTATATTAAAGCCAGCATCTCACAAGTCAGTTCAGAACAACTTGATTTTGGCCAAGGGTGTCACACACCTACCAAATGTTCTGCTTGTTGTCTCACTCTCTTCAATCAGACATCTGTCTCCCACACACACACACACACACACACACACACACACACACACACACACACACACACACACACTTCAGAATGAAGGAGACATACCGGCTGGTTCCCTCTGACTTTCTCTCCACTTCCCTGTCACAAGGAGATCGGCGAAATAACAACACGGTACACGTGAACATACAGTAAACAATGGTAAGATACTGAATGTGGATGCGATTCATAAAGTAACTTTGCCCTGTGCATTTTTGTGATTGTGTACTTATACCCTAAGGGGCATGCCATAGAAAGAGTATGTCAAGCTTCATGAGAGATTTGCGTTCAATGAACAGACTGTTCCGCATGTTCTGATTTCTAATTTTATTGCCATCTATCATCAATTTAGTTTATGAATACTGCTGTGTCACGTCTTGTGAGGACAGACAGATTGCTTGTCGCTGGAATCTTGTCGTGTCACGTCTGGTTAGGAGGACAAGGTCTTATGCATATCACATCACAGCAGAAAATTCCAAATCAATCATGGATATAACAGCGCAAGTTCAACAGCACTAGCGGGAGAGATATAAGAGGGACTTTTTCACTTAACATAGTGGTGAGATCGAAATCACTATTGCATGAGATCGCATTAAAACAGATAAATCAAAATCACTCACAGACGTGACATCAGTTCCAGCGCAAGTTCAACAGGATTTATGTAACAGATCTGAGTGCGAACTTCTGCAATAAACACAGTGGTGTGCTCAAAATTACTCATCAGAATGGACTGCAGTCCATAACCCGACTGGAGCAAGTGTGTTTCTTGGCCACAGTTCTGCTTCTTGAGCACACAAAACAATTAAGCAGATGTTTGTTTAGGTGCACATTTTCTATCACTTCTCTGCACGTTTGATCAAGGACAGGATAACACAATAGCTTTTTCAAAAATAGAAGACAAAGATAAAACGAAAACTCAAAGTCATGTAAACTCTTTTTGGTATGCAAAAGTTTTCCGAGGGTATATCGGCGCTCCGTCATCAAGACAACGAATGTGTTTTCTGTATTGGATCCACTTACTTTCAGTCTATGTGCCTTAATGAATGTTTTTTAATGGAATAGTTCACCCAAAAATAATAATTCTCTTATCTTTTACTTACCCTTATGCCGACTTAAACTCTTATGACTTTCTTTCTTCTGCAGAATACAAAGATATTTGAATGGAGATAACATGTCTGTTTGTCCATTCAATACACATGAATTGCGACTAAACTTTCAAACTACAAAAAGGACATAACAGAAAGAAGAAAAAATATATATATAAAAATCCATAGGACTCCAGTGGTTTAATCCATGTCTTCTGAAGCTATTCAGTTGATTTTGGGTGAGAACAGGCCAAAATATATCTCCTTTTTCACTATACTGTAAACCAGGTCTGCTTGGCAATCATGATTTTATGTTCGATTACACTTCCTAGCACCATCTAGCACTTTCTGCATGCATCAAGACTTTTTACTATAGCGTATGTGGTTTTTGTTATCCGATCACAACATGTTTTAGACCCTGTTTACACCAGTAGCTAGTCAGCACTGACCACTTGTGATCGGATTACCTGAAACAAATAACACATTTTAATAAATGGGATAAAAGGGGTCTATGTGTGTGTCTCCCCTGCCCATTCACACACGAAATATTACCCAAACATACACACAAAAAATAGACATATTTAGCACCTACCTGTCATGCTGCAATACACAAACACATGTCCGACATCAGACTAAGCGTTCATCGAGGAAAAATAAACTACAACCATACTCTCCTCTACATATCAAAACACATTTTACACCAGTCCTTATTTATCAACCAGTCCTCATTCATTCTTAAATACAAGCACAATGTCATATCCACAATTTCTCACTCTCTTTACTATTCCACACTCCCACCAACTCACAAAAATGTGCAAACAGACCCTCCCACACAAACAACACATGCACAGGATTTCCCAGTGATAGATGGCTTTAAAAGGAGAATTGGGGATTTCTTTGTGTCATTCCAAAAGACACCCCTCCCTCTGATCCTACTGACCTTTAACGGTTTATTTGCAAAGAAGAAAGATTAATTCCTCATTATTACAAATAATTCTAAACAGACAGCAATGTTAATAGGCTTCATTTAAATTTTTATTCTTTACATATCATTATTAACAATCCTCTATCCCTGAAATTTCTGATGCTTGTGTTAAACGTCAGAGTGTGACAACTTGTTATTTTCAGGATTTGTGTACTATAAAAACGTTTCATCAGATTTTGATTCATGTGGTTTTAAGTAAATTAAGTAAAAAGGTTAGGCTAGATCAAATAGAAATGACAATTACAGGTTACCACTTTTTAAAGCATGACAAACTATTTTAATTGTTTAGATGCACATATTGCTTAGAACCCAATGAGTCAGCATGAAACCAACTAACAAACAATTGCTAAAATTCATAGTAAGCTCCACTATTATCGGTCATTTAGCATTATGTTTTGTTATAACCATTTAAAAGTGTTTTTTATTGTACAGATGTCAAAATGAATAGCCTAATGTGTAAAAAACGATAGTCAAGGAATCCCACAACTAAACCAAAAACTAAAGACACATACTAGTAAAAAGTAAATTTAAAATGACTGTAACTAAGCCTTTGTTGTAAATTATTTGTTATAGGCCTACTACGTGATCAGTCTTCTCTTTACTAAAATATGGCAATTTTAACACAAAAGACTGCTCAATAAAAAAAAACAGATAGAGATATTGTCAGTTGTGTTTTGCAATCTGTTTATATTACTTTAGCATTTCTATTCAGTTTAGAGACACCCAACCAAGCATAACATTCTGGATATAATAATAATTGGAATTAATATAGGATTAAAATAATATGAGGGGTAGACAACTCTCATGGTAATAAATATTTTCTTTAAAGGTGAATGCATGACTGGAATATCCCCTGCAATAAAGCTATGATAATCTTTTACACAATAAACTCAGAACATTTTGTGCCTTCCTTGTCCTTGGTCTATTATATACATAGCAAATAAGCAAAGCTGTTGCTTAACTGATATAAAACCAACATAATCCAAATGTTTGCATCTATTTTAGAATTGTAAATGAAAATGTTTAATTCTTGTTGGCTTATTCGCATTTCTGTACATTATACTACATTTAGGAATTTATAAAATAATTTTGAAACATAAAATTATTACATAATCTGCAATGAATCTTAAAAGATTAAATGGTAATAAAAATGTGTTGGTAAGTTTGCATAAATTCAGAGATCTCTGCTGCTTCTAGAAATTTCAGCTCAGGCAAATGAAAACCCCAAGGATGACGTCACACACACAACCTATAATCTTTGATGAACAATCCACAAAATCACTATTTTGCCAATGATTTACTGCTTTTGAACTTGAAAACTAACGATAACTTGACAGGAAAATACACTTGATAATTGCATATTGCTTTTCAAATCTGCAATTTATTCACTGCAGAACATTCAGCTGTCAAGCGCAAGAACAATAATATAAAGTTCCCTTATAAAAGAAATATAGGGGGGGGGGGGGGGGGGGGACTAGCAGAGTTATTAAAAAAAGGTATCCAATTTTCTTAAATATATTTTAGCCTAAACAAACTAGGTATTACGACATAATCGAATATGAGACCAAATGAATCAGTGATATGAATCTATGCCTAAATAAATGTAGACTGTGACAGGTTAACACATTGTTAAAATAATTATATTATAAATGAGTCTGAATGAATTTATATATAGATTTTTAAAAAATCAGAAATGTCCCAATAGTCAAGCTAAACTAAACACACACACACACACACACACACACACACGTTCAGCGGATGCTTGGTACGCTTCCCATGACGGTGACAGCTCTGACTTCTATGGTTGTGACAACAGCTGGTCAAATGTAGTCTCAGCATTTTGGATATTAGCACTATACCCGTATTAAACGTCAGCCATATGACAGAGCTCAAATCCAAGCACACACTCTGAGCAGATTGTTTTCATCAGAAATGTCTCTGTGTTATACTGGTCTATGTGAACAGCGTCGGGCCAACAACTCAAACCTCAGTATTCATTACAACCTACTCCACTTTCACACACACCTGACTAAAACCGAAAAACAAGATGGTTTCAATTGTCATTGAATCAGTCTTAATCCTAAAGGTCAGATCATTTATTTCAGTATAATGAATAGTTCTGCTTTATGAAACTTTTTTCAGTTATAAATTTATACTTTAATAAGGTGAATCAAATGAGCCAGAACAGCTCAACCAGATGAAAACGTGATGGAATTTGGGGTTTTAAGACACTGTGATTAAGAGTGATATGGCAGAATTTTCCATTTGTTTAAGCCTATAATGTGTCTAAAATGTGCGTCACAAAGCAATGCCAGACACATAACACAAGATCACATGCACACACATGCATGCACCAGTTGTCACTGCATTGGAGCAACTACTTGTGTTGAAGACTTCACTTAAACCAAAACAACCAGAATATACAATATGTTGCCCTCAAGGGTCAGTAAAGTATCTACCTACTGTATAAATTCAGGCCATTAAACCTGATGTGCAAGTGGGTAACAGAAAAGGTATATAAAGACTCACATGCAGTTCTAATGCCAGTATGCCAGCCTGTTACACTACCCCTATTTAATTGAAGTCTTACAGTGCACAGCTCCAATGCAGTGTTATGAAGCTAAATAAACATGCAAAAAAAAAAAAAAAACTGAAAAAACAAAACAAATAAACATGCAGACAAAAAATTTCAGCAGCCGGACACATGAAATTTTAAAGTGATTGATCTGTTCTCCAAATGTACATTCTGGGGCATACAGGAGGGCGCAGGGCTGCAGCAGTGCAGTGGCGTGCAGCTCTGGAGCATGCATGGGTGCTATGAATTCCTTCCTCCCCAAACCTGACCATTTCCCACTCTATTACCTGCTTTATTTGGATGTAAAGTGGGTCACCAAGGCGATGTTTTAGTCACACACATGAAACAGTAAAAACATGCAACATGGGAGAAACTCAGAAAGATGGACGCACAACAGGGACACATGATACGTTCATAAAAAATCAGCTGTCAAACATTTCACACACTCTAAAAATTCCCTCCATAAGAGTTTACACACTACAAAATCAGTGCCTAAAATATTTCACTGGCTGCAGAGTTTACCAAGTGCGTGCAAGACATCGAGCTAAAAAAAAACATCCTTCACCACCATCATCAATCAGACATGGAAGCATTTCACTCCTTTATCTGACATGACCCAAAGGAGCAAAGGTCCTCAGATGCACAAACCAACAATTTGTAAAACCGTGTAAAGTGGCACCCATGCCCTGGTGAAAATGTAATTGCTGGATGCTTTTAATGCAGACACATACAGCAGATTGCAAAAAAATACAGAGCATATTTACATGTATCTCTGAAGATGCTGAAAGCACTGAAGCTCTATTGAAGGCCGTGCGGGGCCGAATGATACTTTTAAAATATTGACTACAGAATTGTTTTAAAATGCTGCTGTAAGAATTAAACTCTGTATGGGGTGAGCCACTGCAAATAATGCACAAGTATAAAAAGCGTACCGTCAGAATGCGCACGAAACCCGCCGGTGGTTGTACTAGTACTCGCAGTGCTTCGCAATGTCACGGGAATAGTACTATGCCAAGGACTCACAACAGCAGGGGTTGTGAGACGCCGAATTAGACAAGACAAGCTTTAAAACGTGTTCAAACACACTCACAACGACGTGCAAAGACACTACGCAAAGGTTGCTCGTGTCAATAAGTTGCAAATTATTCACCTTTTCTGCGCCGTTCTAGTAGGTCAAGAGAATGTGAGCCGATGACAGCGCGTGTAGTAAGCGACGGGTACGGAGTGAAGTATTAATTTGTTTGTTTTACATTAGCGCCGTGACGTGAAAACTGGTTTGCACTGTAGGTAGTGCAATCCTTCCTCGATCTGAACTAATCCGTCCTGTGAGGAACGCCGTGCATGCCAATCTGCTCTGTTCAAGTTACGCAGCTCATGCCATTTAGTGAAAAAAGTAGGAAAGGCATAACTTAAGTTTCTCAAAAGACTGGTTTGAGCACTGCGTTTAAAACATGTAACAAAGTTTAACTCTGCATCCACACCCGCTCCCTTCTTCTTGCTCTAGGTCCTTCCTTGATAATTTGGGGAGCTGGCTCGCGCTCCATTTCTCTTTTGCATAAACACGTCGGTTGAACAGCCATCTCTGGAATACAGTTGCCCACAAATATTAGAGGTCGATTCGTTTGAGTAACAACAACTCACCAACAAATTACTTAGGAGGTGGTAACCCATGAATTTATGGTGCAAATTGCAGATGGGGTCTCTCGTTTCGTCTGAAGTGGCGTGTAACGTCCGTTCATGTCTTCTGTCTGGAATTTTACTTTAAATCGGTCCTCCGTTAAAAATCGTTGCCCCCCTCCCAACAGCAACTCAGACAGGGATTAAAAACTATATGAATCCCTTTTCCACTACAGTTACAAAATGGTGAATGAACCACTAACAGCTGGCTTGCCGGACCAATCAGAGCGAACTGGCAGATACAGTAACCTATGAATGTGACAGAACGAACTTGGAGGCGTTTATCTGTGGCGTCTTCCACTTGATTGACAGGCACTTTCGGCCAATCGTAGTGAAGCGAGATGCCAAGCCAGCCCACACTCCAAAAGTTACAGTATCCAATGTGAGCGTTGGGAACCATAGGAACAGGGTGTAGGCGGGCATTAGGGAAGTGTTCGAGGAACGCTGGCCAAAACGCAATACGAGTGCTCGCTCTCAAAATAAAGGTGCGTGTTTACCACAAACCACAACTCAACACAGCTTGTTTACTTCCCCTTAGCTGCAAGCTAAACAAACTCGACCATTTTAATTTCAATACTATATTGATATCTAGAATAAATTTAGTCGCCCAATTTAGGATCAAGTTTTGAAGATAAAACAGAAAGGCAAAATTACTATTAAGTTAAATTGGTTCATCTCAGTGACATATCCGTTGTGGACGTCTATGACTAATCATTTCACTTTCACTCTACCATGCTTGCGAATACGGATAACGTCTTTTGGCTTTTACGCTCTAAATTTTTTCCACTCTGCCTCTCTTTTCTCTCAGCAACAGACCCTCACCTCGTGTGCGACAGCCAATCGCTGTGCCCTATTCTGCTGTCTCTAACGTGTGTGCCATTATGCCTCGCCCATCCGTACAACTCTTGTAGGATTTTGGGGTGACGTCATCATGGCGCCGTGCGATTGGCCAGAAGGGGCGAGCCGGCGAGCCAATGGTCAAACTCAGCGATGAAGTCATCAAGCATGTTGCCACCAGCTGGATGCTAGGGGCGTGGCCTGACGTACTCCCCTAACCCCTTGCTTGATGCGTAGTAGGACAGCATACTAGTGATTGATGAAAGCAATATTTACCACCGTTCCAAGACAGGTTGTAAAACAAATGTAAAATATTTAAAAATTTTGTTTAAATAAAATTACTTTTTTCAACTTTTTACAAATATTGAAAAAAAAAATGGAACGTGTTCAGTTAAATATGCTAAGTTAGATATCAGACACAATGACGTATAGAAACGTATGATTGTTCGTTATGAAGTTCCTCCGAGAGCCAAAGAAGCCGAAACATATCGCAGTTGTGGGCAGAATCAAATCCTCTGAAGAGCCATCCTGAAATCTTGAGACAACGCGCAGCGACCTCTGTCGGTTTCATGTTGCAATGCCATTCTTTTGAAGCGGAGAAGTCACAAATCAACATACACGTATGCGCGTTAACATTTTTCTATATGATTTCACTGCTGAAATAGAAAATAGCGAATTATTTTAAAAATGAAAGCACTATTTTCAATACTCAAGGTCTCACAAACTATGGTCACACAATCTTGAAGTGTCTTTACTCCCTCATTAGCACTTCTTCTCCCCAGAGCCCTGCCCTTTGACCCGACCCTCACTATGATGACGACCCCTATACACTGGCTCTGCAATGCTGTCAGTCAGCTGTGATACATCCATTACGTTATCCTACACTCCCACAAGGGAACCGTATTCCCTCCTCTAGCTTCCGAAATACAGACAACGACTGAGATGATAAAATGGAGATGACAGACCGAGAATGTGACAAAAACAAAATATTACTGGGAGGATGAGACAAACCAGAGGCAGAAGTGTGATCACACGTTTCATTTGGATTACACAAGCATGTCTATTGGAGGTTTTATTCATACAAAACAGAAGCTTACTGATTAAAGGGAAATATTTAGCTTTTGATTTTGTTTGTAAGTTAAATGAGTGCATGCAGAAAGTTACCAGTATGGATGGATGTAATATTAACCATAAAATGCATACCTCGGGACTTGGGTCTTTAGTGACCCAGGACCTCATTCTAAACCTGTACCTCATAATTTTCTTTCTAAAGTTGTGCCCATACCTCTTTAGTATTTTTCAAAATTGCAAAATAAATATTTTTTATAATGGGTTAAGTACCAAATGTGTATAGGGTCATTGGAGACATGAGGTTTGTAATTGTGTATTTATTTATTTTTATTACACTTCCATAAATTATATTTGTATGATTATTTCATTTCTATCAAGTTTATTATCAAATGATAATAATTTCTTTGTTTATTGTAAGATAAATTAGTTACACAATTGTGCCACAATTTGACATTGTTATCTGATGAAGAAAAAACATCAAAGTAAACTTTAGCAAGTACAACACATGAACAGTATGATTTGACTATTGTCATCTGTGTGTACTACTGAAATTATGTAAGTTGTGCATTTATTTAGACTCAATAAGTGCCTCAGAAAATGCTTATGTGTAGTTTATGTGTTATGTGTAGCTCAATGTTTTTAACAGACAGTTGCATCTCATGAAAGTAATGAATCCTGTTATAGATTTGTCCTGATTTGTTGCATTATCTCTTGAAAAATAAAACATCAAAATATATAGTATTCTATTATTTTCTAATTGTCTTGTAAATTTGTGGAAAATGTTACACTATCTGGGCATTTTGTAGAACAATGTTTGGTGAAATTTTCATGCATTTATGGGTTAAGGTCAATATACAATGTCTAGTTCAAAATGTTCATGATTTTGAACCTGTTTCAAGCCTGCTCCATTATAGAACCCACTAAGTTTCAATTGGACTACCTATAAATCATTGAACAGAGAAGACATTTTTACACATCTAATTTACAAATCTGTGCAACGGTCCTTCATAACATTCACAACAGCAGTAATAAAAATAGAACTTGTGTTCTGATTATTGACCTTTTTTCTTTAGCCAATTACATCTGATCGTCTGATTATGACACTTCTATTCGAGAAACAGCCAAAATGCCTAAAATGAATCATTGTAATAATCAATGTTACTATTATTAGCAGAATTTCTTACTTGAACTTTTATAGTAAGAATATAAAAAAATAGGTGTCATTTGTGTTTTTAAAATAATTTGAGATGTCTCAAAATGAATGGTTGATTTGATAAGATAGTCATTGCTTGTACTTCTGTTCTTCAGACAGCAGAGGTCAGTCTTAAAGAGTAAATGTTATTTACCAATTCGACAGGCTGGTTACACAAGATTTCTTTAGAGAGCACTTTGTTACTGCAAAAAGGTATTTGTCTACTGAAGCTTATTACTTGCCATGGAATTATATTTATTCACTGAGGTAAAACAATCCTCATTTGAAATTAGTAGTCTGGGCATCAAATCTCCCTCTAACTCTTTTACTAAACTCTGGAATGGAGAAATCACAAGCATTTCAACAATTTACTAATGTTTGGAGTAAAGAGCCAAAAAAAGTTGCAGAACTCAAGAGAATCAGATGGCATTTAAACCAGTTTAATCGACCCTGATTACATTTTAATTACTATTCTGAAAAAGGAACACAAAAATGAATAAAGGAGGAATTAAAATATTACATCATGGTATTAAAACCTGTTATTATGAGATATGGAACCACAGAAATAAAATTTTGGGAAAGAAAGGAAGTGAGAGAGATAGAGACTTATACACAATAAAACAATACACAATATATCTTTTAAAATCATACAATCCCCCAATGAAATTTTTTTACAAGAGCAAGAAATCAGTAACACTACAAAATAACAATTACATGACATGACTTCAGTTCAAATCATAACCCCAATCCTCCCCCAAATGCCTGTCCTCCATCCAATATCTCTCCACAACAAACACCCATATTAAAGTTACAGTTTTACATTAATTTACACATTTTTAAATGTTACACTAATCACACTGTTGGGGTTGCTCACTGGGAAGGCAGGGTGGGACATTCTTCAAAGGATTTCTTACAGTAATGTATACAATGTTATAATGATTACAATGTGAGGAAGAAAAATTCAACAAAATAATAATGATTTTAACTACTATTAATTCTGATGAGCAGCAACACTGACATCAGAAAGCAGATAAACAGGTTGAGAGAAAAAAACATAACTCAGCAAAACATAATCTGACTTGTTGCTGGGATTCTGAAATAACCAGTGGGAGCAGCCTAAGGAATAAAACAAATATCTTCCCTCCTGAAGAAAAAGGATGCACACTTTGTCCCAAGAGTATATAGACATACACTCTATCTCTAATTTAACTCCAGCTCTCATATTATGAGGTATGCCAGGGCATTAAACAAGTGCATCTTAAAGGTATAGTACACCCTAAAATGAATATTCTATCATCATTGCTAATCTGCATGTAGTTCCAGACCCATATGACATTGGTTCTTATGTGTTCCTCGTGAGTAAATGATGACAGAATGTTCATTTTGGGTGAACTATCCCTTTAAGTAAAGTCTGGATTCGTCCAAAAAGCAGTGAAGTTGTAGGTGAACACCTTAAACATAATCAATTCTGGTTTAAGGGGGAGTAAGGCAGCTAGAAAGAGTCAAAAACATTGAGGAAATCGACACTGTTGCCAGTTCTGTTAACAATAAACAGTGCAATTCTGTCTAATATATCGTTTTAGGTATCAGAGACAAGAGTTGTGACCTGTGCTCAACATTTCCCTCCACAAGGCTTTAGTGCACACAGGTTTATGAGGCTCATGATGCAAGATTTCAAATCAATTAAAGCCTTTGGGGTGGACTGACATTCATGCCTCTGTCAAAAACACACACGCACGCACACACACATCAGTTGTGGCAGTAAGAACGGGATGTTGAGGAGTTGCATGCTGGTTAAAGAACCGAATGTGCCACATCATCCTTGGTACTCTCGTGCTTTGCGTCTTTCACTCTACCCTACATGACATTTACCTTGTTAAAAAAGCAACAATTTCCTCCCTTACGCAAATGGCAACATTTTCCCTGAGGAAAAGTGTCAACCATCCCCTCGAAAAACAAAATATGTTATAAAACCCCCTTAATATATTTGTTAATGCTATGCTTTTAACATTTTTTTTTACAGTATGTTTAACACATAATATATAAAGGTATAGAGTGTATACTGTTCTTTTTTTAAAGATATTTGTTTTTCCTTTAACCTTTTTAGACATGCTAGTAAAACAAGGCAGAAGAGGCTTGTGTGTGAGTGCGTGTGTGAGAGAGAGAGAGACTTCTGGTCACATGCCTTCTACAGTCCTTCTCTACTTAAATTAGCATTTAAAAGTTTGATATTAGGGATTTTACCCTATTTCAATCTATTGATGCATATTATTTTACTTTCCTCCACAATCAGATTGCATCGAGGTCCAGTGCTAGACTTGCTGTTGTAATACGCAATATGGCTTAGGCCACGTCCACACTAATCTATTTTCTTTTGAAAATTCTGTTTTCAGTTTTTGTTTTCCAAAGTACGCAGAGCTTTCGAGAGCACTGATGGAGAAAATGCAGTTCTAAACATACTTTATTAGAGTGGACATGGCCTGAAAAACTGGATGATAAATCAGAACCCAAAAGCAGCACTTGGTTCTCAAGGGTAAAACAAAATATATTCTTAACGCATCATCAAGTGCCAAAATGGTTGAATATTGAGTCTTGGTGAATCTAGTATTACTGTACAAGATTTGCGCATGTGCTTGTGTGTGATGCTGGTTTAGTTTGCACTAAAGGACTGACTATACAAGGGAATCTTGTAATAAACTCCCTAAAGTGAATCGCCTTCAGTCACTTGGTTAAAAGACTTAACAATTGAGGAACTAGCTGTTTAAGAGATTTGAGAGTATGGTCTCTGAACTGTGTGTTATGCTCAAGTCATTTCATCCAAAACCTTGACACCTGAATGGAATGAACGTGATTCAGGAATGGTCCCAAAGAAAAAAGTGAGAGTGAAAGAGGACACAATTTGAGAGAGAGTTTGAAGGTTTAGATAGTTTGGTAGATAGGAGAGGAGGGAGATATCCTGAGAACGAACACACAGCTAGATTTCCAAAACATACATGTTCATTCACACTCAGCAATCATACACGTTTGCACAAAAAACATAAACATGGATTCAACTATCTGTTCAGGCTTCATATAAAGAACAAGGGATAATCTGTGTGTATGCATGTGTGTGTGTGTTGGGGGGAGTTTGTCCCTGAGGGTTCTGAATTCTGACCAGGCTGGTTTTAGAACAGTGTCTGTTTGTGACTCTCTTTGCATTTGAATAATACCACATCATAGATTGATAGTCTGTCACTGAGGAATATAATGTTGGGAATTGCTAAAAACAAAGATCAAACCCCTCAAACCAGACTCATCAACCCACTGAAGTCCTTCCACTCATTTCTTTCTCTCTGCTCTGGGGTTTTGGGGGATAGCTCACAGGCACTTTACAAAATAAAATCTCTTTTAAAAAAAATATAACATTCTCTAGTGCCAAAGGTCAAAGTTCATGACTCCTGAGGGTCGTTGGGGCACATGGGTGAATCATGGTCATACTGAGATGCACTGGAACGTGTGTTGGCGAGCCCCTCAGTAAGAGTTGACTGAGGCACACAGGGCGGCAGAGGAAGGAGGGGAGCATGGGGAATGAGGATTAGATTAAGCAAGGGTCAGTTAGTCTAAATGTGTAGCAAGTTTTAAAGGGTTAGTTCACCCAAAAATGAAACATATGTCTCCATTTACTCACCCTTATGTTGTTTCAAACCTGTATGACTTTCTTAATTCCTTGGAAACACAAAGAGAGATGACTTTAATTGTATAGGATTCTGCCTAACATCTTTTGTGTTTCACGGAAGAAAGAAAGTCATACAGGTTTGGAACAACATGAGGGCAAGTAAATGATGTTAGCCTTTTCATTTTTGAGTAAACTCTCTTTAAGTGTACGTGTCAGTATAGAAAGCTGTTTTTACCAGTATCAGCAGTCATTGAACTCTAAAGAGTAACATGTGAATGTGGGCCCATCAGCAGTTGTATAGAGTGTTGTGTATCAGCAGTCATATAAATGTGTTGATGTGTTTGTGTATCAGCAGTCCTTGTTCTCCAGTGACAGCTGTGCCGTGGCTCGGTGCAGTTCGGCACCCACTCTGTGATGAGCAAGAGGAGGTGGGCTCTCTGCCTCTCCACTCCCACTCTCTTCCACGTCTCCATTCCTATCTCTCTCCCTCTCTACTCCTCTCACTTTCTTATCTTCTGCCTCTTCCATGTGCTGGTCCTGGTCCCAACGGCGTTTGAACCGGAGCTTCAGTGGGATACACTGGGAGTGTATTTGCGGCAGCCCAGCGGACAGCAACAGCGTGTCTGCAGGCTCTACAGGTTCGCTCTTCACAACAGTGTTACCCCGGCGGCCATCACCTGAGGAAGGGATGAAGAAAGGTGGAGGAGCGGGAGCTTTGAACACCTCCTCCTCTAAGTCCTCATCAGGGTGGAGAGGGGCATCAGTGCCATTGGGATGATGGTGCTTTTGGTTGTGCGTATAGTGATTATGGTGGTGATGATGATGGTGTTTATGATAGTGAGATGGAAAAACTTTAAACTCTTCATCTCTCTCATCAGCTTCTTCATCACTGATGTCAGTCACTTCAACTTCCTCTTCTGATTCAATGTCAGATATGGGTTCAACCTATGGAGCAAGAGAGAGCAGGAGTAATGTCAAAAAAGGTTTGGATACGCTAAAAGGATGGTTCACTCAAAAATTAAAGTTCTGACATCATTTACAATGAAAGTGAATAGTGACTAAGGTCATACTGCCTAACATTGCCTTGAGTGTTCCATGGAGGAAAGGAATTCATACTAAAGGGAAACCCTTTGCCGATATTGTTTTTTATTATTCCTCTGTGTTACTCTTTGGCCAGTGCTGGAAGCCTCTACAATTCATATAACAGCAGCAGAGGTGAAATAAAGACAACCTTGTGGGGATTTGCAAATCTCTCATCATTGACTAAATGTATCCATATTTTTATCCTAATTTCAATGCATATTTTGTTATTCTAATTAGATAATAAAGTGTTCTAAACCGAACTGAGGGTATGCAAAGAAAAATGTTAGTAAATGGAAACATGAACCGTCAGCACATACATTGCGTCTCCAAATTAAGATATTTTGAATCATAATAAACCTTATTCTTTATTAAAAAAAAAAATCACAAAACCCTTCATTTGGGGAATATATAGGCTATAAAAAGCTTAATTTGGTAAATACATAATAATAGGGCATTGACACAGAAAATTCTTCTTATTATTACTTCTTATTTCTTCAAAATAAGAGTCCCTAGAGTGGTTTGGGAACGTTTATAGTTTTTTTTTATAAACAAAGTTATAGTGTTAATAGATTTTGGTTGAACATTAAACTGCATCTGGAAATGTTTTCATTTTGAACTCTTGTAGCCTCTATATCTGTGTCATAGTAAGGAATGAATAACAAACTTTTTTAACATTCTATTAATCAATTTTAAAAACTATCAGACAATTAATTGGTTATCACCCTTTTCCACTACCTCAGTTATCGGTATCTTCAAAATACACTAATGGTCAACCTCTAATTCAACAGATTTGAAACAACAGGATGGTGGGTACATTTTAGATAAAATTGCAATTTTGGGGTGAAAAATCCCTAAATAAGAAAAAAATAAAAATCAATGAGTTTCTATATTTTAGACTCAGTTCAAGGAGTTTACAGAGATGCACTATTTCATTTTCAAATGTTGTTATGCATGGTTTTCTCATGTCAAATCTTAAGTCAACAATCTGGTTGCGGGAAGTTAAAATCCCATTAATTTTCTCCATAGGCAACCTTTAAAGACAGACATACTGTGAGCTCCGAGGTAGTTAATTGATGGTATTACATTCTGATGAAGCCATCAGTACACACTATTTTAACTTTATTTTTAAACTACACTACCATTAATTCAGCAGAAAAAGATCCACCAATCAGAGAATCAGGCAAACAAACCGCAGGAAAAGAGCTCCAAAGTGACAGCCCATTCTGATGGCGCACAGTGGCGTAATCAAGTTGGTCTCTTTATACTCTCTAATTACTATTATATTTCTATATATTTTGTTGTACACTTAAAAATATATATTAGTTCTATACTTATAATCAACAATTTTAAATCAATAATTTTCAAATAAATTAAATCAATAGATTATTTAAATCGTTGTTTTATTCAATTATGTCATTTGCAATGCTTCATGAGATAGTAGTTCATTCCCTCATAAAGTTTGTAACTTTGTCTTTTTGTTTGTACCAAATTCCTTTTTGCTTTAAATCACCATGGAGCTTATTGGTTTGGTTCATGACTTAGAACTCTTTTATGGAAATTATTAAATCCCAATCAGAATGTTTTTGTGACATATAGGCCTAAAGTCCTGTATGAGGGCTAACCATGTAATGCTTGATTACCTTAATCTTAGGCAGCCCAGCACTGTTTAGCGAGCCAGTCGAGGAGGAGTTGGACACCAATCCCGATCCGCCGGCTGAACTAAGGTCACTGCCGAATGACAACGAGGAGCCCAGTCCAGATGTAGATGTGGAAGACAGTGGCCCCTGCCTACCCTGACCTTGACCCCCCTGTCCTTCGCGCTGCTTTCGGCCCAGTGGAGGAGGCTGGAGTTTGAACTTGAAGGGTGAATGGTGCTGGTCCTCCCCCAGGTGGTGGTGCATTGGGTGAGCATGAGGTGGGGGGAGGCTGGAGTGGTGGCTGTTGAGCACAGAGGGCCTATCAGCTGGGCCACGATCACATGCCTGGGGCCCGGGCATGGCTTTGTCAGGGTGCTGAGGCTGAGGAACGATGATGTTTGGGTAATGGAAGAAGGCACGAGGGCTCAAATGGTAATTGTAGACGCTCTGGGTGTGAGCCTGCAGGTAGCGTTGCATGTCTTCAGGGTTAAAAGAGAAGATGGAGCCAGGCATGGGCGACAGAGTAGGGGAGGGGCTGTAGGGCAGGTGAGAGCCTGGGGTCATCGAGAGTGCTGGGGAGAGAGGCGGCGCCAACAGACCTGACCCTCCAGTAAACGGTGAGAGAGGTTCGGGATGAACCCTGTGCCCGGCAACCTCTGACACCCGATGACCTCTGTGACTTCCATGTCCACCGTACATCCTGAACATAGCCTCGTGAGACAAACGAGGATGAACTGCACCTCGAAAACCTCCTCCTCTCTCTGCCACTCTTTCTGTCACTCTCTCCTCTGTTGCTCCGCCGTTGCCTTCTTCAATCTCCGAGTTGACGGATGTCCCATCACTGCAGTCGGAGACAGACCCACGGGCTATGCGACGGCCCATCCCGCTGAACATCCCAGGACTGCGCAGCTCCTCGCTGCTAGGGGACCGCAGCACCTCAGACACCTGCATGTCTGACGGGGTGGATGGAGGGAACCGGAAATGAGGACCTGTAGGCACTGGTGGAGCACTCTGAGGAACAGCTGCTCCTGCGGAAAGAGAAGCACAGATTAAATGAGTGTTTAGCTGTTTATTGTATTGTGTAAATAAATATATGTGATATGTATGTGTGTGTGTGTGTGTGTGTGTGTGCTTGTCTTGTACCTCCAGAACCCATGTCAATGAAAGGGTAGTTGACCAGGACCAGCTTGTTGAAGTTAAACTTGTAGGTGAAGCGTTTTCCTTTAGTTTTATGGAGAATCCTCTTGTTGTAGTAATACCTGCACAGAGACACAGCACACCTATTAGGAAGCATCAAATTTCATTCACTAATACTTGCATACAGTAATTATATGCACAGGAATGGTTCTCACACAAAATTTCCACCAGATTCACAGTTGAACAGGAATTTGTGTACGCCTGCAGTTAGCAATTAGCATAATACATGCTGAAACCATTTCCATATCAGAGCATTCCACACAACATCTCCTGTACAGCCAGAAAGGCTGTTCCATATTGTATATCGCATCTAAATGCGTTCAACAGGATATGCAGATATAAACACGGAGACAGGGCGCAACAGCGAAAGACATGGGGTAGCGCACGTTGATGTATAATGCAGAATTTTACTGCTTCTCTAGTTGAAACACAATAAACAGCTTTTATCTAGGTGTAGACCACACAAAAAAGGCTGTAGACTCTGTAAATCAGGATGTAGACCTTTGAACAGGACGATTTGTGTAAATAGTTTTATTTTGTCTCACGAGATATATGTAAATATTTGCTATGTAGCTTCTGAAGGGCAGTACTAAATAAAAAGAGTAATAAATCAACACTAAATCTCTTATTGTTGTAAAAAAAGAGGGGATGCAAACATATGCACTCAACTATGTGTTTGTGTGTGTGTATATATATATATATATATATATATATATATATATATATATATACCACAGTTAGTTCCGGTCCTCAAATCTGATTGGATAAGATGTTCCATGAGCACTGATGGAGTGATATGAGCCAGTTGGTGATGCAAAGTGAATCCGTAAGTCATTGTTTACATAGAACTGCGCTCTGTGATCGCTGTATTACTAATACATTCCCAAAGCTAGGAAATAGCTTTAAACGGCTTTAAACTTCAGGATTAAGGCTCATGCTGAGAGACACAACAGACTGATTTATTACAGAACTACAGGAGATTCCACATTGGATACATACTGTTTAAAATGCCGGAGGACATTGCTGTTTCTATAGTGAATGACTCTTGCACACCGGCTAATGCGAAATAGAGAGAGGAATGGACATCTATTTTCCACTGAAAAAGCTGACAGCATCTCTGATTGGGTGTGGCAACAGGTGATTGCACATGCTCCATCTCTCTCTCTCTCTCTCTCTCTCTCTCTCTCTCTCTCTCTCTCTCTCTCTCTCTCTCTCTCGCTCACAGACACACACACACACACACACACATCCAGCCGTCTATCCTTGTTTATCCACTTGTTAGAAACAGCACAAGCCATGATACTATTTCTAAAGTGAACTTTTTGAATTACTAACGGAGGCTTGGACACATCATTTACCAGCAACGGCAGATTCTGATTCGACGCGTAAGAAAGTAGTTCCATGCACAAATGCATTTTTATGAACGTTCTCGGTTTTTCCTAATTTTTTAAAATGTACTTGATCATTGAACTGTTGTATATAAGCAATATCACACTCGCAATCGTGCTATATGGCCCTACATCAGCTCTACTGTAATTACCTACGGCCGAATCACAGCAGTGCTGATATAGGACCATATTACACTCTTGCTCGTGTGATATTGCTTTTATATATATATATATATATATATATATATATATATATATATATATATATATATATATATATATATATATATATATATATATATATATATATATATATATATATATATATTAGGGCTGTCAATCAATTTAAATTTTTAATCAAATTAATTACATGGTGTCCCGATTAATTAAGCGCATATACAAATATTTGCTGAGAAAGCAAAAGATTATACATATTTATATCAATATATAAGTATACATAGTTATCTTTAAATATTTAAAAATTATATATATATAATATATGTAAATGTAAATGCATTACATTCTTGTGGCAGAAGAGTTAATCATTGATAAGAAAATACAAAAAGCAGCTTTATATTACAATGTATTGTTTACTACCATAATATTGATCATAAGTCAATCATTGGCATACAATTCACAACAATCCATTTCACAAGTGAATTTGTCAATCAGTTGGAGATTTATTATGAGGGCTTGTTTAAGGACCCGTCAATGTACACTTGCATCAGACATTTTTTTAAATTAATGCTTACAAAACTTTTACATCTAGAGCCAAGAGGTATATTAAAACAAACAACAACAACAACAACAAAAAGAAAATAAATAAACAGTTTAAATAAAAATATCAAATTGTTTACATAATTCAATACACTTTACAGCTTTCTTGTTACTCAAATTGGAAATTGTTCTTAGGTTTTGCTGAACCTCTGAATTAAAATTTAAAACTAACGGTTTATAACCACCATACTTATGAATACTAATCTTTGCCAACTAAAGCAGAACATTAATCAAATAATATTCCTTATGGAGAGACATGTCATAGCTAAAAAAAAAAAACGAATAAAACATTTTCAAAACAAAGTTGAAAGCTGGGAATAATATGATCTCTAACAATCATGCAGAAGTCGAGTAGGAACAACTGGAACAAAATAACGATGGTCATTATGGCCAAACAGTTAAAATTTTGTTTCATTGGACCAGAGAACATTTCTCCAAAAATGAAGAGCTTTGTACACATGTACATTTGCAAACTGTAGTCTGGCTTTTTAATGGCGGTTTTGGAGCAGTGGCTTCTTCCTTGATGAGCAGCCTTACAGGTTATGTCAATTTAGGACTCTTTACTGTGAATATAGATTCTTGTCTACCTGATTCCTCCAGCATCTTCACAAGGTCCTTAACTGTTGTTCTGGGATTGATTTGCACTTTTCGCACCAAACTACGTTCATCTCTAGGAGACAAAATGCGTCTCCTTCTTAAGAGGTATGATGGGTGTGTGGTCCCATGGTGTTTATACTTGTGTATTATTGTTTGTACAGATGAACGTGGTTAATAAAGATTTAAAATACATCCAAAGGTAAACCTCCAATTCAGTACACCTCCTATCAAAAACTAATTGGCTAACTGCATAAAGGCTTGACATCATTTTCTGAAATTTTCCAAACAAATTGTGATAGAGTCAATTAAAAGTGAAACAATCTGTCTGTGAACAATTGTTGAAAAAATTACTTGTGTCATGCACAAATTAGATGTCCTAAACGACTTGCAAAAAGTTTGGAGGGGACAGCCTCCCCTCCAACCTCTCCTGCAGGAATTAAAGCACTGACCGAACTGCACATCTCTGTGCAGATCTGGAAGAGCACCAATTTGCGAACAGACGCAACTTGAGGGTGGGAAGCTGCCTGGGGGAGCTCTGGCTTGGTTGATTGTGTCTACGACTGCAGGTGGTAGACAACTTAAGTCTTCCGTGTCCCATCCAGGGGCCAGTCATGGAGGTTCCAGATGTCTGGGCGTGATGGGTGCCCCATCCCTGAGAAAGGAGATCCCCTGTTTTTCCAGGGAGGTGAAAAAACCAAGTCCGAGTGGGCCAGTAAGAAGTCACTAAGATGACCTGTTCCTCATCCTCCCTGAGCTTGCACAGCACCAGTGCAAGAAGGCTCACTGGGGGAATGCGTAATTGCGCAGCCCCCGGGGCCAGCTGTGTGCCAGCGCATCTGTACTGAGAGGGGCCTCTGTTAGGGAGTAGCAGAGCGGGTAGCGGGAGTTGTCTTGGGAGGCAAACAGATCTATCTGTGCCCTGCCGAAGCAGCCCCAAATCAGCTGGACCACCTGGGGGTGGAGCCTCCACTCTCCGCTGAGCGAGACCTGTCGTGACAGCGTGTCCGCCGTCATGTTGCGGTCACCCGGGATATAAGTGGCGAGCAGCGACCTGAGTCGCGGCTGACTCCAAAGGAGGAGATGGCGGGCGATGGCAGGGCAAGGACAGCATTTGCAACCTTGGTGAAGTCGTGAGGGGACAGGGATGGGCCGATGCAGAGGCAGAATGGACACGTGAAGTATGCGTCCTTCACGTCTACTGCTGCGAACCAATCTAATGCGAACGCAGGTTATAATTTGTTTCTGCATTAGCATTCTGAATGAGAGTTTGTGTAAAGTCCGGTTGAGAACTCGCAGGTCCAAGATTGGCCGCAACCCACCATAGGTACGATGAAGTAAGGGCTGCAGAGACCCTTCTCCATCTCGGCTGGAGGGACAGGCTCTATCACATCTCTGAGTAGCAAGGGTCGTAACCTCTGTACGTAAGGTGCTGGCATTTCCACCACACATGCAGTGGAGCGAATACCGCCGAGACGAGGAGGGAGCCCGGTAAACTGAATCGCGTAGCCGAGTCGGATGGTCCTGGCCAGCCAATGCGGCGGGTTGGATAGCGAGGTCCAAGCTCCGTGCAAGGGGCACTAACGGGATGATAATTTTTGAAATACCTTGTGGGGCTTCGCAGTGGGGGGGGAGCAGGTAATAATGCATTGGGAGGCAGAAGCGCGTATCGAGGCTTGGGTGCTGAGAAAGACTCAAAGCACTTACCTCCCTCCGTGCACCCAGCAGGGGGCGGGTTAGAGACTGTGGAGGAGGTCCTGTAGGGACGACTTCGGAATTTGTCAGCGCTGGCCTGCCGGGGCTGGACAGTCGCAGATGTGGAGGCGGGGTGGCTATGAGCAGCTCCCTGGCCCGAGGAACCGATCGAGTAGGCACGGCAGCCCGGGAAAGCATAGCGGACATCCGTGCGTCAGGCTCAGACTGGGCGAGCAGACCCGGTGGCAGCCCAGACGAGTCATCAGCATCAGACGCTGCTGTGCTGCTCTCCAATGCAGTGGCAAAATCATCATCCAATTCTGTATTGTGAGACGAGCTGCACTCATCCCGAGCTCGGACGGAAGCAAGCAAGCGTGCCGGGGGTGGGTGGTTCATGGGGTATTACCCGGCAAAACCAAGCCCGTTGTCATCCCCGAATCGCCTTCAATGTCAGCTGGGTCGTTCTCAATCCCATAGGAAGAAGGAACGACATGGGGGGGGCTGAAGTGGCTTTCTCTCATGAGAAATAAAGCCATGACCGCAATGTTGCCATGGCTATGTTCTCGCACAAGAACATGAACCATTCATAAAACTCTGCCTGCGTGTGTTCGTAGCCCAAGCACACGTGGCAGTTTTTATGACCGTCAGAATTGGAGAGAAATCAACCGCATCCAGGAACTACACAGAGGCGGAAGGGCATCTTGAAAAAGACGTGTCCTGAAAAGGACGTTCAACGCCTGCAGTGTATTGCTCTTTTATGAGTGGAAACTCAAACTCTTTTATAGGAAATAATCTCTTTTAGGAGGAGAAACACTCTTTCAGGCAATGAAAGCGGCGTCGAAGCGCCAAGGGGCGAGGAATGCACAGCGTGCAGAGAGGGGAAAGCCACTGGAATGCACCCTAGATCCAACAGCAGTGCTTATCGCCAGTAGAGGTGAGTGGAACAGTGGTGAACTCAGCTTTGCTGTTGCACAACCGCTCGGCTCCGAAGAAAACATCTGTCTGACATTCGCTCGCCCGCTCCCCTTTATACCCATATGTCTGGGGGCAGGGCATGCAAATTCTGTCTGTCAACTTCACATTGGCCTTTTCTCAAGTTCAGAGGTACGCGAGGCTCTCAGAAGAGAACCCTTGTGTCACTACAATCGACACAATGTCGAATGATTGACAGAAGAGGAAAGACAGATACAGACAGTATTAGCTTTTTTCACCTTCTGAAACTTCATTGTTTCTCTTCCTGTGGCTAATATTGGAATATATACATTTTCAGGACTCAACTACACATCCAAGCACAGAAACTGATGGTGTGGTGAAGTGTACGTTTATTTAATATTTGCTACGTATATTTCAGGCATATTAAACATGTGAGTGAATTTATGTTAATAATGTTTAGATGCTGCTAACTGCAGCAGACCTGCCACTTCGCTGGTGTTTCATGCCTTAGGAGCACTCATGGGTGATACTTTTCTTGTTGAGCTTCAATAATTATTAAATTCCACTATTAGAGATCAAATGACATGTTAAATGTACCACGCATGTGTGTGTGTGTTTGTGTGTGAGCGAGAAAGAGAGAGCGAGACAGAGAAAGAGAGGAAGGATACAGCACTGCTGCTTTGATTTTCATCAATTCCGATTCCGACCAGGTTTTGGAAATCAAATTTTGGTGTCAAAATTTATATATTCCTTACTACAGTGTTAAGAAAATAAGTGAGCTAAATGTCGTATTTAATTAAATCGCAAATTTTTCATGAGACACCCCACAAAAATGCTGAAATGAGCTTTCCCGAGGGTCTCCTGTTGCATTCATGGGGTCTGAGACCCGATAGATCTCCAGTAATTCACACCATGCACTTAAGTTTATCTTGACAATAAGGCTTGGTATGAATTAAATCTGCCCATTTGATCCTATTATTAAAAAGTTAACTGAAAAAAGGCAGAAGATTTTGCCCAATTTTTAATTACAGCATGTCCACTGATTTTATGGCATGTAAACATAAACAGATGAGCCAACGTATTATGACCACCTGCCTAATATGCTCTTGGTCCTCCGTGTGCCACAAAAACAGCACCACCACACAAAGGCATGGACTCTACAAGACCCCTGAAGGTGTCCTGTGGTATCTGGCACTAAGACATTAGCAGCATATCCATCAAGTCCTGTAAATTGCAAGGTGTAGCCGCCATTGATCAGACTTATTGGTCCAGCACATCCCACAGATGCTCAATCGGATTGGGATCTGGGGAATTTGGAGTACAGGGCAATACCATGAACTCTTCATCATGTTCCTCAAACCATTCATGAACAATGTGTGCAGTGTTGCAGGGCACATTATCCTGCTGAAAGATGCCACTGCCATCAGGGACTATCATTGCAATGAAGGGGTGTACCTGGTCTGCAACAATGTTTAGGTAGGTGGCACATGTCAAATTGACGTCCACATGAATGGCCGGACCCAGGGTTTCCCAGCCGAACATTGTCCAGAGCACTCCCACCACCAGCTTGTCATCTTTCCACAGTGCATCCTAGTACCATCACTTCCCCAGGTAACCGGCACACACTTATACGGCTGTCCACGAGATGTAAAAGAAAACAGGACTCATCAGACCAGGCGAACTTGTTCCACTGCTCCAAGGTCCAGTTCTGAAGCTTGCGTGCCCATTGAAGGCACTTTCGATGGTATCATGTGCACTCTGACCGGTCTGTGGCTACAAAGCCCCATAGGCATTAGGATGCGAGGCACTGTGTGTTGTGACACATTCCTACCGTAACCTTCATTAAAATTTTCTGTGACTTGTGATACAGTAAACCTTCAGTCGGTTGGACCAGATGGGATTGCATTCGTTGCCCTGGCGCATTGATGAGCATTGGGTGCCCAACACCCTGTTGCCGGTTTGTGGTTTGCCCCTCCTCGGACAACTGTCGGTAGGAACTCACCACTGCTGACTGGGAGCACCCCACAAGCCTTGCCGTTTCAGAGATGCTCTGACAGTCATCTGGCCATAACCATTTGGCCCTTGTCAAAGTTGCTCAGCTCTTTACTCCTACCCATTGCTCCTGCATTCAACTTATTGACAAAAATACCTGATTGTTCGCTTACCATCTAATTTACTCAGACCTTGACATGTGGCCTTGTTAGGAGATGATCAATATTATTCACTTCACTTGTGAGTAGTCATAATGTTTTGGCTCAACATGTACTTGTTTTAAAGATTTATACCTGTAAAAATGTGTCTAATTAAATTTTTAACATATACATTTTTTATTTCTTGAAAAGTTCTTTGAGACAAAGTATAAATATATTATTTATGAAAAAATATGTTCATGGGATTATATATTATGGTTTGTTTTAATGTACCATGTACTGTGATTAATCACAATTAATTAAAGAAAACTGTGCATTTAATTAGATTTTTTTATTAAAGTCAGTAGCAGTGTTTGCATGGATAGACATCCAGTTCACACGATATATTTACAATAACACGAGCTATCTTATGTATCACGGATGTGAACGTAGAGATGAGATGAACGGATGCTCTAATGATGACATTCTGGACTGCGATGTACAAATCAACAGGCTGAGCAAAGTAATGCTTATTTTAACTTCAGGAAAATTCCACGAAAAGAGAACAAAATAGGGCTTGAAACTCTCAAAACATAAATATCTTCTCCATCAGTTGATGAATTTTTACTGCCATGATCAATATAAAATGTACACAAACATTTCTCTTGAATAAAAATTGGTTTACCGCCTGCTTTCCTCAGCGGTAATATAGCTATTTTAATTTTGCCTGGCATGGCACGGAGCTTTGTGAAAAAAGTGCAATCAAGAAGAAGGTTCACATTCAGAAAATCAGTTAACAGATAGTAAATTGTTGGAAACAGTAAAAACCTCTGAGAGGATAAAGACATTTAATTACTTTAGAAAGTAGCTACTTTTCATGATAGGTTAGTTTTATGTTAGATAATAATTCTAATAGTTTTTCACCAAAAATGGGGTTTGTGTCTCTAATAATAAAGAAAGACATGGAACACCAAAGTGTACCATATTCATGGAATGTGCCTTCTGTGAGTGTTAGAGATGGCTGGCTTTAAGTAAAAGAAGCACTGTCTGTGACATAAGGTCGCTAGATGTTTTCTGAATAGAGAGGCTAGTTTCTCAGGCACAGATTAAACCTCCTTGAAATACAATGCCCTTTTGAAGATGAAAACCAGTCTATAATTATATCTAAACTGATCCTCCAAATGTATTAAGCTTTATCACATAACCCCCCCCCCCCCCCCCCCCCCCCCCCCCCTTAAATGAGTGTGAACCCTACACTCTCAAACACACTTTAAAGAGCATTTGAACCAACTTCAAAGCAGAAGAAAGGATTATTTGAGCATCTGCATCTAGTGGCAATAACCCTCCATCTGTTACACACACACATATGTGTATGAACTGTAGACATACAAATAAACACACACAGGCTGGTCTAACAGAAACCATAAATTCTGACCAACATTCCCTGAGTTTAGGAGATGAAATGACACAATTGTAACAGACACAAGTAGACACACATTCCCTATGTTGAATTAATGATTTTAGGTGGTATAGTCGAGCAGGTTTCCAGGAAACAATCAGATTTTACTGAGTTAGGACTTGGATTAAATGGCAGATTATTAAAAGCTCTCTGAGAAAATATTCTGTAACTGACAGGAATATAGGAGCTAAAAAAAAAAATACTGTAGTGATTCCTGGTATTCAAAAATCAGGTCTGAACAACCGATTTATAAAAGAGATAAAATGAGGAAAGGATAAGACAAAGAGAGAGAGAGAGAGAGAGAGAGAGAGAGAGAGAAAAGGAGAGGGAGGATTATCAGTCAGAACAAATTTACATAGAGGTACATGATTTGTGAAGAGATAAAATATCTTCACAAATGTCTGAAAATATCCTCACAAATATCTGAAAATAACATCAAAACTGTCTGAAAATATCCTCATTAATTTCTGAAAACATTTAGATCAATTTCTGAAATTATCCTAACAAATTTCTGAAAACATCCTCACCAGTTTTTTAAATTAAAATCAATGCTGTCTAAAAGTATCCTATCTGAATATCGTCTCGGTTACGTATGTAACCTCTGTTCCCTGATGGAGGGAACAAGACGTCGTGTCGAAGAAGCGACACTAGAGGGTCTCTCTTGAGCGCCGAATATGCCTCTGGTCTATGAAAAAAGGCCAATGAGAAGTTGGCAGACAGTATTTGCATATCCCGCACCGGACATCCAGGTATAAAAGTGGGGAAATACGTCGAGTTCATTCAGGATTTTTCTGAGGAGCCGGAAATGGTCCGGCCACTGCAGTGGCTCAGCTCAGTGATGTGGCCGGGAGGACACGACGTCTCGTTCCCTCCATCAGGGAACGGAGGTTACATACGTAACTGAGACATTCCCCGTCTGTCGCTCACTTCGACGTCGTGTCGAAGAAGCGACACTAGGGGTCCACTTCAAATCACGCCATGTGCTGAGCCATGTACTGCTGACACAGGAGCGGGCAGATATTTCACGTGCTCAAGCTACCAACTGTGTCTCAGACTGCACGTACCCTTCCCCAATGCCCCCAAAAAATTGTCGGAATCCTTCTGGTTACCCTAGAGGGGAACAAGGCGACGTTTGCCAACCTGGGAACGGGCCAAGCCTGGCTGGGCCTCTTTTCTCTCTATGTTTCTCGGCATAGAGCAAGAACAGCGGGGCCCTTACACGCATCGAGTGAAGGGGTCTCACCCAGTTTCCTATTCATTCAGGGGGAAAAGACCCTGCGGAGGCCACACCTGCCCAAAAGGGGAGGTAAAGGTGGTGAATACATCACATGGGTTTTTTAGGCAACATGTGGAACGTGGCGCAGTGGTAGATCCAACCTCAAGGAGGGGGGAGTTGCTACAGCATAGCGACCGGAGGGCAGCAGAAACTGCCAAAGGGAGACGCGGGTCCACTTTGTAAGGGGACCGTACAGCGGAAAATACACACAGGGGGAGTCCATGTAGGAGTCCCGATCTGTGGAGCACCTATTCCAGTACAGGGTAGATTAGAGTACCCATAGTAAACTGGGTCGGCATGTTTCTCCGCTGAACTGCAGACCTAAAAGCTTGGGAGGAATCAACCAGGAACCCGGGTGGGTGGGATCTCCTGGGAGAGAAAGCACACAGTTTTACCTCGGCCAAGGGAAAGGGCGCCAGGTGCAAGCGATTCACCTGGCCAGATTGTTAGCGTGTTACTGAGTTCTACCGGCTTGGACCTGAGAAAACATGGGATGACACTGACTCAACCCTGAGATTGTAAAAAGGTATTAGGCGTTGCCCAACCTGATGCTCTACATATGTCTGTTAACGAGGTACCATTGGCCAGTGCCCATGAGGACAGCAATACTTGCTGAGTGCGCTCGGACACGCAAAGGGGGGGAGTTGTGGTTTGGGCACGGCCTGGGTGCGATAGGCCAATGAAATGGCATCCAGGGGAGAGCCTCTGTTTGGAGACAGCATTCAAATAGCCTTTCCGCTGTCCCCCAAAACAGACAAAGAGCTGCTCAGACCACCTAAAGCTCTGTGTGCGGTACAAATAGGTACGCAAAACACGTACCGGACACAGCAATGAAGGGGCTGGGTATGCCTCCTCCAGGGGCAGCGCTTGCAGGTTCACTACCTGGTCTCTGAAGGGCGTAGTAGGGACCTTGGGCAAGTAGCCCAGTCGTGGTCTTAGGATCACATATGTGTCTGCCGGACCGAACTCCAGATAAGTGTCGCTAACAGAGAACGCTTGCAGGTCCCCGACCCTCTTGATGGAAGCGAGTGCGATCAGCAGGGCCGTCTTTAGAGAGAGGGCCCTGAGTCCAACTGATTCTAACGGCTCGAAGGGGGGTCTCTGGAGGCCCGCGAGGACCACTGAGAGATCCCAGGAGGGGAACAGGCTTGGCCGGGAGGGGTTCAACCTCCGGGCGCCTCTTAGGAACCTGATGATTAAGTCGTGCTTACCCAAGGACTTGCCGTCTACTGCATCGTGGTGGGCCGCGATAGCGGCGACATACACCTTCAGCTTGGAAGGGGACATCCTCCCTTCCAGCCTCTCTTGCAGAAACAAGAGTACTGACCTAACTGCGCACCTCTGTGGGTCTTCAGCGGTCTCATATGCATCAACTCCAGCGGCGCGACACCTGCTGCAAGGGTACTCCTGCCCGTAGAAAACAGAGATCTGTCCAGGGTTTGAATGTTTGATGGCAGGCAGGGGTGATCGTCACCCAGTGCATGGCGCGGTGCCATGCTCGTCTCGGGACTCGAGTCTGAAGCCAGTGCTGAAGCGGTCTCATATGCATCTTTCCCCAGCGGCGCGACTACCACAGAGGATGCCATATGCCCCAGGAGACTCTGGAAATGTTTTAAAGGGACCATTGTGCCTGGCCTGAAAGCGGCAAGGCACCTCAACACTGACTGCACATGCTGGTTGGTGAGACGTTCTGACATTGAGACTGAGTCTAACTCCATGCCGAGAAAAGAGATGCTCTGGACCGGGGTGAGCTTTCTCTTTTCCCAGTTGACCTGAAGGCCTAAACGGATGAGGTGCCTGAGCACCTGGTCTCTGTGAGCGCATAGTAACTCTCATGAGTGGGCCAGAATGAGCCAGTCGTCGAGGTAATTGAGTATGTGGATGCCGGCTTCTCGGAGCGGGGCAAGGGCTGCCTCTGCGACTTTCGTGAAGACGTGAGGGGACAGAGACATGCCGAAGGGGAGGACTTTGTACTGATACGCCTGGCCGTCGATTGCGAACCGTAAGAAGGGTCGGTGTCGAGGGAGAATTGAGATGTGGAAGTACACGTCCTTCAGGTCTACCGCTGCGAACCAATCTAGATGCCGAACGCAGGTTAAAATGTGTTTCTGCATGAGCATTTTGAACGGGAGTTTGTGCAACGCTTGGTTGAAAACTCGCAAGTCCAAGATCGGTTGTAAGCCACCGACTTTCTTGGGCACGATGAAGTAAGGGCTGTAGAGACCCTTTTTCATCTCGGTTGGAGGGACAGGCTCTATCGCGTCTTTGAGTAAGAGAGTAGCGATTTACGCGTGCAGGGATTTGGCATGTTCGCCGTGTACTGCGGAGAAGCGGAGGCTCTGCTGTTGAGAAAAGATTCAAAGCACTTACCTTGCTCTGCACACCCTGCAGGGGGCGGGTTAGCAGCTGAGGAGGAGGTCCAACATAGGCGTCCTCTAGACTCGTCAGAACCGGCCAGCCGGGGAACAGTCGTGGGGCTGAAGGCGGGTGGTCCACGTCCAGCATGCTGGGACAGTTGAGATCTGGCAGCAGAGTGCCGTGAGAACGGCATTTGCGGGCCAGGTGACCCAGAGACAAAGGAAATAGCTCTTTTAATTGAACAAAAGATTCTCCTCCCGGCCCTCCACCAGGGGACGGAGTGGTCTTACCATCTCCGGAGCTAACGTCTTGGTCCCTGGGTTGAGTGTCTCAGGAGTGCCTGGGAGCCTTACGGGTCCTCGAGGGGTCCGCGAGACAGGGGTGTCTGCTTGTTGAGGTGGAGCAGGGTGTTTCTTTGCCACAGGAGGACGCCCTCGGCGGGCAGACGGGGCATGGCCCATCCCCAAATCGCCTTCAGTGCCAGCCGCATCATCCTCAATCCCGTGGGAAGAAGGAGTTACGCAGAGGGCGGCTGGAGTGGCGTGCTTTCTATTGAAAGCAAGCCGCGACCGCAACGTTGTCATGGTCATGCCCTCGCAGTGACACCATGAACCATCCTCAAACGCTGCCTCAGTGTGATCGCTGCCCAGACACACGAGACAACGCCTGTGGCCGTCTGAAGCGTCCTGAAAAGGATGTTCAACGCCACTGTGTAAAGCTCTTTTAGAGGAAATTACTCTTTTATAGAGAAAATCACTCTTTCAAATATAACTCTTTTAACTCTCTGCACTGCCAAAGCGCCCAGGGGCAAGCTGCACTCGACACGACGTAGAAGTGAGCGACAGACGGGGAACTGAAATTATTATGGCTGTCAATGTTGATCATGTAATCTGAAAAATGATTAAATAACTTAAATTGCATAAAGTTGTCGAAGTAAAGTCACGTTTGGCAAAAATGGGTTCATTAGCCTAAGTTTTAATGTACTCAATGATTGAAAACAACAACAAAGCGATTGTGCAAACAGACTCCCAAAGCAGATCTATAATATAAAAAATGTATCTAATTCAAGCCAACAGAGACTGGATACTTGCAAAACTTTTTTCTTTCTTTTTTTTTATGAACAAGTTCTACATAACCTACCCATTTCAGTTTATAATTTAAATATGGGAAAACAGACCATGGAAATAAAATATTTTTGCATAAAATGTCTGCCAATCAATATTGTTTATCGAGGTTGAGTTATATTTATTGTTAAACAATTAAATGGAGATATAAAAGCAATTTTATTTGATGGTTGTTTTTAAAACATTACTTACATTCAACAAGGAATACAATATTAACAGTGTTTGAGGCAATATATTTTCACTCTCGTGTTAAACTGTAGCATTGTTGAGCTTGTGATACATACTGTTCAGCTCACCAAAGCTAATCGCTTACCACGTACCATGTCAATTCCCTTAATCAACTGGACATTCAGTTCTTTCTTGAGTAAATACTGTTAATATTTTCACATGTGAAAACTAACTGTTATTCGTTCAGGTGAGGCCGTTTCATATTGTTTCTGCAGGGCATGAGACGTGCGTGTGTCTTTAATGGCAGGGACACCCTGATCTTTGACTGACAGCTCACAGAACTGCATCTTTATTCAGTAAATGAAGTTTTCTGGATGCCACACCGAGTTCTATTTTACCAGTGATAATGGCCATAAACTAGAAAATATTTACCAAATGTGGGGCATTGTGAACTCTTACAAAAGTAGTTTTATGAAATCTAATTTACATGAGGACGCATTTAAATGGTAATTAATTTACACAGAACAGGACACAAATTACAATCTGCAGAAAATCACCTTAGATCATCTGGATTCTGTCAGATTTATGGAGCAGAAGTGCATCCGTTACTGCATGTGTAACTTTACTCAAGTCAAACGAATGTCTTTTTCATTACATGATATATTATAAGCCTATATTGCAAACAACTATGTAGATAAATAGGTTTGGAAAGCATTCCAATGTTGTTGTTTTTTTTCTTTTTGCTGAGTTCAGTGTGTCCTGAATGGAAACGAAAGGCTCAACTACTCTCACACATCTGGACACACAGCACCGCTAATCGCATTCAGTGAATTTACTGCGCTGTGTCCGACGTGTCAGTGAAAACTGGATGTCACCTTTTCAAGTGCTGTTGCATTGCTAAAGTGATGCTATGGTTTTTCAGGTCGACAGTATTGATTTTCACATCTAAAGTAAAGTACTCTCACACAGCTGACACCTCTTGTTGTTATGTGTTCGGACCCTTGTCCATGGACCACGTCACTTTCACCTTATTTTTGATTTGTCGATTCCTGAGTTTTGTAATCGAGAATTTTTTTTAATCGAGTAATCAAATTAAATAGAGAATGCATGACTGTCCTAGAAAATATCCTCACAAATCTGAAAATATCTTCATGAATATCTGAAAAAAATCTCACAAATTTTGAAAAATTTTGTTTGTGGGACAAGACAGAGGCAGGATGGCACAGACAGAGTGAAGGGAAGTGATGGGGTGGATAGCGAGTGGGCCACCATGTCTCTAGGGCAGATGGTAACAGAACAGTGAGATCCACTCCATCCATAAGCTCTACTGAGTATCCAGAGATAAACATGTTTTGTATGCTGTGTGTGTTAGTGTGTCAGTGTTGCGCTAGCGTGTGTGTGTATCTCCACCCACTGAGCTAATAAAGAGCTCATTCTGTCCCTGACAATAAGACACAAGACATCCCTCAAACACACACACACACACACGCACGCGCATATGCCGTCATCCACCTCCAAACAAAGAGAGCTGTTGTAGGACAAGGCCTCTGACCCACTCTTTCCACAAGTGGGCGCGCACACACACACACACACACACACACACACACACACACACACACAGTCAATCTTAATCAAATCTCCAAAGAGTGTAGAAGGAATCACGGCCAGCCACTTCAATCAACGGCAGATCGATTGAGATGCTGATGACTGTATCGAGAGCATCTCACATTAAAATAATACTATCACGAACACGTTTAAAATGACGGCAGATGACAGAGATGCCCCTTGACTTTCTGTAAGTACTAGTGAGGTTGGGGGGCATTTTAAAGTATTGCGATTTTGAAACTAGGTCTACAATAAAACATCTTTATAAATAAAACAAATTCATTGAGAATTTAGGGAGTATTTTAGTCAACTTAAGTGCCATTTTTAATCTTTTAAAAGTTTAGCACTCGAACTAGTAGAATATATAATAGTTTGAATCAAAATACACGTTTAAAATGTTTTGTTGCCCAGATATAAATATAACATTGTATCAGTTATATTTAAGCACTCTCTTGAATCCAACTCACTAGTTACAGTAGTTAGTACATTCAGAACAACAAGGGGAAAGCTAGCTTGAGGGAAAAAAGGGGGCACTTGATACATTCTAAATGATCACAATATTAAAAAAGCCACCGAGATGGCTTAGCAAAGGAAAAACTATTAACATGTAACCACTGTGGATTTAAAAAAATGATTGAGCTTTATTGAATTCTGTAGATGAGTTTGTCCCAACATAGGACAGTTTTGACAAGAGTGGGATGTAAATTGGTAAGAGAGGGAATGTTTAGCTGGGCATCAATCATGTGCTGAGCCAGACAGTAAAGTTGGACTATTTCTGTGTCCTGATGTCCTATGGAACATCAACAGTGGACAATATACTTTTTTGGGAATTTCCACACACGTGTGTGGCAGGAAAGAGATGAGCTCAAGTCTCAGCAGGCCATCCACAGTAGAACAGGGACTGAAACAACGCCCTAACTTAGCATGAATCAAGTCAAATTCAAGCTAAAAGCAGTAGTAAATGTGAAAGCCCTGTTTTGAGTTCTAAAGTATCAGACTGAAGATATGAATCAGATGGAGGAGTTGAGTGTGGGATTGTGGGTTAGGGAGGCAGTGTAGATGTGGAGGAATGGTGGTGAGTCACTAACATCATGAGAGACAATAGAGGAGAGAAGAGAAGGAAATAAATGAAGAGAGGAACATGATGAGACTGGAAAGGAGTGAGGAGAGAGAAGAAAGGATAATAGATGTTAGAGTAGACGGCATATTTAATTTCATGTTGCTGGAATATAAGTACAGTGTTTTCAATATGCCGTACTGTCTTACAGAAATGTTCCGTGTTTAAATAAGTTGAAATCTTCGATATGCTGTCGATTATAACAAAAAAGTTCAGCTCATCCCTCAGTTTGTAAAAACACACAAAAATAGTGTTATCAGTACTTCTCTTACAATGGTAGTCTATGGGGCATTGCACTTGAGTAAACGTTAAAAATACACACTGTTTTGACTTGAACATCATTTGTGTTAACATGAAACTTGTGTGATAAAATCACTTAGTAACCCTGTCTGGGCAAAGTATTGTATCCAATATTTCAACTCCTGTCAATGAAAGTTGGTAATCCATGCAAAAATACCAGAAAGCCACAGGTTATAAAGAGAAAACAATCCACCCAAAACATGGATGTGAATCCACCCTTCATCAGCATAGAATAGTAGTCCTACCACTAACAGTTCTTTTCCAAGGACATGGTTCGGGGGCGGGTTCAGGGGCGGAAAAACTGGTTCCGCATTGGACCCAAATGCTTGCTGGCCTCTACGCAGGAACAGATTACATCAGGGGGCTGAGGGTGGGATTATGTTTTGTCAATCAGGTAAAATTGACCAAACAACAAAAGTATCTACTGTCAGCAACAAGAAAAAATGTGTCACTCTATAACAAAAATAAAAACCCCTCAGATAAAAAGCGCTGAGGAAATGCGGACAAAATGAGCACTCTACTTGCAAAATGGTCTTCTATGGAGATCAGAGATGAACTAGAGATTGCAATATTTTTTCCCTCTATACATTTTTGACATGACTTGCATACTTAAGTATCTTCAAAACTAAAAAAATCTAAATATAACTATCTAACAAATGTTAATGATTCCACTGTTACAATTTTTAGTACTTGGCAAGTTAAGCCACATTAAAAATTTCATACAAAAAGTAATACTTGTCATCTTGAGTGTAGATGAAGTCTCTGGCAATCTTGTTGAGCAATGTAATAATGTCACAATTATACAATTTGGGTGCTTTAAAACAATACGAATGACATTAAAATATGTTTTTAGATATCAAAATATTTCTAAGTACTTAAAATAGGTCTCTTTGGTCAACTTTAGCTTTGATACATTTTACATCTTTGTTTGTTTATATTTTTGCGGTAGTAGGCCATGCGCTTCTGCTGACTGCGCATGAATAAGAGAGTTTGAGAAGTGCTTTAAACACTCTTCCAGACAGGAGCAGCTCTGGGTTGATGTTCTCGGCGTGGCTCAGTGGAGCTCGGAGTTCAACTGAATGACACACAAACATGGCAATTATATATTCACTTAAAATTACCTTATTTGGGCATTAAAATGAGATTGAAATTTAAAGTGCACAATAAATATTTGAGATAACCACGGTTAGATCAAATAGCCACGATCAGATGATTATTTAATAATAACAACAGGCCAAGTAATAACGTTGGATTTGTTTAAATTTGTCCTCAAAAACAGGAGTAACATTTTTACACAAACACGTGTGAGATGTTTGCATGCTCCATGTTTGTTTGTGGCAGGTGAGGTAGTTACGTAAAAGTACCACATAGCCGCGTAAACCATTATGTCACCATTCGGTTCTCAAGTCAGAGGAAAAGCGGGCCGGTTTGCGATAGGCTCCAGATTGCCACAGTGGTGAACCAGCCGAGCACAGGCTTGGCACACGACTCATCGCCATTTCGGTGGAAAAGGGGCTAACTGTGTAACTCTGTGTCAGTACCTGCTTTGTTATGTGAGATGGTGAATGTCTGAGAGAAATCACATAAAAATAAGGCAGCAATAGCTTTTCTTCACAGTGACACTTCTTCCAAACACAACACATAAGGAAAAATACACAAATCTTTAGCAAAAAATATAGTTTAAAAAATAAAGGCATGTTTTCAACATGTTCTCATTAAATGAACAGAAGGAAGAAAGATATTTCCTTATTTACATAAAAATACGTAATAATGAATGCCAATATTCAAGCTACTAACATACAGCATATTTCTACTAAAACATTTTAATACTATAATAATTCAAAGAATGCCACTTGGATACTTCAATAAACATTTCTGAGTGATGGGACAAGCAAATCATAGAATCAAAAATATTCATTGAAACGCACAGTTTGAACTGATAAACTGAAATGAATCGCATTTAGTAAATCTCTGCCTTAATGCTCTCATACATGTAAAGTCACTATACAAGTAAAGATTGCAAAACTTGATAGTCTATAAAACCTAAATCCAAATTAAAAAGCTTGTGAATATATTGTGAATATTCAATATTTTGTTTGCCTAGCCAAGGTGATGTCATATGCCTGTGAACACACTCATGATGCTTTCTATATACAAGAGAATACGTTTAATGCGAAAAAATCTAATCCGTTCAAAACAGAGCTAAAAATAGAAAAGGAAAGAAATTGAGAGAAATAAAGAAGAGTATAATTTGGACTATCCAACATTAGTGGTGGAGATTTTATGATGTTTATTTCCTCTAGATAACTGACATAAAACACAGACTAACGCACACTCACGGTCAATCCCTCAATAGGCTGCTAACATGGGATCTCTTCAATGTTTGCAATCATACAATCTCTTAAATCACTTCGTTGTCATTTCCTAATGAAAGCTTCAAATATCTCCATACCGCACTGAATTACGTATTGTGATTCCTTAAATCCATTCCCTTAACACAACACTGAAAATTACATGATATTGCTGCATAGTCTGACTTAAGCCTGTAATCAGTAGTACGCATAGAGGCCTCTCCACTAAAGCCCAAAGTATACTCCAATTTTGACAGTAAGGCTCAGTGTCTGCATACAGTCGAACGTGAGCATTTCAAAGTATACTACATATGACTGTGCGCACATACACAGGCTCATAAGACTGCTATGAGACAACTGACTATTTTTCTTCAGGAGTTTAGACCCATAAAGATGATTATTAGTCCTTCAGACTTGAGTTATAAAAATGCAGGAACCTCCTGACCTCCCTACATAGCGCTCTTGACTTGCACATCTGCTGTTGTTGTTTTTACCTTCATCTCCTGATGTTTAGTTGCAGCTAAATCTTCCAGCTCTTCTTCATGACAGCACCAGTTTAAATGTCACCTAGTGGACCCACTAACTAGTGCAAATAATTCCAGGTGCATGAACATTCTGCGCATTCAAAGATGCATGGTTAAGACCAAAGTATTCGGTCAGATGTGAATGCTGCGCGTGACGCAAATCCCATTATCAGCAGAGTGCTCAACCACTTAACGCGCACAGCCCGATGTTTCTAACTGCATGTCTTTGAACATGCAGAATGCGCCTGGAATTATTTGCACAAATTATTCAGTCCACCAGGTGGCAACATTCACATTTAAGCCTTTGCCTCATGAAGAAGCATTAGAAGAAGATGTAATGGCTGCTAAACATCAGGAGATGAAGGTAAAAACAATAAAAGTGGATGATGTGCAAGTCAAGAGCACATGTGTGAAGAGGTCTGGAGATAAATGTATTTGTCTAACTTGAGTCTTGAAGAATATAAAGAGATCTTTATGGGTCTAAGCTCCAGAAGAGAAATAATCCGGAGTCACGTAGCAGTCGTAGCACGCACCTGTGAAATCACTTGACAAGCTATTTTTTTCCCCATGTTGATGTATTTCCTAATGAAACTAATTTGATCGTGACATATAGAATGACTTTTTTTTTTTTTAATTGACATAGGCTTTAATTGTGTCACATTCATGAACCATAATTTGCTCCTTGCTGGTCGGTTGGTGGTGGTGTTAGTTGGGGGACATTCTCATTATAGAAATCATTTGGTTGGACAAAATGTCTGTGTAATGCAAGATTGAATATATGATTGATTATGGCCAGCTCTGACCCCTTGTGTGATGTAATTCAGCTGACTTATAGTGAGTCCCGAGAAGACTCTAAAATATAGACAATAGATAACTCTCCATCCACTTTGAGGATCAACACTGATCTGCTAAAGAGGGTAAGTCAGGGACGAAAATAAAGGTATGAATGAACAAATGAAGATCAGGTCAAAAAATGGAATGTAGGCTAAATCTGTTGGCTGCTCCTCTGCCAGCCAGCGTTTATAATACAATCACCTGTCTGTGCTCTAATGAGATGAGCTCCTGCAAATGTAAATTGACAGGGATTACAGAAAGATCAGACTCCACACAGTCATAGCTATCCAGCAGCAGGGTCAATCCCATAACACAACATAACAGCCATTCAGTATGCTTGCCTCTGTTGCTTTACATTTAGATTGAGATTGGACATGCTTAAGATAGACCAGGTTTTGTAATTATCAGCTTTTTCAGATGCAATAAGGTGGTGTGGCTTAGGAGTGATAGTTCTGGCCTTGTAGCTGAAAGGTCAAGTCTCACAAATGGTGATCCATAAGCTATTTCCATTGTACCCTGTAAACTTAAACCCAGGTTGCTTAAGGAGGATTGTGCCTGAAATAAGTGTACCATAATGTACTTGTTTCTGATTTAATTATTTAGTGATTAACATGCGAAGTGACTGTTAATAGAAATAAAGTCTGGGACAAAAAGACACAAAGACAGGGAGAACCCTGCTGAAAAGACCAGCTTGGATCAGCATGAATTTCCATGCTGGGTTATGATGGTATAGATGGTGAACCAGCATAGCAATGCTGTTCAACCTCAAAACTTGGAAATTTCTTGACTAGCTTAGTCTTTTTGGTGATGCTGAGTGAGCAAAGATGTTTTCTGGTTTAGCTACACTGTAAAAAGTTGTGACCTGCCATTGTTGCCTTAAGGAGCTATTTCTACCTTATCTAACCCTTAAAATGAGCTTTGATGGTGTAACCTAATGTAGTCAGGTTGATTCAGAAAAATAAATAAGATATTTTTTTTTTTCAGCAGGGAAGACAGCGAGTCTTGTGAGAGTCTTACCTGAGAGCACGGCTGAGTTTGTCGTAGTTCATCTGAGGTTTGCACTTACGAGCACCCCACAGCCTGGCCACCTCATCAGGGTCTTTGATCACGAACTCTCCGTAGTCCCCCTGCCAGGCAATCACATCATTATACTCCTCCTTTCTCAGCAGCTCCAGAATGAAGTGCCACAGCTGGATCTGTCTGGAGCCAGGACTGGACTCCGGCTTATAGGCCCAGTCTGGGAACGCAAACCCTGCAGAGAAAGAGAGAGGAGGTGGAGGGAGAGATCAGACACTGCTCGAACTGTCCAGATGTAGAGCGAGGTGATTTTTGGGTAATGAGTTTTTCAAATAAATATTCAAATAAACAGTCAGTACTAAAGAACAAGAAATAATAAAGAGCAGTAAGTGATTTCTATTTTTCTTTTCAATCCTGTTGTGTAAATAACTGCAAAATAGACAGTGGCAGGTCTATTATGTGTAAATGTGTACAGCACATAACACATACACATTACACACTCTGTCGGATAAATGGATAAATGCGGAGCGACTGCTTGTTCCTCAAATTCATTTGAATGAGAAGTTTAGAGGAGATTATGAAGAGAAAAGTGCGTCCTCTGTGGTGTTGAATTGGTTTGGCTTTAGAAAACGCGATACAGAGCAGAAAATGGTGATTTGCAAGGTTTGTACATTGCGTATGTGGATATATGTGGATCAATGTGTGTGTATACAGTATATCAGTGGTCAGGGCTTTACATGAGACTGATAGAAATAATGAAACACAGTTTTTCAATGACAGCTGTATGTGTCATCATGAATCCGCTTCTGTGGCATGAAATTTCGCATGGGCGACCGTCAAAGCAAATTCAATCCGCTCCAAACATGCCTCCATCCAAACACTCACAGCTGTGTTTTGTGTGTGTGTTGCACACAGTCTGAAACACACAAGAGCGCGCAAGTCTTGAAATCATCCCAGTCCCTTCATTTGTGCTCCTGTAACAGAAAACGCGCAGATCACACCCGTTACTCATTCTGGTTTCTCTCGATGTCAAATGGGTTTTTAAAATACACATCATAACATTTATAAAATTCTGCTTGATATCAGGAAACAAACCAGATATATTTTTGGACAATTAAACAATTGTTGGAAAAATTACTCATGTCATGCACAAAGTAGATGTCCTAAACGACTTGCCAAAACTATAGTTTGCTCATATTAAAACTGTGGAGTGTTTTTTTTTTTTTTAATGACTTCGAACCTAAGTATATGTAAACTTCTGACTTCAACTGTATGTACATCTGTGACACCTAAAGAAACTATGGCAATGAACAAGGAGGATATATAGATAATATTTTAAATTTAAACGGAAAAACAAAACTCTATGAACAGAAAGTAACTTAAAGAGTAAAATAATTTGTAATGTGATTACTTTAAGTATTTGGAAGAGCAATCTGAGTACACAATTAGTTAAGCAATTAGTCGTTTGTAGTGCATTACTATTTTTGAGTAACTTACGCAACACTGGTCAGGATTCAATAGTACTAGTTATCCATTTTTATCTACTGAACTCTGTATACCACGCAAGAATTACAGATTTATAGATACAGCCATAATTGCCTTTATTAGTCATTACAGACATAATAATTATTGGTTATTGTATCTACCTTCAATATCAGCACGTCTCTTATTATTGGTACCCTTTAGGTCAAATTGAGGTCACCTGCAATGTTACTCTCAATCTAACACATAGTGTGATTTGTGAAAATTATTCGCTATTTTAAGACAAGGCAAATAATTTGAAAGGAGAGCAGTGAGGATAGAGGGTGCCTAAAGAGGGTGAGAAAGGGTGAAGTGGGGTCAGGGAGGGTTTCAGGTAACGTTGAAGCTGGTGAAGGTCGGATAGGGTAACGGCTCACACTGGTGTAAGATGTTCTTCCACAGCTGATCCTATTTACACTTCCATCACTCCCCCTCCCCAACACACACGTTTACTTAGCTATCTAAATAGGGGCAAACCATAGGCTTATATTATTTTTTATATACAGCTGAATATAATTACTATAGACTAACCCCAACCCTAACCCTAAAAAAAGCATTTTTAAAGATTTCAAAAACATTTACTTACTGTAAAATGTATATATCGTTTTAAAAAAATAAGGACATCCTAAATTTCCCCAAGGAGAAGAATTGTGTCAGATTTAGTACACATCTGGGGACAAATCTGTGCCTAAAGTAGATTTAAGTCTGTAAACACACAAAAACAGTAATCCAGTCTCAACAGAAACCTCAGAGATGAGAGCATCAAATCCAAAACTGGCACACAAAGATGTTCTCAGCAGATATGGCATGATAAGTATTCAGGTAACTCATAACTACGCATATACCAAACGGCTTGCATTAAATTCAAATTAAGTTTTCTTGATGTGCTGGGTATCTAAGAAAAGCACTTCAGCCATATTTAAAACGGAATGTACTCTAATGGAGAGCTGCATTGGGTTTAGCTGCACTAAACCTTCATTTCATCATCAAATTAATTTTGTAATGCAGTACAAAATGCGTCTTTTCCACACTGTGGGAGCTCTATAAAAAATTATAGATTATAAATTAAAATCAAACTTTAAAATCAACCTTAATTCATGTGCCGGTCTGTCTTTATTAAACATTTTCCAAAAGCACTTTAGTCAACAACTACAGACAATATAATAGTCATGACACTTTGTCCTCTTGATGACTCATCAGATCTTAATTATACACTAAATCGGCTGTTTTTCCTGTTTCTACCTGTCAACAACCTGAACAACATTGCTTTTCTTTTTTCTAAATGACAGTGCAACTCAGTCCAGAGAGAGGCTGGTAACAAATAATTGTATGGCCTTTATACCTGGAATGGCAATGCATTTATTTTACATTTTTTGCAAATAAGCAGAAAGGTAGAAGGAACAGCCTAGTTTAACCACAAATGTAAATTCGTTTATCCTTTACTCATGTTGTTCCGAACTAATATGACTTTCTTCCTTTCGTGAAACACAAAAAACTGATTTGTAACAACATGAGCATGAGCAAATGATGACAGAATTTTCATTTTTGGGTGAACTAGTTACATGGTACTATTACTGATTAGCATAGCAATACCAATAAAAATATTCTAGTACCAGCATTTTACTTTTTCATGACTTTTATAAATACACAATAATAGGTGAACTGTAAAATAAAGTGTGACCACAAAAAGACATGCACTGACATGCAGAATACTCTGTAACCACTATGGTCTCTTTAAATATGACACACTCTGTTTTTCTCTCTGTTAGAGGGCACATCTGATCATTTAAGAGGTCAAATGTACTATGCACCAGAGAGCGAAGTCTGACTTCAGAAACTGCAGACAGGGATCTGGTTTCACAGCTCACATTCTCTCACTTACACACACACACACACACACACACACATACACACACACACATGTTGGTGCGGCTATCCTTATGAGGACTCTCCATGGACAAAATAATTTTTTTACTGTACGAACTATTGATTCTATCCACTAAACCTACCTCTAAACCTAACCCTCACAAAAAACACTCTGCATTTTTAAATGTTCTTAAAAACATAGTTTAGTATGTTTTTAAGCGATTTGAATTATGGGGACACTAGAAATGCCCTCATAAACCACATTTATAGCATAATACCCTTGTAATTACCAGTTTGTAACCAAAAAAATTTCCTCGTAAACCACCTTAACCCGCCCACATACACACACACACACACACACACACAAAAAGGATATTTGCTAAGACGTCTGAGACAAATTCAATGTCTGTCCAACTCCCTGATGAACAATGAAGAGGAGACTCCATGAGTCTCACACACACACACACACACACACACACACAAACACGTGCACACACACACACATACACACACACCAATGGGCACAAACAGATACAGTTATTGTTCAACACAAACACACCCATATAGATTGCCACATTCGGATCTACACAGCCTATGACAATCATGCATATAATTCAACTCATTGAAACGTCTTGATTCAGGTTTGGATCTCAATGAACCGCCGCTGCCAGTCTAATCTGTGTGTGTGTGGGACTCAGGGTGGGCGGCTGTTACATATGCACTGAAACTCTAATGACACTGAGCTCATGTGTTAGGATGAAACCTCTTCAGGCACTGTGTGTTATTAGTCATGTTACTGGCGATTATATTAGAGAGGGTTCCAGCATCAATGCTTTGTTATGACCCATTTTTCACACTTGCATTGTTTCTCCTGGAACCACTATGAAATAAAACACCAGCATTTCTAAAATTTTAGAGTTGTCAAAGTTTACACGTTAATGCATGCGATTTAATAAAAAAGGTGTACGCGTTATTTAATTATTATTTTTTTACTGTTAATAAAGCATAAACCAGTATATATACTGGTCAGAGTAACAAACTCACACACACACACACACACACATACAAAAACACACACACAACACAACAGTCATGTCAGTGATCAAATGATGGGGAAAGGACCTCTTAACACTATTTATTGAAAAACAAGCCCTGATGCGACTTGTGACAGAAATCAAGTACTTTGCAGCCTCTGTAAAGGACATTTATTTACCAAAGATGCACTTCAAGACTTAACTATCACAAAAATGCAGAACAAGATGTTGTTGCAAGCACTCAAGTGGAGTTCAAAGCGGCGCTTGATGCTGGCTTCACGATTACTGTAACAAGTTGGATACCCACAGTCTGCGGAGAATGAGATTTAATGAAATTGAATGCGCACTGCACTGAAAATGCAATTGCATATTTCTTTCAATTAGTCAACCGCCCAATTAGATAAAAGTTACTTGAATTGGTGTTATTTTAGTTTATTTCTAACTTTATAATGTGGAAGGCATGGTTTGGAAAATGTTAATAAAGTGTTTTCTAAATAAAGTGACTGAAAAAGAAGTATAGGGTAAAATTTCAGCACTTTAGAAATTAATCGCAATTAAAAAATGTAATCAACTGATAGCACTATCATATGTACAAACCCATGTCTGCCACTAAATCTGCATATGGATGGATGTATGGTCAAAATTCCTGTTCCACATAACTCCACATCATTGGCTGTGACTGTGTCACGTTACGCTATATTTTCACATTCAGTGCGAAAAGACAATTTGCTTCACATGCCACTGGAATCTTGTCACACCAGTTTGTGACTTGGTGTTATGTGTCTTGTTATGCAGTTTTGAAATCCACACATGTGTAATGAATTGTGCGTCATGAGAGTGTGTGGAGTTGGTGTCGTGTGAGCGTCTTAATGGCATGCTGTGTTGTGTGGGAGTGCATGACCTCACCCCCCATCCTACTTAACCTTTGTGACCTCCCTCCCCCCATGCCTCTTTCCCTCTCTCTCTCTCTTTGCAACCCACCCCCCTTACCCCCCACCCAGGGGGAGACACTAGATCCCCATTACAGAAGAGAGTAGACAGACCCACAAACTCTCACACACACACTACATCAATAATGCAACAACCTGACCATGCTTGAGAGTGTGTGTAGGGAGATAATCTTTGTCCTGGGACACTGGAGCGCGGCGGGTGTCTCTGTGTAAGAGTTAAAAAGCACTTTCCACGAATAAGGTACAGTTTGATGTCACATAAAATTTGTTTTAAAGCATTAGAGGCACACATTTTCTTTCTTTTTTTTTGTGAGAGAGCAATTAGATATGTTAGATATATTATTATATGAACTAAAATCAAACAAGCATAGGAAGTAGCTAGTTTTAAACAAATATACTGTCTGTAAATATAAGTTCATCAGTAACTATAAACCAACAATTTTTTTTGCAAACTAAGTAACCCTTAATGAATGTTAGTTTAAATTTAGGCTCAGTTATTTATTTTATACATTTTGTGTATTTAATGCTGATGTTTATTTAATGATTATTGTATGTATGCATCTTACATTTTGGTAACAAGGCTGCCAGTCCCCAAACCTCACATAAAATGAAAAGAAACGAGCTCATATAATATTAAGTATGACCTCCTGAGGTTTACGATCAACATTTTCTGAAGGTTAAGCACTGACCATTTGTTGAAAAATATAAAAAGTGCAGACCCTATTTTGTACCCTATTTGTGGAAAGTTCCAAAAAGATTCAGGAAAACTTATAAGAATGTGGAAAACAGAGCAAGATGTCAAAGTGAGGAGAGACAAGACAAGAAACTGCAGAGAAAAGAGAGGAGAGAACAAGGATGAAAAGAAAGAGGGGCCTGAGGAGGGAGTGGGAGAGAGGGAAACAATGGAGAGAGGGAAAGGGGGATGGGGTGAGAGAGAGAGGGATGAGATCATTGCTCCTCTAGTAGTCTGTTGCCTCTCAGGTCAAATTGCCTCTCTGCTCTCTCTCTCTCTCTCGTTGCTCTCTCAGGCATCGATTCCTCTCAAGAATGTAAATCGTCTAGGCACTCCTGCACTTAAGTCTTTACATAGGAAGTATTTAAAGAATTCTGAGCATCCAAGGAAACTACAGCCATGCTCTGCATTGTGGTATGTCCATACAGAGAGAGAGAGAGAGAGACTCATAATAACTTTTCAAAAAGTTCTGAAGGAGTTGCTGTCGGGAAACACAGAGGAAGGATTCAGCTGTTGGCAGGAAAAAAAAGAAAAGAAAGACTTTGCCTGTGTCTCCTCGCTCTTCTCAGATGAAAGCTGCCAACAAAGACAGTTTGGAAAAAAAGGATTGAAACATAAATCAAATTCATTTACACTTATGAGGATAAGGTTCTGCGGCACTCTCCAAAATTTTAACCAGCTACTGATGCTGCCTTAGTCTAAATGGGGTCGAAAAAGTTTTGTGATTGGATCAGAAATACCATATATAATTGTGGTCTAAAATGCATGTGACTGCATCGCATTTGAAGTGTAAATGCAAATCCATCCTGAATGCATCCAGGCAGCAGTGAAGCACCACCTTTCACCTGTCAATCAACCGCTGCGCTAAAACAAGAGTTTAAACTTAGCCTTCACATATACCAGGTGATAACTAGGTCTAAAAGTCATGTTGGAATGACGGTATTTAAGAGATGAGTGCATAAGAACACCACCACAATCAGTACGTTTACATGCGCAGTTATAATCGTGCTACCATCATCAGCTGTCTATCAAAGTATATATCACACAACGCGTAATTGAATATTTGAAGGAAGGATGCAAGCTAAGGAAGTATTAAATACACGCTGTGAATCACCCACAAGCAATGCAAGTGTGGTCTGAATAACGTGTATACTGTACATGCTGGACGTTTTAAGGCAACAACATTGTGTGCCCAAACTACATTCTCTGTGGCACCTAGTGAACATAGTTTTGCTCTTGCACTAGTGCTAAAATGATTCCTGTCTTTGAAAGAAAATTAAGAAATATGATATATGAAAATGTCAAATGTACGTATCCCATTTATCTGAACCAAAATCTCCTCAACCACATCAAATCAGAATTATGATTTCTAAAATCATTAGCTGAAGGACTTAAAGGCAGCATGAGGCCTTTTCTTCAATTTCCAACAGAACTGGGATGAACAGAACTCAGGATGAACTTAATTTCCTGTGATTTAATTTGCAGTAGGACACTGGACCTGTTCTCTGGTAACTTTAATACCTCTGCTCAGACTGTGAACGCATTTGTGTGTAGAAATGTAAAATATTAGAAAATAGCAGAGTGTGAGAAGAAAAAATTTGTTTAATACTAACAGGTAAGTGTGAAGGCTGATTTTAGCATGGAGATGGCATTCAAAGTGTCTGTCAAGTTCATGGCTTAGAGTGAATCTGTGAGTGTTTACAGTAGATGAGCATATTGAGACTAAGCTCTTCAGTGTGCAATTAAAACACACACAGTTTGATGACACACTAACCGAATGTCTGTTCTCTTTTCCCTCTAAAATTGTACTTGCGTGGATGGCAAAGCTCTTTCAGAACCAGGCTGTGTTTGTTATTACATAACCTGCTCACAAACAAATATAGTATATTAGAGTGTTTGTTTATGACTCTTCTAGTTTTGCCAAAATGTGCTATAATGTTCAAAGTAATTTAACTGAGCCTCTTTATGCCATTAAGAGCTGGCTTTCAAGTTATTTAAATAAATAAAATTCATAGCAACCAGATCACACATTCATAATGTAATTATCATCTTATTATAGACAGGTGATTGCTGCAGTTGCTTTGCACCACAACAAAAATAGAAAACAGAGTTCATCACCAACACTGGAAACCTGTTGGTGGAAATGGTATTTTACTGACTGGTAGGTTTGGGATCTATACCTTTTTCACACATCAATAATCTGAAGATAATTATCGATATACTGTATATTGGGATTTTTTTCAGATATAAATAGGGCTGCTCGTTGCACAATAGTCTTTATCTTTTAAAAAAAATTTCAACACAACTTTGGTAAAATGTGAACGGCACAGTAAATTAAACGGACACTGGGTGTGTCTGGCGGACACCATGACGTGTTCTAAAATTCGAAACAATTATTTTCTACAAAGGTACACACACAACATCAATGCTCAGTATCAAAATTCTGAAGTGCCACGGAGCTAACGTGCATAGTTTTCCAAGAAATCCTCATCAAAAGACAAAGATTATTTACTCTAACCATCAGTGGATTATTTATTGTGAGCATGTATCTTTCATATAGCATACACAATCTTTTTTCAGTTACAGTTTTTTCAGTTAGATTCATTTTGTGGTTTGACGGCTTGAATGAAAGGCTACTTACAGAGAAATTGCATAATAAAAATGGCCATTTCTAATCGTTCAGTTTGTGCAGTTGCAACAATTTCTCTAACCTGCAAACTCATCAACTGCACTTTGTTCATTCTTGAAGTAGTACAAAAACCATCTACTGTGCTGCTTCAACTCGTCCTGTGTGTGTGTGTGTGTGTGCTTCAGTAAATGGTATACCGCCCTCTTGTGGTCTCCCAACGTTATTACACCAGACTGAGTGAATTGGAAAGCATGCAAATTGTGCTTCTAATTTAAATGTTGGCTAATTAGAATATATAGATGCCTCAAAAATATATCGATAAAATAACATGTCGATCAATAATCGATATATCAATATTTTATGACATCCCTACTAACAGCAGAAAAAGCACAGAACAGAGAATTTAACAATGTGATAGTGAAAAACTATACAATAACAAACCGATAATAGAAGAAGAAATCTGAGTTTCTCAGTGAACAGTCAAAGATATATTAGACAAAGAAAGAGAGACAGACTGCAGAAAAGATAATTAAAGTGTATTAGAACAGATGAATAAAGGTCAAAACACACATGAAGAGGTCAGAATGTTATTTTCCACTATAATTACATATACGGACTCACTCACACGAGAGCCGTTTGTGACGTGCTTTGAAGATCTTCGAAATAACACCAGGGGGTTAGTGGTGGTCGCCTTGAAGCTCCAAAAATAGAAGCAAACACACTGTGGTTATTGTTTGAGAGAGATAGAGAGAGAAATGGAGAGAGAGAGGGAGGGGGAAATGACAGAATGAGATAGAAAGAGAGAAAGGTGGGGAGGAGCAATTGAAAAGGTGAAAGGATGAAATGAAGTTGCAGGGTTTCACACTTTAACTTTCTCACAGTTTAACTTTCTTCTTTCACACTCCAGTACTTCTCCAAACAGTTACAGCTCTTTCCAGGAACCTCTCAAGGGAGAGACAGAGGGTTAATGCTATGAAAATACCAAGCGTTTGCATAATTTATTTAGAAATTCTTGACACAAAAATCAAAAAAAAAAAAAAAAAAAACACCTGCACTCAGTGTGTGTGTGTGTGTGTGTGTGTGTGTGTGTGTGTGTGTGTGTGTGTGTGTGTGTGTGTGTGTGTGTGTGTGTGCACGCGCAGAGAAAACAATTATTTACTCGGAAAGTCCACCAGAAAAACACTATCGTAAGGAAACGTTTACTCCCAAATCATCATTTACTCACCTTCATGTCATTCCAAACCCATGAGGGTAAGTCAATTATGATAGATTTCTCATTTTTGGGTAAACTATTCCTTTAAGCAGCTAAGCATGTTATTCTTCACACATACACTCTCTCACACTCCTTGTATGGGAGTGTTGAGTATGTTCAAAATATTAGTACACAGAGGAGAGGAGGAGAGTCCCAGAGCTCAGAGTATATTTGTCTTCTTATCCTCCGCTCATTATCCTTCTATCCTCCTCTCGCTCACTCTCTCAGTCCCCAGACAAGAGCCACTCGTCCCCTGTCACTCTCACACTCTTTTAAATTACCTTCTAAAACTTCTCATACTCCTTCAGTTAAACACTTAAATTCTCTTTTACGCTGTTCAGTTAGTGTTAAAGTTCCAAAAGGTAAGTGAGAAAATGAGAATTCACCACTCCCACTGCTCAAAGCGTGTGAGTGTTTGTGTTAGTTTGTGTGTTGAATCAGAATGAGCTTTATTGCCAAGTATGCTTACACATACAGAGATAAAAATACAAATATAGAATAAAAATAGAAGTGAATAGAAAATAAAACATATATTGAAATAAACAATAGAACTATATATATATATATATATATATATATATATATATATATATATATCAATGTGTCCGAATAGTCAAAAACCGGGAAAGGCTTGCCTGGTATGTGCTGCTGAATGTTCAGCAGTTTGTCCCTGGTAAAACCGATTGGAAAAAGATTACTACACACAGGACAAACAAAAAACAACAACAAAAGAAATGGAGAGCTGCACACCGCTGATGCCATCCGTGGCACCATCTTGAATACTAATAAAAAAAGTACCCACCCCTGCTGAACCTTTTTACAAAGTCACACTGATGATATATCGTCTGTCAAAAACCTAAAAAATGTAAATGCGATGGACATGTAAGAAATGCGATAATACGATCTTAATACTATATTGATATCCGGCACCCTTACAAAAATCAAGAGTTCATGGCAAATTTGCTGCAAACTTGATGCAAATTCGCCACTAATAATTTTTATATGCAAATGAGCTTTGAGGCAAACTTGCGGCAAATTGTCCATTGTTGCCAAAGGTTTGCTGCATGTTCACCAATTGTGGTGAAGAACTGCAAACTTCTGGCAAACATTTGCAGTGAATCACATTTGCATGTGAAACTAATTTGTGGCAAATTTGCAGCTAGTCTCTAAATTAATATTGTTTTGGGGGGGGGGGGGGAGCTTGACCATCACACAGTAAAACTTCATGACAAGATGAAATGTACTGCACCATTATGTCAGCCAACTACGCATGTGACAGTTTTCGGTAATACGTTATATATATAATATCGTAATTGAGGGCATTTCAAAATACCATAATAATTTTTTAGATAACCTTTTAGACAAATTAGGGGTAACCTTTTAGCCAAATAGGGGTAACCATTGATGACAAGCTAAATTTCACAGACCACATCTCAAAGACTGCAAGATCATGTAGATTTACACACTACAATATCAGGAAGATAAGACCTTTCCTCTCTGAACATGCCACACAACTGCTTGTTCAGTCACTTGTCATAACTAGACTGGACTGCTGTAACGCTCTCTTTGCAGGCCTTCCTGCATATGCTATTAGACCTCTGCAAATGATCCAGAATGCAGCAGCACGTCTTTAATGAACCAAAGAGAGCACGTTACACCACTCTTTGTCTCTCTCCACTGGCTGCCGGTTCATGCACGTATTAAATTCAAGTCCCTGATGCTGGCATACAGAACAGTCACTGGGTCTGCTCCAGCATACCTAAAAACATTTATGCAGAGCTATGTTCCCACCAGAAGCCTGCGGTCGGCTAAGGAACGTCGCCTTGTCGTACCAAAACAAAGAGACACCAAAACACTTTTCCGGACTTTCAGCTTTATCATACCACGTTGGTGGAATGACCTCCCCAACTCAATCCGTGAAGATGACTCACTCTCTATCTTCAAAAAATGGCTAAAAACACATCTTTTCCAAGCGTATTTAACCAGTCACTAAAAAAAAACAAAAAAAACAACAACAACAAAAAAACTAACAATTCTTGTTGCACTTTAATCGGTTTTGTATACTATTCTGATAGTGAAACTTTGTAGTATGGCACTTTTCGTACCACTGTCTCCTTAAGATGATTCGCTTATGTTTTTCCTCTTTTGTAAGTCGCTTTGGATAAAAGCATCTGCCAAATGAATAAATGTAATATGTAAATGTAAATTGTTTAGGTTTTTATGATTGCACTTGAACGAGAATCATGGCTGAAGGAGGAAAAGGACAGTTGGTTGAAAATTGTTTCCCTTTGTGAAAAAAATGTGGCAGAAAAGTGGCAGCAAAACGGGAACACTTCCAATATGTTCGCTAATCTGAGGGGCAATCATCCCTTGCAATTCAGCGATGGGGTAAATTGTGACAGTTCTGCTAGTTTTTCCAAACTTTTGAGAGACAACACTCTAAGAGACAACTAGACAAGCAATAATTAAGATGACAAAGAAAGTGAACTGTTGTTGCCATTTGCAGAAAATGCATAGCTTGCTTTCAAGTGGACGAAGAGTAGTTCGCTAATCCTTCGCTAGCTACACAGCAACGTTTGCATCTTGTAGTAACAACTAAAATATGGTTGTAATCAGCTAATACTAAGTCCAGTTGTGAATAATGGCAATCTGTCACAATGATGATTTCAATATAAAGTTCAAATTGGAACACAACGCAATCATACACTGTCATACAGTGCAAGTGAACTTGTGGTTATTACATTTGTAGCTAGCGCCTAGCTATGTATTTGCATTTGGCTTGCTTTTCAGAAAAAACAAATAACATGCATAAGTATTTTTAAATGTTCAGGGTTCTTTTCAAAGTTCTTTGTCATCTGTTAATTTAAAAGGCAACTTTGATATTGAAAAAAGTTATTAAACTTGCTATAAAGTGAACAACAATAAAGATTGTTTATCTTTCAACCAATTTTTGTAATGTAATTCAATACCATGATAATATGACATACCCTGATAATAATAGCATGTCTCTGTGGCGCTATAAAAATAGCTTGTTTTAATATTTACTTTTTGAGTGCCCCGTTCAGCCTGACACAACAACACTGATTCACCCAATGGCATAAACTTTTTTGAAAACAATGTTTGTTACCCGTCTGTCGCTCTTTTCGACGTTGTGTCGAAGAAGCGACACTAGGGGTCTCTCTTGAGAGCCTCGCGCATATCAAGAAAAGGCCAATGAGAAATTGGCAGACAGAATTTGCATGTCCCGCCCCCGGACATACGGGTATAAAGGGAGGGAAATGCATCTGTTCATTCAGAAATATTCTTTGGAGCCAACCGGTTGTGTGATCAGCGAGCTGCGATTCACAAAACTGTTCACCTCATCTCTAAGAGCGTATGCTGTCAGATCTACGGTGCACGGCAGTGCAGCTTTGCCCCTGGGCGCTTTGACAGCGCTTTCTAAAAGAGAATATTTGTAAAAGAGTTTGATTCTCTAAAAGAGCAATACACAGCGGCAATGAACGTCCATTTCAGGACACATATTTATAAAAATGCCCTTCCGCCCCTGTGTAGTTCCTGGATGCGGTTGAGATCTCTCCGCTCCTGATGGTCACAGGCACTTCTTGTGGATGGTTTCTGTTTTCACTGCGAGAACCTTACCATGGCAATGTTGTGGTCACGGCTTTCCTTCCTCGCCCTCAGAGCCACGAAGGTCACAGCACGGAAACGCGGGCAGGCGATGGCCACCCTTGTGGTTCAGGAACGACATTTGTGGCTGAACCTCGTCGAGATGCTAGACGTGGACAAAGCACGCTGCCTCAATGCCCCTGTTCGTCTCTTCTGCGACACCGTCAAGGTCTTCGGCCAGCAGTTCTCAGCGGCAAAGAAGCAGACGGAGGCCATCTCTCACATCATGCCCCGTCGCACCACCAGCACAGGCCGTGCTCCATCTGCCCGCTGAGGGCATCCTCCTGTGGCCTCAAGGAAACGTGCAGCTCCGCCGCAACCTGGGCCCAGCTCTCAGCCCCAACGTCGAGCGCCCCGCAGGAAGCGCATGCCCCCCGTCTCACGAACACCCTCCAGGACCTGGAAGGCTCCCAAGTGTTCCTGAGATGGATGACCCAGAGATCGAGATGTTTGCTCCGGAGCTGGTAAGCAGACCACTCCGTCCCCCGGTGGAGGGCCGGGAGGAGAATCCTCAGTTTCTCAATAAAGGAGAAATGTCCTCTTTCTCTGGGTCACCTGGCCCGCAAATGCTGTTCTCATGGCACCCTGGTGCCACACCTCAACAGTCCCGGCACATCGGACATGGACCCCCCGCCTCCAGACCCCTGACTGTTGCCCCCCCCCCCCGGCTGGCCGGTTCTGACGAGTCTAGAGGACGCCTTCATGAGACCTCCTCCTCAGTCACTAACCCGGGTGTGCGGAGCCGGGTGTGCGGAGCAAGTTAAATGCTTCGAGTCTTCTCTCAGAACCAGAGCCTCAGGACGTGCTTTTGCCTCCTGACACCATATTACCTGCTCCGCCCTGCTGCGAAGCCCCACTGGGTATATCAAAAACGATCGTCCCCTTAGTGCCCCTAGCACAGAGCTTGGATGCGTGCGTGGCTTTCACTTCCCAACCCGTCACGCTGGCTGGCCAGGACCATCCGACTCAGTTATGCAATTCAGTTTGCCAGGGCTCCGCCCCCCTTTGGGGGTGTCCGCTTTACCGCGGTGCACGGCGAAGACGCCAAGTCCCTTGCGTGCAGAAATCACGACAATCTTACTCAAAGAGTCCCGAGATTGGCATGGCGCCGCGGCACGCACCGTGTGTTTATAACCTCCGCATGCCACCAAACTTTCAAACCCTGGACAGACCTTTGTTTTTCCAGACAGGAGTTCCTTTACAGCAGGTGTCCCGACATGTTCTGGTCACCACAGATTCCTCCAAACAGGAGGAAAAGGCCCCCTCTGCACTGGCACATCAACTGCCTAGAGTTGCTGGCTGTACTTCTTGCCCTTCGGAGATTTCTCCCAATAGTTCAGGGCAAGCACGTCTTGATCGATCAGACAGCACCATGACGGTGGCGTACATAAATCGCTAAGGTGGTGAACGCTCCCGTCACATGTCACAACTCGCCCGCCGTTGTGACTCAAGTCGCTGTGTGCCACTCACATCCCAGGCAGCCTCAACATGGCAGTGGACATGCTGTCGCGACAGGGTACGCCCAGCGGAGATTGGAGGCTCCACCCCCAGTCGGACCAGCTGATTTGGGAGCGGTTCGGCAAGGCACAGGTAGACCTGTTCGCCTCCCGAGAGACTTTCCACTGCCCGCTCTGGTACTCCCGAACGGAGGCTCCCTTCGGGACAGACACGCTGGCACACAGCTGGCCCAAGGGGCTGCGCAAGTACGCATTTCCCCCAGTGAGACTTCTTGCACAGGTGCTATGCAAGTTCAGAGAGGACGAGGAACAAGTCAATCTGGTGGGTCCCTACTGACCCTCTTGGACTTGGTTCTCAGATCTCATACTCCTCGCGACAGCCCCTCCCTGGCGCATTCCCCTGAGGAAGGACCTTCTCTCTCAGGGATGTCTGGCCCCTGGACGGGATGTGGAAGATCCGAGAGGCCGACCACCTGCTGTTGTAGACACAATCAACCAAGCCAGAGCTCCCTCTATCAGGCAACTGCTAACCTAGCCCCCTTGCAGGATCGAGCACACTCGTCGAGAAGTGTGGCATCCCCGTGGGAACTGGCCAAAGGCATCTCCTTAGCAGACATATGCAGAGCAGCGGGTTGGGCAATGGTTACAATCTAAGTCTGTTTCATCCCGTGTTCACTCAGGTCCGAGCAGGTAGAACTCGGTAACGCGATAGCAACTGACCGGTTTTACCGCTTGCACCTAGCACCCTTTCCCTCCACTGAGGTAATATCGTGCGCTCTTATCCCAGGAGATCCCACTAACTCAGCTCCCTGGATAACTCCTCCCTAGCCCTCAGGAATTCCCTGACCAGACCCACTACGAGTACTAAAACTACTCTGTACTGGAATAGGTGCTCCACAGGTCAGGCCCCCATGTAGACTTGTCCCACTGTGTGTATTTTCCGCAGTACAGACCCCTTGCAAGCGGACCCGCGTCTCCCTTGGGCAGTCCCCGCTGCCCCCCGGTCGCCGTGTTTGTAGCAACTCCCCCCCCCCCCCCCAATAAAGGTAGGATCTACCACCGTGCCATTTTCCACATGTGACCTGAAATCCCATGTGATGTATTTCATCACTCTTTACCTCCCCCAGCCTTGGCAGGTGTGGTCTCTGCAGGGTCTTTCCCCCCTGAAAGAATAGGAATTGGGAAAGAACGCCTTCCCCGATGCATGTGATAGCGTTAAGATGGCCCCAGCCACTTTAACTCTATGCGAGAAACATAGAGAGAGAAAAGGCACGGCTTGCTCCCATGCTTGGCAAGTCGCCTTGTTCTCCCCATATCGAGGTGTAGGGAACCAGAAGGTTATGATGATTTTATGGGGCATTGAGGAAGGGTACGTACACTCTGACACGGCCTGTCGCTTTGGCATGCAACTGCCTGCCTGCACCTGTGTCAGCAGCAATCGTACACAGTTAAGTGCATGCAGGGATTAAAATTGGACCCCTAGTGTCGTTTCTTCGACACAACGTGAAAGTGAGCAACAGACAGGGAACGTCTAGGCTACTGTTGTAACCTCCGTTCCCTGGTGGTCCTCCCGGCCACGTCGCTGAACCGAGCCACTGTTACGGCCGAACCTCATTTTCGGCTCCTCAGGCAAAATCCTGAATGAACAGATGCATTCCCCTCCCTTTATACCCGTATGTCTGTCTGCCAATTTCTCATTGGCCTTTTTTCAAGTTCAAAGATGCGCAAGGCTCTCAAGAGAGACCCCTAGTGTCGCTTCTTCGAGTTTACAACAGTAACCTAGACGTTTTTGAAATTCTATTCAGTGGCTCTATTGGTAAATTACACAGTTCATATAAATCCGCTATAGGCTACAGCTAGACTGCAATGGTTTTCACTTAATGATAAATGCACTGAAACCAATTTAAGCTATTGCCTTTATTTTTTACTGACAGTGACTCAACAACACTTCTATGGCTCTACAATGAATTCAAGCAGGATGTTCAGCACTTGTTGCCCCAAGCACCGAAGTACAATTAAGATAAAGCACTTTGTACTTTGCAGACATCGAAATCGTCCGTATGGGTTCACAGTCAAAAGTGTACACTTTAAAAGGTGCAAGACAGAATGGCACACGGAAAGATTGAAGTATAACCTAGTCTTTAAGGGTAGGGTTAGATTTTATGGTTTCTGCTACTCTACATAAACATTAAACACAGTATATGAATGTTGCATGCGACTATAGTGAGACTTTTTCCAGATTGTGGGATCCATTCTAGACATGACAAATGTAGAGATAAGGTTATGATACATTGTTTCAGCACCATGTCAGTTTGAATTCACTGAGTATTTCAGCATTGTGGCTGAGCACTGTGGTGGGGTCTAAACTATACAGTACTGCAGGAGTGGTAGGGTTAAACACACTAGAGTGTTACAGTAAAATAAGTGTGTTTGCTTGTGTACGCATGTGAATGTGTGCACATTTGTACGTGTGACTGGGTGTTTTCTGGAATGTGTCACCATTGTGGTACAGGAAGTTAGCAACTGTTCTGCACCACAACAACATCTCTGCTTCCTGTGTGTGTGTGTGTGTGTGTGTGTGCATGCGTGCGTGCATGTGTGTTTGTGAGAAAGGTACAGATTTTGACTCTGAGCACCTCTACCAAAACATTTGTTACTTTCCACTCATTTGAATCAAATCTGTTAGAAATCACAAACTTTCAACAGGAGTCACGCAAACTGACAAACACATGCATTTCGCTGCATAAAGTGATGAAGATAATCACTCAAGATAACCACACAGAAAAGCAAGCAACAGACACTGTGTGTGTGTGTGTGTTTGTGCGCGCGCGTGTGCGTCAGCGCTGACTCAGTGCGTGAGCGTGCTTGTAATTCAGCCTTCACAACGAAAACAATCTCTCTCCTCCATTCCCTTGCTTTCTCCATCCTCTCTCCCTCCCTCTCTCTCTCTTTGGACACTGTCTCCTAGCAACCACACACTTCAGGCCTAAAAATAAACCCCTACAAATAAAGAGAACAAGAAATAAAACATAAATGACAATTAATCCTTTCAGCAGAGAGAAGAAAGAGAAGAGAGTGAGATCCAGCAACAGGTATTTGGTAGTTTTCTTGTGCGCACCAGTACTTCTAGCATGCTGGGAAGTAAGCAAGCTTCTCAGGGTTGACAAACACACAATGACTTGCATTCAGTTTGTAAAAAGTCAAAGTTCTTTTACAGGTGTAGCAGGTAGACTGATGTGTTACACTAAAGAGAAACCCTGTTCTTCTTTACTGTCCTAAATATAATAAAAATCGCACCTTGTAACACACAAACACGAACAAATACATTAATGTCTTCACACCTGACAGATATACAAATGTCTGGAATATGAACAAAATGTCTTGTGCATTCTTAACAAGATTAGAATAACTGACGGAGGATCGACACAGTTGATTCACACACAAAACAGACACGTTTACTTTGCTATTTAAATGGAAACATGTAATACACTCTGATTCTTTTTATATAAAATCAATTAAAATGCCTCATATTAACATTTACCCTAAAAGAACACTTTTTGCAATTTAGAAAAAAGAAGAAACGTGATTTTATTTATGAAGTATTTTACCAAATAAGGATGTTATCTAACTTTGGGGGACAAACACACATTCCATTAGCACACCTGATCAAAATATTGTGGTTCTACCACAGACTTCCTCTTTGCTTGTGTAGAGGAAGGAGAGGAAATTAAATATAAATGATGTTCATAAACAGAGAAAAAAACTTAAAACACAATAAAAATAAAGAAAAACTCTATCTTGTATCACACATATACTGCAAAAATACCTTGCTTAAAACCTGCAACAGAGCACAAACAAATGACAAAACATACTAGTTACCATTTGGGCTAAAATTGTAAGTATTTCACTCATCGGAGTCCTCTTACCATCCCAGATGTGTATTACTTTCTTTCTTCAACACAACACAAACAAAGATTTTAGAAGAATATTTCAGCTCTGTAGGTCCATACAATGCAAGTGAATGGTGACCAGAACTTTCAAGCTCCGAAAATCACATAAAGGCAGCTTAAAAGTAATCCATAAAACTCCATTGGTTAAATCCATTTCTTCAGAAGAAATGTAATAGCAATGACAATTTAATAGGTGTGGGTGAGAAACAGATCAGTACTCTTTGTAATATACTTTTTGTATTATTAATCTCCACTTTCACATCCTTAAAGTGAATGTGGGGATTTATAGTAAAAAAGGATTTCAATATTGATCCATTTCTCACCCAAAGGGATTGCAACACTTCAGAAGACATATATTAAACCACTGGAGTCAAATGGATTACTGATATGTTGACTTTATGTGGTTTTTGGAGCTTCAAAACTTTAGTCAACATTCACTTGCATTGTATGGACCTACAGAGCTGAAATATCCTTCTAAATTCTTCTTCTTCTAAAAAAAAAAAAAAGTCTTACACATCTGGAATGGCATGAAAGTTTGTAAATGATGAGAGAATTTTAATTATTGGGTGAACTATACCTTTATATATTTATGCCATTGCTGGCACCTCGAAATTTAAAGTAAATAATACAACTACACAACTCAAAATGCAAACATTTATCTAAACGATCTATAGTAAACACAAAACGTTTTTGATACTTGAGTCACACATTTAAAAATGTATGAATGTCATTGCATTTGATATCAAACCAAGTGGCAGAGTGATAGTACAAGCACAATTTTTAAGCAAAACATGCTTCACAAGGCATATCACCCTTTATGGTTGTCAAACGTTAGTGGAACTAGAGGGGAACTGACTTCATACATCCAAAATTCTATTTTCAACAGTTGGTTATAGGTAATTGCATAAATGGCTAGCATTATTTGTTTACTGATGTCACTTGATATTTTGTTATCTGATGCAATGACATTCAGATATTTTAAGTGTGGCTATAGTGTTCAAATACTTTTTAAGGCCAATGCAATAGAGTATGGTATGTATGGCATGGTTTGTATGAGAAAACAGAGGAATCAAAGCAAATTAGCTTGGTCAGCAGAAAACAAAAACATCATGCCTGTAAAAACATGGCTTGTGTCCTGTTGATATGGTCGATGAAAACGTTCAGTGTCATTTTCAACACCTCTTTACAAGTGTTCACACAAACAGTGGCCCCCTTCTGTCAGAGCACTGCTCTTTTATCACCTTTCTCATCTTTGTTTGTGTACAGCAGTCTGACCAGCGTCTGTGTGACGTGTAAATGTTCAAAAATACTCCCTCTTCTTTATCTCCATCAGCCCATTCCTCAACCCTCTATCCTTCACCTCCATCAGTCCTGCTCTTTCTCTTCCTGCTATTCTTTTAACTCTCTAATTTTAGATAGTGGGTTGAAAAACCCGCCACACATCTGCTAACAATCTGAAAGAGAAAGAGAGAACCAGTGTTTCACTTTTAGTAACATAGTTGTAAAACTTGAATTTGGTGAGAAACTTCTAAAAGAGGCATGTGTGTGTGTGTGTGTGTGTATGTAGCTATTAATTTGGGACAAAATGGTTAAATTTAAATTCCTAAATAAAGAAGATACTAGGTATAGGTATAAACTTGGCTTTATATAAAACATTTGAAGTTTATTATATGTCTCCATTTAGATAGGGAAATTCTTTTGAAATTGGACGATCCTAAAGACAGGTGTAAACAGGGTCCAAAAGGTTTAAAGTTTTGTACACTTGTGGTCAAATATGGTTGAAAGAGCACTGGATCACATTGGGCTCGTAGTGTGAACACTCATCTGTTGGAATGCAGTTAGAGGTAGAAAGAAACTTTGAAGCGGTACAAGAAACACAGAAGCTTAACATACCATTATGTGTGTATGTGAGTTAAATATTTTTACATGGGCAAAGAACGCATTTTATAAAAGGACAACTTTCACAATTTATTTTTCTGATTAAAAACATGTGAAACAAAACAAATGTGATAGCAATCACGTAGACTCAGAGTGTATATTGTGCATTACCCTAATGCCATCAGTTACTAAGTTTCTAAGTTACCTTATGTTCAAACATTCTTGGTAATGTTTGTGAATAAACAAAATATAAATTTCTTGTACGTCTCTTACTAGGGCTGGGCAATTTGGCAAAACATTTTTATCTTGTTTTTATCAAACTTATGGGCGATTCACGATTAAATTTTTTCAATTTTTAAATGTACTCCAACATGATTCAAACTGTATGTACTTTATTGGAATGCAAGGTAATCTGATTAAAAAAATCCAAGTTCTTTAATTTATAGGAAAAAAAGATGTGCAAGAAAAATTTACAAATGCACCACAGGGGAGAGTTGTCAACATAGTGTTAATGTAAAAAAAAAAAAAAAAAAATTATCTAATAAACCAGATGTTCAGAAATAATAAGAAAATTGAAAAATAATTCTTAGCCAGAGTAGGTTTACATTTATATAAACCAAGTTTATCTAGAAAGTTATCTAGAAATCAATATCTATAAATGATCAAGTTCTTGAACGGGGGTCGGGAAACTTTTTTCACTAAGGAGACTTTTTTTTATTTTTGGTTGATGCATTTTATTTCAAAAGAGCCTTACCACAAACAAAAAAATTACTATTTTCAAAAACAACGTTTTTCAATAAAATACAATTTTATACTGCCCATAGACTACTCAAAAACAAACAAATATGCAAATATTAATAGGTAGCATATGGAATTGAGTGTTTGTGCGGGTCTCCATAAAATTACTTGAAAATTCCATGAAAAATTGTACTTCCCTTTTGGGCTAGGCGATATATAAAAAACATTTTAATGATAATCGCATTTAAAATATCAATATCCGATTATATGTTCAATCCCCAAGGTTGGTGAATATTTTTGCTTCATTGATATTGCTTTCAAAATGGAATTTATTGAAACACGAAAAACTTGAACAAAAGACATTTCTAAATTCAAATTGCACTTTAAATGAAATGAAAAAGCAATACAAATAACAAAGTGATAAAAAAAATCTTATATAGTATAACCACCTCCACAATCCAAACATTTACTGTCTTCAACGGCTCCATTTGCCATCAAGCAAGTACCAGTATGCAGCAACAGGTGCAAATTACTAGCATACAACTTAAGAACTAAAGACAATTATAAATGTAAAGATAATTATAATAATCATCATAATTAATAAGTCTAAATGATTCTTGTGTTCCCAAAAAAAGCTGTTAAATGTGTGATCTTATCGAATGTGTTTGTATTCCGTTTTGGTCATATTTATGCTGCCTAAAGAAAAAAATAGAACTCAATTTTAGGTTCAAGGTGAACGTGTCTTGTATTGCTTTTTGATTTAATATCTTTCATCTTTGTTTATTTAATACAAAGATACCTGTATATATTACTGAACCTACGGAGTTGTGTAAACAATGTGTAACAGCAGTCTGAACAGTGAATCAGACATGAGCATTGACGGCTTTTCTTTTGTCTGTTCTTAAAAATATAATAAAGTGTGTTTCTTCAAACACGGAAGCATTTCATGTCATGTGTCACTCCGAGACATCTTACAGGTCACCCACCTTTTGCGGATAGATGAGCAAAATTACACATGCATGAAATGCATTTGGAGTGGAGCTCGCGAACTGGATTGAGTCTCGTCGCATTTTGCGGGTGCTAAATCACACTCTGATTAAAAAATAACGAACGTTCATAAAATTGCTTGTAGAAAATGCTCTTAACAGCTAAGATCAATAGTTATTGGGAAACAAGTCCCAGAACTCTATCAATGTTCATGTGTTGGAGAAGCGCTTTCATTGCATTTAGAGCTTTCTGCACACATATCAAATCAGATGTGAATCGGCGGCTTTTCTTTCGGCTGTTCTTCAAAATATAATCATGTTTCGTCAAACACGTACGTGTCTTTGTGTCTAGTTCCTTGTTATATATCTCTCCGATAAGTCTTACAGGTCGCCTTCCATAGTGGCTGGTACATCAGCAAAATACTCTACATGAAAAATCTGCATCTGGCGGGTGTTCATTTAAAACATTGTTCACAGAAGTGGGCTGTAAAATTCAGGAGAAAGGAAATCAAAACAGTGTCATTGACTTAAAGCTTTGCAATCGCACCCGCACTTTCTGTTGGAAAAGTATCTCTGGAAAGTTTTAAACATTCATGTGTTGGTGAATGGTGAGAGACCCGGCGAACCACTTGATTTTTAACAAAGGGCCACTTGTGGCTCACGAGTCATAGGTTCCCGACCCCTGATCTAGAAAGTACTAATTTTCTATAAACAATTTGTGTATATATTCAAAAATCCCTGCAGATACAGACACGCTCTCTAGCGTCTCAAGCTGAGCAGCACAGCAATATTAAATAATTTATCATTACAATTCAACTAGCAAAGTTTGTCATAATGATCCCTTGCCAAATGTTGGCTAGATGCAGTACACTTAGGACACATCAGAGAACAATGCAATAATTTGCGATCTAAATCATCATGTCAAAAGGAGCGGCGGATGTTTGATTCTCCCTTATATAGCCTCTCCTTGATTTGAAATGAAGTGTGTTGTTAACCTGTCAATTTCATTGGAGCACGCTCACACACGTGCAGCTGATCAGATCAGAAGCGGCATTAAGACAATCACTATGAATTCTTTTACTCTTCCTTATTCTGCCTTTGGTAGATTTACAACTTATCTAACTATATCTAACTGCAATATTTTCTGCAAAATCTTGGTTTCTCGATTGAAAAAATAAAATAAAAATTGTGTCAAAAGCAAATTCTAATTAATTGAAAAAACAAACAAACAAAAAACTGAAAACCGCCCAGCCCTGTCTCATACTTGTTCTTTTTAATTTACATTTTGATTTACAAGTAATCGATCAATACTTTTTTGTGAGATAGAGTATATGTCAGACTACAAAATTACTCGAAAATGCCCATCCTTAATCTTAATATTAGGTATAAACAGTAGGGATGGAAATGCAAGTTATTTAAAAATTCTAGTTCAGATTCTGATTCTTCTTGGATTCCTTAACGTTTCCATTAAGGATTCTTAATTTTGAGGAAGAGATATTTGGAATTAAAAAATGCTATTTTATTTCCTCAGTAGTCTGTAGCCAAATGATGACATCCTTTGATGAAATCAAACATATATTAAATAAAATTTCTAAACATACAAAAAAATCTAACAACATTTCGGGTTCCAAATATGAATCGTTTATAGTAGGCCTCAGACTTCCTGTCACTCTCTGTCCCAGTCCCCTCCTCTATCTCTCTCTCAATCCCTTCATCTCTGTCTCTCTGCCTCTCTCCCTCCAGGGACAGATTACCCTCCTCATCTAGAGCAAGTAAAGGCTGCTGCATTATGCAAGACACTGATGATGTAACCACGCTCGCTCACTCCTCTCCCACAGCAAAAAGTATCAGCTACTGTGATGTAGAAAACCAAAACAACCATCATCATAACCATCATAATAGGGACTCCAACAGTCATATTACATCAGCTCTGTTAAACATGATTCAGCTCAAACAAAAATAACACTCACCTCTGACAAACACAATGACCCTTCAATCAATCAGCATGTTTATTACGCATTCAGCCTTAAAGTGAATTTATCTGTGGTTCCTAACAGTACCATTCTGCAATCTGTCAGTGCATTAATTGTACAGTTCAAAGACTGGGTCACTTAATACTAACAAAATGCACTAAAGACAACTTTAAATGGAATTTTGGCACAATACAAAACAAAGTTCTACTTCGATCTCGTTAATTCAAAACAAGGAAATAATTCAGGAAACACATGCATTTGTGTCTCATCGTTATCAATTTAACTGTTAAGTCACAGTGCAAACATACTGACCAGGTTATCACCAAGCAGAGAGGGAAAGAAAGATTGGGGAATTTTCTTACCACTCACATAATGCTTGTATTAAGTATTATGTAACTGGGGGAAGGAGTGCACTCACATACGTACACACATACAAACACACACACACAGTACAGTCCACTAGACAGAGATAAGAAGTTAAATAATCTACCCTCACAATACATCATATATCATACACACAGTATGGAATGGAAAATGACAGGACAGTACCCCACCCAGGGGAATTCCATACAAAAACACATCTACCTTTACAGTGTTTTATCCTATGTATCTTCACATTCATTTATCAGCATGCATTAAGTTACATTACCAGTAGCGAAGACAATGGACCTGCATGGTTCTCTGTACACACTCCATGCCGAGTCCCCAAAAAATGCACATAAACAAGTCAAAAACATCAAAACCAAATGATCAACCATCTCAAGCTAGTTTCAGATGGTCTGTAAATTATTTATCTTATTTAACAGTTGTTTCTTCTTCATTAGTATAGCGGACAGTGTATCCACCTGTTTAATGGAAGATCCGAGATTGATTCCCCCACAGGGAGATTTAATTTGATCACAATTTACAAAAAGGAATCAATAAAATATCTGTCTAGCTGGACTTGATAAAGTTGGACATTTTTTAAACGTGAAGTGTGTATTTTCTGTGCCACTAGTAGTACCAAATGGCAAAATAATAATTGTTTCAAAACAGGTTTTCCAAACACTCAAACTGGCCTACCCCTCTGTCTCTTATTTTGGACAAACTGGCAATTCACCTCAAAATCATATCATTGGTTGAGCCAAAGTCATTGCATTGGGTTGCTCAAACAGACAGAGCAATGTTGAAACCGACAGAGTCACAGTGTTAACATTATATGGGCAAATCTATCTTTGAATGGCTTACTCACAGTTGTCTTTTATGGTGGAGTTTAAAAAATATATAATTTATTTTTAAACACACTGATAGTGAAGTGACTGAGTTCATAGTCTCAATCTGACAATGTCCAGCAAACTCTAAGTTTATTGTTTTCATGGCAGCCCGAACAGTCTGTTTCCTATTCTACAATGGTCCTTGACAACTTGCTGAAGGAATTGTAGCTGTGTTTCATCACGGGTTAAAAATCCACTGTATTCCTGAATGAGTGCCACTCAACGTTCATCGTGGTCATTGACAACCTTTAGAGACTCGACTGTTTCTGCAGCCTGTTTATGTCGTTTCTGTCCTCCCACAAGTACGGATCATCAGCAAGAAATCCATCTTGAAATTCCCTAATTCGGAACAGTGCCATTGACTTCTTGAAATCTTGCAAGTTCTTGACCTTGAATGAATCAAGAGCAACAGTGATTCTCTTGGAATGATCCTGATCTTGGTCTCCTTCATTCTGCATGGAACTCACCATCAGTCTCTTGGTTGACGAACTGACCTGACTGACTTGCTTGCTGTTGACTTTAAGATGGCTGAATGGATTGATGAGTTTTCAAGTAGTGAATTCAGCAGCAGCAGGTCACTGTACTGTGCACCTGATGCTTGAGGTGCAGAGATACAAGCTTTCAGATTACATCACGTAATCCTCTCACTTCTGCAGGAGTTAGTTTAAATTGAGCCTTGAACATCCAGATGACTTTAGACATCCATCGGGTGTGGTGCATTGTTCCAGATGACATGAATCACACTCCTCTATCAGGAGCAGCATCCTCCTCTATCAGGAATCACTAGTTCCAAGAATTCTTTTCAAGATGCTTGTTGGCATAATCGATGGTACCTTGCTTTATATCTTCAACTAGCCTTGCAACATCATCAGCTGAAATCCCTGGTTCATACTTGGCCATGTCTATGAATCCTCAGTATTCCTGGAAGAGTTTTAAGAGTGGAACCTCTGGAGATGTGGCTCCCATACACAATTGGAACACTGCACCAATTATCAATTCTATAATGTGATGCCTGCAAGCCAGTGACAAGAGCTCCTTCTCAAGCTTCTGCTCTAGGAGTACACAGGTAGGTACACAGCAATCCGACCAGTGTTTGATCTGGTTGTGTCAAAACACATAGCTCGGATGCTGCCGGCTATGCCCCAGTTTTCAATGGCTCCAAAGACAGCAGCAGCATGGGCCTTGCCTGTTCAGGATGGAAGCTTGGCAACTGTGAGTAGCTGAGAAACTCCTTTCATTGAAACCAATACTGGCAGGCGATCAACATTCTCTTTTCCAATTAGATCAAGTTTGCCGTCACAGTGTACAACAAGGAGAATGTTACCCTGAAACTCTGCCTTTATGTTTGCAGATCTCTAGACTCAGTGTTCTACCAGAGTAGAATTGAGTCAGTGTTTACAGCAAGATCATCAATGTTCATAAATGTTCTGTTCCAAGCTTTTGGCAGTTTCTGCTATAACAAAAACGTCCTTGCGGTCTGACACTTTTGTTCGGTCTAGAGCTGCTGTGAGTTTTGGAATCATGGCTTTTAATACCTTTTATTTTGAAGTATTTTATTACAAAATTCCCATTTATTTATTTAATTATAGAATAATTTATTTAACTATTTACACTTAAAAACATTTAAAATAGCAGTCATTTAACTCACCAATAGATAAGAATCAAAAAAGTTCACATCAATGGCCAATCACCAAATAAATTTAAATCTACTTTGAATTTGGAAAACAAGACAATTAATTTAAACAGTTTTATTCCAAAGTTAAGTAATTAAACACACATATGGCTGCAACAGTGTTTATTAATCAGCATAGTCAGTCCAAACAAGTCTAAACATTGGAAATATTGCATTGTCAGCAAAACCATGGAATCTGGATATGAACCACAATGGATATGGATGGTCATATATGAACCACAATGATTGAATGTTGTGTGTATGACGATTGGAGTATGTGTACATTTACTTAATAAATTAAGAACCCAATTTTAAATACTAAGATAATTATTCTATTATTTAAGTAGTATGTGAAATAACAGGGCAGCCGGAAAGTTCACCATCATTGAGCTACCCCTAAATATTGTTCAATTGTTCTGATATTTTGCCTGAATTTGTATTTCATATATAGGAACAAAAAACTAAATTTGACAAAAATCATATTTCAAAAGTTAACCTGTTGATACTCAAAACCCACGAAAGCGGTAGTGACGCCACTCTGCTTACATTTAATATATAATTTACTGTCTATAAATGTAATTATTGTTAACAAATTATACCTTAATTATACCTAAATTATATCTTTTCAAAGGTCTAAGGGTTCAACGTTGATATCCGATCTCTGTTTCACGATAGCAATGCTCCAGAAACAGCAATTTAGTTATTTGTGCTAGGAGTACAAATTAAAACATGCAATATCAAAACTGGACTTCATACATTTGTTATGAAAACGCAATCGCCAGATGAATCCAGTTCGCCACACTTGGGTCAACTGTCCATGACAAGCGTTCATTGAAAAACATCCAATAGCACTTTTTGGCCATAAAAGTGATAAATCTGAGAAATATTGATATATTCTCCATTGTTTACATGAGATCTCGCCTGAAAGAATTACCCTTTGCATCATTCTTCAACAAACTATGCAATCTGAGCAGCATTCATGTTGTATATTTTCTTATATATTAGAGTCTCGTAACAAAACGAGCCTGTCTCCAAAGTCTATTTTTAAAAATGTGGAGTAGTTTTATTCATAATATCCAAACAGTGCGGTCAGATTTTGTGTCGTCTTGAAAGGCGGAGCCTTAATTTTACTTTGTACGCTTCCAGCGATTTTACACAGAAAAAAGCTTGCAGGAACCAAATTTTTTGTTAGATCATCTTAGAATTTGAAACATAACTTCTTTAGACTTGTGGCTTTGAGAACATTTTATTTCTGGGTTGTCTTGGCACTTTTATTATTGTTTTTTTAGAATATAAATACATGTTCAGCACAAAATATTTCCATTACTATAAATTTCAGCTTCTCTAACTTTACAAAATAACAACCTATATTAATTCTGAAACTTGGGAAATAAAGCCCAAAGTCTCTTCTTTCAAAAGATACAACTGTGGCCATACTCCAAAGGGTCCAGTAAATACAACCATTTAAGTTTAGGTATGTCATTTTCATGGTTTGTGATCAAAAAGGGGGTGCGTATCAACAGGTTAAAAAATAAGCTCCATCCTATTGTCTCTGCATATTAACCTGGGATAGAAGAAAGTTATTTTTTTAAATCGAAAAAAAGGCACACTTCAAATTTAAGCTGGTAAGTGTGAGGCAGAGTGAGTCAGGGCAGACATTCCTGTGAGATCCTAAAAGCTAAAAGCCTCAGTGAGACTACTGTGCTGAGGGCCTCTTGGTCTCTGCCCTGCTCCGTTATAAACCATAATCCCCTAAAACAACAATCGCACACTGTTATGCAGGCAAGCCCTGAGCTGTCCTACGTCGCCTCTGAATGTGTGTGTGTGTGTGTGAAAGAGAGACTGAGAAACTGAGAGAATAATGTAGTGCATCTCTTCAAATCTGGCCCACATGTGTGTGAGCATTGCATAATCAGCCAAACCATGTCTGAGGCTAAATATGGCACAGTTAAAACAACTATGAGGCAAGCACTTTAGCCAGAGATCACTCACACACACACACACACACACACACACACACACACGTTGGTGCGGCTAACCTTATGAGGAATCTCCTTAGACATAATGATTTTTATACTGTACTTTAGATTCTATCCCCTAACCCTATCCCTAAATCTAACCCTTACAAAAAACTTGCATTTTTACATTTTCAGGAAAACATCATTTAGTATGTAGTATAGTAACTATTTGAATTATGGGGACACTAGAAATGTCCTAATAAATCACATTTATAGTATAATACCCTTGTAATTACCAGTTTGTAACCAAAATGTTTTTCTTGTAAATCACCCAAACCCGCCCATACATACACACAAGAAGCTTAAAGCTGATGTCATCTTAAGACCAGAATATCAACCCTATGCAGGCCCAAAGAAAGAAGAGAATGAGAAATCAAGAAAGAAGGGCTACCTCAAAAGAATGTGCAAAACTTGATTTTTTCCAAATCGAGCTGATGCTAAGTTGCTAATAGTTCAAATAATAATCCCTCTGAATAATAAAGCTAGTTTCAGGTTCACCTGACCCCAACCAGAATAGTTTCTTTATGGGGCATTCTCAATGAATGATCTTGTGATCACACAGCCAGATAGAGTGGAATAGAAAAACGCAGGGGTCTTTAGATGCACTTTTAAAGTTTAAAAAACAGATTTTAACTTGACACACCATCTTAAAACACAACTCTCAAGGTGCAAAAATAGCACAAGTCACACCGTACGTCAGCATGTATATGGCTGTAGCTGCAGTACTTTAAATGGGGTGAATCTAAAAGCTAAAAGAATGCTAAATATCCACTCACTGACCACTTTATTATGTACACCTGTACACATACGTATTCATGCGATTATCTAATCAGCCAATCGAGTGGCTTGCAGTGAAATGCCTAAAATCATGCAGATATGTTTCAAGAACTTCAGTGTTCACATCAACCATCAGAATGGGGAAAAATATAATCTCAGTGATTTCGAACATGATTGTCGGGCCAGACAGACTGGTTTGAGTTTTTCTGTAACTGCTGATCTCCTGAGATTTTAACCCACAACAGTCTATAGATTTTACTCAGAATGGTGCCAAAAACAAAAAATATCCAGTGAGCGGCAGTTCTGCGGACGGAAACATCTTTTGCGGAGAATGGCCAGACTGTTTCGAGCTGACAGAAAGTATACGGTAACTCAGATAACCACTCTGTACAATTATACAATTGTAGTGAGCAGAATAGCATCTATGAATGCACAACACATCAAATCCTGAGGAGGATGGGCTACTACAGCAGAAGACCAAGTCTGAAACTTTATTAGGAACATCGTGTTCCGAGTAAAGGGCTCAGTGTGTGTAGTATACACTAAAAAAATTAATAATAAAAACTTCTGTCAATTCTGTCATTACTTATTCTCATTGTTTCAAAGCCATTTAACTTTTTGTCTTGAATGCAACTTTTGAACAATATTTCCTGGACACTCCAAAAAATGAGGACTGGGGCTTTGAAGCATCATAAAAGTGGTCCATATTACTTGTTTATTGTATTCCACGCCTTCTGAAGACATAAATAGCACTTCTCTTAACAAAAAGAGCGAAAAGGATAATTTCACCATCAATGTTTTACGGAAAAACGGAAGTAACGTGTTTGGAATGACATGAGGGTGGGTAAATGATGGCAGAATGTATTTTTAGGTGAACTATTCCATGAAAAATAAAAAAGACAAAACTGTAACTAGTCGACCTCACTAATCAACTAATCGGTTGTTGGATAAGAGCTCGTTGATCATTAGGACCCATACCAACTCACCAAAGAGGGAAATTGAGAAAATAAGAACAAATAAAAATGAACAGACTAATAATAGAGCTAATGGACAACTGACTTCTTTACAGTGAAGACACGCTGCGAATGTTGGCCAAACATGCCATTAACATTTGATGCAGAGTGTCTCCTAAATACATCAGCTCTCTGTCCAATCAGGTATGTATTATTCAAGACCAAAGACATTACGCTGACATATACATTGAAAGAGAGGGGAGAAGGGCATTAGGAGCTTGAATGGTTTATTTGCTTGTGTGCACGGAGAGGTCACGCTGTCAAGAGCGGAAACGGCGAGAGATGCGGCTAGTGGGAGTTTATGGATGGAGTTTTTTTTAACATTGAAGCCTTTAGCTAAGTGATGATGACACAGCACAAACTTCACCGGCCCTAAAAGACACTCAAATAAACACAAGCAAGTGCAACTGACACCAGGCCAAAAAAACGAGAAGGATGGAGGGAAAAGACAGAGAGAAAGAGAGAGTGATGGAAGATGAGATGCCACAGGGGTATTCTAGCATGGATTAGTGACACAGAGGTTATATATGTGTATGTAAGAAGAGTGGAGGTATGGAGGTGTAATCGATGGTTTAAAAGGTTTTGCTTCACCGAAACACACACACACACATATTCCTGTCATGTCTCACTATGAAACACAAAACCATCTGAACACACAGAGTTCATGTGGAACACTAACACTATCTCTTCTGGCTGTGAAAGCGTAAGATGTGTGTCGTGTGAGGATAGACACAAGCCTCTTTAAAAGGTACAGTTTGTCAATTCCATGCCACTACCACCACTAAATGGAATTGCAAAATACAGGTTCCCTGTTTGAACATTTCTCTGTCTGCCATGAGTAAAAGAGATAGTTCCATCACAAACTCACACCATTGTTTGAGTCAATGTTGCTCTGGGCTGGTCGGATGCTCAAGAAACAGAGGGATGTTTTTATAGTTCCACGGTCACAGTGGGACTTTTTGGGGAATCATCCTAAAAATGTATTTTATATATTTGTCTCAGCATATTAAGTTGTGATTGGAGAAGTTATTTTTATCATCAAAAACATACACATCACCTTTAGTAAACTGCCGAAATTTTGCAATGCTTCAGATTTAAACCGAAAGGCAATTTGCACCCGATTCTGCATGATTGCATGGTTTAATATCAGTATACAGAAGGTATAATGGATTGAAATCCAGTCAGCGATGTGAACTGAGCCTCCCATGAATGTGTTACATTACAACTCAAACGCTGTTTCTACACAGTACGTGAGCAGCAGACAACATTTTTCCATCTGTTTTCCATCCAGGCCTTTAAATGATTAACAATATTTAACACACAGGTGTACATGCATACACTCGCCTGTTCAAGTCTAATTTGTTACACACACAGAGACCATCCCTTGACTAAAACATACACACCCGAAATGATGAATTACCAGAAGTGAGTGCCGTAAATGCCAGTAACAAACAGGTTCAAAGTTCAAAACAAACTCCAGTAAGTTCTTAAACATGTTTAAACACATATACAGGGAGAGAGAGAGAGAGAGAGAGAGAGAGAGAGAGAGAGAGACCATGATCTTGCATTCCTCAGATGAGAAAGAAAGAGTACAGGGGTACAGTTTGGGTGGGGGTGTTAAAGTGGTGCCAGGCAGCATTTGAATTCCCGGCAGTTGACCATACAAACTCTCTTGCACACACAGTTTTTTTTACATGTGTGTATCATGAAATAGAGTCAGTGAATAGAAGTGTTTATGATGACTTTAAATTTTTTATTATTTGATTAGCATTATCACAGGATCATATACATACTCATTTTTACCTAACACTTTAAATGCAGACATACTGCTGACTTACAGGTCCTTCTCAAAAAATTAGCATATTGTGATAAAGTTCATTATTTTCCATAATGTAATGATAAAAATTAAACTTTCATATATTTTAGATTCATTGCACACCAACTGAAATATTTCAGGTCTTTTATTGTTTTAATACTGATGATTTTGGCATACAGCTCATGAAAACCCAAAATTCCTATCTCAAAAAATTAGCATATCATGAAAAGAGTCTCTAAACGAGCTATTAACATAATCATCTGAATCAACTAATTAACTCTAAACACCTGCAAAAGATTCCTGAGGCTTTTAAAAACTCCCAGCCTGTTTCATTACTCAAAACCGCAATCATGGGTAAGACTGCCGACCTGACTGCTGTCCAGAAGGCCATCATTGACACCCTCAAGCAAGAGGGTAAGACACAGAAAGAAATTTCTGAACAAATAGGCTGTTCCCAGAGTGCTGTATCAAGGCACCTCAGTGGGAAGTCTGTGGGAAGGAAAAAGTGTGGCAAAAAACGCTGCACAACGACAAGAGGTGACCGGACCCTGAGGAAGATTGTGGAGAAGGACCGATTCCAGACCTTGGAGTAGAAACATCTAGAGCCACCGTGCACAGGCGTGTGCAGGAAATGGGCTACAGGTGCCGCATTCCCCAGGTCAAGCCACTTTTGAACCAGAAACAGCGGCAGAAGCGCCTGACCTGGGCTACAGAGAAGCAGCACTGGACTGTTGCTCAGTGGTCCAAAGTACTTTTTTTCGGATGAAAGCAAATTTTGCATGTCATTCGGAAATCAAGGTGCCAGAGTCTGGAGGAAGACTGGGGAGAAGGAAATGCCAAAATGCCTGAAGTCCAGTGTCAAGTACCCACAGTCAGTGATGGTCTGGGGTGCCATGTCAGCTGCTGGTGTTGGTCCACTGTGTTTTATCAAGGGCAGGGTCAATGCAGCTAGCTATCAGGAGATTTTGGAGCACTTCATGCTTCCATCTGCTGAAAAGCTTTATGGAGATGAAGATTTCATTTTTCAGCACGACCTGGCACCTGCTCACAGTGCCAAAACCACTGGTAAATGGTTTACTGACCATGGTATTACTGTGCTCAATTGGCCTGCCAACTCTCCTGACCTGAACCCCATAGAGAATCTGTGGGATATTGTGAAGAGAAAGTTGAGAGACGCAAGACCCAACACTCTGGATGAGCTGAAGGCCGCTATCGAAGCATCCTGGGCCTACATAACACCTCAGATGTGCCACAGGCTGATTGCCTCCATGCCACTCCGCATTGAAGCAGTCATTTCTGCAAACGGATTCCCGACCAAGTATTGAGTGCATAACTGAACATAATTATTTGAAGGTTGACTTTTTTTTTGTATTAAAAACACTTCTTTTATTGGTCGGATGAAATATGCTAATTTTTTGAGATAGGAATTTTGGGTTTTCATGAGCTGTATGCCAAAATCATCAGTATTAAAACAATAAAAGACCTGAAATATTTCAGTTGGTGTGCAATGAATCTAAAATATATGTAAGTTTAATTTTTATCATTACATTATGGAAAATAATGAACTTTATCACAATATGCTAATTTTTTGAGAAGGACCTGTATATTGTTTTTAAATTAAGCTCAGCTAGTCTAATTTTGCTTACATTGTTAACAATTTTGTCCCCAAAATATTACTAATTTTAAAATGCCTAAACTAACCCTAAACTTTTAGAGGTTTTAAAAAAAAATATTTTAAATAAGAAAAACAGTAGGCCATTTCCTTTATTAGTAATCAATTAGGGCTGCACAATTACTCTAAAAAAATGTATAAAGATTTCAATTATAGCTGGTTCAATTATCTAATTGTGAAAAGGATCAATTATAGCACTTTAGATCTACAGTGCATCCGGAAATTATTCACAGAGCTTCACTTTTTCCACATTTTGTTATGTTACAGCCTTATTCCAAAATGGATTAAATTCATTATTTTCCACAAAATTCTACAAACAATATCCCAAAATGACAACGTGAAAGAAGTTTGTTTAAAATCTTTTCAAATTTCTTAAAAATAAAAAACTAAACAAATCACATGTACATAAGTATTCACAGTCTTTGCTATGACACTCAAAATTGAGCTCAGGTGCATCCTGTTTCCACTGATCATCCTTGATATGTTTCTATAACTTGACTGGAGTCCATCTGTGGTAAATAACGTTGATTGGACATGATTTGGAAAAGCACACCACAACTGTCAGAGCACAAACCAAGCCATGAAGTCCAAGGAATTGTCTGTAGACCTCCGAGACAGGATTGTATCGAGGCACAGATCTGGGGAAGGGTACAGAAAAATGTCTGCAGCATTGAAGGACCCAATGAGCACAGTGGCCTCCATCGTCCATAAATGGATGAAGTTTGGAATCACCAGGACTCTTCCTAGAGCTTCTGCCTGGCCAAACTGAGTGATTGGGGGGGGAAGGGCCTTAGTCAGGGAGGTAACCAAGAACCTGATAGTCACTCCGACAGAGCTCCAGCATTTCTCTGTGGAGAGAGGATGACTTTCCAGAAGAACAACCATCTCTACAGCATTCCTCCAATCAGGCCTGTATGGTAGAGTGGACAGACGGAAACCAGTCCTCAGAAAAAAGCACATGACAGCCTGCCTGGGGTTTGCCAAAAGGCACCTGAAGGACTCTCAGACCATGAGAAACAAAATTCTCTGGTCTGAATAAACAAAGATTGAACTCTTTGGCCTGAATGGCAAGTGTCATGTCTGGATGAAACCAGGCATCGCTCATCACCTGGCCAATACCATCCCTACAGTGAAGCATGGTGGTGGCAGCATCATGCTGTGGGGATTTTATTCAGCAACAGGAACTGAGAGACTAGGATCGAGGAAAAGATGAATACATCAATGTACAGAGGCATCCTTGATGAAAATCTGCTCCAGAGCGCTCTGGACCTCAGACTGGGGTGAAGGTTCATCTTCCAACAGGAAAATGACCCTAAGCACACAGCCAAGATAACAAAGCAGTGGCTACGGGACAACTCTGTGAATGTACTTGAGTGGCCCAGCCAGAGCCCAGATTTGAACCCGATTGAACATCTCTGGAGAGATCTGAATATGGCTGTGTACTGATGCTCCCCATCCAACCTGATGGAGCTTGAGAGGTCCTGCAAAGAAGAATGGGAGAAATTGCCCAAAAATAGGTGTGCCAAGCTTGTAGCATCATACTCAAAAAGACTTGAGGCTGTAATTGGTGCCAAAGGTGCTTCAACAAAGCATTGAGCAAAGGCTGTGAATACTTATGTACATGTGATTATTTTTCTGTTTTAATTTTTTTATAAATTTGCAAAGATTTCAAACAAAGTTCTTTCCCATTGTCCCATTGAAATAACATGAAACATAGACAGTCTCCATAGATTCTTGATATGAGGGACAAAATAATCTGTCCTTAAATGTAGAAGTCTGTTCTTTTGAATTCTGATGTTTGTTTTTAGGCAAAGCAATTATATTATATTAGTAATAAATAACTTTAGAAATTACCTCAAACTCTGACATTTTCTAGATGCAAATGCTATTCCAAAGCTGGCGGGGGCAGAAGAGACGACCATGCTAATCCACATCGATAGATGGCATTACAGTGTGTAACACCACATATTGGTACTTAAATACACAAAGAAGATCAATGCTAGTGCTAGCTAGAGAACTACTGAATGCCCCTTTAAGCTGGGATAGGAGAAAATATTTGACAAATGTGTTACCAAATTCAGCTTTAATTCATAAAAACAATACTCTTATGTTTTCAAAACAGATTTCTGAATATGCCCTCTATCTGCCGTTGGTCAAACTAAGAGATAGTCCAGCCCCCAACTCACACCATTGGTTGAGTCAACATTATTGTGTTTGTAAAGACAGGTCACTCAAAACAAAGAGGAATTTTCGTAGCACTATAGAGACACAGTGCTTACTGTTCTCAAGAAATGTAACCTATGAATGGCTTACTGATAGCTGTCTCTGTATATTAAGATGGATGGAGGAAAGTATTTTCACACTGAAAAAGTTACATACTTCAGCTTTGATAGCAAATGAGAATTTATAACTTATTAAGAATTAAATCAATGTGAACTCATATTTTATTCTACAATATGTATACCTTGAACTATTGTGGAATATTAAGGAATATATGTCACTAACAAAACATATATATTTTTGGCAGCATTTTTGTCCTGAGCCCTCTAAATTTCGGACACTGGTGCAAGTGCAAGAATGCAATGATGAATCAGAAACATTTAAATGAGTCTCATGGCATATCAGTAACAACATCATAGTATTCAAAAATGGTTGCATAGCTTACTTTCTATGTATTATTTATTAGAAATTTGAATAGCACTTTTGTTTTTCATGCAAATAAAGTAATACAGGAACACAGTTCTCAGCTTGTTTTGGACATGTAGTCTGCATAAAGAACATGGCATGCAGTTACCTGACACAAAAAAAGTATTTTAATGTAAATTCTATTAATTGAAATAATCGCAATTAAATTATCAAGGGAAATAATCAACAATTATGATTTTTAACATATTACATACATGATTGTCCCTAAATTTCCATCACTTTTGGGGAAAATGTTCTCCCCAAACTAAGTACATACACACCTTGCAGTATATAACAAACCAAAGAAATCTAAACCTGATCATTTTGCCATCAATAAAGGATTGATGGTGAGAAAGTCGAAGTTGAAGGCCACAGAAAAAGGAAGGGGTTTCACACATGAGCTCAATGTGAGCAAAAAGCTTAAGTGATCTTATTTGAAGTGCTTATGACAAGGTTTACTTCTGTTAGCGTCGGTTTGTATGTGCATTATTTTCAGACTCTACCCAGAATAACGCATGCACTCACGCAAACATTCACACACAATGCAGGTGTTACACTGAGTCATGCTCATGACAATGCAGGCTTTGTAAACTAGCTGTATTACATTTCTCCCTCAACACACACACACACACACACACACACACACATAGGAAGAGAGAGAGAGCAATGTGCAGTACAGGCATTCTTCCATGGCAGCCTGAATTTAATTAAGCTCAGAAACAGAAAGTCTTGATGACAGTGTGAATTCAGAACACAGTCAAACAGCAGCTAAGAGCTAATGAGCAGCCAGATCAGCACAAAACTTCCCAGGAAAACAACTAAATACAGCGGACATGACAGAGCTTGTAGACAAATGCCGCTAAAGCTAGACAGCTTTTTTTTTTTTTTTCTTCTCTTTTCTCCCCAATTTCGCATGCCCAATTACCAATGCACAATAAGTCCTCGTGGTGGCATAGTGACTCGCCTCAATCCGGGTGGCGGAGGACAAATCTCAATTGCCTCCACGTCACTCCATGCATCTTATCATGTGGCTTGTTCAGCGCATTACCGCAAAGACGTAGCGCATGTAGAGGCTCACGCTATTCTCCGCGGTATCCACGCACAAATCACTATGCACTCTACCAAGAGCGAGAACCACATTAGTGACCACAAGGAGGTTAACCCAACGTGACCCTACACACCCTAGCAAACGGGCCAATTGGTTGCTTAGGAAGCCTGACTGGAGTCACTCAGCATGCCCTGGATTCGAACTTGTGACTCCAGGTGTGGTAGTCAGCGTCTTTACTTGCTGAGCTACCCAGGCCCCAAAAGTTAGATGGCTTTAATCTCACAGGCATTTAGATTTAAAATCATGTGGAGACAATAAAATGTCCTAAAAGCTGAATGTGTGTGTGTGTGTGTGTGTGTGTATACACATGTTTATACTACATTGTGGGGACTAAATGTCCCCACAAGGATAGAAAAACCTGAGATCACCTACATTGTGGGGCCCAGCCAGTGGTCCACAAGTTAAGAAATAACTGACTAAACATACTAAATTATGTTTTTTAAAATGTAAAAATGCAAAAAGTTTTCTGTTAGGTTTAGAGGTAGGGTTAGGTTTAGGGCATAGAAATTATCTTTAGATCTGTATAAAATCCATAAAATGCATTGAAGTCTATGGAGAGTCCCCACAATGATATAAAAAAGTTTTGTGTGTGTGTGTGTGTGTGTGTGTGTATGTGTAGCATCTTTTAGTTGAATGCTATCTGTATTCAAAAGCGCAAGGTCTAATCCACCTGTGTTCAGGAGTGGCTGACACAGATCAAACATATGGACTACTTTTATTATGCTTGAACATATGGGTGAACTATAACTTTAAGAAGCAAGCTTTTCCAAGAATGTGATTTGAGTGTGAGAGCTTGTGTTCAAATAACTGAGTGAGCGTGCATGTGTGTTTGGCAAAATGCTTTTCCTGGAATGAGTAATGCCACACAGGCTGCAGTGATTTAAGCTTTAAGCAAAAATGTGGGAGGTCCACATTTTTTTTTGCAAAACAAACTGGTGTCAGAGCTTTAAGAGAGGGAGTGTGTAGTCAACCATGAGAAGACTGCCCTATTATCAGTTGTCAATCCTTGTCCATCAATATTTACACTTTGTCCATTATTCCAAATCAATATATATAGTCTACAGAGCTATATATATAGACTGCATCACTTCTGCACCTCATCCTAAATTAGTGAAAACAGATGTCCGAACTCTCATACACACAGTGCAATTATGTGTAAGTCTAATAACGGACTAATGGAGTTTCTCCGAAAGTGTAATAGAAAGCCACAGTATAAAGTGTAAACAATCGACAGAGAAAGTGGTTTAAAAATAAGTAGCAATGGTCACTTAACCTTTGATATACAACAGTTCCGGTCCTCGAATGTGATTGGACGAGAGATGTTCCATGAGCACTGATGGTATGACACCATCAGCAGTCCGATGCTTAACTGTGTGTATCAATCCGCTTGTGCTCGTGCTGTTCTAAACTAAAGTGTAAGAGCAGTTCAGATCTGTTATGAGCTTCTGTTTGTCTTTTTTTTTTACATTACATATGTTAGCCTGCAGGTGGTGGCAAAAGATCATTTTTGTGTGTAATATGAGCCATTTAGCTGACGTGAAGTGAATCCGCATCAGCCGTTTATATACAACAGACTTTCTTGAGAAATAAATCTGACATTTATCGCGATGAACTAAGAAAAATTATACGATTAATCGCGATTCAAAAAAATATTGACTGACAGCTGTCAGTCAATATATTTTTTTGAATCGCGATTAATCATATAATTTTTCTTAGTTCATCGCGATTAATCTCAGATTTATTTCTCAAGAAAGAAAACAAAACATTATGTAACAATATAACACATTATTTACATTTTAGAATGAAAAACATACCAACATAGTGAACAACATATGTTGTTCACTATGTTGTATGTTTTTCATTCTAGCAGATGAGAAGATAATGGAGAAAAAGATGAAAGAAAGAAAGAGAAAGGGTAAGAGAAAGGGAAAGACATTGGACCTTTATAACTTGAACAAACAGGAACCTTAATCAAATATTGTAAATCTATAGTAGTTCTGATTTGAAGTAATGGGGAATTACACAGAAGAATTTAGGAAATTAGATAAGGAAATTAAACAAGGCTGACGTAGTTCATACACTCTCAAGAGTATCAATATGTGCTTGCGGTAGAGGAGGCATCAGGCCATTGGCTTCGTGGCATGTGACCAGTGGGGGCAGGGGCTTGTGCTGGAATGCAGGGTTAGGGGTGCTGCTATGGAAGGTCATGAGGTCAGGGTCATACACACACATGTTCACACTCCCTCCCCCCTTCATACACAGTGGTCTCTGTGCTGCTGACAGTCCATAAATGACTCCAACACATGACCACTCTCGTTCATATTCTACACTGCCCCCATAACCCACTGACATGGCAAACACACACAAACCACTGTGCTCCCCTGTCAGAGTGGACACACACCATTATTGTTCTCATGGGCTAAAAACAAACAAAATACTATTCAACCCCAGAAGACCTCATTCATCCCTAGAAATACACCATCCGTACACTTCCAGTGAACCAATTATTCCCCATGCGCCTAATTTAAGGGACAATTTCTCCCTAGGTGAGAAGTATAAAAAAAAGTTGCTTAACATCCACAACACATGCAGTATCACTGCAGTTTTTAAAGGAACAGTTCACCCAAAAATAAAAATTCTGATATAATTTACTCTGTTCCAAAACTGTATGATTTTTTCCATGGATCACAAAAAGAAATTGTGGTGAAATTTTGCTTTTGGTGCCCAAAGGCCTTAACACACGGGTTGTATGGATTACTATTATGACACTTTTATAATACTTTATAGGTGCTTTTATCTAATTTTTTAAGCTTGAAAGCTCCTGCTACCATTCTTTGTTATTACATGGAAAAAGACAAACAGAAGCCTATATTATTCAAAATGTCTCTATTTGTGTTCCACAAAAAAAGAAAGTCAAACATGTTTGCAACAACATGAGGATAAGTAAATGATGACAGAATTATTAGATGAACTATTCTTTTAATATAGTTTCACACTTTAATGTCAACTAAAAACCCTGCCACCATGTGTGACATTTCCAGGAGCATTCTTGAGTTCCATTTGTGTTCACAGAAATAGCATGACAGAGCACTGTTTGAGAGGCCTGATGGGAAACAAGGCAGTGGGGAAAATACAAAACAAACTTACTCACTGTCTCACACAAACACACACTGCTGAACAGGATACATAAGCATGTCAATACACAGAGAGGTGCCTGGTAATGTTGAACTGGTTCCAGAGAGACCTGAACAACTGAGCCGGCTGCATAACACCAACTAAAATGAAGCGCACAGTCTCCTGTGTGACAATGTGAACAAGCGATAAAAGGCTGCTAATTATTCCAAATGAACAAACAACTTTGCTTACAGTGTGGGAGTCAATAGCATACACAAACACGCTGGCTTACACATTAAATAGGATAAACCAAAACACATTTTACATGAAAACTGTAAAAACACAGTAACTACACCATTAGTGAAACTAAGAAAAATAGTTTTAAAGTTTTTAGTTAATCCATTACAACATTTTCACACTGCTTTCTCTGAATCAGAGTATAGTTGAGAAACCCATTTGTCACAGGACAGATCATAACAAAATTTTGACAAAATATGTAGTTACTGTGATTTGGTTTTGTTGGGCATTATGTGAGAAATAAACAGCCAAAATTGCAAATTAAATCTGCAACCTTAACAACTGACTCTTCACTACAATCTCACAAGACATTGCACAAATGACAGGGTTTGCCATTCAGGATGCTGCCCTGCTAAATACACACTGAGGCCTGCTGGGTAGACCATAGGCACTTTCAGATATTACAGATGAAACAAGATCATCCAGGGTCAGATGAGGTCTATTTATGCATAAACACTCCATATGGAAAAGAGGAGAGTCTGGATAGTTACAATTCATAATCTGAATTCATGGAAAGTGGCAGTCAGAGACAGTGAGGAACTGATAAGAACATTGTCTCTTATCTAATGTGATTCATGTGGTGAAAGCTTTTCGATGAAGGCGGTAGTGTCAGTGTTACGAGGACTGACATTTCAAAGGACTTGATCTGGATGCACACCATACGACACTCCTGTCGCATCCCGTGCACATAACAAACCACGGCTTTCAGAGAAAATGCTCTCTCACCATAATGCCCTATATATTTATACTGCTTTGGGTGTTTGCAGGTAATAACACTGACTAGAGAGATACTGAAATCTGATAAAGAATGAAGCACTCAGAAACCACATCCTATACTCAGTACTGTATCTTTATCTCACTCACATGCTCGCTTGCTTGCATACTCAGCAGCTGAGATCACCTCCTAACTAGCGAGGTCAAAATGTGGCCCATTCAGTCGTAGACTGATAAAACCACAAGGCACATATAGTAGTAGTTTACTACTATTTGTAGTTTACAAATGCAGAACATTTTGAGAAAAAAATTAAAGCTTCTAGAGCAGGTCAAGTCAGCTATTAAACTTTTTCCATTTTGTGTAACTTTGTTAAAGGGAAAGTTCACACAAATATGAAAATCCTCTCATCATTTATGCTGGACACAAACAAAGATTTTTAGAAGAATGTCTCTGTTGGTCCTTTCAAGTGAATAGTGGCCACAACTTTGAAGGTCCAAAAAGTATATAAAGGCAGCATAAAAGTAATCCATACGACTCCAGTGGTTTAATCCATGTCTTTAGAGGTAATACGATGGGTGTGGTTGAGAAATAATATTTAATATCAATATTTAAGTTTTTTTTTTTACTATAAATCTTCACTTTCACATTCTACTTTTGTTTATGGCAATTTGAATTATTTGTGCATATCACCACATACTGGGCACAGAGGAGAATTTAGAGTAAACATGACTTAAATATATATCTGTTTCATATACTTCTGAAGACATGGATTAAACCTCTGTAGTCATATGGATTACTTTTATGCTGCTTTTAAATGATTTTTGGACCTTCAAAGTACTGGCCATCGTACACTTGCATTGTATGGACATACAGAGCTGAGATATTCTTCTAAAAATAAAAGTTTGTGTTCAGCAGAATAGTTTTTAGATATCATCATCTAAAAGGCTTTCCTGTGAACTTTTTGTGAGAAATTTGATTTTCAAATGTGTTCAGATATAATATTTGGCAATTTGCCAAATGTTTGACACAAACATGATATTACTAGGATCCTTAAAATGAATAAAAAAATTAAATAAATGAATAAAATAAATAAATATATATATATATATATATATATATATAAAATAAATGGCATTTAAAGACACTACTCTCTTAGTCTAGACTCCTAAAATGTGGTGTTTCGCTAAAAAAAAAAAAAAAAAAAAAAAAAAAAAAAAAAAAAAAAAAAAAAGAAGAAGAAGAAGAAAAAGAAAAAAAAAACATTTACTTGTGAGGGAGGGGAGGACAGGGTTTATAAAAGTGAAAGTGGCCATGACGTGCTCAGGGTTCATTTAGAGCAGGACACTGCATAAAGCCCAGTGGCAAAACTAAAACGCAAAGCTAGCGTTTGCACAAAGAAGAGTGGATGGAATGTGGAATTAAAGCTCGTTAAACTTCGAGTAACGTGAGTGGAACCGCTAAGAAAATCGTGACAGTTAGTAGAAAAGGAAAGTATGAGAAATGAGGAAAGAGAAAAAGTAGATACATGTTTAACTCAATACATGATGTTACGAAATGAATCCTCGGGGCAAGTATAATAACAGTAATCGTGAATTAAAACGTCCAGGAACCATTTATAAAAAAAAGTAAGCGATCTTTTTACCCTCTCTTTGAAGTGAAATTATTACTGTTGACTTGATTTTATTAGCTTAATTGCCTATAGTAAAGTTTACTTAAACACCGGGTAACGAAAACATGTATCAAATTCAGTGCTTAGACAGCGGGCCTTCCATTTTGAATGTGCCGTGCTACTCGTTAAAAGCTCGCGCTTGAACGACACACAACTGGCACGCGCATGGCGCGAGAATCATTTTGGGAAAGAAAAGTTTTTTTTACATTTAGTCCAGAATCAAAACTGAGCCTATACCTATAAATAACAAAGTCACGAGTGCTTTGAAAGTTGTAGCTATTCAACAAGTTTTGTGTGTTTTGCGCTGGCAGGACTGGAAGAAACTGGGATGAAGCAGACATTAAGTTTGAATGTAACTGTTATAGCAAAACGGCAAATTTAACGTGTTAGCCCCAGAGCTACCCGGACAAATTGCGGTGGACTGAGATTTAAAAACTTCACTGATTAGACCGCAATACTTCATGTCATTTAAAGGAATCTTAATGGGCAATAAAACACATTCTTTCGTTGGAAGGGTGTAAAACACGATTAAAGTCAGTAAAAATCATTGAATCTCTTTAGAATGCGGTAGGTTATCAAAGTAAACTTGATCGTGTAAAAATGGATCTCTGAGTTGAAAATTAGTTGGTATGTCAGAGTAATAAATCCTGTGAAATACCTCGATCCACTGTCAACTCTTTTGTTCGTAAGTAAAAGTCAGTTGTCAGGAGATTTTAACATTGGTTGCGGACTACAATCAAGAATCTATTGTCAATCCCGTTTCACCGACTCAACAAGCTGAAGAAGTTGTGGTAGCACTTGATAATGAATGCTTGGGTAACTTACCCGAGTCCCCCTGGGTTTTCATGGTGAAAGTTATCTGCTCCTAACAGAGCGAGCTGGTTAAAGTTGTCAGTTCAACAGTGGCGAGACTCGGCCTCTCCCTCACCCTCCTCTCCAAAAGGTAATTTTTTTGTCAAATGTTCAGCGCTCTTGTTGCTCCCTACTGTCCGATCACCGGCTGGATTGAGTTCTCTCTTTCCACGATCACTCCAAATGCTCCGACAGCGCTGAGTTTGGAAAGTTGCTCACTTCTTCCACTAGCGAAACGGGACGGGGTGCAGCGGAGTTCCGAAACAGCGCTTTCCCGTTTGTCCCGGGAGCGAATGATACAATCCCAAACACGACAGAAAAGGAGCACTCTGCGTCTCCCTGTTACATACGCACACTCTTCTGCCGAGTTGATGATTTTGGCAACGTTTTATCCATCTGTTGGTGTGTCATCTGGTCCCCCGAGGCTCGCCATTCGCAGTATATCAGTCAGTTTCCCATTCTCTCTTTCACACCGACTTTCCTTCCTCCACTCTCCCTAGTCTGAAACAACTCGCTGTCTCCTCCCCCCATTCCTCTCTCTCTCGGGTGTCGTGTTTCGCTCGCTGCTGCCGCACGGGGCCGCCCACACGGACGGGTGAAGGAGGGTAAGAGGGGCTCGGGCATTGGCTGAGTCACGCCCCCTCACCACGAGCCGAGGCTGGCGTCACTGGAGCACGAGGCGTCGTTATGGAGACCGACATAGCCACTGTCCGTGATGACATCATATCCGCGTCCTACGAGCTGCAGACGAGGCCGAACCTGAGAGATATAGCGTCATCGCGTCCGTTAACGTCAGCAACAAGTGTTTTTCGATCCAACTGTCCCGTTTTATCTTTCATTTTACGATAATTATCTACCCCCATCAAGAGGTAGGCTACTAGTTCAATGAATAACAATTACACTTTATCCCGCAAGAACAAAACAGATTTTACCGGCTGATAAAGGGAACTGGTTGTTTAGGCCACTTAAAGATTCAAATATTCAAATTCAAATAGTAACTGTTTTTATCTTAAAGGGATAGTTCTCCCAAAATTTAAAATTCAGCAATTGTTTACTCACCCCTGTGTTGTTATAGCCCTATATGTCTTTCTTTTTCTTAACACAAAGGGTGAAATATTTTTACAACCGCCTTATTTAGCAGTATAAATCTAGCAAAACGTTTTAGATGATAATTTAGTAAAATATTGAGTGTAAATTTATAACATTATGCTTATTATTATATTACCCAGAAATTAGTTGGAAAATAAATAAATAAATTACCACAGCTGTGAGGGGGTTTCTATTACAGCTGCTGAGAGAGTGACAGTAAATGTGAGTTTATGGTGACCACCTCTTCAAGCTTCAAAAGGACACACAAGTATAATTCAGAAGTCTAATAAATGATTCCATGAGACTCAAGTATAAAATAAGGTTTGGTGTCAAACAAACCAAAATCGAATGCATGTTCATGAGTCAGCAGCTCTTTGCACAAGAGCATCAGAAGTTACGCATCATGCGCAAGATGGGCCGTTCAAGCAAATACTAATTTTGTTTTGCTTCAACAGGACCACAGCGATATTAACAACAGAAAACATCTCGGTTACATACGTAACCTCGGTTCCCTGAGACGAAGGGAACGAGACATTGCGTTTACTAACGCATATGGGCGTGCCTTCATACACTACCTATTTGAAACCTCTCTACAAGAACGGCAATATTCAAATATTGGCTATGGTGTTTGAGTCCAGCCTGTTTTGGTGCAAAACAGACTGCTCTTTTCAGCTCGAACTGACCACTATAAAACAGGTGCACAGACACCATTTCCTCAGAATTTCTGACTGAGAACAAGGAGCGCATTGCTCGTGCCTCAAGAACTCTGAGTCTTTTGGTGCGGCTAGCGTTCGCAATGTCTCGTTCCCTTCATCTCAGAGAACCGAGGTTACGTACGTAACCGAGACGTTCCCTTACGACTTCAGTCCATTTGACATTGCGTTTACTAACGCATATGGGGAACAGAATCCCATCACGCCACACTACATGACATAACATCCTAGAGAGGAAAATGGCGGCGCAGTCGTGACGGCGACTGACATGTGTATGCCACAGCGAGTGATCCTCATGATGGCCAGGAGGATAGCACTCATAATGAATGATAACCATATAGTATGAATTTTTGGACCAGAGCCAGCAGTAGTCCAGTTTTTGGAGTCCAGAGCCAGCAGTAGTGTGGTCTTAATAGAGAGCATATGCAAATCAAATGTCCAAAGGCTCGAAGGGGGGCCCTGCAAGAGATTTTAGGACTAAAGTTAAGTCCCAAGTCGGGACTGTAGCCTGCCGAGGTGGGTTTAATCATCTTGCTCCTTTAAGGAACTTTATGATTAAATCATGCTTGCCTATAGAGGCGCCGGTTTCATGTGCGTGATACGCAGATCTAGTTGCTACATACACTTTCAGCATTGACAGGGTGAGTCCTGCGTCTAATCGCCCTTGAAGAAATACTACAATTTAATTGTATGGGGCAGTTTACTGGGTCCTTGCTGCGTGAGAGACACCAATCAGCGAACACCTTCCATTTTAGTGCATATAGGTGTTTAGTGGACGGTGCTCTGGCTTGTTAAACGTTGTTCATGACTGAACAGTTCTGGTGCGTTTAGTGCGCTCCATTCAGGGGCCACACATGCAGGTTCCACAGCTGGGGCTGGGGATGCCAAATTGTGCCTTGCGCCTGAGAGAGGAGATCCCTCCACAGTGGTATTTCCCATGGTGAGCTGTACAGCATCTCCATCATTTCTGGAAACCATGGCTGGTTGGCTATTTCGGTGCAACTAATAGAACCGTTTCCTTGTCCTCTCAGACTTTGCATATGGCAGAGTTGATCAGGCATACTGGAGGAAACGTATACTGGAGGAAACACAGGCCATTTGTGTGCCATTGCATCTCTTCCCAGTGGGGCTTGGGACTTCGAATAACAGAGGGGATAGTGGGCATTCTCCACTGAGGCAAATAGATTGATTTCTGCTTTGCTGAATATTTCCCAAATCCTCAGTATAGTTTGAGAATGAAGTCTCCATTCGCCCTGTATCACCCCTTAGCGTGACAGTAGACGTTCACCATAATTCAGGCTGCCTGGGACATATGTCACTCTCAGGGAGAGATTTATTAGAGGGAGAGATGATGCTCGCTCCATAGGAGGGGGTGACGTGTCATTCTCGACAGTGGCGGTGAATGAATTCCGCCTTGGCTGTTTATATATACCACAACTGTCATGTTGACTGAGCAAACCAGGACATGACAGCTCACTATTTCAGACTGAAAGCCTTTAAGGCTAGAATTACAGCCAATAGCTCAAAGTGGTTGATGTGCCACGCCCTCCTTGCCAAAAGTTGGGCATCCATTGCACACCGCCCCCCCAACCTGTTGGAAGCATCCGTGGTCACCCCTTTCTGCCTGACAACTTGGGGCTTCGAGTACCAGAGGGGACAGTGGGTATTCTCCACTGAGGCAAATAGATTGATTTCTGCTTTGCCAGATATTTTCCAAATCCTCAATACAGTTTGAGGGTGAAGTCTCCTGCCTTCAAGATGCCGCCACCATAAATCCCAGTGCTTTCTGAAACAAATTTCAGTGGAAATGTTCTCCCCAGTTTTAAATGAGATGGACATTTTAAAATGGCTAAAGCAGTAAAACTGTGCTGGCATAAAAAATCCTCTGATTGCGGCAGAAACAGCCTGTTGTCAAGGTAGTTCAGGATGCGCATGCCGCTCAGTCTCCGAAGGGCAGGAATATGAATTGATACGCTGTTCCTTCAAATGCGAATCTCAGAAAACATCCTGTGATGTCGTAAAATGTATGTATGAAAGTACGCATCCTTCAGATTTATCAACGCAACCCAATCGTGTGGGCGTACATGTGATAAGATCTTTTTCAGAATAATCACTTTGAATAGGCGCGATTTAAATGTCTCAGATCCAGGATTGGCCGAGGCCCACTGTCTTTCTATGGAACAAGAAAATAACAGCTGTAAAAACATTTTGTGAATGACAATTTGGCACAATCTCGATCGCTTTTTTCACGATGAGAGGTGTATTTCGGCTCGTAACACTGGCAACCATGTTCGATCGTTTTTGCACCCATTCTGAAATACCCGTTAGGGCTCGACAATGGAGCCGCATAATGGGATTGAGGGCAGTTTGGTTTGCTCACTGTATGATATGATGCGACGCTCACTATAGGGAAGGCATTGTGCATAAGTCACAGTTTTTAGTCGCACGCTGACTTGAAACAGAGTGAGGGCAAACCGGCTGTGATATACTCCATGTGGGCATAAAGTGTCTCATAGCCTGTGACTGCTGCTGAATCGCGACATAACGTTCAGCAAACTTATTCATAGAGCCGCCAAAAAGGCCGGCTGGAGACACTGGAGCATCTAATTCCCTGTCAGTGCCGCGTGCACGTTCCTCGCCCTCGCTGGGGGAGGGGCGGCAGCATCATCCACTGACCATTTGCCTGATGTGGTGAGAGACATGACATCGTCATCATCCCCAGCATCAGATCCATCAAACAAGACGAGGCCGCACGCTCCAACAGAGAGGATATAGCGTATGGGGATATATCCACCTCAAGTTTTTCTTGCTTGACCTCGCGGCCCCGCCGTGCCTCCTCATGTGAACCCTCGGGAATCACAGAAGAGGCTGGTGGGAGGGTGCACGAGGGTGATTCGTGAGCAAAGCGACTTGAGACTCATGTCCTTACAGTGAGGACAGTCTGTCTCCATGAGAGCTGACTCTGCGTGGGCACGGCCCAGATAGAAAACAGCTCTCACGTTTGTCTGATGGCGGGATGTGTCTCTCGCATAATGAACACTTACGGAACGACATCTTGAAAAAGACGCAAACACGTTTTCTAGATATATAAATATAGATTTATATCTATATATAACTTATATTTACAACACACAAGTAAAATTTTTCTTTAAATGGATAATCTACACCTGCCAATGCACTGTGGAGTATCAGGATGCTGAGGTCTGTTCACCAGCGAATCGTCAAGCAGCGAGGCGGAGTGATGTTTGCTGGAGCACTGCAGGGGAGCAGAGAGTCTTCTCTTTGCCGTGAATATTACGTCTGCTGACTGGTGTGTATTGACGCCGAAGGTAGAGGGCTTCGAGATGAGGCAATCACTGCCTTGAAGGAAGAATTTCTGAGAAAATGGTGTCTGTGCACCTGTTTTATAGTGGTCTGTTCGCGCCGAAACAAGCGGTCAGTTTTGTGCCAAAACAGGCTGGCCATAGCCAATATTAGAATATTGGCGTTATTGTAGAGGGGTTTCAAATAGGTTGTGTATGAAGGCACTCCCATATGTGTTAGTAAACGCAATGTCAAGTGGACTGAATTCGTAAGGGAAAACAACATAGCTGCATACAAACCAGAGAACAGAACTTGCATACATGTCTGAAGAGTTTGTAGTGTAAGAATAGATGCAATGGAGTCCTCCATCAAACAAAGACATGGGACTGAAGGTAGCTACAGTCACACCGTGTAAAGATTTTTATTTTATTTTATCCTAAGCAGCTGCAACGAGCAATGGGACATTCTGTCCATCCCTTGGTTTCTATATTTGGCAGTGTGCCCAGTAACCCCATCCACTATGAACTGGCACCGGTCCATAATGCGTTGTGTGGTGCAAGGTGATCGTCTGTGTTCCGCAACTGTTTTCAGGTCCTTGAATAAGATATTATGCGCGAGTTAAGGCAGCTGGGGGAGTTTCTTGTGTCCTCTTCGGTTAAGATGGTGCCCACCGAAGGGAGTTGGTGCCCTACGCAGACTGTGTAATATACGTGTAGGCCGCGGTGGTACTGTTAGCTACCTTCAGCCTCCTCCATCATACTTTTTGATTGAGGACTGGACATTGAAATTCATCTATTCTTCCACTACAAACTCTTGTTGTATTATACATGCAGAAGAATTGAAACGACATGATTTGAATCTAGAAAATACCCAACCTTTGCAATCCTGGAATTCTTCACCATCATAAATCCCACGTCTCAACATTGCTCAGAAAGGCCCCTCAGCACTACCTCCTGAACTTCCACACAGAGTTAAAGCCTTCTAAATACTTCTCTTTGAAAGGTTTCCAAAAGACCATCAGATTTGCACGAATCAAATACTAACACATTTCATCTTAATCCAGAAACATTCTACACAAAGTCACAGTACTTTACCGATTTAACCTTCTAAAATGTACAGAATGCATTTAAAACCAAGATTTATACAATACCTAGGATTGCTAGTTAATTCTGACAATTGCTTTGAACTGTGGTAACTGGTATAACTGACAAATTGATGATTATAGCCTGATGTACCTCTTTAAAATGTGTGTAATGTTTTATCCATGTTATATAACCAAGGAATTAACCAGTATGATTTGTAACCAGGGATTTTCATGTTGTTACCTACATGTACCATATTAATGAAAGAATGGATGTGGTGGTGGCGTAGACACCATTGTGTCCTTGAGCAAGGTACTTAGCTCCAGGTTGCTCTGGGGGAATTGTCCCTGTATTAAGTGCACTGTCAGTCGCTTTGGATAAAAGCGTCTGCCAATTGCATAAATGTAAATGTAAAGAATGTCAAATTTGGTATGCAAACGCACGCTTAGTTACATGGAGGAAGCTGATGACAACGAATATCATGTCTCTTGTACCATTCTCAAGATTTAAAAGTTCATAATTAAATATGCACTATTTTTGAGTGGGAGATTTGTAAGAATCTGAAACAAAGGACCATAAATCAACTGTCGGAAAAGACAGTCCAGTTGACCATGTGACTCTGAAAAGTCACTTCTGATTGGCGCAGGACACCTTTGGGGATGTGGCCAATTTCAGTTCAAATGTTTCCAAACAGGAAGAACACACTCTTCGCTCTCTTCCTCTTCTGTCTTCACACACTTCATCTTCTGCTCATCTGAATGCGCAGACTTTGCTCTGACTCTTCCCTCATGGTCTTCTCTGGATTTTGTCGGAACCCGATCCATGCCATGTGAGGTCAAAGAAAGCTCGTCACTCTCTACAGTTCGCACACCCATGAGAAGGCCTCGCTTCAAAGCCAACCTCATCATTCATACAGACAGTAACTCTTCGATCTTACAGAGAGGTCCAAAACACACGGAACAATCTTTCGACTAAGAACCAAGCAACACAAAGAAAGCAAGGAAACACCACTACACGAAAGTACATCTCCAATATTGTGCCCAAAGCACTGGTGTATTTGATAAAATACTTTGGGTTTTCCGATGGCAAATCGATGTAGACTCAAAGTAGGTTAAATGGTTCTTCAGGTATTGTCAAACAGACTCCATAAAGTTCATTTTCACTGTATTGATCATTTATTTCACATTCTGTCACTTTTCTCACCAACCTGTCTTATGTATATATGTGTTAGATTAGATTTATGTTTATAATAGCAATAAAGTTTGTCTGTATTCAAAGATGAACGACTGTGGTATATTTTGATAAATAATCTCATCCCTGTTTCTAAAAGATTTAGCTTCAAAGCTGTACCTAAATACGTGTGATTTTATTTTCAATAAGCCATGCGAATAATATCAGTCCAATAATTGAATTAATAATAATTCACTTATTAAACTAATTCCTTTCAGTAGAAATTGTGAGCGGATACAACAAGACGTTGTATTACAATTTTAATGGTGGAGAATTTATTCAAATAATCTAGTTATTTGTCATTTATCTAATTTATAATGGTTGTCGAACGCAACTAATTCAACTATACATTTCATTACCTAATGATGTACAACAAGGACAGTTTAATTTAGTTCATAGCTCACATATTTCAAGACCCTAAATTCCTTTCTAAATTTAGCATACCAAATACCCTTACATATAATGATGTGAGTATGCTGGTATATTAACGGTTCCCGTCTAAATTCATCAACCCCTAAATATCCTACACTCTTCAGACATGTTTGTAAGTTCTGTTCTCTGGTTTGTGTGCAGCTATATTGTGGTTTCTGTTGTTAATATCGCTGGTGGTCCTGTTGAGGTGAAACAAAATGAGCTTTTGCTTGAATGCCCCCATGCGTGCTGCATAACTACTATTGCTCTCGTGCAAAGAGTCCTAAAGCTCGCGTGTAGACTCATGAGACAGGAGAGTAACGGTCAATGAACATTTACTAAACAGTACATTAGATTTCGAGTTGTTTTGCACCAAACCTTATCATATGATGACTTCATAACAATTATGAGTATGATGCACTCTAAAAAATGATTCACAGGCTTAGTAAATATCATAGTAATAAATAGCTATACTAACTTAATAAAATCTCTGAATATCACTTAAGTGATTGTTTGAGTTGTACATATCAAAATAAATGCCTAGAAATTCAACAGTTAATTTTGTGTTCAATTTACAATTATCTTTTAGGTTTATTTCACAAAATAAAATGAGTATTTGCCTAACAAATTACATTTTTTAGATATTGTTAATATGTTTGGTAAATTTCAATCAAAATATTTGAGAATGGATTAATTCTACTGATTAGTTTCAAGAACTACAATTATTACTCATTCCAACTTAATATTATTTCAACTTAATCAACTACTTAAGAAGTTGAGTAAGTTACGCGCCAAATTGACGCTAATCGTGCGGCCTCATGGGAAATCTGCCTCTCTGTCTTGGCAATAATCCTGCAGTAAGAAGGAGAAACACACCGACATAAGCAGCACCTGGGAGACTACAAACCTTGGTAAGTGTCCAGCTAATAAGAGTTATTGAAATATTAATCCTGTCTTGTGCAGTAACACTTAATGGAGTAATTTTGTGAATAGGCCTACTGTTGTAGCCATGCTTTCGTATAAGTTACCGTTACAGGGTTGTGTAAGGTAACTTAAAGCTAACGTTAGTCGTCGAGAAGATTACAATAAAAGTAGCACGACCAACTAACTATAAAAGTACTAACCAACAAACGTTAACCATATATGTTTTTATATTGGATAAGGCGCTGTGAAAAACTATCTCGACTTTTTCACAATTGTTGAAATTTTACTGTAAGAGTCAATGTTCTTGGTATATATCTGCCATCTGAAATCTTCAATTAAGCCCATTTTACCCATAGCTTGGACATTTTCACATGCACATTGCTCAGGTCGAATGTCGAACAGTTTTTAATTATATTATCCAAGTTTAAATGGAACATTAACAGTTCTTTTGCCTTAAACGTTCAGTGTTTCAGATTTAAGGGGTTCTATTTACTCTACAAAGTTTACAATATTCAGATTTTGGTGTGTTTGAGGTGATAGTTAAAGGTGGTGTTGGGTTGTCCTACATTATAGTGTTTATCATTTTTTTGTCCTACCTATTAACATCCATGAGGGGAGCAGAATATTAGACACCTCCGAATATAATAACAACACCATCACCAATGGCCTTAATGCTAACAACATGTTAACATCTGTGTGACAGTTAACAAACCATTAACATGAAATGCATCATAAAAGTAGATTTTATAGCAGAGCAGCTGTATTAAATTGCAATAGAGTATTTGAGGTGTGCATAATGAATTGGTCTGTCAGTGTATATCTACAGAATTGTGGACATCGTTACATATGTCATTTAAACATATTTTGACAAATAAATGTCTAATTAAAATTTCATATTTGTGCAGTTGCTTTATTTAGGCTATCAAGATATATTGATGTCAAGTGTATTCTAGTCTTGAAGATAAAGGGTAAATATAGTTTAAAAAAAATTAAGTACATGTAACATTTATTTTGATAATTAATAGTAAAATATAATTCAGGTAAAACATTAAGTAAATGTAACATTTCTTTTGTTAAATTATAGTATTGTTTCCAGTTATATCTACTTAGCATTTTGGTATTATCTACACAATTTTATTATTAGTTTTCACCAAGGGTTACTATTACATTGACTTAAGATTTTAATTAGATCTACTCAGTTTTATTATTAGTTTTCACCAAGGGTTACGATTACATTGACTTAAGATTTTAATTAGATCTACTCAATTTGATCTGTCAGGATACTAAATTTAGTTATTCAGATCTACTCAATTTTTTTAACTTACATTTACTAAATTCATAAGTTATATTTACTTGATTTCACAGCTTTTAAATTTACTCAATATTTTTAAGTGTAAAAATGTTTCACCAATAAAATTAAGTTTATCCCAGTAATAGTTTTTAGAGTGTGGAATCATTTATTAGACATCTGAATTATACTTTTGTGTTCTTTTGAAGCTTGAAGAGGTGATTACCATAAACTGTCATTGTATGACATCACTGAGAACAAACCTTTTTTCAAAATTTCTCCCTTTGTGATAAAGAAAAAGAAAGAAAGTCATATGGGGTTATAACAAAACAGGGGTGAGTAAACAATCCCTGAATTTTCATTTTTGGGTTAACTAATTGTGATGAGGAGGAGGGTGGGGCTGGGCCGTGAGTCTGCACGGCTGGCCCCCAATCGGGCTAATCAGCAGAGGAGAAGGATAAGGCTGAGCCGGATGTGGCAGTTTGAGAGAGAGAGTCACACGCAGCTGCTGTATGTGTTTATATTGTGTCTTTTTAAGTTCTTTTTAAAATATTACTCTGACTGTTCAGCTGATTCCCGCTGCCTCCTTTCCCCATCTTAACCTTGTTACACTGGTGCCAAAACCTGGAAAATGAGGAGCTGGGAACCGGCTGAACAGTCCAAGTTATATTTAAAAAGAATTTAAACAAAAAGATAAGGCTCGGCCTTATCCCCCTCCTCGGCTGATTAGCCTGATTTGGGGCTAGCTGTGCGGACTCATGGCCCGGCCCCACCCTACTGGTCATCACACTAATCCTTTAAGGAAATTTTGTATATGTCTAAACATTTTAAAAGAAGGTGTAGGGTACAACAGGGCTAAAGGCCCCCTGGGGTAAAAGGCACTTTTGATTTTATTTTCTCCCAAAACACTAAACAGCAACAAAAACTACCACAGTAATTTCCTAACACCTGTTTGTCACTATACATTGAAAAATATTCCTGATCCATGAGATTACTGCTTGCAGTATCTAAAGTTTGATTTTGAGGTAATTTGATTTATTTAATAATTATTATGGCTGTTGATTTAACGCGTTCATTCAGTTAAAAAAATTAATGCCATTAATCGCAATGCCCCGGACGTAATATGGAAGATTCCTGAGAAATGCAAGCTTGTAGTACCACCTGTTTACTCCAGAGGGTAGTAAGTGAAACTTCAGCTGCGTGGCAATGCGCAGTTTACACAGTGAAAACAATCAGCCTTGAGCAGCAGAACAAATCAAACATGCGTTACGTTCTTGCGTTCAAAACACTTGATGGAGCGCAAATCCAAACTAAGGGATCTCAAGATGTGTTCTAAGTATTAAACTGTATTTAACTTGACACAGTGACCTAAAAATGTTATGTTTATGATGCAACGCATCCAAGATGCTACACAAGCATGTCTGACACAGCTGTTCATTGACGGCTTTAACAAGCCCTCATAATAAATCTCCAACTGATTGACAAATTCACTAGTGAAATGGATTGCTGTGAACTGTATGCCAATGATTGCCTTATGATCAATAATATGGTAGTAAACAATACATTGTATTCTAAAGCCGCTTTTTGTATTGTCTTATTAATGATGAACTCTTCTGCCACAAGAATGTAATGCATTTTAATTATCTGAATACTTTTTTTTTTATTTATATATATATATATATATATATATATATATATATATATATATATATAATTTTTTAAATATTTAAAGATAACTATGTATCATTATTTCATCATTATATATTGAATTATTAAAATGTGAGGGGCTTTTTCAGCAAATATTTGTATATGCGATTAATCGCAATTAATTAATCGTGACACCATGTAATTATTTCGAAAAAAAACATTTAATCGATTGACAGCCCTAATAATTATATATTAATATAAAAATAATTTATATAAAAGGCTCTATCACCACTTTTTTTTTTACTGAATTTTAATCAAAGCAACCTTCCATTATTTATTTTTTTCATACAAATTATGCTACTAATTTTTTCAATCATGATACAACTTGCTTTTAGACCTGTTGTACCCTAAACAAGATTTTAGTGTGATTAAATCGTTTACTAACCTTTTCTGTGTATATTCAATTCTACAACTTCATTGCCATGACTACATAAGACCATAATAATTCCGCAAAAACAATGATTAAAATAACTTTACTCAAATAACACTCAAGTTTTCACAGAAGAATTAATACAAGTGCTTTTATACAATTCTAAGCTTTACATTTCTGCCTTTTTAATTCTCCAAAATATTGGCCCCATGCCAATTGTAAGTGCCTAAGTGTAACCTTGATTTTTACTTTTTCGTTGAATGAAAAGGAGGGACGATTCGAAATGATTTTTTGTGGAAATCAACATTATGCCATAAACGCCATCGAATGAACTAAATGTTGCATATCTGGCATTACTGAACAGATGAGAAGTATTAAAGATTAATTTGTTTTCCTCCAAAAAGAGTTTGTTATAAACTAGATGAGTCAGATGAATTAGCAAAAATGTATGTATCTCACATCCTCTCTTTTCTTTTCATTGATTACACAAAAATAGTCCATTAAGTTCTGTTGACGTGTGTGTGTACGAGAGGACAAGCATGCTGGCATTACCACTGTGAGAAAGTGTATATGTGTGGATATGTTGTTTGTTTGTTTACTGTATGATTTGAATGTGATCCATCTGCTCAACCATACACATCCTGTTTTAAAGCTGAACACCTGAACCATGAAAAGACCACCTCCCCTCCTTTACTGACAGTTTTGAGTAAATGTGGTTTTACTCATGAGCAGTGTAGCATACCTCCTGCTGTAGATCAGTGCCATCCTAGTGCCAGAAAACGGGACTAACACAAAGTTAAAATCCTGTCTGACAAACAATACAATGAGGTACTCATTCTCTCCTGACAACCAGTTATAATGACAGCCATAAACCTGAAGTCTGCCGTCAGCATGAACCTGTGAGAGTGGAAACAGTTGTTATTGTGGTTTGAGCTGTTATTTGTATTCTCATAATTGTGCTTTTGTTGTTATTTGTGCTAGTTACGGTTATAATGTGTCCGCAGTCATTTCTGGTCACAGGAAACAGACGTAGCTCAGATAAGCATCTCGGCTCCATAATGTTGCCATTGCAGTCAGTGTGAACGTGTGTGTATGTGTGTTTTGGAAATATCTAGTGCTTTCCCCTCTGTCCGAGAACCCCTCACCCCCAGGAAAGAAAACAGAGCTGTTATTGTGATGGGCAATTAATTTCCTTTGACCACATGGACAATAAATGCAATCTACTATTCTATTTACAGAAATTCTATTTTTCCATTTCCTTTCTCTCTCACACCTTATTTTACTTCTTCCTTCTCTCTTTATCTACCTCTCTCTCTGTTTACCTGTGTGCTGAAATGTCTATAACAAAGGAAGTGTGGCTGACAAACAGAGAGTAGAAGAAGATCACCACAGAGAGAGATGCTCACAAAGCTGATAATATTTTGAGGTAAAGAATAGAAAAGAAAATCTGAAATGGAAATACAAAAGACTTTCTCATTCTGTCTTTTTTTAAAATCTAATTTCATGTTCTTTCTCTATATACTGTTTGAGGCTACCCTGTGGTATTTCCATTCTACACACACACTATCACTCTCTTTTATAACACAATACATTCTGCTGACCGAAAACCTCTATTCATCCTCTGCCTTGTACTGTTTCCTTCACTTCTGTGTTATTCATCCACACCATTATATCATGCTAGCAACCTCATCTTCCTCCACGCCCTCTCTTTTGCACTCCTGATACTCTACAACTCTTGAGGCTTGCTTTTGCAAAGTCTGTCAACACAATAAACTCAAGGTTATCGGTTTCTCTGAAAAGTTCCATATTGTTCACATCCATAGCTAATTGTGTATATGTGTTGTTGTCACACAACTCTTTCAACTCTGCAGTTCAGTTTATGTTCAGGCTTTACCAAAACCATTCTTACCCTCACAATCATTACTCATTCTTTATTATTATTATTATTATTATTATTATTATTACTTAAATAACAGAATGGAATGAGAGGTATTACATGTATGTAGTGACCTATGTTAAACTAATCCAAACTATCTTAAAAGGATAGTTCACCCAAAAATGATAATTCTCTCATCATGTACTCACTTTCATGCCATCCCAGATGTATATGACTTTCTTTCTTCTGCTGAAAACAAAGGGAAGATTTATAGTAAAAAAGGACTTATTGAAAGGAATATTGATCTGTTTCTCACCCACACCTATCACATTGCTTCCGAAGACATGGATTTAACCACTGGAGTTGTATGGATTACTTATATGCTGCCTTTATTTTTTTGGAGCTTGAAAGGTCTGGACACAATTTACTTGTATTGTATGAACCTACAGAGCTGAAATATTCTTCTAAAATACTTCATTTGTGTTCAGCAGAAGAAAGAAAGTCACACACATCTGGGATGGCATGAGGGATTCCAATAGAAACCAACCAATCAACAAATATTTTCAAATTCATATACTACAGGCATCACATTTTAGCTTGCCTCCTATCCAACACAGTACACAAAAGTTATTTTCCTATTAAAATTATTTTTAGGTTTAGGATTGGGATTAAATTTAGGAAAAACTTGTGGTTCTTTTATTTTTCTCTATGGCAGTAAAAGTCAGAAGTTTTTGTGCAAGCTAACTCATTTGATATTGCCATCTCATATTATTGCGAGTTGCTCAGGAGACCGGGTTGGTCTAAACGTTGAACAAGTATTGCATTTCCTCAGCTCACAATCTTATTTCACCCATGTTCTGAGAAAGTGACCATGCCAGTGTGTTTTTATTGTTTTATGTGATTCTGGATTTTCTCTCACTGTGGTTTATTGTTGGTAATTATGTTTGAAAGTGCAAGCATCAAAAGTTTTGTTGTTGCTCAGTTTTGTTGCAGCTCATTGGGATAAGCCCCTTGTTCTATTTTCTCCCCCCAAACTTTCCCTGTTCCTCTTTATGAGATGATCTGCATTTAAAATCAGAGTGACAGACAGATGCCGGGGTGATACAGTGCTTTAACACCCTTGCATAGTTTAGCATCTCTTCCTCCCTCCTCCCTTTATTATGCTGTTAATTAGGGTGCACTCTCACAATACTCAGTGATGTCCCGAGTGACACTGGCGCTTCTCAGAAATTAGAGTACAGATGTGTTTAAAAAAAACACATATCATTTATTGCTTATTGTGTGACTGACTGCTGTCTAAAAGTGATAGATGCAACTTAAACAATGGAATTTTACAAATATTCAGTCAATCAGAAGTGCTATGCTCTTTCACGTTGTAGGGCAATAGAGAGAGAACCAGTGTTTAAGAGGGCCTCTTTGTACCTCTTTATCTGTTGGCCTCCTGGTGGAGTGAAGCACACAAAAGTATCTTGATCTGTTAGATGGAGCAAAAGAGAAAGAGGGATTCTTTTGAAACAAGGGATGGAAGGAGGGGCCCATTCTTTTTCTGATGCATTATTCTACAGATTCATTTAAAAATTAGATTTGTAGGAATTGTAACAATAGGTTTTGTTTTGTTTAGTTTTTTTTCAGAAATTGTAACTCAAGATGTTTGGAAATGCTAGCAGCACATTTAAAGTTGCAGTAGGGAAAATAACTTAAGAAATCTAAAGGGAACTAGGAGTTGAATGTATTTATTGGTACCTTGGAGTAACATTACTGTTCTAAGGAGTGGAATTTTCCAGTTGCATGTATCATATTACACATAGCTGAATTGTAAGATTAGATCGTCTCAGTTACGTATGTAACCTCCGTTCCCTGATGGAGGGAACGAGACATTGTGTCGAAGAAGCGACACTAGGGGTCTCTCTTGAGTGCCGAATATGCCTCTGATCTATGAAAAAAGGCCAATGAGAGTTGCGAGCAGTATTTGCATTCCCCGCCCCCGGATATGGATATTAAGGCGAGGGAAATACGCTCGTTCATTCAAGATTTTTCTGAGGAGCCGGGAGTGTTCCGGCCACCTCAGCGGCTCGGCTCAGCGACGTGGCCGGGAAGACATGACGTCTCGTTCCCTCCATCAGGGAACGGAGGTTACATACGTAACCGAGACGTTCCCCGTCTGTCGCTCACTTCGAAGTCGTGCTGAAGAAGCGACTCTAGGGGTCCACTTCAAATCACGCCATGCGCTGAGCCATGTACGTGTGCTGCTGACACAGAAGCGGGCAGGTATTTCATGTGCACAAGCGACCAACTGTGTTCAGACTGCACGTACTTTCCCCAATGCCCCAAAAAAGTCGTCGGAATCCTTTTGGTTACCATAGAGGGGAACAAGGCGACACTTCCAACTAGGGAATGGGCCAAGCCTGGCTGGGCCTCTTTTCTCTCTATGTTTTCTCGGCATAGAGCAAGAGCAGCCAGGGCCCTTACCGCATCGTGGGAAGGGGGTCTTACCCGAATTCCTATTCTTTCAGTGGGAAAAGACCCTGCGGAGGCCATACCTGCCCGAAAGGGGAGGTAAAGGTGGCAAAATACATCACATGGCCTCTTTGGTCACATGTGGGAAGAATGGCACGGTGGTAGATCCAGCCTCGAGGAGGGGGGCATGCTACAACACAGCGACCGGAGGGCAGCGAAGGACTGCCTAAGGGAGACGCGGGTCAGCTCGTAAGAGGGGAAAGGGCGCTGGATGCAAGTGATTCACCCAGTCAGACCGTCAACATGTACAGAGTTCTACGGGCTCGGACCTGAGAAAACACGGGACGAGACTGACTCAACCCTGAGATTGTAAAATCTCGCAAAGGTGTTAGGTGTTGCCCAGCCCGCAGCTCTGCAAATGTCTGCTAGGGAGATGCCCCTAGCCAGTGCCCATAAGGATGCCACACTCCTGGTAGAGTGGGCACGAACACGTAGGTGGGGTGGCACGGCCTGGCTGTGATAGACCAACAGAATGGCATCCACCACCCAGTGGAACAGCCTCTGTTTGGAGACAGCGTTCCCTTTCTGCTGTCCCCCAAAGCAGACAAAGAGGTGCTCAGAGCGTCTGAAGCTCTGGGTGCGTTCCAGGGTTAGGGAGAGAACGCTTGCAAGTCCCTGACCTTTTTGATGGAGGCGAGCGCGATCAGCAGGGTCGTCTTTAGGGAGAGGGCCCTAAGTCCAGCTGATTCTAGCAGCTCGAAGGGCGATCTCTGAAGACCGGCGAGGACCACCGAGAGATCCCAGGAGGGGAACAGGTTTGGCCGGGAGGGATTTAGCCTCCGGGCACCTCTTAGGAACCTGACAATTAAGTCGTGCTTACCCAGGGACTTGCCGTCTACTGGGTCGTGGTGAGCTGTGATAGCGGCGACATACACCTTCAAGGTGGAAGGGGACAGCCTCCTCTCCAACCTCTCCTGTAGGAACAGGAGCACTGACCTAACTGCGCACCTCTGTGGGTCTTCTGCCCAGGAAGAACACCATTTCAGGGCGTAGAGTTGCCTGGTAGAAGGGGCTCTGGCTTGGTTGATTGTGGCTACGACCATGGGTGGTAGACCATCTAGATCTTCCGTGTCCCGTCCAGGGACCAGACATGGAGGTTCCAAAGGTCTGGATGTGGATGCCAGAGTGTGCCCCATCCCTGAGAAAGAAGGTCTTTCCTCAGGGGAATTTGCCAGGGAGGGGCTGTCGCGAGGAGTACAAGGTCCGAGAACCAGGCCCGGGTGGGCCAGTAAGGAGCCACAAGAGTGACTTGTTCCTCGTCCTCCCTGACCTTGCACAGCACCTGTGCAAGAAGGCTCAACGGGGGAAATGCGTACTTGCACAGCCCCACTGGGCAGCTGTGTGCCAGTGCATCTGCCCCGAGGGGAGCCACTGAGCGGGCTTACCAAAGCGGGCCGTGGGAGGTCTCTTGGGAGGCAAACAGGTTTACCTGGGCCTTGCCGAACCGTCCCCAGATCAGCTGAACCGAGTGGGGGTGAAGCCTCCACTCTCCGCCAGGCAAGCGTTGTCGTGACAGCGCGTCCGCTATGACATTGAGGTTGCCGGGGATGTGAGTGGCGCGCAGCGACTTGAGTCGGATTTATGTACGCCACCGCAGTGGTGCTGTCTGACCTGACCAGGATATGTTTGTCTCGAACTAACGGGAGAAACTTATGCAAGGCCAAAAGGACAGTCAACAACTCGAGGCAGTTGATGTGCCAACGCAGCTGGGCCCCTTTCCAATGGCCTGCTGCTGCGTACCCATTGCAAACAGTGCCCCAACCCGATCTGGAGGCGTCGGTCATGACCAGGACACCTGCTGTAAGGGTACTCCTGCCCGTAAGAAACAGAGGTCTGTCCAGGTTTGAATGTTTGGTGGCAGGCAGAGGTGATTGTCACACGGTGTGTGCCGCGGCGCCATGCTCGTCTCGGGACTCGGGTCTGAAGCCAGTGTTGAAGCGGTCTCATATGCATCAACCCCAGCGGCGCGACCGCCGTGGAGGACGCCATATGCCCCAGGAGCCTCTGGAAAACTTTTAAAGGGACCGTTGTGTCTGGCCTGAAGGCGGCGAGGCACCTCAACACTGACTGGGTACGCTCGTTGATGAGACGTGCTGACATTGAGACCGAGTCTAACTCCATACTGAGAAAAGAGATGGTCTGGACTGGAGTAAGCTGGCTCTTTTCCCAGTTGACCTGAAGCCCCAAACGGCTGAGGTGCCTGAGCACCTGGTCTCTGTGAGCGCATAGTAACTCTCGCGAGTGGGCCAGAATAAGCCAGTCGTCGAGGTAATTGAGTATGCGGATGCCGGTTTCTCGGAGCGGGGCAAGAGCTGCCTCTGCGACTTTCGTGAAGACGCGAGGGGACAGAGACAGGCCGAAGGGGAGGACTTTGTACTGATACGCCTGGCCATCGAATGCAAACCGCAGGAACGGGCGGTGTCGAGGCAGAATGGAGTCGTGGAAGTACGCGTCCTTCAGGTCTACCGCTGCGGACCAATCTAGACAGGGGCGTCGAGGAAGCGAGCTTTGTCGGCCTCACTCATCTCGACCAGGTTGAGCCATAGATGACGTTCCTGGACCACAAGGGTGGCCATCGCCTGCCCGAGTGCCTGCACGGTGACCTTCGTGGCTCTGAGGGCGAGGTCGGTCACTGAGCGCAGTTCCTGCAGCACATCGGGGTCAGGGCTACCCTCATGCAGATCCCTGAGCGCCTTGGCCTGGTGGATTTGCAGGATGACCATGGTGTGCAAGGCGGAACCGGCCTGTCCCGCGGTGCTGTAGGCTTTGGTATTCAACGAGGATGTCGTTCTACAGGCCTTGGAAGGGAGTATAGGGTGCCACGCCAGGTGGTAGGGTTACCGGAACATAGATGGAGCGCAACGGCCCTATCCACCTGGGGAATCGCCGTATACCCGTGGGCCATTCCGCCGTCGAGGGTAGCGAGAGCGGACAAGCAGGGCTTTTGACGAAGGGAAAGCGGGGCTCTCCATGAAGACGTCAGCTCGTCATGCACTTCCGGGAAAAACGGGAAGGGGGGCGTGGCTGTGAGCGGCGCCCAGACCCCAGGAACCAGTCATCCAGTCGGGACGGGTGTGGGGAGGATGGAGGGTTCCAATCCAACCCCACACTGATGGTGGCCCGGGCAAGCATGTTGGACATCTGCACATCAGTCTCAGCCTGGGCGTGCTGGCCCGAAGGCGGCAGCCCAGGGGAGGCGTCAGCGTCAGATGGTGCACTCTCCGATGGAGCGGCGAGCTCATCCACCTCGAACTCCAGAGGATAGGCAGACCGGCCCGGAGGCGAGTCGCCGTTGCCTCGAGCATGGACGGGGGTCAACGAGCGTGTCGGGGGGGCGGGTGGTCCGAGGGGGTGTACCCAGCGGAGCTGCACCCGCTGCCCTCCCCAAATCGCCTCCATCGCCAGCCGCATCGTCCTCAATCCCGTGGGAAGAAGGAGCGACACGTAGGGCGGCTGGAGTGATCTTTTGTCAGATGTAATATCAGAATCATATCAATATCTGCTCTTTTCAGGTCTAACAAAAAAATTAGGCTCCTGTGAGCATTTTTCTCTGTAAAATCGCTGGAAGCGTACAGAGTAAAATTAAGGCTCTGCCTTTCAAGATGACACAAAATCTGACCGCACTGCTTGGCTATTATGAATAAAACTACGCCTCATTTTTAAAAACAGACTTTGGAGACAGGCTCATTTTTGTATGTTTTGGGGCACATTCAAAATCAAAACTGTCCACTGCGTCCTCAGTGGCTCTATGCCGGGAGTACATGAAGACTCTTATATTCACTTTTACAGCCAACAACAAAACTCTTATGGAGCTGAGACATTATTCTTCTTACCGTATTTGCTCCAGCTCGAGGAAGAAAAAAATAAATAAATGGGCCACACCTCTCGAATTTCTAGGCATCATGCTCTATTCTCTAAACACGCAAGCTTCCCTGCCTAAAGAAACACGACAGGATCAGGTCTATTTGCACATCGTTCTCTGGTCAGTTTGGATCTCATAATGCAATCTCCAGTCCCTATCAGGACACCTCGATTTTGCCATGCTTATCATTCCTCAAGGCCACTCCTTCATTTCCCGCCTCCTCACACTAGCTCATTCCGTAGACAAACTCTCCTACCTATCAATCAATGATGGCTGCCGCAAATCTCCGGATGACATGTCCCTATTCACGGACGTGGCTCCCTCCATAGGATTCAGGGGTTACTTTCTAAGATCATGGTTCACAGGGAAATGGCCAGTATTATACTTTGTTCAATATAGCTTCCTACGCTCCATCCACTCTCTTTGAAATTAATCCCATTGTTAGATAATTTCGTCATTTAATGTATTTAATAATTCCCTGCATTCCCTGTCTCAATGCGGCAAGAAAGAAATGACATGGAGGCCCAAGCTATCAAATCCTTCCACGTTTATTCATACAGCACTTCATTATATGGTCCAGCAAAACAACATTCCACTATACCCTCCAATGAAGTAATTCTTTACCCTATATGGGGTAACATAGATGTTTGAGTACAGAAATAGGAAATACATTCCCAGAACAGCTGCAGCTGCCTTGCCACACAGCAAGCTACATCAACAAGAGAAGTTTAAAAAAGGCCTTTATTATTCCACACCCATCGTCACGGCCAGCGTCATATGGGTTCTCTTCAGACACTCAAACTCATCGTAGTTATGCAACAATTCCGCAGTCGTCACTATAAACAATAAAGGCTGGTCCTCCTATGAGACGTCTGGCATGGCAGAGCATTTCCTTCAACTTCATTATCCCAGTGTAGGGCCTTGCCCCACTAAAAATGTCAGCAGATACAGCATGGCACTTTGTTCTATGATCAAAGGTGAGACATTGAACTCGGTTTCCCAGAATGCTTCACAGCCACATGGGAAGTCCCACCCATGGACTCAATCTCAAATGTCATTGGTCAAAAGCGGCCTATGACCGATGACGTCATCATCTTAACAAAACCAGCGGTTTGTCCTTCTGGACAAAGAGAGACCATTTTTTGACGTTTTTCTAACCTCACCATTTGGCCACGGTAGAGTAAGATTAATTTAGCTTTGTTCCAGTCATGTAGTATTACAACCGGTTCATTTCATTGTCACTGCGAGACAACAGTGAATTTGTTTAGAAAACGGAAAAGGCGACCAGCTTCCCTTCTCAATCGTTTTCTATCAACGTAGACTACCTCCCTGCATTTCTCTCCATCACCAGACCCGAGAAATAACGCAGAGACGCGTCTTTTCGCTGACGAGCGTAAGAAAAAGGACCGAATCCAGATCGTTTTCTCCTGAACGCTCGACTCAACAGGAATTTGAACAGACAACCCTGCTGAAATCACACAGGATTTCGCAAGTCAGGCTTGATATCTGGGCAGATTTAGTTTAGAAACTGTAACTTTTCTTATAAAACTAAATCATATATATTTGATTGCTGAATGTTTGATGTTTTGTTACATTTGTCTGTTTAACTACGATCGCTGATTGCTGTGTTGATTTAAGAGATTGTCATTTTTGGGTGAAATGTTATTTTATTGAGTGATCTGAACTAACAATTCAATCGCGCTGTTTCCAGCGTGTATCCTCTGTTAAATTGCATGAACCCGTTTGTTCGCTCTCTCTCTCACACTCACTGAAATTCACAGTGCGAGCATGTCCGAATCAGACTGGTGTTTTTCAAATTCTCCCGCCTGTTTCGTTCAGTTCATTTGTGTGTCTGCTCCTTACCACCCACACGTGGAATAAGCTCTATTGTTCTGGATCTGATCCAGCCATCTTTCTTTCCCTACACATTCAAATAACCGTTGGCTCCGCCCTTTACGATCTAATCCTCCATTTTGAAACTAGTTTCCATTTTGAATTCAGTTCGCCATTTTTAACCTAGTTCTCAATGTTGAAACCGATCCTCCATTTTGAAACTGGTTCCACACGTGTAGTTTAGTCCACCATTTTGTGTCTTTGTTACCGAATCTAGACACACACCCACACACACACACATACATAATTGCTCCACAATTTAGTTAGGATTTCCATTTTATGTTTTTGTATTATATTCATCTAGTATTGTCAGTGTTCATTGCTGTTTGATTATAATAAATCTTGTTATATTATAATAAGTACTCCTAGTTGTTTGTTTGAATATTGTGTTGAAGCCAGCCTCTGCCACGTCAAGAACTCCTGTATTACTTTGGTATTGTTAAATTGTTGTTGTTGGAAGCCAACAGTAACCAGATTACTGTTGGATTTATATGGGAATAATTCGACTAGCTTCTTCCCCTTTTTGATTATTTTGATTATCAATCAAAATACTCAATCTTTAGGGTGGAATTTTATGATTGATCAGTCACTTACTATCATTTTTCTCTTGTAAAAGAGTGGTTCCCCGAGGATAGAATTTAACAAATTAAATTCTATTATTTAATTTAATTATTAATTAATAAACATTAATTATTAATTATATCTGATAGTAAAACTGATCTAAACAACCAGTGCACCCTACACCAGCCAGACACATTACTGGCTTTTTCAATGTAATCTCTGACTCCCTCGTTTCGCAGGAGTTCCACAGACCAGCTTCTACTGGCACCCTTCGAGGTATACTGGAATCCACAATGAAGATGCTCGGCCGCTGGTCTCCCCAATCATACCTGAAATGGTCAACCTGACCCAAATCATCAAATAAGCTCAACTCTCCATCTCTCCATCAGCCATAAGTTCTCATGCATATCTGGTGGTGGTTGATGGCTCTCTCACAGCACATCCGATTCAATTCAATCACACCCACTGTTTGCAAGGATAGCGCATAACTATGTCTAACCCCCTTGCCAGGGCTTCGATAATCTCAAGCATAGTTCCTTTGCATAGGTATGGCACAAGCCAGCCGCCCTCGCTGGAAAGCTCGCACTATAACAGGATATCTATCAACAAGATATTGCACGACAACATCGCCATTATTGTATGGCTTTATGTATGCTTTTCACCTTGGCAAAGATGACCATTAAACAACGGCCGCCCTCGCTCGAGCGCTTAAGCCTCATGGAATATCTTTCTACGAAGGGTATTGCATGCAACGTCACCATTATCGTATGGGTCTACGCACGTTGTTCACCTTTCGGCAAAGATAACCATCAAGCAACTTTTCCCTCGTCGGAGGGTTTTCATATCAAATGTGGTTTTCATTCAACGAAGGGATTGCATGTAACGTCGCCATAATCGTATGGCTTTACGCATGTTGTTCACCTTTCGGCAAAGATACCTCAAACAACTTTTCCCTCGTCGGAGGGTTTTCATAATCAAATGTTGTTTATCTTTCAACAAAGACACTGCTCAGCAATGCCGGCCTAACTTAGGGACGCATACCACGTTGTTTGTCTTTGGCAAAGATTCCACACAACCAGGGGCCCTCGACACACAAGGACATAATCAAACTCAAGGAGAAAAAGAGAAAACGCACAAGGACAAAATCAAACTCAAGGAGAAGGGGGGGAAGAAAAAAAAAACCTGGCTTTCCCTATTGCACTGCTTTTTCTATTGCAAAGAATGAACACAAGATCTGGCTCATACCCGATCGGACCATCTCTTTTGTGGGTAGTATTCTACATTCTCTCTCTTTTGGGGGTAGGCTCCTCACCCCTTCCTCCTATCTCCGGTAGGATATGACGGTTCCGAGTACTACATCTTCGGACCGCCAGACGGGGCCTACGCCAAAGAGAGACATTACTTTTCTGTTTTATATTCATCAAATACATGTCATCTTCAATTTCACTCAAGTCTGCGAGTCTTCCTGGAAGGACATATTTGTGCAGGTGTCACTGCACAGTAGAACAGTGCACCACTACTCCAGAGTTTGCTAAATCTTCCTTAAGGTCTTTTGCAGTCAAAAAGAGGTTTTGATTTGCATTTCTAGCAATTCTACGAGAAGTTCTCTCTGAAAGTTTTCTTGGTCTTCCAAACCTCAACTTGACCTCCACCGTTCCTGTTAACTGCCATTTCTTAATTACATTACGAACTGAGGAAACGGCTACCTGAAAACGTTTTGCTATCTTCTTATAGCCTTCTCCTGCTTTGTGGGCATCAATTATTTTAATTTTCAGAGTGCTAGGCAGCTGCTTAGAGGAGCCCATGGCTGCTGATTGTTGGGACAAGATTTGAGGAGTCAGAGGATGTATAAAGCTTTGAAATTTGCATCACCTGGCCTTTTTAAATGATGATTGTGAACAAGCCATAGCCCTAACAAGCTAATTAAGGTATGTGACCTTGGTAAAAGTAATCTGAGAACTCAAATCTGTTGGGGTGCCCAAATCTTTGCATGGTGCTCCTTTCCTTTTTTTCCACTCGAAAATTTTACAAAATAAAAATAATACTCTAATATTGCTTAAAATTTTGAAAAGAATGTTTCATCTTTAGCTTTATGCATTTTGGAGATCAGTTCATCTTCTACTTAACTATTCACAGCAACAGAAATTTTGACCAGGGGTGACCAATCTATTGCATGCCAATATATATATATATATATATATATATATATATATATATATATATATATATATATATATATATATATATATATATATAGTGCAAATACATATCTGTTATATACAGTGCAAGGTAATGTAATGGCAGAAGAAGTTGGATGTGCTGGATAAATATAAAGAGACTAAACTGTGAATTGCACATAATTATTGCTCAATGGGGCAGTTTTACCTGTTCATGAGATGGATGGCCTGAGGGAAGAAAAAAAAATAGTTTCTCCCAAGTATCATTAGACAAGTGGAGACTTACTGTAGCTGAGTGTAAACTAATGATCATAGATTTAGATCGACCAGTACCAGTTTGAGATGGATCTATCTGCATTCTTGTGTTTGTCAATCTGTGTGTGTCCACGTGAGAGTGAAAAGACGAAAGACCGTTTCAATGGGCTCTTTGTCATCAAAGAATATGTTTATTTTCAAGTTTGGAGCTCCAACTGTCAGGAATCTCATCATCTCCCTTGAACCCCCTCTTCTCTCTTCTCTGTATTCTTTTTCTAGTCTTTAGGGTCATGTTCCATAGTTTAAACTGCTTTTGTCTGCTCACCAGTATGACACAGAACTGACAATCTTTCTCTGCCTCCTTCTCTCCCGCTCTCCCTCTGTCTCAGCTGGTTTTCGCACAAGAGTAATAGGATTACCACACACTGCTCTGCCAAGGACAGAGACTGAAGGGGGAGACAGGAGGACAGGTTAGGAGGGGGAAGGAGAGAGGAGAGGGAAATCAGGGGGGGTTGTTTTGCGAGTAGGGAATGGGGAGAATAAGTTTGCGAGATGTGATGAGAGAGTAACGACAGATTTGAAACAGCTCCCTTACAAAAATGAACTGTGGTTATACTATAGTAAAATGTGTAGTAATCATGACTGTATTAACCATGTTTGTTGTTGTTTACATATACAAAAAAAATAACAATAGCATTACTTTAGTAAAACTGTACTAACCATTTTTTTTTTGACAGAATTTTTATCTAATCATTCATTAAATTATGTTTTTTTGTGTGTGTTATTTTTTATCGTGGTTCAGGTATTTATTTTCTATATTTTTAGTACAATTATCATGGTTAAACTATGGTTACTGTTATTAATCTCATAGTCAATTTTGTGGTTATTATGGTTTTCACTACAGAAATGAATCCAAATTTAAAAATACCAAAGTTTAACTGGTTTCTATAGTAAAGCCTGGTTAATTTTGTTGATGCTACTGTTCTACACCAATACCGTAGTTTAACTATGGTTACTGTTGTAAAACCATTGTAATTTTTGTGGTTACCATGGTTTTACTACAAATACCATAGTTGAGTAACGGATACTGTAGTAAAACCATCATTCCCCTTCTGTCACTCACTTCGACGATGTGTCGAATAGTGACACTAGGGGGGATCACTCTTGGGATCCCGATCCACCTTCAGATCTTTGAGAAAAGGCCAATGAGAAATTGGTAAGTTGAATTTGCATGCCACTCCCCCTGACATACGGTTATAAAAGGGAGATTGGAATGCAGATTCAGTCAGACTTCAGTCTGAGGCCGACGCAGAGCTGACCGCCATGCTTTCCCTGGCTGTCGCAGGTGTTGGGCTAGATTGGAATATTCCACCCGCCCCCCCCAACAATCGCGGCTGGACGACTGGTTCCTGGGTTCGTCATGCACTTGTGCAAAGCGCCTTTCCCCTCCAAAGTAGGTGAAACTGTGTGCTCTTTCTCCCATGTGTGTTCCCTACTTGTGAATCCTGGATGCTCTTCCTCCTAGCCCTCTGACTCATGAATTCAGTGGAGGAATCCGTAGTCAGACCCAGTACGTGTGCTAACAGGCCCTGTACTGGGGTAAGTGCTTCACAGGTCTTGGCTACCCTAGTGGCCAAGCAGGGTGTCTTCCCCCCCCCCCAAAAGAATAGGAACGGCCGCATTTTATGAGTATTTAGGGCCCCAGACGATTCTAATTTGTAAGTGGAGGGAAAGACTTAGAGAGAAAAGCTCCCATACTGGACATGTCTCCTTCCCCCACCTCAGGGCTATGAGGAAGCACCCAACGTTTTGTGGCATCTGGGGAGGCTCTGTGCAGCTCAAATGCATCTGTTCTTACACTTGTAGTAGCTTGCCTACACCTGTATCGGCAGTTCACGTGACTGTTCAGCCTTTGTGGCATTTCATATAGGGACCCCTCACTATTCAACACAACGTCGAAGTGAGTGACAGAAGGGGAACGTCCTGTAATGTCCGGGACCTTGTCTCGGATTCTCAGTGAAAAACCTGACTGAATCTTCACTCCGATCTCCCTTTTATACCTGTATGTTAGGGGGAGTGGCATGCAAATTCAACTCGCTAATTTCTCTTTGGCCTCTTCTCAAAGATCTGAAGTTGGATCGGGCTCCCAAGAGAGACCCCTAGTGTCACTATTCAACACAATGTCTTGTTCCCTCCATCAGGGAATGGAGGTTACAACAGCAACTGTGACGTTCATTGTTAATATGGTTTTACTGCAAAAACATAGTTCAACTCTGGGAACCATTGTAAAACAGTAGTTAATTTTTTTGAGGGACAATTAGTTGTCAGTGTATGCCCACCCTGCAGCCAACCCCTCAGAGTAACAGGTCTGTGATATTTGATGAGGGAGAGGCAGCAGAAAGCAGGGCGCAAGAGAGAGGTATGTCTTGCTCTGTGTCAGTTGCTATATTAAGCACACAGTGTGTTTTTATAGTGTCTCCAATATCTTGTTTAGGAACAAACTCTTCCTATTGGCACAGTGCACTGTTTCTACTATTACTCCTGTCTCAATCCCTCACTCCGAACATGCTTCCACAACTTAATTTCAGTGCAATGGTCGCAAACAGATCTGGATTCGGTACAGCTGTCATTTCAGAGGTGGGTAACTAATCAGAGGTCAAATTTAGCAGTATGAAACGCTTGAACTGGGGTCACAGAAGGGCTTCTACTCACTGTTGATGATCATATGCCAGCTGCTGAACTTCATGTAGTGATTTGACATTCCATACACAGATACACAAAAATGGACCTCTGAACTTGTATTTTGGATATCAGTTTCTTATCTAAAATTGTTTTTATGAAAGTGGCAGTTGAAAATATTTTGGGAAAATATGGGCAAATAACTATAGATATCTAAATGAGATGGTTCAGGAATTCAATGAACTTGATTGACCCCTGTTCTTTGAAGTGGAATTGTCAGGAAAAAATTGAAAAAGAGCTGATCGTGAAAGCAACAGCCCTTATTCATCAAGAAACATACACTATTTTCTTTATGGCTGTTTAACATCCATTAAACTATTATTATTTTTTTATCTAGAGTGACCCACTTTACAATTGCAAGTATAGTCCCCCTCAAGCAGGACAGAATACTTACTTAGGACAAGGTTCTCTTTACTCTTGTATTCTGAAGATTCATTTATTTCATCCAGTTCGAATAAAATTTAATGACATTGTTCATAGAGGGCAACTGAACACATAAAATATTAGTAGATAATTTTCACAAAATTCTATTGGTTTTATTTCACTTTGTTACCCCTGTGGTGTTCCTTGTCTAAAGTGACCGGCCATTGGAAATTAATGGATTAGACTACAAAATACAGAAATATTAAGTTTTCAGGAGCATCCCAATCCTTTAGATATGCACATATGTGGATGTGTGTTTGTACACACAAAGCCCTCATACTTATGCGCACATACACAATGTGTGTTAAGCACCCTTTTGTCCATCTTCTTTTCTTGTACACTCTTTGAGGAATACTTCAAGATGTACATATCATATTATGTTGCGTTTGGGCTCCTTTGAAATGGTATAGTCTGCTGTAAGTTATGATGTACTTGTCTATGTTACATGTTTGTTTTAGGAAGAAATACATAAAAACATGTTAAAAAGACACTCCTTTTTATTATATTTAAAAAAAAAAAAAAAATTTTTTTAGATTTTTTAAAATATTTTTATTATATCAAAAGCATTATTTAAGAATTTATAGGATCAGCTATATGCATTGTAAAGTCCAGATTCTAAGCTTTAAAATGACACCTAATTTGTTTAGATCAAGCAAGTATTATTATTTTAGGTTTTAAAATATTTTGGGGGGATTTCCCCCCACTAGTATAATCTCCATCCAATTAATCTTTCTATCTTTCAAAAAAGAATTACAAATATTCTCATAATTACAAAAAATAAGTTGACAAAGCGATATATGCAATACTATAGATTTTTGACCAACAACACAAATGTTGTTAGCCCCAACAAACACAACACAAGGATCAAGCTTGAGGTCCAATAACCGATTCTAGGGGCGTCACTAGACTTCAGTGTCATCCGGGGCTTAGCCCATAGGCTATATTATAATATAAAAATAAGAAGAATCCTTCCTTCCATGACTAAAAAATGACCACCCTACCTGACAAATAATAATTATATTAAGCGCAACACTAACACTGGTTCAGAACTTTATTTAAGCAAACGTCAGGCCCACAATAAATGGATCAAACACATTTTTATTTAAAATGCGGATCAAAGTGAGAATTACTACTTGTCGGCTCATTGTTCATTGTGGAGAAACTAACACGAACAACAAAATCTAAGTCGTTTAACCAATTAAATTTGCAATTAAAGCTATTATATTTGAGAATAAATTGAAAGGAATGTAACATCAAAGTGTAGCATCTGGGACTTTACATACAACATCACTAAACAGGGAGATAACTTGGCTATGCAACCAAGCTGAATTTGTGGGAAGTTTTTGCGAGCTCTCGGCTCATGAATGAGGTGTGCATTAGTACAGGAGTATTCAGTGTTTGGGTGCCTGTCTAGGGAGGCACGAGATATACAGGTTCCCCTTCTGTCACTCACTCGACGTTGTGTCGAATGTAGTGACACAAGGGGTCTTTCTTGAGAGCCTCGTGTACGTCTGAACTTGAGAAAAAGCCAATGAGAAATTTGCAGATAAAATTAGCATGTCCCGCCCCTGGACATACGGGTATAAAGGGAAGCGTGCATGCGTCTGTCAGTCAGATTTTTTCTTCGGAGCCGAGCGGTTGTGCAGTAGCAAGCTGAATCTCACTACTTTGCCATTCACCTCTGTTGGCGAAGCACTGCTGTTGCATCTACGGCGCATCACCAGCGGCTTTCTCCTTCTCTGCACGCTGTGCAGTCCACGCCCCTGGGTTCTTTGACAGCGCTTCCCTCTAAAAGAGAGTTTTCCTCCTAAAAGAGTTTACACAAAGAGCAATACATAAGCAGGCGTTTATTGGATGATGACGTTGCCACTGTATCGGAGAGTGTTCAGGCGTCTGATGCAGAGGACTCGACTGCCAACTTCTGGTCAGCCCGCCCAGTCTGAGGCCGATGCGCAGATGGCCGACATGCTTGCCTGGGTTGCTGTGAGCGTGGGCTTGGACTGGAACTCTCCGTCCTCCCCACAGCCTTCACGGCTTGAAGATTGGTACCTCATGTCAGGGCGCCGCTCCCAGCCTTGGCCAATCTTGGACTTGCGAGTTCTCAACTGGGCTTTACACAAACTCCTGATCAAAATGCTCACGCAGAAACAGATTCTGACCTGCGTTCGGCATCAAGATTGGTTCGCTGCAGTAGACCTGAAGGACGCGTACATCCATGTCTCCATCTTGCCTCGACACGACCCTTCCTACGGTATCTTCATGAAGGTTGCAGAGGCAGCCCTTGCCCCGCTAAGGGAAGTGGGCATCCCACAGGCTGTGCCCACCCCCTTGTGGGTTCGAGCACACTCCACGAGAAGTGTGGCATCCTTGTGGGCACTGGCCAATGGCACCTCCCTAGTAGACATCTGCATAGCTGCGGGCTACCTTGGGCAGTCTCTCTGCCCCGGTCGCTGTGTTTGTAGGGCTCCTCCCTCATCAGGTAGAAACTGCCACTGCGCCACTCCCGCATGTGGCTTGACAACCCATGTGATTTATTGGCCACTTATCACCTCCCCCTAGTCTGGGCAGGATGTGGTCTCTGCAGGGTCTTTTCCCCCTGAAAGAATGACCTTCTGACCTCAAGAGGTGCACTAGCGACTGACACTAGAGGCTGTAGACTTTAGCCTCCTTGTTAGAGCACCCGCCTCCCATGCCGGAAATGCCTGTTCGAGTCCCGTAAAGAGCGGGTAGAACAGGAGTGTTACATAGGCTTGCACTCAAGTGAAGCGAAAAATGATTGGAACTGCTGTGAATTATATAATCCATATCAAAATATTGTATGTGGTAACACGCCCTCAGTTACAGTATTATATAGAGAGGAAAACCCACTAACAACGCCAAGCTGAACTGCTTGAATCTGTCTGGTTCTTTCTCCTGAATAAATTAATCTTCCTACATAACCACTGGAGTGTCCGGATACTAATAACTCTGTGCTGATGCGCCAAAAGTCCAAGGATTTCGTTATTGCTAAATCCTATTTGAAATATGATTACATCCTTCACATCCATATCTTGCATTAATGAAGCTGCTTATATTTCTACTTTATTCACACAATGCTAAGACTTTATTTTAACAACTATTTAATTTATTCTCAAAATATTATTACTTTAATCTCAAAATGCTGCAACTTTATTCTAACAATTTTGACTTTATTCTCATATGAATTTAATGTTATAATGCTACAACTTTATTCTCAAACTATTACGACTTTAATCTCTTAATGCTAACTTTATTCTCATAAATTTTAATTTATTAGCAATATATTCCGACTTTATTATCGAAATCTTTTTTGTGGCAATGAAAACGCCATTGTGGGATCACCGAGTAAAGTAAAAAATAACTTTAATCTCGAAACTCCTGCGTTTGGTTTCCTGACTGTTATTTATCATGATTCCAGGTTGTTTTTAACAAAGCAAAGTCCACTGATGGTCTATAAAGCTTAAGTGATGTAGCCCAAAGAGACCTTAAAACATTTCTGCAGTAACATGCTATAACAGAAGTGATTGTAAGTGTGTGGGCTAATCGCAGATATGGGAAATCTGTGTAGGTAATAAATTCATACTGTGGGCACTAGATGTTCCTAATGACTCACCAAGTCCATGTGTAAAGTGGGACACCCCCATGTTTTCTCAGTTTAATGTATGAGTAAGAGTGTTTCATGCTTGGATATGTATTAGCATTAAATGAGCATTGTGGTGCATGAAGATCTAGGCTGGTAACCCAAAGCTTCTGGGTTCAAACTATGGAAGGGATGGTCCAATAACTGTAGGGTTATCATCTTAATCCTTAGATCTCTACAGGAGGAGTGTCTCAAACGCTAAGAACTGTTCTAAGCAGTAAGTACACCCAATGAGCACTTTATTAGGAACTCCTGTACACCTACTTGTTAATGTGATTGTCTAGTCAGACAATTGTGTGGCAGGAGTGCATACAATCATGCAGATATGGGTCAGGAGATTCACTTAATGTTCACATCAACCATCAGAATGGGGACAAAACGTGATCTCAGTGATTTTGACCGTGGCATGATTGTTGGTGCCAGACGGCTGGTTATTTCATTAACTGCTGATCTCCTGGGATTTTCACACACAACAGTCTCTAGAGTTTACTCTGAATGCCAAATCCAAAAACGTCCAGTGGGCGGCAGTTCTGTGGATGGAAACGCCTTGTTGAAGAGAGAGTTCAACAGAGAATGGCCAGACTGGTTTGAGCTGACAGAAAGACTACGGTAACTCAGATAACCACTCTGCACAATTGTAGTGAGCAGAATAGCATCTCAGAATACAAAATAAAAATTGGATACACTTTATATATTTTTTTTTTATTATTGTATGTATATTCTACATTGTGTGTATATTGTTTACTGTACATTGTATATTATTATTGTGTTGTGTAACACGTGTGCATTTGATATGTAAATTGTGTTGTGTAAATATGTTGTTTATTGTAAATTGGTATATGTCTAGTCACTGTCATGACTGCTATGTTGGTCGGAACTGCACACAAGTCTTTCACCCACTGTTGCACTTGTGCATATGGTCGTGTGACAATAAATTGATTTTATTTGATTTTGATTTGACATGTCGAAATTTGAGGTGGATTGGCTACAACAGGTGGCATGGTGGTGCAGCGGTTAGCACTGTCGCCTCACAGCAAGAAGGTCATGGGTTCAAACCCCGGTTGCCCCGGCCTTTCTGTGTGGAGTTTGCATGTTCTCTCCGGGTGCTCCGGGTTCCTCCCACCATCCAAAGACATGCAGGCTAGGTTAATTGGTGTCTCCAAAAATTGCCCTAGGTGTGGATGTGAGTGTGAGTGTGTGGCCCTGCGATGAACTGGCGACCTGTCCAGGGTGTACCCCGCCTTTCGCCCAATGTTAGCTGGGATAGGCTCCAGCCCCCCGCGACCCTGTACACAGGATAAGCGGTTGACGATGGATGGCTACAACAGCAGAAGTCCATGTTGGGCACTTTATTAGGATCACAGTGTTTCTAATAAAGTGCTCAGTGAATGTATTTTATGGCTGGGTTCAGAAGCAGTTTGTGGAGGTAAAAAGGTAACCAGGCACGTCTCAATTCAATGTTTGTGTAACCCACAATTTTGTGCGTGTTTTTTGACATTTGGTTGAAGGAATAAAATAGTGTCTAATGGAGCAATCGAAAGAAGTATGTATATTTTTTTCTTTCTTTATGCATTCTACAGAGAAATATGCATTGTAATCACTATATATTTGCTTGGTTGTCTTTAAATCCCACTTTAATATGTTCTAGATTATCAGACATGGCGTTACGCTGCCTTTTGAATGCCGGTCTGAAACTAGTTTCCTTATGAGATATCTTCAAATACAATATGCTGCCTGTGAAAACACTGACTACTTCAGGTTTCAGACATAGATCGAAGTGTCTGCTAAATAAAATATCCAATTAATTTGGGAAGTGTTGAAAGCTCTGCTATGCAAATTGTCTACATCATTATTGAGCACACATTCCATGCACAGGTCACAGGTATGATTAATTATGTTGATCTCTGTCATTTGTGTTTAGACTGTGGATGACAATAGCCGCTTAAGTGTTTTGTCATATGTTGAATACTTCTTGAGCCTATGTTTTCTCAGTGAAGATGCAGCAGCTCAAGGCAGGGTGTGAAAACAGACAGGTAGAAAAGGGAATCTAACTGTATGTGTGAGAATATCCACTAAAACTAGCACAGGGTTCCCACAGTCAGGAAAACCTGGAAATTTCAGGGAATTTTCAAATAGTGATTTCCAGGCATTGAAATCTTACAAAGTCATGGACATTTATCAAGTGAATATAAATTTTACTAGTTATGCTCAGGTCAAAAATATTGTTATCTAGAAATTGCTATTTGTGAGTGCAATCTGCATTAAACGATCTTTTAAAATCCTAGTAATCGCAGATGTCAAGGAAATTATTTGGTCAAAAGGAATAGGAACGTTTACACTGACGTCTTTATTTCTTTCCAGTTTGAATAATTTTAGCAGAATTTCATGACAAAGATACAACGTCATGTTTGATAATCTAACATAAACAAAAGAACATATGCTCTAGCTCCATGTTTGTGGAATTGACTGTGCTCCTGTTACACATCTGAAATACCATCATCATCTGTTCCATCTTGGTCACACAAACACACACCTGTGCCACTGAATTGACAGATTGACCACCTGTCTTTGCGAGTGGGCGGGTGAAGTCTGAGGCAGATTGTAAGTGGGAGAAGAGATGACTGATGCATCCTGTGACCAATCTGTAAACATCCAACTACTTGTGGAACTAAAATCACTGATCACATCTATTTTATTTGCTAATTGAACATAAGCAGTACAGGAATAATGGTGTCTTGAATTAAGCTAATGAAAACATCTTTGTCAGCTCCTGTGTCTATGGTGCATGCATGTTTACTTATGGCCTACCCTCATGGCATCCAACAGCATAGCATCCAACCCACTCAGCTCAGGACAAATTTACTTAAAAGATTCTGTGACATTTACTTGTTCAATGCTACCTAGTAGTCAGTGATACACAGGTTCTGGGCATCTGCTAGTGGACGAAACAAGTTCAAAATTGCGAAGAAAAAAATAAATATGTATGATGTAAAAGTCTATACCAGAAGTATTCAAGAACCCCTTTGTGGATAGAGACATGGAGCAGGGATTCTACATGTTGTTATGTATATTTTAATTTTACAGAAATAAAATACATTTTAACCCTTAAATGCATACCTCGGGACTTTAGAGACCCGGGACCAGCCCCTGTACCAAAGGTGGTTTTGCACTTCCATAATTTATATTTTTTTATGATTATTTCATAACTATTTAAGTTTACAATCATAGGATATCTATTTCTTTGTTTATTACATGATACATTGGTACTATATGCATACAAATAAATACTATATCACATTGATTTTCTGTACAATGCTATCAGCTATCAACAATGGCGAATTATCAGTATCCCATATACCTGTACACACATATTATACAGTATATGTTATTTCTTGAAGGTGACACTGTTGTTTCAGTGATTGATTTTGATTTAATTTACATTTGACATTGCTAGCTGATGTAGAAACAACACTGAAGTAAACTATAGCAAGTGTAACACATGAACAGTATGATATGACCATTGTCATTTGGATGTACTACTGAAATAATGTAAGTTGTTCATCTATTTAGACTCAATAAGTACCTGAGAAAATACATATGTTTAATGTATGTGTAACTTAGGTGTAGCTGATGTGTTTCTTATATGTAGATTGTGTTATGTGTAGCTCAATATTGGTTTGACAGCCAGTTGCATCTCATGAAATTTCAGTGTGAAAATAAAGAATCCTGTTCTATATTTGTCCTGATTTTGTCATGATTTCTTTGACATATGGAAAATTAAACATAAAAATATATTTTATTATATTATTTTCAAATTTCCTTGAAAATATTTTGAAAATTTTACACTATCTAGGCATTTTGTACATCCATTTGTGATAGATATGTCTCTAAAGACCCATATATGTAAGAATGGGAAAATTAACATGCATTTAAGGGTTTAAGTTGGAGGGTCAGTGTAACATGTGGCTAAACTTCTTAAAGGAATATTTAGAGGTTCAATACAAGTTAAGCTCAATCGACAGCATTTGTGGAATAATATTGATATTGATAATAATATCACACACACAAAAAAAAATCATTTTGACTCACCCCTCCTTTAATAATAATACAAAAAAAAGCAAAAGTCAAGGTTACAGCGAGGCATTTATAATGGAAGTGAATGGGGGCCAATCCGTACACATTAAAATACTCACTATTTCAAAAGCATTACCACAATACATACAAAATACGTGTGTTAACATGATTTGAGTGTGATAAAATCCCTTACTAACCTTTTCTGTGTAAAGTTATTTCCAATTTTACATCTTCATTGCCATGATGATGTAATGTAAACAAGCCATAAATGACTGTAAAAATGACAATATAAACAATAATACACACGTTTTATCAGAATCATTAATGTAAGTGCTTTAATAAAATTATAAGCTTCACATTTCTGCCATTTAAACCCTCCAAAATTGGCCCCATTCACTTCCACTGTAAGCACCTCACTTTGACCTCGATTTTTGCTTTTTTTTTTAAAAAAAGAAAGGGCAAGTCAAAATTATTTTATGTGATAATCAACATTATGTCACAAATGCTGTCGATTGAGCTTAACTTGTATTGAACCCGGAACTTGTATGAACTTTAGCTTTTCTGATGAAGATAACTTTGTGTTGTGTTTTTAACTCACTCTACATTACCACTGCAGTACTTTGGGTCAAAGACCCCCTGTTGAAGACCCCTGATCTACACAATTTATCAGTAGCTAAAGGAAGACATAAAAATATTATCGTCTAATGATTTTGTTAGTCCAGAGTGAAGAGGAGTAAAACATGAGTAAAGGACATGCTGTCTGGCAAAGACCAGATGTCCCATGAGTCAGATAAGCAAATGAGAGCAGTGGAAAAGAGGGTGAAAAAAGAGAAACAGAAAGAGAGAGAGAGAAATAGAAAGAGTAAAAGAGTGAAGGAAGGGGGAGAGAAGGTGACTAACCTGATGTTCCATGTGGAGGCAGAACAACTTGTGCATAGGCAGAGAGTAAACAAACTGCTGAACAAAATAAAATCTAAAATTATAATTATTAATAATAATGCATTTAAATACAGTTATTGCCACCTGGAGCCATTCTCTATTGTTCTGTGGTCCAATCTCTAATTCATTGAAATTGCAAAATAGCCTACTGTATGTAATCACCTGCTCACCCATTTCTGAGATCAATATGCAGTAGCAATTTTGCTCAGTTTATTTCAAAGCTGTATACCTTTAAGGATGTGCATTTACTTTTAAATTGTAAAATAAGTGGATAGTTTTGCATGTTCAAAGGCAAGATGATGCATTACCAACCTCAGGCAAGAAAATAAACTTTTCCCAGCTGTCATCTGATGTTTATAATATGCTTAAAATACAGCTTACATCATATATATATATATATATATATATATATATATATATATATATATATATATATATAATTTAATGTAAAATACTAAATCAAATAACTTTATTTCACAATTAAGATAAATAATGACAGACAAATATATAACAGAATCCCAGTCAAAATGATTCATCTGAGAGATACCATTCAGACCTATGAATATATAGAAATTTAAACACACATATTTTTAATTGAATGGATATTATATCCATTTGATAACACAGATGCCAGTAAGCTACTCATTATAATAATTATTTTAGCGACTCAATATCTGGCTACAGCAAGCAAATATGAACAAATTATTTTATCGGCATAACAGCAAATTAAATTTAATGTAGTAAGCACTCTTTGCCAACACAGAAAAAAACCCAAAATGGAACCATTTGGACCTGCATATGACGTTAAAAGTGATCCCGCATAGATTTATATCATGCAGTTGAATTAAATTAATTTTCAGTCATCTCCATGTTGGATCATTTCAAGTTTGATTGGATGCTTTATTGATTTAAATGTGAATGGATGCAAGGAATGGCATATTACGAATGCGGATACACTCGTTTCAGTGCTTCCATAATCTGATAAATATGTATTAATGTAAGAATTGCACTACATTATTTATATTTTATTATTTGTTTTTGAAATTTTAAATTCTTTCAGAAATAAAGACAACCCACACAGTGACTCAAGAGATTTACATTTTAAGATTACTTTGGCCACAGCCACTGATCTAGGGTCAGCTTTCCCTTCTCGCTAGTGGAGAACTACTGTCAGAGCTGGGCCCTTACAGTCAATTTGAAGAAAGAAAAAAAACTAAAATTATGATCTTCCAGAAAAGAGCCAAATTACATGACACCAGATACACATTCACTCTGGAAACACTGTAATAGAACACACCCTACACTACGACTACCTCGGTCTAAAATTGAGTGCTTCAGGGGGTTTTGGTCTGGCAGTGAATGCACTAAAAGAGTAAGCTAGAAGAGCATTCGATGCATAAAGGGCAAATTTACCCAAGTTGACATTCCTGTAACAATCTGGTGTAAAATCTTTGATAGTATTATAATGCCTATTGCTCTGTACGGATGTGAGGTTTGGGGTCCACTCTGTCTGGCAGATTACTCGAGATGGGACAAACACCCCACAGAAACCCTGCATGCAGTATTCTGTAGAAAGAGTTCAGAGAAGAACACCTAATAATGCATGCCAGGCTGAACTAGGCAGATACCCCCTTATTATACATATTGAAAAATTATCCCTAAAATTTTGGACACAACTGAATTCAAGTTCCCCTAACACACTGCAACATGAAGCCCTTAAAACCCAAGAGCTGAAGCCTAAAACCAGTCCCATTTGTCAGCTGCTCTGAAACTCACAAACCCACTAACAACTAACAAACACCAGTTTCAGACCAGTACTGCTGAACTAAACCAAATCAGAATAAACCAAATCATAAAAGAAAGCAAAAATTAATATTTGGACCAATGGGAAAATGAAAGTAAAAACCAAAGCAAATTGGAATGTTATCGGGCCCTAAACAGAACATATAATCTGGCAGAATATCTGCACACTATAAGAGATCCAAAACAGAGACGGATCCTCACCAAATACAGACTCCGTGATCACAGTCTGGCCATAGAAAAAGGCCGACACAGACAAACATGGCTTCCAAAGGAAGAACGAGCCTGTGCTCACTGTGACACGGGTGAGGTCGAGACAGAGACACACTTTCTCCTTCACTGTGAGAAATTTACAGAGGTGAGAGAGAAATACCTCCACAAACTCTCAAACCTCATGTCACAGTTTCCCAGTTCAGCAGAAGCAGATCAGATGCTGGTGTTACTGGGGGAGGACCATCATCAATTGCAGCTAAATTCATTTTTGAGATGCACACCCTCAGAAACCAATCACTGCCTTTTTTATTTTCTTATGTTCATAATGTTGTGTTAAATGCTTTTTATTATTATTTTTTTTTTAATTATTATTGTATAGTGTATATTGTTATAGTTTTGTTTTATCATATTCATTACCTGGCACCTTATTTTAATTATATTTTATTGTTATTAGTTACAATTTTATTATTATTATTATTATTATTATTATTATTTGTCTTGTCATTATCTGTTTTGTGTAGTAATGCTTTGGCAATATTGTATGTAAACGCAATCATGTCAATAAAGTATTTTAAAACTGAAATAGTAATTAACGTTTGTAGGCTAACTGAGGTGGGGAAACTCAGACAGTTTACTGACCAGGGGAAGGCCTCGCCCACACGCTCTGCCAATGAATTTATGGAAAATTAATCCGTGTGAATGAGAACGAGAATGAGAATTTAGCTGATGCTGTCCCCCAGTGGTCAAAAGAGAAAACAACTCATTACACATTACTGCAAAATGGGTCGCAGTCTGTACTGATAGTCACGGAAAGGGGGAAAAACAATGCTAAATGCGAATAATAAAATATAAATAAACATACAGTCTTGCATAGTTAGGACAGCGAAATAGAGAAGTTAATCAACTTTTAAAACTAAACAGATTTCGGGTCAATGGCCAAGTATCCAATCGCTACAATATTTTGACGCGAAATTATCTCCTGGTAGAAGCTAGTCAAATTAGGTATATACCAATATTGACAGTTTTGGTGACATGCCCTCATTCTTGAAAACCACGAATATGTCTATAAAATTAGAAAAAGACACAACCAGACTACATTAAATACGGTTTCACTTAGCGAGAATAAACAAGTTTTGTGGCACCATATTTTGTTTTGTGCCGTGAATTAGCTAGACTAGCTATTTAGCATGAACGAAAGAAAGAGAGATGAATCAATATTCCTGTTCAGCTAATGTAAGGTTAATTGTTCATGATGAACTTTTAAGGTAATTTTTGTTTTACTTCTTGAGCCACTTAATTTCCCATGTAGGCCTAATGTTTGGGTTCTGATTGCAAAACCAGTTGAAAACCACTGCAGTTCTGAATCATTTTCAGACATGTTTAATAAATTACCTAACATTGAAAAGACAACATTTTAATGCATTGTGCTTTTTCTCTCTACTCTTTTTATTCAGATGAGTGAAACACTTTCAGTTACAAAAATGACTTTAAATGAACAACACTGTACAATGATCAAGCAAGTTATTTGTCAACAATTTTTTGGTTTCAGAGATAATTACACCAAAAGGTTAACCTGTCATCATAGGGAGGAAAAGAAAGTCACAAGAGGACAGAGAGAAGGAATAAAGGACTGCTCAACTCAGGGAGAACAAAAAACAGAGTAAGGTTAGGTTAAACAATGAAAAGGTTTAAAACATTGACAACAAACATCAACAGGAGCACACACATTCACCCCTATACACACTCCTAAAATAACTGCATTTGTCAACTACAAGTCCAATTTTAGAGTGTGCAACATGCATTCACACTGCACACACACTCATTTACGCACTTACGAGTGAGCAGTGAACACGAAATCAGGGAAAAGATAGATTTAGGGGACAGATCACCATCACAAACCAGAAAACGATAAACAAGGGGCAAAAAATCATCACAGACATACCGAGTCTTGTCTTTAAGATCATCATCATCATAAAGATTTCCCCCGAAATAATTATTAATTAAAAATATTAATTTTATCATCATTGTATGTCACTTTGGATAGCTGAGGTTATACCGTCAGAAACTGGGTTGCTAGGTGACCAGGGAAGGAGACAGAAATAGTAAAAAAAAAAAAAAAAAAAAAAAAAAATCAAATAAAATAAAATACAAAAAAAAACAAAAAAAAAAAACAAACAGTTAAAAAAGATGTTGGTATAGTTCTTTGGTTTAACTAGAAGTGTTTGTGTTCTTTGCTATTTTAAAATAATAATAATAATAATTTTAAACACCTTTGGACTGAAGCTGTTCTTTTTTTACATTTACAACACACACACACACACAGAGAGAGAGAGAGAGAGAGAGTGAGTGAAACGAGAAAGGTAGCGTTCTCTTGGTCAGGCAGTGTCCGATTATTTTCTTTTTTTGGGATTGTTTATTTACTTTGATACCAAATCAGATTACTGTCATTAAAGTAAAAAAGAAGATGCAATTAGAAAATTCTGTGAGGTTTGAGCAAAGCAAACACAGGTTTTGCATTTAGTTTTTACCCAGTAAAACCAAAATTAAAGAGGAAAATCTGAACAGGTTTTCAGGGAGTGTGTGTGTTGTGTTTGATCTCACAATGGTGTGTTGCTTTGGTATCATGCTCTGGAGATTCACACCACTAAGAGACCCTACACTGTGAACACAGTCCCTTACACTGTGCTTACTACTTGCATATCAATGGAGAGAAGTTTTAAAGATGCCCAATACAGTGCCTGACTAGTCAAGAGGAAAGATAAAGCCAGATTAAGAGGGATTCACTTATATTCCTCTGGTCCCTTCATTTTTTTTACATAAAATTTGTCACCTAGCAACAACAGTCACCACCCCCTCTCAGTCAACTTTCTGACATGCACACACACATTATATATATATATATATATAAAGGTGTCTGTCATGCAGGGCCATAGCAAGGTAATCTGGGCCACCTGACTGTACATTGCTCTGGGCCACTTTCCTATTAAAAAATACAGTTTAGAATTTATTGTGGGGCCCCCTGGACTTTTCACACCACTAGCAATGGCCCTGGTGTCATGTCCTGCCCTGTGTGTTTGGTGACTGGAAAAGTGGCCCGGAGCTGGTGCAGGACAGAGGAAGTGAACAGGTTTCTTTTTTCTTTTTCTCAAATTGGCATCAAAACAGTTTGAGTGCTTTCATCTTCCTTGATCTTTCATCTAAACCTTCCAGTTTAAACATTTACCTTCACGATCACTCAGCTCTGGCCAATCAGAATGCTTCTCTCTGTCCCCTACCAGCGGATGCAGCCCACTTCTCTGTTTAAAGCATTCATCTATTTGGTTTGTTGTTAAAGAGAGTGAGGTATTTGAGAAACTATCTCTCTTTTACAATCCCTACCCAGGAGACAAAACAACAAGCAAGCTAAAAAAAAAAAAATCATAATAATAAAGAAAGAAAACAGGAATATAAATAGGACAAAGAGGAGGAGTGAGGCACAGAGCAACAGAGAGGAAGATGGAGATAGCACTGATACATTCCCACTATCATACAATTACATCCATTTTGCTGTGTTTTCTCCTCTCCTCCCTCACTTATGGAACCCCATATGCATCTTCCACCCAAATCCCTCCATCTTTCCTCTCCAAAAGTTTTTGGTTTTGTAGCTGTTTAAAGCTTTCAGTTCAAGGCTAATGGCAGCACTGTGCTCAACATTGTCACACATGTATGGTAGCCATCACAACAGGAACCATAACAACACAATCGCTAATACCATCTGTGGTTAGACAGGTACGTAGAGATACAATGTAGGTGAACAGTCAAGAGACAGTACAGGATGTACAATTGATCTTGTCAAAATTGTAATCTCATCCCTTCCTCACTTTTATATCAAAACCATGGCAGTGCATACTTTTACTCTGGAAGGTTACTTCAACGTTGTGATTTAATGCTACTAAAGCATTTTAGCAGATGAAACACAGTGCTGCTTTTTCCCCTGATAGGTTACTCCTTCGCAGGCTTTGTCTTGTAAGAAACAGCTCAGAGGTTGAGAAGACAAGTGTCCACCCCTACGCAGTCACGCTTGGTCAGTTAGGACCAATGGTTGCATTTGTCGATGGATTTGGATTGAAAGGTTGCTTTGGCAAAGGAAGTTTACATTTTAATACAATCTGGTGCCTCAAACACACCCACTACAAAACAGCATATATTAAATAAATAAAAAAAAACAAGAAAATTCTCAAAAAAGCAAGAGAAGAATAAATAAAGAAATACATTTGTTTCAGTGGGGGGAGGAAGAAGACACAAAAACCCAAAAGAGAGATGGTGTGAATTTTTGGTCTAAGTAAATATCAACATTTTTTAAAATCTTTTCACAATGGGTTTCTTCCATACATTAGCAATAAGTAAGCATTATAACATAGATCATTTACTACAAAATCTATAGAAGCACTAACTGACCCATTCTGACTATACGGTAACATAGAGAATTGAGTTCATGTATTCCATCCTTAATTGAACCTGCAGTGCTCAACTACAGATTGCAGCACGCTATATATACAACTGTAAAGTGGTGACCTTTGGTTGGATGAGAGTAGAGTATATGATATTTGGTTATTTTAAAAGTTTTAAAGCTTGTATTGACTTTGGTTCTTTGGATGTACTTGAGTGAGTGTGTGTGTGTGTGTGTGTGTGTGTGTGTTTATCCTGTTTTTTTTCATCTGTTGTACTGAATTTTCACAGTATTGTTTCAACCACCTGATTAGGAGTCTCTAACACAACTAGATAGGTACGAGTAAGGAAGGTTACAAAATTAGATTTCTATTCCCAAATGATAGTACACAAATGAAGAAGTACAGTATCTACACACACAGCAGAGAAAACCCCCACAAAACACAGTCAGAACAGAAAAAAACAAAAATAACAACCCTCCCAACCCCATAACATCTTTTTCAGATGAGTTTAGTGAGGTCATCAAAGATCCCACCTCCCAGGACCAGGAAGAGTTAGAATGACAGGAGGCAGAGGCAGGTGGAATCATCATTCCATCTATCAATCCCTTGCTACAAGGTTCTGGGACCTTGATTCAGATATGCCTGAAAGAAATAATGTTTGTCTGTACAGCAACTCGTTTTCTCCTCTGTCCCTCTCCATCCATATTTGGCTTGGTTTGTTTTTGGTTTTCCTGTCTGGGTTAGTGGAAGTTTGGCTGGCTGTGAAGTTTGTTTAATTATTTTGGCTTGTAGAAAAAGCAAAGAGGATGGGACCTTCACCATGACAGATCCCAGACATTTCCCATGTGTGTTTTTGAGTGGGGTTGTCAAGGTTTGGGGCCCTGATCTCTTTCTGCATCACATGACTAATGACCTGATAATGTGTATGAATTAATCACTTTGGTATTCAAAAGGGAGTGAGGGAGGCATGTTATGAATGAAGAAATGGAAATGATATTAATTGGATAGAAAATAGAATATTTACTCTTACTTAAACTAGAGGCATGATAAGAGGGTTTGGTCTCACTTTTTCAGCACTATACAACATTCATGTCTTGGGATATACAAGTAGATGCTGCATCAATCAATGCAAATTCTTGCAGTGCTAATATGATGAACAACAAAGATCCAACACTCTCTATAAGGCATGAAATGAAGATGATGATGACCAAATGTACTGAAACATTCAAGAAAGACTTGAATGATTGTTGATGGAAAACCTGCAACTTTCTGTAAAACAATTAAGTAAAAATGAGGAAGAACCACATAAAGTTAAGACTAGAGCATTTGAGCCTGGCTAACTCAAATGTAATCGTTAATGCACAATTTACAATAAAACAATCATTAAATCATAAAAACATAATGGAAAACAGGAATGATGGATAAACAGTATGATTGCATGGCAGATGTGATGATGGCTGTATTGTTTCACTGGATCTGGTCCTTGACGGTCAGCTATTTACAGGTCCTTTGGATAAAGCTTTTCCATCCGTATTTTTGGTGTTTGTTTTTGGTATTTGAGATTTTGGTATGCTTGTATTTTTTGTCATAATGAGTCTCTTAAAGTTCCATTATACTTTTTGGTATTCAGTAATTCACCTTTGCATCAAAGATTTGAAATCGAAGACCCTTTGCTATCGTTCAACAACACACAGTAAAGTTCTTTCTTCTGTTGTTTTTGGTGCACACAGAATCTAAGAATCTCCTTTTGTCCATACTGTACTTTTTGTTCAAAAAGTTATTTGTTTTCTTTTTATTTATTAATTTGGCTGCGTCCTGCTAATGCATGCGTGGTGTTTTTTTTTTTGGTTTTGCATTCCCTTCTCTCCTCTTCCTTCCTCCTCCCACTCTGTCTCTCCATCTCTCTCCTCTTCTACATTGTATATTTTTGGCATCAGTGAGCAAGAGAAAGGAAGAGAGTGAGTGTGAAAGAGGAAATTTAAGGGAGGCAGGGGATCTAGGGATGCTTTGGTTGACAGGTGTGGTTTCACCTCCTCCTCCTATTCCTGTGATTGGCCTATGGGCAATGTCACTCAATTTTAGCCCCTCCCATTGAGTGTGGGCTGTGTACCAATTCACCAGAAGAGCAGGACAAGGCAGGGCTTGAGCAAGGAGAGGGACTCATGACGCCTGTGACAGGAAATGATGTTTTGGCAGAATGGGCAACAGCCGAACTGCCTAATCCCATGCTGGTCAACAAAGAGGAGTGGTTAAGGAAGAGGGAAGTGGGGAGACCTGCTCCTTGGCCCCCAGAACCACCGATTAACACCTTGCTTCTGCCCTCAAGACTGGAACTGGGCAGCTGGCCACCACTGGCTGCCAGTGCTGTGGAAGACAGATAAGGAAAAATAGTACACTATTACAACATTCACAGTATATTCTCAAATATTGATATCAATGAATACAATTATTGATGACAATGAAACTAAAGCCGGTTGCACACTGCAATTTTTCACAGTGCTTTATGATTGTAGTTTGTTAGATTGTATGATATGACCCTGGTGACTTCATGCATGAAAGCCATGGCAGACTGTGGGACATCAACGGTCTTTTATGTCTGATTGTACGTTTTGTTGACAGAGCCATCGATCATGTCACGTTCACGTTCAAAATTTAAATGGTTCTGCGTAAATCCACTTTAACCCTTAAGGCCTCAATATAATTCAGGAGAAGTTCTTATTCGTTCTTCGTTCAAAGGTAAAAAGAAGTTCTAAACAGACGAGCAATGGAATGCTGTTTTCGAACATTCAGACACCTGCCACACTGCTGTGGTAGGTGTTTATAGGAGCATTTAAATATGAGGGCGCTCAGTAATACCGTAACTAATGTGACATTAAAATGTGTTATAAATAACTTTATGACACAAGAGAGCTATTTTAACCACTCAGTGATGATTTAACCACTTAGTGATGATTTAAAAGTAATATATATGCCATAGAAAATTTTTAATTTGTCTTGTTGTCTTACTAACATGCTATACATGGCCATAATATGCGCAGGTTACACACTGTTATTGTAATATTTGCTGACACTGATACTCCTGCAAAGATCAGTATATAAAAGTGTTATGTGCAGAAAAAAGACAAAAGAATGATGATAAGAAAGGCATATCTTACTTTGGGCAGATATGTAAATGGCTTTCACTGCAGGTGGCACATAAGTGAATGGGTACTTGGGAGAATTTTTATAGATTTGACTCCTTTTGTAGACTAATTAATTTTTTTTTTTTTTTTTTTTAAATAGCATGACGTGGTCTTGGAAAATTACTCTACATGAACGATCTTACAGATATAGGTAAATTTGCATCAGCCTGCTAACAATTCTACATGCCGGTGTGATTTTGTTGACTGATTTTGACTGACTAAATAACATAAATATAAAGTAAGAGGGTGTTTAAAGTTTTCTTAAAAGTTTTCCCAAGAGAGTTGTAACGAATCACAGAAATGAATGCAAAAGCACCGTCTTGTTGGCCAGATTTTGTTCTAAATGATGTCACACCCATTCGTTCTTTGATTTTGTATGAAGCTTATTTGGGTCTTTTCTCTAATGTTGCCAATGTGTTGCCTGGAAAAGATAAAAATTAAAACGGAGAGTGAAGCCACAATTCAAAAGAGAATTGCTCATTCTTTGGAGCAAACTCAAGTTATTTTCATAGTATGAATATTTATGTTGCATATCATATACGTCATCCATTGCTTTGCTCTTACTACATCTTCATAAACCATAATTTATGCAATGGAAGAAGCCAAAATCATCAATAATCTCCAACGAGCCAAGTTCCCCGTCTGTCGCTCACTTCGACTCTGATTTATTCTGCGCCGAATATGCCTCTGATCTTTGAAAAAAGGCCAATGAGGAGTTGGCAGACAGTATTTGCATACCCTGCCCATGGACATACAGGTATAAAGGCGGGGAAATACGTCGAGTCCATTCAGAAATTTTCTTCGGAGCCGATGGTCGTTTATGCAGTCAGCTGCGAGTCACACACCTGTTCCTGCCTTCATTCCTCTGACGCTCTGCCTGCTGTTGGATCTACGGCGCACTTCAGTGGCTATTCTCCTTCTCTGCACGGCAGTGCAGCTTGCCCCTGGGCGCTTCGATAGTGCAGAAAGCTAAAAGTGTTTATTAAAAGAGTGATTTTCTCTACAAAAGAGTATTTTCCTCTAAAAGAGCATTTACACAGCGGCATTGAACGTCCTTTTCTGGACGTGTCTTTATTAAGATGCCATTCCGCCCCTGTGTAGTTCCTGGATGCGGTAGAGTGCTCTCCACTTCAGATGGCCACAGGCATGGTCTTGTTTGTTTGGGCAGCGATCACACCGAGGCAGCGTTTGTGGATGGTTCATGTTCTCACTGCGAGAGTATGACCATGGCAACGTTGCGGCTCACAAAGTGGCGTGCTTTTCAACAGAAAGCACACCACTCCAGCCGCCCCCCGCATTGCTCTTTCCCACGGGATTGAGGACGATGCGGATCGCGATGGAGGCGATCTGGGAACGGCAACGGGTGCAGCCCCCGCCACCCGCCCAGACCACCCGCCCCACAGCATGTTCTTTGACTCCTGTCCATGCTTGTGGCAACAGCGGCTCACCTCACTGCCAGCCTGATTATCCTCTAGAGCTCGAGGTGGATGAGCTCGCTGCTGCATTGGAGAGCGCTGCGTCTGATGCAGATAACTCCCCTGGGCTGCCACCTTCGGGCCAGCACGCCCAGGCTGAGGCTGACGCGCAGATGACCGAAATGCTTTCCCGGGCCGCCGCCAGCGTGGGGCTGGACTGGAACCCTCCGTCCTCCCCACAGCCATCACGGTTGGATGACTGGTTCCTGGGGTCTGCGTGCTGCTCTCAGCCTCACCCCCTCCCAGTTCCGTTTTTCCCGGAAGTGCATGATGAGCTGACATCTTTGTGGAGGGCACCCCTCTCGACTCGTCACAAAGCCACTCGCTCGTCCGCTCTCGCTACCCTCGATGGCGGAGTGGCCCATGGATACACGGCGATTCCCCAGGTGGACAGGGCTGTTGCGCTCCACCTGTGCCCCGGAAACCCTGTGCTCCCCTCCAAGGCCTGTAGGACGATGTCTTCATTGACCGCCAAATCTACAGTGCCGCCGGACATGCCGCTTCCACCCTGCACGCCATGGCCCTCCTGCAAGTCCACCAGGCCAAGGCACTTAAAGATCTCCACGGGGGGTAGCCCCGATCCCGATGTGTTGCAGGAACTGCGCTCAGTGACCGACCTTGCCCTCAGAGCCACGAAGGTCACAGCGCAGTCACTCGGGCAGGCGATAGCCACGCTCATGTTCCAGGAACCCTGCGGCTAATAAACACCCTGCTCTACCTCAACCTGGGCCCAGCTCTCAGCCCCAGCGTCGAGCACACTGTAGGAAGCTGATGCCCCCTGTCTCATGGACCCCCTCGAGTACCCGGAAGGCTCCCAGGCGCTCATGAGATGCTCAACCCAGAGACCAAGACGTTAGCTCCGGATCTGGTAAGCAGACCACTCCATCCCCCGGTGGAGGGCCGGGAGGAGAATCTTTTGTTGAATTTGTGATTCATTTGCTGCCCCCCCTATACTGGGCAGCAGTACACACATTCTCAATAACAGCCATTTCCTTTGTCTCTGGGTCACCTGGCCCGCAAATGCCGTTCTCACGGACCCCCCTCCTTCAGCCCCACGACTGACCCCGGCCGGCCGGTTCAGACGAGTCTAGAGGACGCCTACACCAGACCTTCGCCTCCCGATGGCGTACTACCTGCTCCACCCCGCTCCAAAGCCCTGCCGGGTACGTCAAAAATAATCGTCCCCTTGGTGCCCCTAGCACAGAGTTTGGATGTGTGACTTTCACTTCCCAACCCTTCATGCTGGCTGGCCTGGACCATCCAACTCGGTTACGCAATTTAGTTTGCCAGGCCCCCGCCCCACTTTGCGGGCGTCCGATTTACCACAATACACGGCAAGCATGCCAAATCCCTGCATGCGGAAATCGCTACTCTTTTTCTAAACAAAAATGCAATAGAGCCTGTCCCTCCAACTGAAATTAAGAAGGGTCTCTACAGCCCTTACTTCACTGTACCCAAGAAAGGCGGCGGCTTACAACCGATCTTGGACTTGCGAGTTCTCAACCCGGCTCTGTTCAAACTCCTGTTCAGAATGCTCTCGCAGAAACATATCTTAACTTACATCCGGCATCTAGATTGGTCCACAGCGGCAGACCTGAAGAACGTGTACCTTCACGTCTCAATTCTGCCTCGACAGGACCCTTCCTACGGCTCATGTTCGACGGCCAGGCATATCAGTACAAAGTCCCCCCCTTCGGCATGTCTCTGTCCCCTCGCGGATTCACGAAAGCCACAGAGGCTGCCCTTGCCCTGCTCTGAGAAGCTGGCATTCGCATACTCAATTACCTCGACAACTGGCTCATTCTGGCCCACTCCCAAGAGTTACCATGCACTCACAGAGACTAGGCGCTCAGGCACCTCAGCCATTTAGGGCTTCAGGTCTACCGAGAAAACAGTTAGCTCGCCCCGGTTCAGAGCAACTCTCGTCTCGGCATGGAGTCAGACTCATTCTCAATATCAGCACGCCTCATCAACGAGCGTGCACAGTCAGTGCTAAAATGCCTTGCCGTCTTCAGACCGGGCACGGCGGTCCCTTTAAAACATTTTCAGAAGCTCCTGGGGCATATGACATCCTACGCGGTGGCTGTGCCACTGGGGTTGATGCATATGAGACCACCTAAGCACTGGTCCCAGACTCGAGTCACGAGACGAGCATGGCGCCGCGGCACGCACTGTGTGACCATCACCCCCGCCTGCCACTAAATGTCAAAACCCTGGACAGAACTCTGCCTTCTGCGGACAAGAGTTCCCTTGCAGCAGGTGTCCCGATGCGTCCTGGACACGACCAACGCCTCTAAATTGGGTTCAGGCACCGTGCACAATGGGCACGCAGCCGCGGGCCATTGGAGAGGGGCCCCACTGCGCTGGCACATCAATGGCCTAGAGTTGCTGACTGTTTTCTCTGCCCTGTGGAAGTTTCTCCTGTTAGTTTGAGACAAACGTGTCCAAGTCAGGTCAGACAGACTCAAGTTGCTGCATACCACTCACATCCCCGGCAACCTCAATGTGGTAGCGGACGCGCTGTCATGACAACGCTTGCCCAGTGGAGAGTGGAGGCTTCAACCCCAGTCAATCCAGCTGATTTGGGTATGGTTCGGCAAGGCCCAGGTAGATCGGTTTGCCTCCAGAGAGACCTCCCACTGCCCGCTCTGGTATGCCCGAACAGAGGCTCCCCTCGGGGCAGACACACTGGCATACAGCTGGCCTGCGGGGCTGCACAAGTATGCATTTTCACCAGTGAGCCTTCTTGCGCAGGTGCTGTGCAAGGTCAGGGAGGACGAGGAATAAGTCACCCTAGTGGCTCCCTGTTGGCCCACCCGGGCCTGGATCTCGGACCTTGTACTCCTCGCGACAGCCCCTCCCTGACGAATTCCTCAGAGGAAAGACCTTCTTTCTCAGGGACGGGGCACACTCTGGCATCCGCACCCAGACCTTTGGAATCTCCACGTCTGGCCCCTAGATGGTACACAGAAGATCTAGCTGGTCTACCACCTGCCGTCATAGCCACGATCAACCAAGCCAGAGCCCCTTCTACCAGGCAACTTTACGCCCTGAAGTGGCGCTTGTTCGCGAATTGGTGTTCTTCCCGGGCTAAAGACCCACAGAGGTGCGCAGTTAGGTCAGTGTTCTTATTTCTGCAGGAGAGGCTGGAGGGGAGGCTGTCCCCTTCCACCCTGAAGGTGTATGTTGCCGCTGTCGCGGCCCACCACGACGCAGTAGACGGTTACTCTTTGGGTAAGCACGACTTAATCATCAGGTTCCTAAGAGGCGCCCGGAGGTTGAAACAATCCCGGCGAAGCCTGTTCCCCTCCTGGGATCTCTTAGTGGTCCTCACGGGCCTCCAGAGACCTCTCTTCGAGCCGCTAGAATTAGTTGGAAAAAGACAGCCCTGCTGATCGCGCTCGCCTCCATCAAGAGGGTCAGGGACCTGCAAGCATTCTCTGTTAGTGACACTTGCCTGGAGTTCAGTCCGGCAGACACATATGTGATCCTAAGACCATGACCGGGCTACGTGCCCAAGGTTCCTACCACGCCCTTTAGAGACCAGGTAGTGAACCTGCAAGCACTGCCCCGGTAGGAGGCAGACCCAGCCCCTTCGTTGCTGTGTCCGGTATGTGCTTTACATACCTACTTGGACCACACACAGAGCTTTAGATGTTCTGAGCAGCTCTTTGTCTGCTTTGGCGGACAGCGGAAAAGGAATGCTGTCTCCAAACAGAGGCTTTCCCACTGGGTCGTGGACGCCATTTCATTGGCCCATCACACCCAGGCCGTGCCCCCCCCCCCCCATGGGTCTGAGCACACTCAACAAGGAGTGTTGTGTCCTCGTGGGCACTGGCCAGGGGTATGACATATGTAGAGCAGAGGGTTGGGCAACACCTAATACCTTTGCAAGATTCTACAATCTCCGGGTTGAGTTAGTATCGTCCCGTGTTTTCTCAGGTCTGAGCCGGTAGAACTCGGTAACACGCTGACGGACTGCCCGGGTGGATCGCTTGCACCAGGCGCCCTTTCCCTTGACCGAGGTAAAACTGTGTGCTTTCTCTCCCAGGAGATCCCACTCATTCGGATCCCTGGATGATTCCTCCCTAGCCCTGTGGGTCTGCAGTTCAGCAGAGGAACTCGCCGACCCAATCAACTGAGGATACTTAATCTACCCTGTACTGGAATAGGTGCTCCACAGGTCAGGACTCCTACGTGGACTCCCCCGTGTGTATTGTCCGCGGTACGGTCCCCTTACGAAGTGGACCCGCGTCTCCCTTAGGCAGTCCCAGCTGCCCTCCGGTCGCTGTGTTTTAGCAACTCCCCCCTCCTTGAGGCAGGATCGACTACCGCGCCACTTCCCACATGTTGCCTAAAAACCCATGTGATGTATTCACACCCTTACCTCCCCCTTTCGGTCAGGTGTGGCCTCCGCAGGGTATTTTCCGCCTGAAAGAATAGGAAACTGGGTAAGACCCCCTTCCCTCGATGCGTGTAAGGGCCCCGGCCATTCTTGCTCTATGTGGAGAAACATAGAGAGAAAAGAGGCTCAGCCAGGCTCAGCCCGTTCCCAGGTTGGCAAGCGTCACCTTGTTCCCCTGTCTAGGGTAACCAGAAGGATTCCGACGTCTTTTTTGGGGCACTGGGGAAGGGTATGTGCAGTCTGACACAGCTGGTCGCCTTTGCACGTAAAATACCTGCCCGCTCCTGTGTCAGCAGTACACGTACACGGCTCAGCGCATGGCGTGATTTAAATTGGACCCCTAGTGTCGCTTCATCGACACAACATTGAAGTGAGCGACAGACGGGGAATGTCTAGGTTACGTATGTAACCTCCGTTCCCTGATGGAGGGAACGAGACGTTGTGTCCTCCCGGCCATGTCGCTGAGCTGAGCCACTGTTGTGGCTGGACCATTTCTGGCTCCCCAGAAAAATCCTGAATTAACTCAACGTATTTCCCCGCCTTTATACCCGTATGTCCGGGGGCGGGGTATGCAAATACTGTCTGCCAACTTCTCATTGGCCTTTTTTCATAGATCAGAGGCATAGTTGGCACTCAAGTGAGACCCCTAGTGTCTCGTTTCGACACAACGTCTCGTTCCCTCCATCAGGGAACGGAGGTTACATATGTAACCTAGAAGTTCTCCTAGGTTAAGAATTTCAGGGATGTTCGTGAACAGGAGAAATATCACCAACATCAGAGCATTTTGTCATAATTTTTAAGCAAGCTAAATGAAGCCTGTTTGCCCAGTAAGTATAAATTAGCATACTATGAGTACCCAGATGATGCACTTCTTTATCTGTTAAAACAGAGTTTGGAATGTTGGACACTTCATGCACTCAGCACTTGAGGCTTGCCGTACGTAGCTAAAGGGGAGGGGTTACTGGGCTACGTTGCTGGTCTGACAAAATTTTAAATAAATGGACTATCGAAACTTCTACAAGGACAGCACTTTACAAATGTAAGTTGAATGTTTTATCATCACCCCATGCTGTATGAATATTTACGCTGTTTAAATTACAAATGTTGAACTGAGGTTGGCTAATGCACTAAATCTAGCAGCAACACATTTTGTGCATTTGAAACGTCACTTCCCTCAGATGTTAATGATGAATGCTTCTGTGTAGTATATTGTAAGTACATGTTCGTCAGTGTAGAGTGCGTCATTTAGGATGCAGCTCATGATTCATAACAAATTAAATAATTTGTCTGTGACTGAACATGCCACCGTAACTCATGAAATTTGTTTCAGACAGCAAAATTGTGGCCAAAATTTTACAGTATGCACCGGGCTTAACATGTATCATGATAGGGTTAAGGTGCCCCACTGTTCCACAGAGCCCCCCGACGGTCATCCAACATGCGCTTCACAGACAGCTTTCACTGTTCTGCACCGTCTCTGTGTTTATATCACTGTCTTCACAAAATGAGTTTAGATGCGCTCCTCCCACGAATGTCGCCAGGGGCAAATGAGGTGGCGGATGGCACGAATGGGGCCCCCCTGAGATTTGGCAGCCCCTGGGCTTCAGCTCATGTAAGCCTGTGCATTAATGCACCCCTGACCAGGATGTAGTAGTATTGTGTGAAATAATGAACAGATGCAAGAAAAAAGAGAACAGGTGTGGTAGCCAAAGAGAGGACAACATTAACAAACACTCCTACACAACTCGCATAGTAACACATGACTAATGTGAAGTGGAAAAAAATATTTTTTAAGGAGAAGCCCTGGTAAAAAAGCTTGTTATGCTGGTTAGTGTTGGTTTGTTTCTGGTGGACCAGCAGAGTCATGGTTTTCACCTGCAAAACCTAGCTGGTGAAGCTGGTTGACCAGCATTGTCTTTCTGATGAAGCTGGTTAAGCTAGACGTTATAAAGTGCCTAGAACAACAAATAATATATTTAAGAGATCTTTTATTCCATTATCAATTATTTTATTAAATAAATGAATTGGGTATTGTAATATTTTTTTGATGATGAGCAATGGATACCAACTTATTAGTAATGATGTATTTGATTTTAATGTAATAGTTCATGAAAGGTACATAGTATGTATGTCTGTATGTTGAACTTTTCTTGTGTACTTGTCTTTGTGTGTTATTCTTGTCGGTTTGGGGCCAAAGACAAATTTCCATGAAAATGGACAATAAAGTTCAATTCAAATAGTTTAAAAGCCTGGTGGAGACACCAGCACACCAGCATCCCATGCTGGGGGGACCAGCACTTAAAACACAACATAAGCTGATGACCAGCAATGCTGGTCTTTTCAGCAAGGAGTGGCTTTGCTAATCTTTAAAATTATACAGCTCTCCTTCCCTCCCTTTCTTACAAACCTTGGATAGTAGCAAGTGGGTTGTTGCCAAGAAGAGCTTGGTTCATTCCTGTGTTAACTCTCCTCATCGTATTCCTGAGTCACACCAACAAATAACCACCCCCCAAAACACACAGACATCAAGAGAAAGGAGAAAGGAAGACAGGGAATAGAAAGGGAAAAAGCATTTAGCATTTAGATTTAGTTAAGGGCTAGATAAGCAGTGCTAAAAGAACAAATCCTTTCAGAATAAACATAAGCAAAAAAGCTTTTAGAATTTGCTTTTAAAAACAATAAAGTCTGCATACCTGCAGAATAACACATCAGTCTCTCTATTATTGTCTCAATGTTATTAAACTACTTGGACCTTGGACATTAACATGAAGAAATATGTGCCCTTTGTGTATCTCGAGTCGGATTGGAATATCCATATCTTCTTACAGGGTAAATTTGGTTAAATTTTAGTACTCTAAAAAAGTGACCAGAATTACCCGAATTCAACTCTCAAAACTAGACAATGACAGATTTTTTTTTGGACAGATTTTTGTCTTTGTGTGTGTGTAAGTGTATATTTGTGTGTAAGCACATAGACTCCACCAGTTGTATTCACCTCAAACTTGCAGCAAAATCTGTGATGTAGTTAGAAACGTCACCATTCTTTTTATGCCATGAACTGCAGATGACAAAACCACGCACACAAAAATACATTTGCACACACACACATACACTGCAATTAGAAATTGTTGCTGAGCCACTAAGAGTAAAAGGAGAGTTTTTCCAGTATTGACTAAGTACTGAGTGTATTGTGAATGTTGAAAAACTCACCCTGTGTTCAAACTTAGTGTGCTGTGACTAGGTGGTGCAGGGCTGGTGTCATTACGGGGAGGCGGGGTCGCAGGAGAAGGGGTGGAGCTTAAGGAGGGCCCACTTGGGGTCAAAGGGCCAACTGATGACATGGTTGTCACTGAGAAAGGAGGAGGAAGGAACAGCATTCATCAATCAAAATTTGCAACTCTCTACAAACTCTATGAAGATACTTTCTGTGATGAGTAAGTGTCCATGTGTGCATTCTACCTGCTGTACTGAGACTCGTCATTGTCTGGGACAGCCCTTGACTGGGGATCTGTAAGGAGGATGCAGGATAAGATAGGAATATGACAGGTCAAAATAGAAGAATGATGGATAGAGAATAATGGAGGGTGAGGGGGAAAAGAGGACAAGGAGAAAGCAGGAGTCAAACACTGCAAGGGACAGGCTCTATTGTCCATTTCAAAACATTCAAAGTTGCTCAATTATGCAAAACTTTGATTACAAAGAAAAATACTGACCTCGTGAATACAGTACATGCATCCAAGAAATAAGTAACAGAGGTTGAACCCCTCAATAGTATTATGACCTAGTTCTATGAATTGGAGACATAGCTAAGATTAAAAGGGTGAGTTCACCCAAAAATGAAAATTCTGACATAATTTATTCATCTTCATGATGTTCCAAACAACATGAGGGTGAGTAAGCAATGACAGAATTCCATTTTTTGTGAGAACTATCCCATTAAGTATATTCCACATTAATATGCAAAGCAATGCAAGACGAGTGGAACCACATTTAGGGGTGAATGGGAAATGCATCATTATGGAAATGAATATTAACATCTGCTCATGCAGGGTAAACCAGTAGTGTTATGTCACAGGGTTGTTTGAGATGGGGATATGGGCCAAGGGTGCAAGCCGGGTCATACCATGTGCGGGCTGTAGCAGGGGGGTTTGTGTGAGGTGGGCTGGGGTTGGCTTGGCAAAGGAGGGGTGGCACTGGAGGGGTTAATACGTTTCTCTTTCTGACGGCGGTTGCAGAACCAGACGCGGATCACCTCCTTCTCCATGCTGAGCTTCTCGGCAATGAGCAGGATCTCCTCTGAGGTAGGCTTCTGGTTCTGAACGGAGAAAACACAACAAACTTCATCACATGTTTAGGATAGGATTGCTTAAAGCTGAAGTGTGTAAAAGTGGAAGTGGTATTAGGGAGGCCAGCAGGGGGTGCTAACCCTGTAGTCCTAATGCCCCAGTATAGTGACGGGGACACTACACGTTAAATCGAGGCACTGACTCTGTGTTCATTAAAAATCCCAGGGTAAAGAGTAGAGGTATAACCCTTGTGTCCTGGCCAAATTCCTCCCATTGGCTCTTATCTATCATGGTAACAGATAATCTAATAACCTAATAATCTCCATCCCTGAATTGGCTACATCACTCTACTCTCCTCTCCACCAATAGCTATTGTGTGGTGGGCGTTCTGGTGCACTATGTATGCTGTTGCATCATCCAGGTGGATGCTGCACACTGGTGGTGGTTGAGGAGATTCTATACTATGTATAGTCTTTTGATTGCCTAGAAAAGCACTATATAAATGTAAGGAATTATTATTATTATTAAAACTAAGACTCTAGCGTCATCAAACAAAACTGCAAAAAGAAAAATAAATTATTGTATTCAAACAGAATTCCTGAACAATCTGGTATCGGTAGGACAAACAGATAGTCCCACATCAAAATGGCATGACAGGCTGGTCGGAATGCTCAGACAAACAGAGCAATGTTTTAGTGCTAGATAGTTGGCTCTGCAATTTAAGCTGGGACACAAGAAATAATTTTAACATTAAAAATAAAACTTCAGCATCAAGGGATAAATCACCTAAAAAATTTAATTCTCACAATTTAATCACCCTCATTTCATCCGAGAAGTCTATTACTTTATTTCTTCTTATGAACTCAAATAAAGATCTCAGATCTGTAGCTCCTCACAATGCAAGGGAATGGGTACCAAAATATTTAAGCTCCAAAAATCACATACAAGCAGCATAAAAGTAATCCATAAGATTCCAGTGATTAAATCGATATCTTTAGAAGTGATGTAATAGGTGTGGGTTAGAAACAGATCAATATTTAAGTCTTTTTTTACCATTCTCCTACCTGCCCAGTAGGTGGCGATATGCACAAATAATGCGAATAGCCTAAAACAAAATAAGAAGAATTTGAAAGTGGAGATTGATAGTAAAAAAGGTTTTAATTTCAAGCTTTAAGTTTCTCACCGACAACTATCATATCTCTTCTGAAGACGAATTTAACCACTGGAATCTTATGGATTATGGATTTTATAATACCTTTATGTGGTTTTTGTAGCTTAAAAATTGTATTACCCATTTACTTGCCTTGTATGGCAAGTAAAGAAAGTCACACATATCTGTGATGGGATGAGGGTAAGTAAATGAGAGAATTTTCATTTTTGGGTGAACTATCCCTTTGAGATAGAAGCAAGCACAAATGAAAATATGTTTTGCAGTGGAAATGTAAAAATGTAGTCATGCTTTCTGACCGTGATGAAGCTGCGTTCCAGAGCAACGCGGACGTTAGTCTCGATGCTGGTGCGTTTCTTCCTGCGGCGACCAGGCAAGCCATCGAATCCCATTGAAGGAGAGGAGAGAGCACTGGGACTTGGCAATGTGCTGTCCATCGACATTGTCTCTGTGCAGACCAATAGCAAAAGCCTTAGTTACCACCTTAAAATTAGCATCTTTTCTGTTTTTATCCAGTTCATGACATTTTTACAAAGTGAAATTTCTGCACACTGAAACTAATTCTTAAGCCAGTTACTTTAATTAAATGACATTTCTCCCTATTTCATAATGTTCACAGTTGTTTATTGTAAAGGTACTTCACCTATGTTATTCATAAAGTTCACAATTCATGTTTATGATTACATTCATATGTACATATCATGAGTGTGAGAGGAATACTATAGGTTTGATTGAAGACTGCAAAACTGATTCTACCTGCATCATTGAGCCACTTCTCCAACAAAGGTTTGAGTTTGCACATGTTTTTGAAGCTGAGATTGAGTGCCTCAAATCGAGAGATGGTGGTCTGACTGAAGTCATTCCCATAGAGCTTGCCCATGGCCAATCCCACATCACCCTGTGCAGAAAGTAATTAATGTTAATTTACAGGGACATACACTCACCTAAAGGATTATTAGGAACACCATACTAATACTGTGTTTGACCCCCTTTTGCCTTCAGAACTGCCTTAATTCTACGTGGCATTTATTCAACAAGGTGCTGAAAGCATTCTTTAGAAATGTTGGCCCATATTGATAGGATAGCATCTTGCAGTTGATGGAGATTTGTGGGACGCACATCCAGGGCACGAAGCTCCCGTTCCACCACATCCCAAAGATGCTCTATTGGGTTGAGATCTGGTGACTGTGGGGGCCATTTCAGTACAGTAAACTCATTGTCATGTTCAAGAAACCAATTTGAAATGATTCGAGCTTTGTGACATTGTGCATTATCCTGCTGGAATTAGCCATCAGAGGATGGGTACATGGTGGCATTAAGGGATGGACATGGTCAGAAACAATGCTCAGGTAGGCCGTGGCATTTAAACAATGCACAATTGGCACTAAGGGGCCTAAAGTGTGCCAAGAAAACATCCCCCACACCATTACACCACCACCACCACCAGCCTGCACAGTGGTAACAAGGCATGATGGATCCATGTTCTCATTCTGTTTACGCCAAATTCTGACTCTACCATCTGAATGTCTCAACAGAAATCGAGACTCATCAGACCAGGCAACATTTTTCCAGTCTTCAACTGTCCAATTTTGGTAAGCTCTTGCAAATTGTAGCCTCTTTTTCCTATTTGTAGTGGAGATGAGTGGTACCCCGTGGGGTCTTCTGCTGTTGTAGCCCATCCGCCTAAAGGTTGTGCATGTTGTGGCTTCACAAATGCTTTGCTGCATACCTCGATTGTAACGAGTGGTTATTTCAGTCAAAGTTGCTCTTCTATCAGCTTGAATCAGTCGGCCCATTCTCCTCTGACCTCTAGCATCAACAAGGCATTTTCGGCCACAGGACTGCCGCATACTGGATGTTTTTCCCTTTTCACACCATTCTTTATAAACCCTAGAAATGGTTGTGCGTGAAAATCCCAGTAATGAGCAGATTGTGAAATACTCAGACCGGCCCGTCTGGCACCAACAACCATGCCACGCTCAAAATTGCTTAAATCACCTTTCTTTCCCATTCTGACATTCATTTTGGATTTCAGGAGATTGTCTTGACCAGGACCACACCCCTAAATGCATTGAAGCAACTGCCATGTGATTGGTTGATTAGATAACTGGATTAATGAGAAATTGAAAAGGTGTTCCTAATAATCCTTTAGGTGAGTGTATACCTCTTTTGAGTGTTTGTGTGTATGTTTGTATGTGTGTGTACCTGTGTAAAGCCGAGCTTGATTCTTCTCTGTTTGAATGTGCGAGCAAACTGCTCCAGTTCCTCCAGGTCACTGGGCTCCTCTGGGTGAGAGGCCACCGGAGTCACTGTGTTTAAACTGTTTTCAGCAACCTTCTCTCTCTGCCAAAAATCAGACAGACAAATACAAGGCTCAAACATGTGCCCACTTTACAACATGTTTTGAGTGTGCTAGAAGACAGACTCCCAAATATCTGTGACTTTACCTGTGCTTGAAGACCAAGTCTGGGTGGAGTGGCCAGCAGGCTTCCTTGGTTTTGCTGAGGTAGTGGAATTAAATTTGACTTTGATAGCAGCCCTGAAACGTACATTACCATAAAATTATAATAATCACCACTAAATCAATTCAGTCTGATTTAAAATCAATTTGTATCTAATCACAATTTCTTGGAAAGATAAAGCAACAAGTGGTATGTTTGTGGTACAAATGAACACAAACTAGTGGTGTGATACAAATTGTGAACAAACAGTTATAAATATAAGCACTCTCTGTACATAGCTTGGCCAGTCAGATTAGAAAACAGGAACTAATTTCTCTCAGAATTAATAAAACAAATGAAACTTGGAAACACCTAAATAGGACACAATTGCCGCATTTCCATCGGGCCAGTGCGAGCCAGGGCTATCAACTGTTCAGCCAGGGCCAATATAGACACGAGTCTCAAGCTGTGAGACCAAAATCTATCTACATACTCACCATCGGGCCAGTGCATTGCCCTAAAACCCACCCTTTCTACACTGCCCTGGTGCCAACATCACACACCCTGTCCATTTCACAAGCAAGAGGGAAACTCAAGCTGCGATATCAGACTCCAGAGAATAGCTAGCCATCGAAATGTATACGGATTTGTACCGTGCTCGCAATTTTTAATTAAAAAATCCGATGTTCACTGGAAACACAACATGGCAACATAAGTAACAATATACTTAATCTTGTTTTTGTTCGGCAAACACCTCATCGATCTGATGTTGCACATTTTCATTAGCCCAAATATTCATAAGAGCCCTGATTTTGTCTAGTGACCAGTACTGACGATTCTCCATTGATCTGTTGAGGTAAGTTTGTAGTTAAATATGAAAGATTGGGAGATTTGTATCCTGGTACTGAAACCTCTGACCGGACTCAGCGAAACTCCGCCTTTGATATTGACCCCGCCTCAATCCCAGTTGCCCTTATTTGCCCAAGGGTTATCAGCGGGCCAAAGGCTATTGGCCGTTGGCCCTGAGGAAACCCAGAGGAGGCAGATGAAGCCCCGGAAGTGAAAGTGGGAAGACAAATGCCCTTGGCATGCATAGCACGCTGTCATTTGGCCTGATAGTGGAAACGTGGCTAATGTAAGAACAAGATGAGTAAATGCTAAAAGTAGTAAAGAGATTCATAAAGTTTGTCATGTGTCAGTAGAAAGTCACCTTGCTGCCCTTGCTGTGTTTGTGGTAAAAGAAACTGTGCAGGTGAAGGCAGAGTGTGTCCTGGAACAAGGACTAACTGCTGCAGCTGCAACAACTGCTGAATGTCCTGAAAGAGAGAAAAGAGAGAGAGAGAGAGAGAGAGGACATTATGGTTTCACTAAAAGAGTAAAAGCAATACTTCTTGAAATCTGTGACTTGTGGATGTGTCATATCAGTTTCATGGACTCTTTTCACAGACTGTTACGACATGTTCTACCTTATTTACAGTAGATCTATCAAATTTTATATTTTGAATGTTTTAATTTTAGTGTAATTTAGTTGAAATTTTTAACATCACTTATTGTGTTTATCATTATTATATTATTATAGCATTTTTTTTTTAAAAAGTCCCCACTACTGCGATGGGATTTTAAATATAGCTGCAGAGGCAGTCAATGTGGCATCTTTCTTTCTTTTGAAAGCTGCATCTAGTAATATCTATTTTTTCCCTCTTTTGTAAAGTTTTGGAAAGGTAATAGTGGATTGTTTCTTTTGCTGTTGGAGCAAATTGGAATGCAAAAATAATATTTGCAAATAAAATAATGATATGGTCTCCCATTCAATGCTATAGAGGTTTAACCCACTAAAGTTTACTTCCGTGTTCCAAACCCGGAAATGTGACAAGAGTCCCTTTACATTAAATGTGCTCGACTTGTGCAATGTTCGCTTTCTTTATTGCAAATAAAGTGGAATTCAGATAGACAGAGGTTTTAATTTTACATATAATAACCAGAAACATAATTTATTTGCAAAGGTTATTTGCAGCTTAATACAGTGCCTGCTGTTTGTTCAAGAAGAAAGTAAAAAAAAAAGCCAATCATTTTAACACCAATCAAAAAGTCAGTATTTTTATTCATTTTGAATTGTTTTTATGAATAAACATGATATTACTATGATAAACATAATATAACAATAAATAAACTTGATGTTCTGTTTTAAGGACACAGATTTATGAGAGTTTTGTGGAACAAAATGTGTCAGAATAAACACCTTAGTACTATTCCTGCCATAGACTGACATAGCAGAAGTAGAACGAGTAGTATGTGTCAGTAGAATGCCATTGCGAACTCAGCCCATTGAAGACCATGAAACACATGTCACCATTGACATAAGTGAGTCTGGCCAATCATGAATAATCGGTGTCGTAATCAGTGCTCATGCACCCACTCTGGAGATACTGCACCGGCTGAGCCAGACGGCTGGTCTCAAATCGTTCTCGTGGTATTTGGCAGATGTCACGGTAGCGCGGCGGTATCTAAAGTCAGACAAAATTTCTAAACGACATGCACTGATTGATCAGTCTGGCAGCGTTGCATGAAGCCTTCCTATGACTACCTTACACAGGTGTGCTGCTCAGTGATATGATTGGCTATACCTGGGCAGTGAGCTGGATTGGCTGAGAAAGAGGGAGTTGGTGATGAGAAGGTGGGACAGGGGTGGCAGTTTGTTCTTGTATGTTCTGGGATTGGCTCTGTGACTGAGCTGCCTGCTGATTGGCATGCTGCTGTGCTTGCTGCTGATTGGCTGCATGAGCCACATGCGACTGCTGCACAGCTGCTGCAAGGAGCTGCGCCTGCTGTAAGAGCAGCTGTTGCTGTGCAGGCAAGAGTGCAGTCAACTAGAGAGAGAGAGAGAGGGAGCAATAGAAAAGAGAATAATATAATAAAAATAAAAGTTAGAGGGAAAGTTAGTTCTCTGAAAAATGAAAAGTATGTCATCATTTACACAGCCTCATGTTGTCTGCTTCAGTTAACTTTCACTTTCATTGCATCTTTTTTTCCCAATACAATAAAAGCAAATGGTGATTGAGGCTATCATTATGCCTAACATCTCCTTTTGTGTTCCATGGAAGAAAAAAGTAATAAGAACAACATGAGGGTGAGTAAATGATGACAGAATTTTCATTTTTGGGAACTATCCCTTTAAAAACAAAGGAGTTAGAAAGCACATTGAAAGCAAGCAAGCAATCATGTTGGGACTGTAGTACACACACATAAGCATTAAATAGTAACTGAGAGTATAGCAAATTAATATATCTTTATTTGCATGGTAGTCTCATGGTAGTCTCTCACCCCTGCCAGCTGGCCACTCGTTAGCATTAGCTGTGTGTGGGAAAGGGGCGTCTGAGCATGTGTACTTTGTACAGGAGCACAAGACATTTCACAACAATCCTCTACCTTTGTCTGAAACACAGACACAAAGACAGGTTAATAATGAATTAATGGGCGGAAAGGGAGGACAAGGAATGTTGATTGTCTGTAATTTTGTAATTGTCTGACATCAAATGTCTGTAATTTTTCTAAAACTCTTTCTCATATCCCAGCTTAATATGCAGAGCCATCTGAAAGTAAGCCATATTTAGATTGAAAACATTGCTCTGTTTGTTTGGAGGGACTATATGTTTGTACATACAAGAGAAGATGGTGGGAGTTACCAGGAATCTGCTTGGAATCTGATTATTTTTGCAATTCCATTTGATAACACTAGTGCCGCAGAAACTACACACTTCAGCTTTAAAATTAGAGTCATAAAGTGACCGTGTTGAAAAGACTAACATCACTGGACACCAGAGTGCATATTAATCTTTAGATGCTGGTTCCCAGAATGAGATGTTGGTGTGCTAGTATATCCATCAGGCTTCTTAACTAGCATAAACAGTGAGACTTCCTAACCTATGTTTCAAAAGAAAACTATGCTGGTTGATTTTTTAAATGATGCGGTTCCACCAGCTAGACCACCAAACCATCATAAACCAGCCTGAAATTCATGCTGGTCTAAGTTGTTTTTTCAGCAGGGTACAGGGTACAAGTAAAATGTTAGTGGATGTTGATATTTTGCTTGCCAAACTTTCTCACAAGCCTTGTTATGAAAAAGGTAAAAATTATTGAACTCTGTTTGAAAGGATATCACTCTTTTTGGAACCAATCTGAGATAATTTCAAGATTCACTTGACCCAATTGTTTTCAAAACCCTGGAATTTTAATGGGCATCACTCACAAAACGTGGAATCTGCAGATCTGTATGTAAATCACACAGAATAAGTAGCGCATAATAGAAGCTGATGCATGCATGCACTTGCATGTACTTCCATTTACACACATTCACTCACCTTGGTGCTACTGCTCAGTGTGGGAGAAAGGGAGAAAGGGTTGATTTTCATTGGCTGAAACTGTAGAAAAAAAGCACATTGACCAAATGACTTATTTTTAATCATCATGTGCCAGATTAAGGCAATGTTTCCTGTCACCTAATATCACTTACCTGGTTATTAGAATCTGAGCCATTTCTCTCAGAGTCTGAGAGACAGACAGATAAACAAAGAGAAAGAGGTTAATGTGAAGACAAGTATTGCTTAACGCACATTGAGACTACTGTATGTGAGAAAACTCTTAATTAAAACGCTGCACCTCTGCTCTCCATCGGAGAGTCTGCTGTTGGATTCTCAACGTCTATTGGTTTTGACATCCTGATATCTGTAAAATAAATAAATAAAAATAAAAAATAAAAGCAAGAGAGAGAGTGCGAGACATTGAGTCATTGCTATAGGTCAATGCATTTCTTTTGACACACTTTATAAAGCACCGCATAGATGATTAGATAAGATGATAACTAGGGAGAAATTTTAGTGAGGAAAGAGTCTCTGACACTGATCACACACTGCAGGAATGTTAAAATAAATTACAATCATCACACTTTAGCATTTGTCTTCTTTTTTCCACATCTGATTCTATATCCCCTGCACCCCTATTGAACACCTAACCCTATTTCAAATTTAAAGAGTAAGACATAGTTTTTAATGTTAGTTTTGATACTGTAAATAGGAACAAATATGTTATGTTTGGAATCAAAATGATGCACAAATGCAAAGATTTTTAGATGATAAAAGTGTAGAGTAGCTTTGGTTCCAGATTTCATTCTCAAACAAGTGGAGTCTGGCATGATTAAACAAACAGCTAATAGTTACTATGCCATTATAGATGTGTCACTTCATGTTTAACTGTAAATGGGCCCACGGGACTGTCCCAGTAGGGTCTCTCAGCCAAAAGAGAGAGAGAGACAGAGTGTAAATTAATATGTTAATTTTATATATTATATGAATGAGTGTTTTTGCAACCAAATAATATTATCACAACATGTTTTAAATATAATATACTATATATTATATGTGTATACATACACACACACACACACACACACACACACACACACTTCCCTTTTCTGCAAAAATGCAAATAAGGCTAACGACTGACTAATAATATCACCCACCTGCATATGCTGCTATCTCTTCTGCTCATCTCTATCTGTCTCCCCCTCAACATTCATTCTTCATCCATTTCTCACTCTTTCACCATTAATTTCATCAATATTTAATTCCTGCCTATTACATTAAACAAGGAGGCCTTTACAAGATACTGATAATTACTTTCAGACTCCTCTAGTGGGCAGTAGAACATTTTTGTTCTCAGACTTTAACAGTGTGTAAAAACACTTGGAACTTGATATTTTTGCAATAATCATTAAAATCCCAGAGAAAGTTAGACAGGAAACCAGATTTCTACCATATATCTATTGGGTAACGAATGTAAAAACCACCAAAAAGCTGAAGAGTTACCCACTTCCTCTGCCAATTAAATCCAGGGTCCAACCACAGTGGCTGATGTAAGGAAGTAAAAGGAAAGGAAAGCCCCTCTTGAGTCCCGTCAGGGAACTGGCCATATCTGCAGATTGAATAATGAGTTCTGGGTTTCCACAGAACTGTCTGCTGGGAATATGTTGGCCAAAAATTTTAAGATTTTGTCATACTCAAGTTTTGACTGTTTAGTGAGTGAATTTGGGCCCAGTAAAACATATTAGGGCAGTGGTCTTCAAAAAAGGCATGAGCATAATTTTAAAGTAAATTTGCAGTTCATAATTCATATGAAGTTAATATGAAAAGATGTCTGATGGTTTGGTGTGAATGTCTCACTTCCCTCTCTGTTTCCCCTAAGGCTGGGGCAAACACAATGTGTTAAACCAAACCTTTACTGTTGGGCCAGCTATTAATATTCACACACACAGACACACATGATTGAATGTTGAAAATGCTTATACAGTAACTGACACACAGTTCTATTTCTTACTCAAATTTAACAATACTTTGAACTTCTCCATTTTATAACTTCTGTATTAAAAGATTACTCTCAGACATCTATTCTTATTATAAATCTAAAATAATTATGCTTACACACTGCCTCCAAATACTGGAAATGATTTCCAAGTGAAATTACTGTCATGAACTGCAAATTGAGGATAATATCTCAATTCCGAGTTAGGACAGAGACACAAGTACGTTTTCTCAACATTTTGCCTTGTGTCTGTTAGCCCGAGGAGGGACATTAAAGGCTCATTGCCAGTAGTTGATCGCTTATTGTTACAGCCACTTTACATGTTTCTTCTGTGCTTAAAGCTAAAATAAGATTGCCACAGTAACATGTTCCTATTACAAGAATCAGGGCAATCTCCAATTTCCTCAAAATAATAAAAAAAAATAAAAAAATAAAAAAAAAATCACAGAATGAATGAGCCTCTGGGTCTCTCCATTCTTCCATCATTTGGCTCAGCAAAACTTGTTCTTATTTAGATTCATATCAATGATATAAATGTGTCTTTAAGTCTTCTGAGGCTTGACTAGTCAGTGTTCTGACTGCTGATCTCTCTCACAATTTAAAGTTTGAAAGGCCAGATAATCACTTACACACAGATCAGCCACAACATTAAAACCACCTGCCTAATATTGTGTAGGTCCCCCTTGTGCTGCTAATACAGAGCCATCCTGCATCTCAGAATAGCATTCTAAGATAATATTCTTCTCACCACAATTGTACAGAGCTACCGTAGACTTTGGGTGTGTCTCATTCAGCTTTCTAGTTCACTAGTCGGGGCACTGATCAGGGTGTCAGCCATTTTTAGGGCTGTCCCATTCGCAAAATTGTTCCAGTGCACTAAAACATTCGCTCCCTAAAAAGACAGACAATGCACCGTAAATACCAGGGAGCATCTTTGCTCACTATGTTCCCTTACCGGAAACAATATCATGTGTTCCGAAGTCTTTAAAGTCATTAGATGACGAGCTCGAAAATAATGTTATAAAGTCCAAGCCTTGTTTTCTCTTTAAAAGAGATATTGTTTGAAATGTATTCAATTCATAATTACTAAGTGAAACAATCTTTCAGTATTTCAGTTGTTAAAAGAAGGTTTAAAATAGACTCATATATATTTTTATTTCTGTATTTATGCCATTAATCTGTTATAAAAAAACAGAATGTTTGAATATCTTCAATGAAAATTAATGATAGTGTCATTTATATAGCGGTGGTGCTGATAAATAACAGCTGCGCTTGAATGCGTGAGCTTGTCAACGTGTCGCATGTGTCCGAGTCATAGTTGTCCCAATGTTAAGTGGATGAACACCCTTGCCAGTGCCCGAATTCGTGTTCACGATACTGATTCACAACATAGGGAGTTGATTGAGAGACAGGGTTTGTCAGTTCAAACCAGTCTGGCCATTCTCTGTTGACCTCTCATCAACAAGGCCTTTCCGTCCACAAATCACTGGATGTTTTTTGTGTTTGGCTCCATTTGGAGTATTGTGGTGAGAAGAATATTATCTCAGAATGCTTTTCTGAGAAGCGGATTGGTGCTGTTTTGGCAGCACGAGGGGGACCTACACAATATTAGGCAGGTGGTTTTAATGTTGTGGCTGATCGGTGTCAATATCAAGCTGAAGAATCAGCATAATTTATTTTTTACTCCATATATGTATATATATATATATATATATATATATATATATATATATATATATATATATATATATATATATATATACCATAACCCTTTTTATCAAACTCATTTTAGCAAGCACATCCATTTTACTCTCAGAGTAAACCGGCACCCACTATTATAGCACAGTCAATATATAGCACTCAAGCAAAGCAAAGAGTAGGTGTCCTAAGAACTGTCTTTTGAGTGTGCAAATGCAGACAGTTTGGAGCTGGGGGAAGGGGACAAACCCATGAAGTACTTCACATCAGGTTTCCCAGAGGTTCCCTCACACTTCCAAATCTATAATAATTCCTTAGGCTAGAGCGAACAGCTCATAACTAAATATACATAATGGTACAACCAGAAGGCCACATTGTCATAACCTGAAGATTTATGCAAGCAATACCACATATTTAAGTTGTAGTAATGCACTTAAAAGCCAAAGAAGCTGAGCTCTCTATATTTAGGAAGATACTATTTATGTTTTGTGTTCATTTCCTGATATTAAAATGTTGTCATTGAAGACTGTAGCATTGCCCTTAATGCAGTATTAATTGAATGTCATTTTGAGGACTTTATAGCACAAGTTAGAAGACCAGCAATAATATAAAATGCTTTGCAAAAGTCATATTATTACCTTTTATTATTAACTCTCTCATTTTATGAATTACAAAACCTTCATTAAATGCAGTTCTCAAACTCAAATCTCTGTTTGGATATTAGAAGAAGAAATGCAGGGAATGTTTAAAATGCAGGGAAACATTGAAAGAGAATCGGTTACAGCCTCGTAAATAATTGCAGCTTGGGAGGAAGTTTGTCTTTTAATAGACAATGATCTCAAAATATGTCCTATAATGACCTAGTTAAAGCCAAGATTTCAAGGCAAATTAAAATATGTGGCACTATTTGAAAATTGCATTTCAAAAAATTGCATTTCAAGCTCATTAATCTAAAAAGCCTCAAGCAAAATTGCATTAAGTTAGCACACACTTTTGGACACTTAACCCTTGTGCAACATTTGGGACATTTTTGTCTTTTTTTTTCATTTTTGCTTCTTTTGATCATTTTGTTAATTGTGTTAATATGCCAACGGTATACATTTTGCCAAAGGAGTGTATATTTTAGTGAATATTGATATTTCAACCTCAGTTCCTGTAATACCTCTATAATACACTGTGTACACAAAATAGTACACTCAGCACCTTAAGGACAAAAATTTACCCATTGAAACCCATTAAAATGTTAGTATTTGATCCCAGTGCCATCAAAGCTTAAAATCATGAATTCTACGATATAATACTTTTATTCCGGATCCCTGGCTTCAAATTTTAAACTTTTTATTTTTTCAACTAGATGGCACCATTGTTCTCATGTTTAGCCTATGGAGCAAATACATGCTTTTTTCCTACATTTACATTTATGCATTTTGCAGATGCTTTTATCCAAAGCGACTAACAGTGCACTTATTACAGGAACAATCCCTCTGGAGCAACCTGGCTCAAGGACACAATGGTGGTGGCTGAGGGGAATGAACCAGCACCTTTCTGATTACCAGATATGTGTTTTAACCTACTACGCCTCCACCATTCTGTATATGTTTGCTGTATTATAGAGCACTGCAGGCCAGTTAAATAAATGATGCAGCTAAAATTGTGTGGGTGTGGATGTCAAAGTGTGTTCTGTATGTGTGTATTGAGAAATTTGTGTGTGTAAAAACAACAGTGGCATTATATATTAGTATGTTTTTACCAATCATTGACATATCCTAGACTGTGATAATACACCCCCCCCCCCCCCCCCCAAAAAAAAAATTCCCTTCGCATTTAGTATATGGAAATAAATTATTTTTTTATGTTTTTTTTCTCCATAAAAAACAAAAGTGGCATTAATATAAACAAACTGGCATTTAAAGAGTTAAAATCCTGAACAGTTAACATCCTCTAAGGACCTTTTTTAAATTGGCACACAAGGGTTAAGCCACACTTAATAAATGTGTCTAAATACTTTTTTGAGCTTCTGTATATGTAAGAATACTGTAAAATATGTGGATTGAAAGCTTATCCAAAGAGCATATTTTTTAACAAATTTAATTAAACAATTAAAATCAAATAATAAAATTATTGCATACAAAATAAAGTACTTAATTTCAGTAATTTCAGTGCTTTGAAATTAAAATATCACAGAGAACTATATTTCAATATAACGTGTGATTCAGTAAATTGACAGGATTAAGGATTTGATTACTTCAGCTGGCACTGTCTCATAAACTCCTCTCTCTCTAGCTATAACTGAGAAATAAACACTTATAAGTTAATTATATATTGTGTATATTATCTTTATTTAATTTTTTTAAATTCCAGCAAAACTTTGCACAGATCTTTCTTTCGTATTCTCTCAGCTGAACTTCTTGGTTCGATGACATTAAAATGCACCTTACACAATTCTCTGCATTTCTAATCAATCCATCTATTAAATTAAGAAAAGACAAACCTGACAACTGCATACATGCTCTAAACACATACCTGGCAACCACAAATGGGAATAGTCCATAGATGCAACAGGACCGGTCTTTGTCATGTTGATTAATATGTGTACACTTGTTCAATGAGGTCCTTTCTGCGTGTCTTCCTCTCATACATGCACACACTTTTTCTCTCTCTCTCTCTCTCTCTCTCTCTTTTACTCTGTCAGTGCGTGGCTGAGGAGGAGGAACAAACTGATAATAAGTGGGGGGGAACTCTCCACTCCTCCTTCTCTCCTCCCTCCGTCACCTCCTCTCTACGCTATACCTACCCACACTTCCACCCCCTCCATGCCCACTTCCTGACCCTTGAGAGCAAGCAAGGAGTAGGCCAGAGTAAACGCGCCACTTTTAGAAGAACACAATTTTGAAAACATTTTCGACTTGCAAGTGTGTTACAGGTAATTTCATCAGCCACATATCAGACAGGGTACGTAATGTGTGTGTTTGTGAAAAAGAGAGAACAGTGGTAAATAGGCAGAGACAGAGGGCAGAAAAGTGTTCGGGCCGTGAGCGAGTAAAGGAGGAAGTAAAGCACTGTACAATGGTGGGCTGAAGAGTGGGGTCACAAGAAGAGAGAGAGGTTGAGAGAGGTTTGGAGTGGGAAGACAGCGATGAGGAGTGTGAGATGAAAGAATAAACAGATCAAGTGATAGAGGTGAAAGGAGGGGGTAGAGTTGTGCCGCTGGAAAGTGCTGGGGTTGCTGGAAAGAGTCACTCACGAGACCTTGTGGTGACATGCTCTCTCTCTCAACCATTTTCACTCTGTATCTCTACTGTATATCGACACATCTGTCACAACACAAGCCTCCATCAGAAAATACAAAATGAGGACACTTGCTCACATAGCTTTTTTCCAACCTCACACGTCCACACTGGGGCATGAATCACCCTGTAGGAACCCAAAACAAAGCCAAGAAAGCAAAACAACCTGTAAAGACTGCATACATGTTGTGATTTTAAAATGTAATATCACTGCGACAGTAAGAAGGGATGGGTTAGAGGCTTTTTAGAAGCTTTTTCATACTCTGCATTGTCTGAAAATAGAAATGCCCAAACTAAATGCACAGTACCAGACAAAAGTTTTGACATGCCTACTCTTTCTTTATTATTAAGATTTTCCACATGTTGAACAAAGTCATCAAAACTATGGTTTAACACAAATAGATGTGGATTATTTAGTTAAAATATTCAGAAATTATATATAAGATTCTTCAAAGTAGCCATCTGCAGCTATTAAAGCTTTGTACACTCTTGGTATTCTCTTAACCAACGTCATGAATAAGGAACCGGAGATGCTTTTTAAATCACCATTACCATCCGATTATTTGCCTCTTTTTCCTTTCTCTAGCTGTTACATCGGTCCATCATCATTATTTTTGGTCAAACACCCTAAAACTATGAGCCTAAATACATGATATTCATGTTCTGAACATGTATATTACGATTGTATTATTAGAAAGATTTTTTTTAAGGGCCTGAATCATATTAATAAACAAAGCTATATTTAGCTATATCTTATGTAATGCAAGTATTTTTATAGCCAATTTTTTCTTATTTAAATTTATAGTGAACTAATACTGGCAAAAACTACATTACAGTGAACAAGTAATGGTCAAAAGAGTGGACACATTTGACTGAATGTTTCTCATGATCTTTTAAGATATTTTATTCTAAAGACTCATAATTAAATGCTTAAAATTAGTTTTCTAAATTGCCATTGTATGATTGTCTTTATCAAAAAACAAACTTTTCAGATATACAGTGTGCGTATGTGTGTATATATATATATATAGTAACACTTTACCATATGGTTCCATTTAATAACATTAGTTAGCTACATTAGTTAACATGAACTAACAATGAATAGCTTTACAGCATTTATTAATTTAAACATATTAATTGTTTGAATCAAAGTTGGATTTGTTTTCATTATTTAATGCACTATGAACTACATTGTACATGTACATTCTAAATTATTAATAAATGCAGTAAAAAAATATATAGTTCATTGTTAGCTCATGATACCTAATGCATTAATTAATGTTAGCTAATGAACCTTATTGTAAATTGTTAATGGATAATTTGGGCTGAATAGTGAAAGAAAAGCAGTGAGATGACCAGCATCCTTCTTCAATACTGTTGAATTAGCATTTAATCAGAACATTAACAATTATTAGTTTTGTCAGATGCTGAAAGAATCATCAAGGTTAAAAGTACTGTAAGACAACGTTTTTTAAAGTCAGAAAATTTGAAGTCAACAGATTGTATTCCATATTGTAAAGAAGAACATATTTTTTAGGAAAGATTTACAAAAAAATAGATTAAAAATTATAATTATAAAAAATAAAATGACCATGAAAAATATGTAATTGCTAATTACTTCTGTGAATTTTAGATAAAGTTTGCTAAAATGGTTTACAGTCAAAGTCCAAGAAATATACCTGTAAGTAAGATCTTGCAATACTTAATGTCTAACACGAGGAGGCAGCATTGCCCCATTTACCACTGTGAAGAATTAATCTCCTTATTGAAAGTGATTCAGATTCCGAACACTCCATTTTAAAGTGACTGGTCATTTATCAGAAAAATTCATGTGAAAAATGTATCTTCATGTTGGAAGTCATGTTTAGATTGGTATAAGTGTAATATACAGGACAGGTGCACACACTACCAAGCCCCTGTGAGAGTTCTGCTTTTTTTAATTGCTGCTCTCTTTGTTTTTTCTTTATTTGCTTTGGTAATATGTATTGAAGAATGTCATGCCAATAAAGCAATATGAATTACATTTATATCTATGTTTTCTTTATATATCTTATAAAATATCTTCACTGCAACAATCAACAATATATATATATATATATATATATATATATATATATATATATATATATAGATGGTTGTTATACTTTGTAGATTTTAAGCAGGGAAAAAGAAGGCAACTTGTCAGGTTCACTGTCATTGACAGCCTGTGTGTGTGTTGTGCATCTTACAGGGTGACGGTTTATGACCTCAAAGGTCAGACAGCACAGACACAGTATGTCACAGGGGTCCCAGGCCATTTGGCTACCCCATCACCATGCAACATGGTTTCCATAGAAACAGCACTGCTAAGGGCATCCTTGTAATAACTGCAAATGAGAGGTGAGTAATAAAGGGATTGTCCACCCAAACACAAAAACTGCCATTATTTCGCGTTCATCGCATCTTATTTCCATACAATAACAGTGAATGGTGACATTCTAACATTCTCCCTAATATCGTCTACAGAAGAAAAAAGTCATACAGGCTTGGAACTAAATGAGGGTGAGTAAATGATGACAAAATATTCATGTTTTTCAGTTTTCACTATCCTTTTAACTACATTTATGACATTAGTTTTAGTTTGAATGTGCACCACTAATGAGTGAATTGAACAGGAACATCTCATGATCCACCTACAAATATGCCTCCATAGTCTGAATGATCTAGTATGTTTTCATCTATGTTACTCTCTCTCTCTCTCTCCATGTTTATCTGATCAGCTGTCTGTTTAAGAGAGTGAGCCACAGGCCTCAAGAGAGTCATCAATCTTATAGCTGTCACAGCTCAGAGCTTTATGTGCTTGTTTGTGTGTATGTGAGTGATTGGATACTATTTCACACAGCAAACACTCTTTGCCCCGCAGACACAATCACGTGTACTTGAACACAATTACTTCTAAGTCTTTCATACTGATAAAGTTTTGTTTGTAGACACTTTCTTGCTCTCCTTTCTTTTCTTCAAACTATTCAGGCTGACCTCCACTCGTCTATGAACAAATCACAAATGTCCATTCTCTTCACCTCCAATTTGCTCCGCCAGTTGATAAACTATCAGCAGTTGATAAACTATCAGCACTTCCATTAACAAAGTCATTGAAATACTGTCTTTAAACTGTTGTTAGTTGTTCGCTATTTCTTTCCATATTTTCTCCCTGCTGGTCAGCAAAAACTGTGACATCACTGGACACTGTTCTGCACTGTGATTGGTCACTGGCCCACGTTGCCAGGCAACAGCAGTGAAAGGTCTCTGGTGTGTGTGTGTGTGTCTGCATGTGTTTGTCTGTGCTTATGTGTATGTTTTACCTCTGTTAAAGACAGTGAAATGCTAAATGGAGAGAAATACTATTCTGCTGATAACTTTTCCTATCTGAAGTGGTGCATTTTTTGTGGTAATGTGAGAATGTTTGGTAATTTTGTGTGTCGTTTACACTTAAATGAATTTGTGCATGTTTAATATTAAGTCTAATATTAATTTGTGAAGAGATATGTGTGTTTAAATGCATGTGTGTGTGTGTGTGTGTGTAAGAGAGAGAGAGAGAGAGAGAGAGAGAGAGAGAGAGAGGGTGTGTGTGTGTGTGTGTGTCTGGGGAATTGGTGGTTATTGTTTTTGACACAGACCCTCATATTTCTGCATCGATCGATTCCTCTGACTCCCGACACAACAATAATCGCACACACTCGCGCCTCTTTCAATCAGTAGCATTATTACTGTGCAGAGAGGTAAAGAGGGAAATAAGGGGAACTGAGAAAAATTCATACGGCAAAACGAAAGAGAATGCGGATAGCAGGAGAGAGTTACTTGAGAAAGAAGTGCACAGTGGGAGAATTGATAGTAAAATCTCAGGAGGAAAGAAAAGGACAGGAGGAGATGAAGAGAGATGGGGAAATAAATGAAAAATTTTCAAGATAAGAATAGAAAGTAGAAGGAAGCTAAAGAGTGTTTCCAAGCTGGCACTTTGTGTTACTACTAATGGCTGGCCAAACTGAACTGAAGTATATATATATATATATATATATATATATATATATATATATATATATATAAAATATTGCACAAAAATGACAACCTTCAGATGTTATGGAGGAGAGGGGGTCATCAGGAACAAGCCACTGCAGTATAATAAAAGAAGAGCATTACAAGACAGAAGATGAAGCATTCATCCCATCTTTTTCAAATAAAAGAAGAAATTAGGGGTTGAATTGGGGAGGATAGTGGGGAAGAGGGTACAACAAAGGAGATAACACACAGAAAGTGTTGATTTAGAAGGATGAGGAATAGATGTTATTAGGTTGACAGCAGCATAATGACAGAATGACACTAGAGCTGTCACATGTACAAGAACAAGTGCACATTGATGGAGGTGAAAAACAAACACACATTCACACGTACACTGTCAAAGTTAGTGTGAAATCAAATGGACCCTTATTACTTTCTTAAAGGAATATTCACAAAAATTAACAAAAACATATTTAGACATCCCTCGTTTATTAAAAAATAAGTGAATTGAAAGTGAATGGGTTCAGTCCATAAAATACACACACTTTCAAAAGTATAGCCACAAGACATAAACATTATACTGTATGTTAACATAATTACAGTGCAACACAATCAGGGATTTTACAGCATCTACTAAAGGGTTTACCAGCATTACATTGTCAAGTTGTAATATTGGCTACAACTTTACACAGATGAGGTTAGTAAGGTATTTTATCACAGTCAAATCATGTATAACGTCTTGTTGCAGTACTTTTGAAACTGTGCATTTTGATATTTATTAATTGGCTCCATTCACTTCCATTTTAAGTGCCTTCGTGTAACCTTGATTTTTGCTTTTGCTTTTTTAAATAAACAAGGTATGAGTCTAAATAATTTTTTGGGTAATCAACATTATACCACAGATGCTGTCGATTGAGCTTAACTTGTATTGAACCCAGAATATTCCTTTAAGGTATGTTGCTGAGCTTTGGGAATGTTATTCCAAAGAAAAATTAATTAAATCAAAATTGAACAGCTTGTTGTTCCCCTGAAATTATTTTTTTTAATGTCAATTGGGACTATTGGATAATTGTAACAAATCCTCATATGTATTTAGATATTCAGGCAGATTTAGAATGATTTCGCAAACTCGTATTCAGATTTGGTTCCATTTTTGGTTTGTAACGGCCACCTGTCACAATCCGATCAATTCCCAATTAATAAAATTAAGTCCAGCCCTACATTTCTCTCAATGAATAACTTGTTTCACTTGGAAATATGTCGCATTACAGAAGTAAAATAGTTGCTCTACAAGTGCTCTCTGAATTGAATGGAAATTTAATTGATATCGGTTTCGATCTTTTCTGCTTGTATCAGTGTTGTGGCAATCAGAAAATCTCCATTCTAGATTAAAAGGGTTTGATTTACAGTTTCAGGAATAATTTGAACTTTAACCTTCCTGTCACACTCCGCCTCCTTTGTCCAGTGCGCCCTCCATTTTTTCCTTCACATTGCCTCCTGTCTGTCATTCTTACTCATCACTATTCTCACTCACCCTCCATCTTTATCACAACATCCATCTTTCTCTCTCCCATAATCCCCCTCTACTTCCCTTCCCATTCCCCCCTTCTTTCACTTCTCATCCTGTTTTGCTTTCTAAACTACATCTCTAATACATTTATTTCTCTCTCTCTTTGTCTATCCATCTATTTCCCTCTGCCTGTTCTTACCTCTTTTATTGTTTAATTTCATTTCCTTTTTATGCCCCACTTGGACATCTCCCTCTCTGAATCCGTCCTTGTCTGTGTGTTTGTGATAATAACTAAAATATGTTTCTTACAAATGTATTCTTTTGCCATTATTTCTTTCACTCCTCCTGAGCACAGAGAGATATCAAAACCTACTTGGTGCCAGCACAGGGGACCCGTACCACATTTGGGGAAAGGAGGACTATGAGATGAAGAAAGGGAATGAGAGAGGGATAGGGGGGGTAGGGGCTCTTCTGCTGTTAGATTGGGGGGTAGATGGGTTTGGAGTGTGTGTGTGTGGGGGGGGGGGGGGGGGTGTTGGTAGGAAATCAGTGTGGCTAGCGGAACAGCTTTTCACCTATCTTTCTCTCTCTCCCCCCACTGCTTTGTATTCTGTGGAGATGACAGGGGAAAGCTTTATTGCTCTGAGTCTGTATCGATCGGGGCCCTAGGCAGGGAGTAAGTGTAGAGACGCCCATTAGAGGCACTTTCTCAACGACCTCTCCCTAAGAGCACAACCCCACCCTACCCCTCTCTCTCTTCTTTGCCTCTGAAATTCAAATTCAAGATTTCTATCCTTGAGGCTTGACTAAGAAAGAGGGAGAAAAAGATGGTGGAGACATAATCTAATAAAAAAAGCAGCCAACAACCAACAGAGACACAAAGCAAAGAAAATATATAAATATTTCAATAGCCTATGAAAAGAATAAGAAGTGCTACATTTCTCTTATCCTTTTAACTTACTTTTGTTCTATTATTCCACATCTGTTTTATTTTCTCTATAGCACATGAAAAAAAGATTTGTTTGTTTGTTGTTAAGAAAATTGACACTGTGAGTTGTATATTATTATGACATTAGACTATATGAAAGGCAAACATATTATACTATAAATTAAATTTTCTATTATCTATCTGTGAAGGCCTGGCCTGCAGAGAATGAACTGTGACCTTGCACATCTCCTCTGTACCTATGGGTTTAAAGTTACAATTGTCTGAACATTTTGAACCAATCAAAAGTGATAACATTCAATTACTTTAAAGTAATATTCTGGGTTCAATACAAGTTAATCTTAATCGATACAATTTGTGGCATAATGTTGATTACCATAAAAATTCATTTTGACTTGCCCCTCCTTTTCTTTAAAAAAGCACAAATCTGTGTTCCAGTGAGGCACTTACAATGGAAGTGAATAGAGCCAATAAATAAACGTTAAAATAGTCACTGTTTCAAACATATAGACACAAGATGAAAACAACATGTGTGTTAACATGATTTTAGTGTGATACAACTTTACAAGAGTTTATAATGTCAACAAACACTAAAACAACAGTAAAAAAATGACGATTTACAGCTCAAATAATACATGAGTTTTAACAGTAAGTGCTTTTATACAATTATAAGCTTCACATTTCTGCCTTTAAACCCTCCAAAAAACTGTCCCCTTCACTTCCATTGTAAGTGCCTAGCTCTAACCTTGATTTTTGCCTCTTTTTTTTATCTTTTTTTTTTTTCCAAGTCAAAATAATTGTTTTATGTAATCAACATTATGCCACAAATGCTGTCGATTTAAGTTAACTTGTATTGAACCAGGAATTTCCCTTTAAGGAGCCATTTCTACTAGAACTAATTCGTAAATTGTCTTTTGTTGCTGTAACCTAATGTATTCATGTTGATTCAGACATGTTAAATAATATTTTTGATTTGAATCATACCAGTTAATTTAAATGTTACCACAAGAAGCATATTTTTAGCTTAATTTTATTTCAGTGCAGACATATTGAGCCTTGGTGTTCATGTGGGAGATGCAGATTCGAATCTATCCTGCAACATTTCTCAATCCATTCCTTTTCAGACTCCCCAATCATTTCCTGTGCCCTCTCCACTATCTCTAAGAATGAATGTGTAATTTCTATTATACAGTATAATTTATTTATAATACTATACTCAAGTTTGAAACTTTGTCTTTATATACAGTATGTCTGTATGTTTAGAACAGGGCTGGTCTTTCTAGTCATAGGAGTATTAGAAGGTAAGCTGTGACCCAGGGTCTGAAATGAACAAGGGCTTGTGACAAAAATGCCCAAACAATTTGAAAATGTAGGAGTAAAGAAAAGCCCTCCTAATCTATTTCTTATTTGTAACATCGAGTATATTTCTTAGTATTCTATTCTGGTCCTAGTATACTAATTATCACATTCAATGATTTGATTTTCATTTAAATGTATAGGTAACTGCTAATCTGATTACTCAATTTGAACATGTATTTTAATTAATTGATTCAATTGAAGAATTTGACATGAAGCAATGATGTCATATTATGGCCTATTTTGTCTGGCTTGTAAAAAATATACCCTTAAGATACCCCTGAAAAAAACAACTATGGGGGCAAATATTGCCCATAGTGGAAAAGTAAATTTTTGACACTAGTGTGACCCGACAATATAGAAATATGAATCTGATTACAAGTTTTCAACCTGACAGTTCCCAAACACTGAAGACGTCTGTGTCCATACCAACCACATGGGAATAGTTGAAGAGACTTCTTCGCAGCACAATTGTGCACCATGTTTACACATGTGAATCAATCGCTCCCACACCAATCGATGGGGAGAGAGAGAGAAAGACAGAGAGAACCAGTTACCTTTGGTCATTAAGACAGGGGGAATCCCAGACTTAGGGTGGTTAGGGGTTTCATTGATAGAGAGGGAGAGAGAGAGTATTTGGCAAAGAGAGAGCAGACAATTATCTGTATTGATTAAAGTGAGGCAGCACAGAGAAGAACAGAGCTCACTATGTGTCAATCAATAGAGAGAGAGAGAGAGAGAGAGAAAGAGAGAGAATTGTTTGGGGAAAGATGGTCAATAGGGTGGGAATGAGACAGAGACAGAATCAAGTTTGAAAACAAGAAAACAAATGAGAGGAGGTTAATGAAATGAGAGAGAATGAAATATAAATTGTATTAATCAGAAATATGTACAATCAAGTTTACAAATCCAGATACTGATATTATCCTATTATTAGAGGGTCATTGAACCCAAAAAACAAAACAAAAAAATCTGTTATCATTTACTTGCCCTTATGTCATATGACATTCTTCTGTGGAACACAAAAGGTGATGTCATGTTGAATGTTAGGGACCGGCAGTCTCAGTCACCATTAACTTTCACTGTATGGAAAAAAAGATGCAATGAAAGCTAATGGTGACTGAGGCTAACATTCTGTCCAGCATCCTTTTGTGTTTCACAGAAGAATGAAAGTCATGCAGGTTAGGAACAACACGAGGGAGGGAGAGTAAATGATGATAGAATAAAACATTTTGGAACTATACCTTTAAAACATATCGTATGTGTAGTCGGTTTGGTTTAAATAGACAAAAATGTCTGTGTGTGAGTGTGAATAAAGGCCTTTGCACAACAGAGGCGATGCAGTAATGTGAAATGAATTGCAGAGGAATGGTCCTTTCACATTAAAAGCAAGGTTTGCCGTTAACACATTCATGCCTTTACAATAGGTGGCACTACTCGACAAGCACTTTTACCCCGGTATGGTAGGTGGTCTGCCCTTTGCCCATCACAGATGAGAAGAACTACTTGGAAAGGTTTGGAAAACAACCATGAAATTGCAGGCAAACAAGCAATTTCTTTAATGAGCAGACTGAAAAAAGAAAACAGGTTTCTCTACCAGCGGCAGCAGCTATGACAAGTTCGTTATTTATTTGCTCAACGAGAAAGAAAAGATTCGAGACACTTAACAAACCATTTATTTTCAGCTGCTGGACAAGTTAACTGGCAGCATTACACACCACTAATCCCTGGGGATGATTAGAAAGAGTGTTCAAAATAATATTAATGGTTAAAACATGTTATCAATATGACAAATACTGATTGTATGCAATTGTTTGCGACAGCTATCGGGTCCTTGGATAACATATATCGTGCTAGGAAGGGCAGCCGGTGGAGTTTCTGGTGTCCCCTAGGGTAAGACGGTGGCTCCCTAGGGAGTTGGTGCCCTATGCAGACTGTGTAATATGCATATACTGTAGGGAGCGGCGGTACTGATGTTACAAATTAAATGTGATGACATCTAAACAAAAACCCCATCTTCATTCTGACCCATTAATAGATACTTTACTGTTAATAACATTACAGCTGTTAACGACAGCACAACAATAAAAATGATATAATTTTATGGACAAAACCACCATGTTTTTGGTATACTAAGGCAGAAAATGTGTACTGCAATTCACAGCAATAGTATTAATATTATAAATATTTGGCAAAGGAAAACACTTAAAATGTGTTTACCCATTATTAAAAACTTCAATACTGCTAACGGCAGCACTGCTGTTTAGGAATTAACGATAGCTCTGCAAAAACAATTATATTATTTTGTAGAGAAAAAACACTTTTTTGGTACACTGTGCACAGCAAGTCACAGCAATAGCATTAATATTATTCATTTCAGTATATTATTTTGTAGAGAAAATACACTTTTTTGGCACAGTGCACAAGCAAGTCACAGCAATAATATTAATATTATTAATTTCAGTCAGGACATCTTCTGTCAAATGAATGCTTGATTCCTTGAATTAAGATACTTTATTCACTTATAGACAATTGAAGCAATCTGTTGGTGTTGGCAGTATAGTTCTGTTTTTGGCAATATCTCCGCCCATCCATGCAGCCATGCATGGACATGGCAGCAAGTGTAGTGGATAAAAACCCCATGGATAACAGTAGAATTATTGAGAATTATATATATATTTTTAAACCTTCTGACAGTGCAACATGGTACAGTCCTTCATTGCATAATTAAATGGACACTTAATAGACCTTCAATTACTGTTTATCAAGTTGATAAATCAAGAAAAAGCTGTAATAACACATTGAAGATAGGGCAGACTACAAAAAAAAACAGATGTAGAGAAAACTAAAATACAAAGCTGCCATACAAGAAGTGGAGCTGGGGATGGAGGAGGGTGTTAAGTGCAGCCTGCATCTGTGCAATGGAAAGACAGTTTAAGCAATGAATAAATGGAGGACTTAAATAGAACTGCTCTGATGAGTGTCTGCATTGTATTGGCAGATATCATGATCAGCTAAGGATCAACTGATTGCAGCTTGACTAACGTGACCTGCCTGAACTGACGCTGTGCTTGATATTTGGCAAAGAAAAACGCTTCAGATCTTTAAAGATGTTTCTTTGAAAAAGTGACACAAAGGCAAAGATGCCACGATATATTAGAAGATTAAATGCAAAAGCAAAAAATATGGAATACATATTCATAATCAGTGTGAGAACATAACCATGGCAACATTGCGATCGCGCTTTCTTTTGTCATGAGAGAAAGCCACTTCAGCCGCCCCCCGCGTCGTTCCTTCTTCCCATGGGATTGAGGTCGACCCGGCTGGCGATGAAGGCGATTTGGGGATGACCACAGGCTCGGTTTCGCCGGGTAAATCCCCACGAACCACCCGCCCCCCAGCACGCTTGTTTGCTTCCGTCCGAGCTCGGGAAGAGTGCGGCTCGCTTCCCCGCCAGCCGGCATTTTCCCTTGAGCTCCCGGAATTGGATGACGACATCGCCGCTGCATCGAGAGCGTCACAGCGGTGTCTGATGCTGATGGCTCGCCTGGGCTGCCACCTCCTGGTCTGCTCGCCCAGTCTGAGGCTGATTTTCAGATGTCCGCTATGCTTTCCCGGGCCGCCGCGAGCGCGAGGCTGGACTGGAGATCTCCGCCCCCCTCTCGGCTACTCGATCGGTTCCTCGGGTAACGGCGCCGCTTATAGCCACGCCCCCCCTTGGTTCCGTCGTTCCCGGAAGTGCATGACGAGCCAACGCGGTTGGAACCGCCCTCCGCTTGTCCGCTCTCACTACCCTGGATGGCGGAACACCGCCACCTGGCGGGACTGAACGGTACTACTCTCCAGAGCCATAGAATGACGTCATCACTGACCTCAAAAGTCTACAGCACCACTGGACAGGCCGCCTCCGCCCTGCAAGATCTGCACCTGGGTAGTTCCAACCCCGATGTGCTACAGTAACTGCGCTCTGCTCCAACCTCGCTCTCAGAGCTACGAATGTCACGGCGCAGGTGGACGATGGCCACACTCGTGGTCCAGGAGCGCCACCTCTGGCTGAACACGGTCTAGATGCATGGCGTTGACAAGTCACGATTTCTCAACGCCCCCGCCTCCCAGCTCGGCCTCTTCGGCGACACCATCGACAACTTTGCCCAGCAGTTCTCGGTGGTGAGGAAACAGACGGGGACAGTTTCTCACATCATGCCGTGGCGCCACCCAGTCAGCGCGCCCGCGCCCCGCCTGCTCGCCGAGGGCGTCCCCCCCTGCAACGAGAAAGCAACAACAGGTAGCTCCGCAACCTGGGCCCAGCTCTCAGCCCCAGCGTCGAGCACCTCGCAGGCGGCGTACACCCCCCATCTCCAGGACCCCCTCTCGGACCAGAAATGCTCCGAAGCGCTCCTGAGATGGACACCCCAGGCAGTCGGATGTTCGCTCCGGAGATGGTTTCAAGACCACTCCGTCCCCCGGTGGAGGGCCGGGAAGAGAATCCTTGTTTTCACCTGCCGCACCGCCTTCGGGCTGCGGTACCTACAGAGCGATTCCCTCACTCCTTGGGTCATTCAGCCGGTGTGTGCCGTTCTCACGGCACCCCGGCCCTACATCTCTCCAGTCCCGGTTTTCCGGACGCAGCTCTCTCGCCTCCGGCCCCGCGACAGTCCAACCCCGGCAGGTCAGCGCTGACGAGTTTCGAAGACGCCCTCTCGGGACCTCTTCCTCAGTCTCTAATCCGCCCCCTGCCGGGTGTGCAGAGTAAGGTAAGTGCTTTGAGTCTTTTCTCAGCACCTCAGCCTCGGGACGCTCTTTTGCCTCCCGACGCATTATTACCTGCTCCCCCCCGCCGCGAAGCCCCGCCCGGTACGTCAAATGTGATCGTCCCCTTAGTTCCCCTCGCACGGAGTTTGGATGCGTGGTTATCACTTCCCAACCTGTCGCGCTGGTTGGCCAGGACCATCCGACTCGGCTCTGCGATTCAGTTCGCCTGGCTCCCGCCTCGTTTCAGCGGTATTCGCTCCACTCTAGTGCACGGCCAACAAGCCAGTGCTTTACGAGCAGAGATTTTTACACTGCTCCTCAAGGATGCGATAGAGCCCATCCCTCCAGCCGAGATGAAGAAGGGTCTCTACAGCCCTTACTTCATCGTACCCAGAAAAAGTGGTGGGTTGCGACCAATCTTGGACTTGCGAGTTCTCAACCGGGCCCTGCTCAGACTCCCGTTCAAAATGCTCACGCAGAAGCAGATTCTCACCTGCGTTCGACAGCTAGATTGGTTCGCGGCGGTAGACCTGAAGGACGCGTACTTCCACGTCTCTATTTTGCCGTGACACCGACCCTTCTTACGGTTTGCTTTCGACGGCCAGACGTATCAGTACAAGGTCTTCCCCTTCGGACTGTCCCTGTCCCCTCGCGTCTTCACCAAGGTCGCAGAGGCCGCTCTTGCCCCCCTAAGGGAAGTGGGCATCCGCATACTCCACTATCTCGACGACTGGCTCATTCTGGCCCACTCTCGAGTTACTGTGTGCTCACAGGGACCAGGTGCTCAGGCACCTCAGCCGTCTAGGGCTTCAGGTCAACTGGGAAAAGAGCAAGCTCACCCCGGTTCAAAGCATCTCTTTTCTCGGTATGGAGTTAGACTCGGTCTCAATGACAGCGCGTCTCACCAACGAGCGCGCCCAGTCAGTGCTCAGGTGCCTCGCTCGCTTCAAGCCTGGCACCCTCTAAAACAATTCCAGAGGCTCCTGGGGCATATGGCATCCTCAGCCACGGTCGCGCCGCTCGGGTTTGATGCATATGAGACCGCTACAGCACTGGCTACAGACCCGAGTCCCGAGATGGGCATGGCGCCACAGCACGCATCGTGTGACAATCACCCTTGCCTGCCATCAAACTTTCAGCCCATGGACAGACCTCTGCTTCCTACGGGCCAGAGTTCCCTTGCAGCAGGTGTCCAGACGTGTTGTGGTAACCACAGACGCCTCTCGACTGGGTTGGGGTGCCGTGTGCAATGGGCATGCTGCCGCTGGCACCTGGAAAGGTCCCCGGCAGCGTTGGCACATCAATTGCCTAGAGTTGATGGCTGTTATTCTTGCTCTACGGAGGTTTATTCCACTAATCCGAGGCAAGCATGTTCTGATTCGTTCAGACAGCACCGCGACGGTAGCGTACATAAATCGCCAGGGCGGCGTGCGCTCTTGTCATATGTCACAACTCGCCCGCCATCTCCTCCTCTGGAGTCAGCCGCGACTCAGGTCGCTGCTCGCCACTCACATCCCTGGCAACCGCAACACGACAGCGGACGCGCTGTCGCGACAGGTTTCGCCCAGCGGAGAGTGGAGGCTCCACCCCCAGGTGGTCCAGCTCATTTGGGACAGATTCGGCAAGGCACAGGTAGACCTCTTTGCCTCCCAGGACAACTCCCATTGCCCGCTCTGGTATTCCCTGACGGACGCTCCCCTCGGGACAGATGCGCTGGCACACAGTTGGCCCCGGGGGCTGCGCAAGTACGCATTTCCCCCAGTGAGCCTTCTTGCATCGGTGCTGTGCAAGATCAGGGAGGACGAGGAGCAGGTCGCCTTGGTGGCCCCTTACTGGCCCACCCGCACCTGATTTTCGGAACTCACGCTCCTCACGACAGCCCCTCCCTGGAAAATCCCCCTGAGGAAAGACCTTCTTTCTCAGGGACGGGGCACCCTCTGGCATCCGCGCCCAGACCTCTGGAATCTCCATGTCTGGCCCCTGGACGGGATGCGGAAGATCTAGTAAATCTACCACCTGCTGTCGTAGATATGATCAATCAAGCCAGAGCTCCCTCAACCAGGCAACTCTACACACTAAAGTGGCGTTTGTTCGCGAATTGGTGTTCTTCCCGAGCCGAAGACCCACAGAGATGCACAGTTCGGTCAGTGCTTCTATTCCTGCAGGAGAGACTGGAGGAAAGGCTGTCCCCCTCCACCTTGAAGGTGTATATAGCTGCTATCGCAGCCCACCACGACGCAGTAGATGGCAAGTCCCTTGGTAAGCACGACTTGATTATCAGGTTCCTGAAAGGCGCCCGGAGACTACATCCTCCCCGGCCTAACATGTTTCCCTCTTGGGATCTCTCAGTGGTCCTCCCGGGCCTTCAGAGACCCCCATTTGAGCCGCTTGATTCAGTCGAGCTCAAGGCCCTCTCCTTGAAGACGGCCCTCCTGATCGCGTTAGTCTCAATCAAGAAGGTAGGAGACCTGCAAGCGTTCTCTGTCAGCGACTCTTGCCTGGAGTTCGGTCCGGCACTTTCTCACGTTATCCTGAGACCCCGACCGGGCTACGTTCCCAAGGTTCCCACGACCCCTTTCAGGGACCAGGTCGTGAACCTGCAAGCACTGCCTCGGGAGGAGGCAGACCCAGCCCTTTCGTTGCTGTGTCCGGTGCGTGCTTTGCGTACCTATGTGGACCGCACGCAGAGCTTTAGATACTCTGAGCAGCTCTTTGTCTGCTTTGGCGGACGGCGGAAAGGGAATGCCGTCTCCAAACAGAGGCTAGCCCACTGGGTCGTTGATCCTATTGCCTTAGCCTATCACGCCCAGGGCATGCCCGCCCCCCTGCAGGTCCGAGCACACTCCACTAGAAGTGTGGCGTCCTCGTGGGCACTAAGCCACGGCACCTCCCTAGCAGACATCTGCAGAGCAGCGGGCTGGGCAACACCCAATACCTTTGCCAGATTTTACAATCTAAGGGTTGAGTCGGTCTCGTCCCGTGTTTTGTCAGGTCCGAGCCGGTAGAACTCGGTAACGCGGCACAACCGACCGGGTGTTCCGCTTGCATCTTGCGCCCTTCACCAATGTGATCCAGTGCGCCTTCTGTCCCAGGTCAGCCACTGAGTGTCGCTGCCTGGATGCTTTTTCCTCCCTAGCCTTCTGGCCCGCGAATTCAGCAGAGCAACTCGCGGCCAGACCCAGTACGAATCTTAGGGCTCTGTACTGGGGTCGGGCTCCACGGGCATAGTTCCCTCTTCAGGCTAACTCCCCGTGATGTATTCTCCGCGGTACAGTCCCCCTCTCGGCGGACCCGCGTTTTCCCTCAGGCAGCCCCGCTGCCTCGGCCCCGTGTCTGTAGAGTCCCCCCTTCTTTAGGCTGGACCTACCACCGCGCCATTTCCCACGTCCGGCTCCACAACCCTCGTGGTGTATTTGCCATACATTACCTCCCCCTGGTCTGGGCAGGGTATGGCCTCTGCAGGGTCTTCCCCTCCTGAAAGAATAGGAAATCTGCAGGCCGGACAGCTACCTTGCCTCCGGTCCTGCCTCAGCGCCCGGCACACCGGCGCCGACGAGTTTTGAAGACGCCTCCTTAGGCCTCTTCCTCAGTCTCTAAGCCGCCCCCTGCCAGGTGCGTAGAGCAGGGTTAATGCTTCGAGTCTTCTCTCAGCACCGCCCAGGCTCTCCTGCTCCCCCCCCGGGGAATGACCGCCTTCCCCGACTTGGGTTGGGCCCCAGCCGCTCTACATCCTATGTGAGAGACATAGTGAGAGAGAAGGCCGCGACTGTTGGGCTTGCTCCCATGCTAGCATGTAATACCTTTTTCCCCCAGGGGTGCGGGAAAACCTAAGGTAGATATGCTAAATCTAAAGGGGGCGTTGGGGAGGGCGACGTGCATTCGGTTCAGGTGCCTCTAACACGCAATAGCCTGCTTTGCCCCTGCTCCGACAGTCACGTCACACGGTCAGTGCGTGGCGTTTTTATATGGACCCCTTGTGTCACTTCCTTTGACACTACGTCGAGAGAGTGACAGAAGTTGCAAATTCTGTCTGCCAACTTGACATTGGCCTTTTCTCAAGTTCAGAGGTACTATTCGGCGTCCGAGAAGACCCCTTGTGTCACTTCCTTCGACACTACGTCTCGTTCCCTCCCTCGGGGAACGGAGGTTACAACAGTAACCGAGACGTTTTTTAATTAAAGGCGACTCAATGCAAGGATGCAGCTATATCATTTAAATGTTAAGAGAACCCATATGATATTTTTTTAATCAGGTTTTATGGCATTTGATGTAAATGAAATATACATCCTCACTGCTGGTTCAGGATTTCTTCAGCATTTAATGTTGGTGGTCAAAACAGCATTCTGTCCTTTACCGGCAACAGTTGTGCTGGTTTTGGTAACTGCAGCAGCTACTGACACATGATCCAAAGCTCATATTTTATTGGTCGGGGCATTTAATTGGCAAGCGATGAAAAAAAAAAAAGCTTAAAAAAAAAACCAGAAACCTTGATTTCTCAGTGCGAATGTTCGATCCATGTTTGAATGGCTTCATAGGATCCATTATTTTTTTAATTAAAAACGTTAATTGCAACAAGAAATCACGGTGAAAATTTGTGTTTGGTGTGCAAAGGCCTTAAAGGCAGTTGAGTTATAATACATGTTGGGCATTACATGGGGCCGACGCCACTTTTATTCCTCGGAAATGCGTGAAAAACCACGACAAATGCTTCAAAGAGGAGTAACAACAAATGAACTGTGTAGACACAAGCCATGTAGACAGATCCATTCTCAAAATATTCATCTCCTTTCAGACAAACTTGGCCCTCCAACACACACACACACACACACACACTCCCCTTTTCTGCTCCCTTTAGGAGTACTGCGCGTTGCCTAGTAACCGTGAGTCGTGACCCTCATTAGCTAACACCAGTAACAACAAAACATTAATTAAATCCTCTGACTCAGTTGTTGCTTAGTAATGTAGCATTGTCTAAAAATCATGTATTAGTTCAATTTAATTGGAGTTTTAAACAAAAGCATTTTCAGTTTAGGCCATTAAAATCAAATATGAACACACTTTAAGAAGCTATTTTTTTATTTAAATTTTTTACCCTTAAAATAAGTTCTGTTTGTTTAACTTAAATGTATTCAGGTTGATTCAGGGATTTTTCATAATATTTCTGACTTACAATACCAGTTACAATAAGTTAAATGTTACATCATGAAGATTGTATTTATTGTTTTCCTTTAAATGTCAGAATGCGATGCATTAGTATTCATTATGATAGTTTTACAAGTTAATATAATGCCTGTAATCAGCTTTGTTCTGCTGTCACCAGTGGAGGAGCTGAAGCACTAGACTCGGCTTGAGCTCTAAGATTCCCCCTTCTGAATATAAATTATTAATATTAAGTTAATTAAATATAGAAATCAAAATAATAGATAGCTGGGATAGCGGCCAGCATTACCTGAGACCCTATGTAGGACACGCGGCTATAGAAGATGGAGCCAATTTTTCTAAATAATATTTTAAGTTCCTTAAAAAAGATGTCTGCAATCTAAAAACTACTTTAGATTGAATCATGGGAACAAATTTTACATCTTAAGATGAGGCAAGGTTAAACGATGGAGCGAGCACACACACACACACAGATAAAATATAATGTTCACTGATAAAAAGCCTGCTTAATATGAATCAGATCTCAACGGATACGGTAAGGACAAAGTCTGCATGCATTGCATTGTACCAGTGTAAATAGCCATTTATTACACAGGCCTATGTATAACTCACACTCAAACACATGGGCATTCAAAAACAGTACACATACATACACAGTCAAATAAGTGACATTATGTTGGGATTTATGGCTGATCGGTCAGTGAGTTTGTCTTTTGTTTGCGTGCTTCATGCTACCCCTCATGTACCCTTTGTTTGTTTGCCTTGCACGGGCTTCCTGGTTGAGATTGGGGGATTATTTCCCTGATTACGCTCACATGCTCTTTATTTTCCCATTGTTCTCTCTCCCTATTTATACCCCTCTAGTCTGCTGTCTTGTATTTCTCACAAGCAGTCATGCCCCGCTGAACACTTTCAGCTCTGTCGGTCATTTCTCATTGTGTTTTTTCTACCTGTCGGTTTCCCTGTTGGAGCTCTTCCCAGACTTACCTCTTCGCTTCCAGCGAGACTTCCGGACTTGTTATCCTCGCCGTTCTCTTTCCAACTCCTCTGGTTTTCTCCCTCTGTCTTCAGCCTCCGAGGGTTCCCTCTACACTCCCCACCGGCGCTGCGTCCCTTGAGTTCCTACTGCCTTGAGCTTTGTCTGAGTTTGCCATCTTCCCCTGTCTTTTCTTCCTGTTTTCCACGTCAAGCCAGTGGATCTGTTTGGGGTTCCGTCAGTTTACCATGATTTGGCAGGGGTGTTCAGTAGGTCCCGAGCCACATCTCTCCCTCCTCACTACCCTTGTGACTGTGCTATCGAACTGCTGCCAGGAACTTCTCTGCCTCAAGGTCGATTTATTCCCTGTCGGCTCTGGAGCGGGAGGCCATGGAGAAATACATCAAGGAGTCTCTGGCAGCGGGGCTCTTCCGTTCCTCTTCCTCACCTGCTGGTGCAGGGTTCTTCTTTGTGGAGAAGGGTGATTTGCTTCGCCACCTTGATCATGCCTTTTGGGTTGTCCAACGCCCCGGCCATCTACCAGGCGCTGGTGAATGACGTGCTGCGGCACATGGTAAACCAATTTGTCTTTGTGTACCTGAATGATATTCTGATCTTCTCTCAGTTTCTCCAGGAGCATACCCAGCACGTCCGCCAGGTCCTCCAGAGGTTAAAAGAGAACCAGCTCTTCATTAAGGCAGAGAAGTGTCAGTTCCATGCCCGATCGGTTACGTTCCTGTGGTATGTAATCTCCACTGAGGGGATTTGGATGGATCCTGGCAAAGTGAAGGCTGTCTCCAGTTGGCCAACCCCAGATTCACACAAGGCCCTGCAGAAGTTTCTGGGGTTCGCCAACTTTTACAGTTGCTTTATTAAGAATTTCAGCTAAGTTGTTGCACCTCTGATGGATCTCACCTCCACCAAAAGCCATTCCACCGAGATGGTGGCGGTCTCATGGGAGGGAGAGTCTCAGGTCATGAGAGCACTCAGAACTGTGACTGCTCTGAGAGGGTGTCCAGAGGGCCTACTATTTGTTTTTAAGTCTGTCCAGCCTCCTGTCCTCCAGTGAGGCCATGCCTCTAACATTGCTTGCCACTCAGAGGTCAGACACACTCTGGCTAGTCAGAGATTCTGGTGGCTGACTATGGCGAGAGACGTTTGTTGGATCATGGCAGCTTGCTCGGTTTGTGCTCAAAGTAAATCCTACAATCAGCCCCCTGCCAGCCTCCTTCAGCCCATTCCCATCTCCTCAACCACCTGGTCCCATATAACCCTTGACTTTGTCACTGCCCCCCCCCCCCCCACCTCCCTAGGTGGTGCTTACAGTGGTGGACCATTTTTCCAAGGCTGCCCACTATACAAACTCTCCTCCGCCCGAGAGACAGGCACCAGTGTTGTAGATCACGTCTTCCACACCCATGGCCTCACTGTTGACATGGTCTCTGACAGAGGTCCTCAGTTTGTCTCTCACTTTTGAAAGGAGTTCTGTTGGCAGTTAGGGGTTTCTGTTAGTCTGTCCTCAGGGTTTCATCCCCAGACTAACGGCCAGGCCGAGCAGGCCATCCAGGACCTTGAAAGGATGCTCCGCTGTCTCGCCTCCCAGAATCCTGCCGCTTGGTGCTAGCACTTCTCCTGGGTAGTTTATGCTCATAACTCCTTGCTGGTGTCATCTACAGGACTGTTGCCCTTCCAGTCATGTCTCGTTACCAACCCCCATTGTTTCCTTCCCAGGAGCTGGATGCTGCCATTCCCTACATTCTGGGATTCATTAGGAACTGTCGTCAGACATGTACTTGTGCCCACAGGGCCTTCAGTCAAGGGATCACACCAAGGCCTTGGCTGACCTGTGGTGTTCACCCCCCCCCCCATCTATGTCTCCAGACAGAAGGTATGGTTGTCCACTAGGGACCTCCCCCTCAAGGTCCTGGCCCACAAACTCTCCCCTCGATTCATTGTGCCCTTCAATTTTGCAAAGGTTTTGAGCTCTGTCATGGTGCAGCTCAAACTTCCTCCCTCCCTGGGTCGAGTCCACCCCAACTTCTACGTTTCCTGTGCCCACATGTCTCGTATTTCTTGCTATGAGTAGTCATGCCACGCTGAACACTTTCAGCTCTGTTGATCATTTCTTGTTGTGTTTTTCTTTACCTGTCTGTTTCCCCATCAGTGCTCCTCCAGACTTACCTCCTCATTTCCAGCAAGACTCCCAGACCTGCCATCCTCACTGTTCTCTCTCAAACTCCTTTTTTTCAGCCTCAGAAGATTCCCATGTGCCTCCATTGGCTAGCTGCTTTTGGCGATTTTCCCTGTACACTCCCCGCCAGTGCTGCGTCCCTCGACTCCACCCCCTCTATGGCATCCCTGAGTCACTCTCTCCTGCCCCCTGCAGGTAGGCTGATTTTCCTGCCCTGTTGGGTTCCCATAATCAGTCCCAGACTGGTTACTGTTTTTTGTTGCTTGCCATTTCTTTTACTGTGTTTATTCTTCAATAAATACTTTTATTAAATATCACCTACCAGTTTGGATCCTCTTCCACCCAGCCTGACACATTATCATGCTCAGGTAATATAAATGGGATTTCACATCTGCATAAATAGTATTGAATTTAAATACCCCAGACTAGACCTGTGCTCCTTTGTGCAATTACTGCCTGCTTAAGTGTGACTCTAAATTCAACATGTAGCAAGAGCCATGTGTGTGAAATACTAAGCTTTGTGGAAAACCGAGAGAATGACTTAGAAAGACTGGAAGAGAGGACTGCAGAAAGATTTAAAAAGGACATGAGAAATCAGGTGTATAGTTATGAATGCATGACATCACAGGTCTCCTCCCCCAGCTCTTGGGAGTGGGTGCCTTGGAAACGGTCACTAAGGGAACAGACGGCTAAGACAGAATGAGAGAGAGAAAGACAGGGAAGGTGAGAAAGACAGGAAGGAATAAAAGAGAATAAGAAAGCATCCTGTGCTGTCAAGCAAAGGAGGTAAAAGAGGTAAGCACGGAGAGAGAGAGAGAGAGAGAGAGAGAGAGAGAGAGAGATTAAGAGGGGATGGGACCGGAAAACATTAAAACAAAAAAGAACACACAATATAGTATCTTATTAACATTATGAACAGCAAAGTCTAATGGAAGAGCAAATCAAATGAAATAGTGTGTTGTGACAAGATATGGTAACTAAACAAGACATTACATCTCAACTCTGAATTTGAGATTTCATTACATTATTTAAGAAGGCATGGTGGCAATAGTCAAGCCATGCAGAGGGCCGTGTGTAAATCTGTGATCCTGAGAAATTAAACACATTCATCTTCTACCTTCCAACTTACTAATACAAAAGAATGAAAGAAATGAGCCTGAGGGCTTTATTACATATTTTGTATTAATCTCCATATCTGTAAAACTAACAGACTATCTAACTAATTTGAAAGCGGATTAATATCTCAAATCTAAAAAAATTTTATTTGCAAGTCATCAGATAGGAATTTATTCAGTATTACACCCTCCTGTCAGATGACTTAAATGTAAATTTATGCCGATAGTAAAAGTTCACATTTCAATTTATATTCCATATAGGCTACTCCTGAAGCCACATCCACCAGGGCCTGATACAAGCATATTCTGTTACATCATTCATGAGCCTCCTTGAATATCAAACTGCTTGAGTACTGTATACATCACCATGCTGAAATCACACGCGCACACACACACACACACAAACAACACCAAAGGAGAAAAAAATAAAGGGACAGAGGGGAACTTTAGATGCCGTTACAGCAAAGCTGACCACAGTTAGCCATCTCATCTCCAATCCAGCAAATAACCCATTTTGTCAAGCCCAAATCTACATAAAGTGAAATTTAATTTAGGCTACTATCATCATCAAATAGAATTTCAAAAAGAATACAGAAAACTCTGGCAGTCTTCCATTGGTTGCATTAACAATAGTCCCAAACTCACACCACTGCTCGAGCCAATGTTGCACTATTAGGTAAAATTAACTGACGAATGGCTTACTAACAATTGCCTCTGTATATTAAGCAGGGATATGAGCAACATAGTCTCATGGCAATGCATAATTTATATTATTAGGTGGGATCAGATACAACTTTCCTATTGAGACCAACCGATCAACAAGCTAAATTTCAAATCTATACAATACAGTCATACATTTTAGTAAGCCTCATCCTATACAACACTTTTTTTTAAAGAAAGGGAACTTTATGAACACATATGGTAACTAGTGGTGTGATATAATGATTTACAAATACTCTCATTAATAAGTCAGGAATCGTACTTTATTGAGAAATTTAAAAGGTAGCTATAATTTTACTTGAGTGCATTTAAAGCAGTGTATCCTTTACTCTATATTTGTCTATGTCTGTGTTCATTACATCCCTATCCACGTTTTTTTTACTCATTTTCACCCTGTTTGGTTAATCTTTCCATACGCATGAGGTAGAGAAAGCAGGGATCTCGAATGGTCATGTTCTTATTTATACTGATAGGACCATTGTATCTGACTCCATATAACTATTGCAGCATTGTGCGAAAATGGTAGACGCTACCCCCACCTTCTACCCTGCTAGTGTGAGCCTTTAACCTTGACCTCTCGTGCCTCTGCCTCCAGTAATGAAGTCAACCCCCCAACCCATTGCCTCTCTCTCCTCCCCTTTTTTCTATCTGCCCCCAGCTCTGCTGTCCAGCGTTCTTCTCATTCATAGTAAACACTATTGATTTTTCAGCATAGAGAGTAAAAAAAAGCCATGAATTTTAATGCTACTATCTGTACCTCGCTCTACATCCCTCTCTTCCTCTCTGTCATCTGTTCCTCTTATCCATTTTCTCTCCATCCCTTCATCCCATCTTTTATTCTCCAAGATGCGTGGGAAGGCAGAAGTTGAACTAAGTGTGTATTTGTTGGCTATAAAATTTGAGTATGTACATGCATGTGTACGCAGCGCTGGCACTCTCCTCTCTTTCACCCTCTGTGACTGAGGCCAATTGATTTTGCTATAAGCCGTGTTGAGGCTATGACAGGCTAGCAGCGACAGACAGAGGAGCTCATCAATGGCCAATGAACAGAAAAAAAAATCTCCTTAAAATCCCTCCATCATGCCACACTAGGACAAGAAAGAGACCTAAGGTAAAGGATAAGCCTTTAGAAACTTTCACAAGAAACATCCCTTACCACAACACAATACACCAATAAAAAAAAAAAACCTGACACACACACACACAGGTCAGACTTTAGCGGATATATGGTAACACTTTCATTTATGAGGAAAATTATTTCGAAATCAAATCATTGTCTGAGATGAGTATATAATGCCTAATGAAATTCACAAATAAATGCAATTTTATGACTAATAATAATTTCTGCCATGTTGCCTACACGTTCCGAAGAAGATGAGAATGTGGTTATACAGCTGTGATCCTTCCACCATTGCTGATTAAATGCTGATAATTGCTGATCTGCATCATCAGATGTGGACACCATAGCTCATATTCGCTGGTAATGTAAACTAAAGAAAGTAGTAGTACAAAGTAAAGGCAGAAGTAACTTATAGTACAATTTGCTCTCTCGTGGATTAAAATCTAGTATGCTGCCAAAATAAATGCTATACTGTGTATTTTGTTCTGGTTCTGTTTTAATGCATTGCATTTTAAAGTGAATGGGAACAATTTGCTCTTACATTAAACTGAAAATACTGCATAATGGATAGAATAATCTGATGCAATAGGCATTTTATGTACTCAGGTGCAGAGTAATATTTGGCAAACCACATATTGATCGATAAGTCTGGATTGAAGGAAACCCTGTTAACAGCATCCCTGTCTGGAGAGTCAGAGTCTGTCCCTCCCCTCTCTCCATCTTAATTTGATTGATGATCATACTTGTCACTCAAGGCAGTATGTGGCCAATTACAAGATTTGTACCAGTAGGTTGCTGGTGCTTTTCGATTGTGTTGTCAGTTAAAAATGCTATGTGTTTGTAAGCACTCTTTTTTGGGTAAAACTCTATATTTCCTTATTTTATTGAAACCCATGTTGTTATAGAAGCATTAAAAGTGGAAATTATGTACTCAGGGGAACCTGAATAAAACAATGAAAAATGGGTACTTCAGGGTACAGAAAAACTAAACATTTAGAGCAAAAATGTAAGAACCGAGGGGGCTTGAAAGGAGGAAAGAACAGAAATACAGTATATGCTACAAAATGGACAAAAAAAAAAGGAGAAAAAATACGGAATAGGTCATCCAGTCACCTCTCACACTCTTAACAGCTCTTTCACTGATGTTTCCTTTCAACTGTTTTAAGAAAGCCAACTTCTCAAAAACATCTGGTAAGAAGTATCAGAAATATCCACTAGGTATATTTTTATACATCAATTACAACTATACCAGTGGCCCAGTAATGTACTCCAAACTTGAGGTAATAGGCATTATTAAAAATCGTAAAAAAAGCCATGACACCATACGACCATGAAAAGAAAGGAAAATCAGAGCTGGGAGACAGCTGGGAGGCCTTGACCATCATAAATCTTAAATGAAATGGATGAAGAGAACAGATTTAGGTTTCAGGTTTGTTTGTGAGGAGTGAAGGTCATAATCAAAGCTTTTGGAATTGTACATCCTCTATTATCTAAATATTTGCAGTCACACACACACACACACACACACACACACACACACACACACACACACACACACACACACACACACAAAGCAGATGCTGAAAGGACAAATGGCACTGGTTCATGCCCATTTTCACCTTACAGGTTCACAGGGAGGGACCAAATCTAAAGCGTTTATATTAATGCGTCAATCCACTATATGCTCATCTCAAATGTCATTCCTGACAATCTACGATATATGTTTCTTAGTACATCAGTTTGTCAAACAATAAGACAATCTCAATGCACCTGCCATTTCAAATATGATTCCATTTATCCTTGTATATTTATCTTTGACATCTTTCATTTCAACCTTTACTCTACATTTTCTACCATTCGTCCATCCATCTACAAACAACAGTCCTGTGTGCACATGTACACATATGTACCCAGATAATTACACTGAATTAACACATCAGTGTAGAATCTGTGTGAGCAGCTTTAGAGTGCTAAATTGACCATGTGTTCTAAAACGTATGTGTTGATTAAGGGCCTGCCTGAACACTTCTAATCTTTTGCCATCGTGTAGCCACTAACACCTCCAGAGTGTGTTTTTTTATATTGGACAAACACAGAAAACAAGGCAGAAATAGTGATTAATAACAAAAATTTGACCAGATTTTTAAAATATGAATAATTCTTGATCAGCAGTATAGACCAGACAGAATATGTGTGATGTCTCTCTGGCTGTAAATAAACATTACAGTATATAGACATGCAATCATACAAGCCTGTGCGTGCTTGTTTTGGTCACTGGGTGGAAATTAGGTAAACTAGGGAATTCCTTACTGAGTGAAAAGTGCCTTCTCCCAGCAGTGCTAATGAGCGGAAGAGTATCGCCAGTGTTAATACACTACAAAAGGTCAACCCACACAGACACAAACTCTTCCTCTCTCTTCTTATCTGTTGAAACTGACAGAACAACTAAAGGACCTGTGGGAGTACTGTCACTAAATAAACATCATGATGACATGGCATATTAATCAGAGTGGTCGAGGGTTTGGAAGAGAGAGAGAAAGGTAGCAAAATGCAGTAGTAACATTCTGGATTGACAACTTCCTTATATCTATTGATTCCCTATTATATTACTAACAAACCCAAGATGACATTTTGTCATTGGCAATCATCTTAACACTGGGAGCACCCCGACCCCCCCCCCCACGCTACAAAATCTTTAAATACTAATATATGTGTATATATATATATATATATATATATATATATATATATATATATATATATATATATATATATATATATATATATAGAATTTAAAGATTTTTGTTGTATTTAAAGCTTTTATTTAAATGTTTAGGCACTTTCAAGTAATTTTAACAAGGAAAATGTAGAAAGTTTCACCAAACAATTTGGGCAAGGTAAAAGAAAAGGTGCCTTTAGCTGATAGGTGAGTTTGCATCCTGCAGCAAGAATCGTTCTTTTTTTTTCACCCAAAATGTCAGCACAGCAGAACTGTACATTAGTGCTCTCTCTGTAATTTCTCTTTATGTCAGTATTCTCTCATTTTGCAGGACCTGTCTATTACTGTACCACACATAAAACCTTAATGGAGCTGTTAATGGCAATAATTCCTGACACCACTTACAAGAATAGGCTACTCTTGATGATCTCTCTCTCTCTCTCTCTCTCTCTCTCTCTCTCTCTCTCTCTCTCTCCACTGAAAAAAAATTATTTGTTGGATTTACTTAAAATATCTACACTCACTGAGCACTTTATCAGGATCACTATGGTCCTAATAAAGTGTCCAACATGGTCTTCTTCTGTTGTAGCCAATCTGCCTCAAGGTTCAACTGCTGATCATGCTGCTCATCACAATTGTACAGAGTGATAATCTGAGTTACTGTAGACTTTGTCAGCTCGAACCAGTCTGGCCATTCTTTGTTGACCTCTCTCATCAACAAGACATTTCCATCCACAGAACTGCCACTCACTGGATGTTTTTTGTGTTTGGCACCATTCTGAGTAAACTCTAGAGACTGTTGTGCATGAAAAACCAGCCCATCTGGCACCAACAATCATGGTCAAAAATGGTCACCTTATCTCATGGTTGATGTGAACATTAACTGAAGCTCCTGATCCATATCAGCATGATTTTATGCATTGCACTGCTGCCACACGATTGACTGATTAGATAATTGCATGGATAAGTGGTTTACAGGGGCTCAGTGAGTGTATGTAGCATTTTTGCATCACACCTTTTTTAAGTAAATTCAATTTATGGTAATTTTATGTCAGGATAACTAGAAAACATTTGTTAAATAAACACAAAAGTATCAGTTCATTTATCTTTATTTACTTAAAAAGATATGCCCCGTAGCATGAATAAGATTTAACAACATCTAGGTTACTGTTGTAACCTCCGTTCCCTGATGGAGGGAATGAGATGTTGTGTCGAGTGAAGTGACACTAGGGAACTCCTTTGAAGGCCTCAGTTACCTCTACTTGAGAAAAGGCCAATGAGAAATTGGCAGACAGAATTTGCATGTCCCTCCCCCAGGCATACGGGTATAAAAGGAGGGAATCATGTGTCTGTCATTCAGGTTTTCCACTGAGGAGCTGAGAATAAGGTTCGGCCATAACAGTGGCCGTCTCATTCCCTCCATCAGGGAACGGAGGTTACAACAGTAACATAGACATTCCCCGTTCGTCGCTCACGTCGATGTTGTGTCGCGTGAAGCGACACTAGGGGCCCCTATTCAATTACGTCATGTGCTGAACCGTGTACGTGTGCTGCTGATGCAGGTGCAGACAGGCAGTTGTATGCCAAAATGACAGGCTGCATCAGACTGCATGTACCCTTCCCCAACACCCCATAAAATCGTCATAAACTTTTTAGGTTCCCGGCACCCCGAAGGGGGGAATAAAGCGATGTGCCAAGCATGGGAGCAGGCCGCGCCAGCCGCGTCTTTTCTCTCTCCATGTTTCTCGCATAGAGTTAAAGTGGCTGGGGCCATGTTAACACTATCACACGCATCGGGGAAGGCATTCTTTTCCAACTCCTGAGTCGTTGCTGGCTCCAAAGGAGGAGATGGCGGGCGAGTTGTGACATATAACGAGAGCGCACGCAGCCTTGGCGATTTATGTACACTATCATAGAGGTGCTGTCTGATTGGATCAAGACGCGCTTGCCTCATATTAGCAGGAGAAACCTCCGCAGGGCAAGGATTACAGCCAACAACACTGTGCCAACCCAGCCAGGGCCCCATCCAGGAGCCAGCGGCTGCGTGCCCATTGCACACAGTTCCCCAACCCTGTTTGGAGGCGTCTGTGGTGACCAAGATGGGACACCTGCTGTATGGGGACTCCTGTCAGCAGAAAACCGAGGTCTGTCCAGGGGTTGAAAGTCTGGCGGCAGCCAGGGGTGATAAACACACGGTACATGCCGTGGCGCCATGCCCATCTTGGGACTCGTGTCTGTAGCCAGTGCAGAAGCGGTCTCATATGCATCAACCCCAGTGGCGCGACCGCCGCAGAGGATGGTGGGTATGATGAAGTAAGGGCTGTAGAAACCCTTCTTCATCTCGGCTGGAGGTACAGGTTCTATTGCGTCTTTGAGTAAAAGGGTCGCGATCTCTGCACGCAGGGTGTTGGCATCTTCGCAGTGCACCGAGGTAACTCTTTGAAGACTACGCCTAGCTGTTCTCAGTGGTGAAGAAACAGACGGAGGCCATTTCCCACATCATGCCCCACCACCGTACCAGCACGGGCCGTGCTCCTCCTTAGTTTTAAGTTTACTTTATCACACAAAGTTCACCTTCTAATTAATATTTTGTGTTGGACACATTAAAGCAAATTAAGTAAAGTTAAAAATGTTATAAACATGTACGTCTCTGAGTAGAAGCTATTTATTTACTTTCGTGATGGTTGTTGAGCCATCAAATTGTTTTTTTCAGTGTATCTAATGGGAAAAGGTGTCATATCTGTATTTCCTAGTAACTGTATAATAGTTAAAGCATTTCTTCTCTATCTGATATGATTTATCATATGAATTTAGAAGCACCGATGACTTGCATATTTCTCTTGGTTACAACTGTATGTGACAGCATGAAATGAAGGAAACGAGCACTGCAGGTCTCAGACAAGTCTTAAGACCTCCCTCTGGGCTACAGCAACATCCAATTTGTGTCATATCTCAGACTGTTCTGATGTTTAATAGACTAGGAAGAAGAATCCACATGACTCGTAGAGTGTCTTCTGATTTAGCTCAATTTTTGTGTCTAATGCAAAAACACAGCAGAACTGGTACAATTATTGATTAAATATTTTTTTACAAGCAAGTCCTATCCCTATTCCCCATGGTTCTACATGAAAAAAGTGTAAGTTATATATAACCTAAACAAGAAAAATTAATTTTACAGCCTTACTTATCACTCATTATTACTAATGAGTAAGAAAACCACGTCCATACACGCTGAGTCTAGAGCTCAAGATCACCTCTCCTGCTCAAACTCAGTTTTCCATACTTTTTCTCATTTTTCACTGTCATCTGCGCCTACTTTCCTTTTGTAGTCCACAGCTTTTCTTTTTTCTGCCCTCCTTTTTTTAATCTCTTTTGACATTGGCTATTTTTCACAGAGAGGGGCATGAGACTCCTCCTCCTATCCCATGGCACTGTTAATCTCTGAGAGGAAGAGGCTTATTAGTTTTTCTTGTATCATTCTTCAGTCCCAATGCCTAAAAAACACTGTAAGACCCTGAGGTATGCAAATCATGAAAGAGTAATTATACATAGAATACTGTAATTCAACTAACCATTTAAACCAGAATAAAAATTACACATGACTTTGTAAATACTTTTTCCATTGCACATATCCTGAATGCATTTAAAATAATGTCTCAAAACTTGAGGTAGACTGATAAATTAGTTTTACAGATAAATCGTGCCAAAAATGGCATTTTGGTTGCATATTGGTTTTTGACAAAATCGAAGCATGTAGTTTTGTTATTATTATTCCTCGGTCTTCCTTTTTGGCTAGTGCTGGAGGAGTCTACAGTTAAAACAGCTTAGCTCTACAGAACAGCTTGTGAATAATAATAAACCTTATTCCGTATTAAACCTCATCAGGAGAAATATTTATACACAAAACCCTTCATCTGGTGAATAAAAGCTAAATTTGGTAAATACTAACACATAGAGCATTGCAACAGAGCCAAGTCTCCATCATTTCAAAATAAGAGCCCCTGATGTAATTGGGATGGTTTATATTTAAATGTACCATGTTGTGCACAAATTCTTCTGTGCCCATCAATAAAAAAATACTTAGATTTTTATTTTATTTTTACAATTCTACAAGTATATAAAAAAATATCTACTGATTAATCGTTTATTGGCCTTTTCCACTATGTTAGTTATCGTATCGGCAAAAATTAATCGGTAGACCTCTAACAAGACCTTCCAAGCATAATTTTGTTTTTGCACCACTATAAAGGTTATGGATCACACATTCACACAAGCTATGTTATGTATACAATAATTGGAACTTTTCAGACTGTTACATCCACCGTTAACATGTAAGAGTAACTCGCTTATGCAGTAGTGCTTCTTCAACGCATGTGAAATCCAGACTACACCCATTTCCTCCTCCATCCCCGCCCTCCACCTTCCCCGTATCCTTCTCTGATTTCATCTCTCTTTCTGGCCACCGAACAACCGGCAAGTTCCCGCAAAGAAACAAATAGCTGAAATTGTGGTCCGTTTGTTCGTCTCCAATTGCAACGGAGGGCTACAATCACTTTTACACACTATTTGTGATCTTGAATCCAAAAATGCAGGTAGTTGTCCACCTGGCCATCACACTATACCTTCAGATTTGCTAGCCGAAAAACAACATGTAAACATAGTATAAATACAGCTTTCTTTGATCAGGCGACCTCCTCTTCATTGCTAGCTGCTCTGAATCTCTCCTCTCTCCCCTCGATCCGCCGGACCTGGAATCGATCTCTCCAGGATCGATAAGTTGGCATGAATATTCCCAGCTCACCGCGAGTTTAGTTCGGGGGAGACGGAGACAGAGGCACAGGCGAGAAGAGAAGGACGGATACGGAGGCTTGGAAAAACTAAGCCCAGAAAAACGAGACAGGAATGTATTCAGGAAAAAACCTTAACAAAACGAAAGCGACCTGAGGTGCATTTTGAGGCGTGACATTTCTGTTATGGGTCAACTTTCTTCGATTTGACTGAAAATTATTGCTGGAAAGGGCGGGAAGCGCGCGACAGACATAAAAAGGCTCGAAAGAAAACGGAGGATGTTTCATTGACACGGTGGATATGGGGATTAGGGCACTGGGTGGGATGAATTGTGGAGATTTCGCCGAGTTTACGGATTCGTTTTATGGGGAAGAAGGGGTGATTATTGTGGAAGAGCCTTACCAGAGTGAGAGTGGAGAGCCAGCGGGGACTTGAGGCGCCAGGCGTGCAGGTCAGCAGTTCTCGGCAAAACGAACGGCACCGGCAGAGGAACAAACATGATCCTTCTTGTCTTCTTCTTATCAGATGTTCTTTTTTGCTGTTGCTTTATCTTTGCAGTAGTGCCAAGAGAGGCTTTTTCACACCTTATTCACTCGGTTCCGTTGCGTTCCAGGTTGAAAGCTTTTGGGAAATTCTGGCATAAAACTGGCTTAGTCATAACAGTTAATCGGTATATCGTGTGTATACTTATATATATGCTTTCCAGTTAAATATGTAAAATTGTATCTTGTCTTTTACTTTTCGTCTACAACATGCATAGATAGGCTACCCAGACGCGCGCGCACACAGGCGGATAGACGGAATGAAACAAGACAACCGTGGTTTATTTCATTTCACTATTACTTTCACGTTTGCCTAATAGTTTTGGTATCAAGCTACAGTATTTTGTATTACTGTTTGTTCTGCTTGCCGAACAAAAATGTATCTTTCAGTCTAAGGCATCTATAGATTCACTGTTTGTGAACGTGTATAACTGCATATAATATTCTTCCGTGTTAACTGTAGTGTTTCTGTCCCTATCGTGACTGTATCTTCAGCTGGCCTGCTTCACCCCTTGTTCGCGGTCGCTTTAACTTTGGTTATCTCTTGTGAAATTAACTGACACTTCTGCAGTTGTCTTGATAAAGAGAAAATATTTCACACACTCACTATATAACGTATAAAAGACAGCGGATATTGTGTTATTACTTGGATATCGTGATATTTTTCGTGAATTTATTTGGTCTAGCTCTGCTATAGCTCCCTTCCTTGTTCTAGCACATTCGTGAACACAAAGTCACTAAACGTGGTTAAATCAGCTGCATTAAATGCCATTGTTTTGCACATTTAAATGAAAAATCCATACAAAAATAAGGCAACTCAACGGGTTCACCGGATTCGTCCCTCCTCCCACGCACCTTGTCATACGCCAGTAGCCTAATTAAAACGCAATCAATCTATACATGTCTAAATAAGGCAAACAAACAAATAAAGTACGAAAACATCAGGGGGAAAAGAGCTCGTTACGTCGCTGGTTTTAAGATCACTTGCCTATCTTTTCGTCCATCCGCCTGCGTGTTTTGGTCTGTCTGCCTGTTCCCGTTATTTGGGAACCCCAATAGCTCAGTCGTGCACGCGCTCCTCCCGTACGCTCGCGCGCTCTGATTCCACGCTGCCCGCAACATTGAAGCGCGAGCGGAGCAGTTACAACTCTCTCTCTCTCTCTCTTGTCTCTCTCTCTCTCTAACGGTTCTCGCTGAAGGGTAAAATCCCACACTCTTTCTAACAACACTGACTCACCGAATGTAGATTGCAACACTGGCAGTTCGTTAAGATAAACCGCGCGAGACTCAAACAAAGCAGCCAGTGTTGATGTATGTAATAAAAAACCCACAGCTACTCTCGCTATAGGAAGTAATTTACAGTCAGTCGTCATTCGTTTTCGTACACATTTGAAATGCCCTTAATAAGTCGCATTCTGAGATAATTGTATTCGTCAACAAACATTTACCAATATGATGTGCCGAGCAAAGCAGGCTGATTAGAGCCGGTGTGTGCCAGCAACCCTCCCAGGGGGCCTTAATCAGCGAGCTCGCGCGGCTTCCTTCTACCGCCAGTTCATTACGCCCTGTCAATTACAAATCATGCTGCGGCACTCTTACACACAAGATTATTGTAGATATAGATGTTTAATTTGAAAAATCTATATGCTTAACACTCCAATCGATGGGACCAAATCGATTCCACATGGCAGCAAAACTCAGGCTCAGAAGTCTAGGCAATGAGCAATGACCGAGATACAAACGTCTGCTGACGTGAAACTTGCGGATGCAAACATAGGAACTTACTTTATGCAGCCACAATTAGTGCTTTGCAAAATTCAAATAGTTTTATAATAAGTGAAATGACATCAGACATCAGTGAAAATATTATGATAGGCCTACTGTGTTGACTGCAACCAAATTTGTGGCCTCCTCATTTTGTTCTAAAAGGGTGTTTTTTTTTTTTTTGTCCCTGTCCTTCTCTTACATCTTGCTGTTGACAGACGACATCCGCAGGTGAAAGAGATGAAAAGAAGGAAAAGTGACCAGTTGTCCCTCACCTACCCCCTTTAATGCACAGAGGTAAGGAGGCGCTCGGCCCCTCCCTCCAGCACTTCTTTCAGACAAAAGCAATTATTTCTTGTAGAAAATAGTGAGAAGAGAGAGGGACTGGAGGGAGTGCGAAATTGAGGGAGAGGAAAATAAGATTGTGTTGGAAGGATAGGGAGCTAACACCCCTTTCCGAGCTGTGCTCTCCTCATCCACACTTACCTATCCATTGTTGTTTGCTACTCCCTGGAGTAATGGAAAATTCTCATTCATGTACACAATTAAATATTTTCACATGTAGGTGTAAATGTACACATATTAATCAGTGCTAACCAAACTGTCAATGTGCACTTTTGCATTTGTGTGCATGTGACATGCTTGTAATGTGTCCATACTGTTCTGTATGTCCTCACTATAATAAACATACTATGACTTCATGTTATCAAGTTGTGATTTTTGAGACAGGAAACATTCAAGCATATCCATAACAAAATCAAAATCCCAAATATTTTAAACACCAAGTCATGAAAATATGTTCAATCTCTGTGTATTTAAATCAGCAAATTAACTTGCTTTGAAAATAATTTTGTCTGTTATTTCAACCCATATTAATTATTTAGATGAGATCACAAGAATACTTATATGGGACGAAATTCCACATGCATGATTAATATTGCTGCGCTTGTTATTGATGATTAAACTGTCACGACTTGACAACTGCAGAAATATTCTGTGGTTATGTGCACAGGAAATAATAAATTCTCATATGGTGTAATGCACATTTTCCAGACAGAGACATATAGCAGAGTAGAAAGTATGATTAATATAACTGAGGAAAAGAGCAGGCTGTGAGTATGAATGAGTGAGTGAAGAAGAGAATAAGCGTGTGTGATGTTTGCTGCTAAACAATGATTCCATGTTGAGAAATAAGAAATTCGAATAAAAAGGTCAAATTAAGTAAATTAAATGCTTAGGATTATAAATGCATATAATATTGTATATGTTTGTACAAAGGAGGCAACTGCCAGACAGTCAATATAATTACAAGTTTAAGTTTTAACCTTGAAAGTATAAGTTTTTTTAATATCAAGGACATTCATGGAAAAAAGTAGTTTTATCCTTGACATAGGAATTGTATGTACTTAGCTTTCATGTAAAGATCTCTTAGTGTAAAGGAATTTTTTAAAATGTTGATTTAAAATGTTTTGTATTTTGACTCCTTAAAATAAAAGAAGAAAAAAACAATGTTACAGCGAGGCACTTACAATGAAAGTGAATGGTGCCAATATTTGGAGGGTTTAAAGGCAAAAATTTGAAGCTTATTATATATAAAAGCACTTACATGTATTAATCAAGTGCTGTCAGTCAATTAAAAAAATGTGTTGCGATTAATTTCATAATTTGAAGGTGCTGAAATTTGACACTTTATCCTTCTTTTCCTGTCAAAATGCATTTTATTTCAATCTTAGGAAAGAAGAGTTCCACGTGACACCATGCGAGGGTCAGACGTGCTCAAGCTGGTGCCACAGATAGGCCTGCAGATCAGGGAATCGGTTTGGATGTTGCGGCGGGAGAAATACAGCGGCAACTGGCGAGCATGTCTGTGATGCTGACAAAAGTTGTTGTTGACTTAGGAGATCTTGCTGTAATATGTTGATCAATTACTGCGATGGAATCGAAATTCTCTAAGTTGGTTACAAGAATTGGAGACGTCGAGAGGCGGATCGATTATCTGGAGTCATCGGAGAGGGAATTAGCTGCTAACCTGCTAGTGAGAAAGATAGACTTGCAAAGTTTTTGGGATTTGGAGACTTGTAATTGGTGAAACAATGTCCGAATTGTTGGAATTCCTGAGCATGAAGAAGGCCGAGATATGTTGAAATTCCAAGATGGGCAAGAAACTGAAGATCGCTTTTGCACTGATGTTTCTGGACAAACTGAGAATAGATATTAAGGATGGCAAAAACATTTTCACGTGACTGCAGCAAGCATTGTCTTTCATAGAGACAATGGGGTGAGTAAACCATTTGGTGATTTTTATGTGGCCCCCGAGTGAATTGACTCGCTGAGCATACACTCGACTGTCTGAGGAAACTGGGCACCATTTTGTTTCTTTTTCTGTTGGTTCCGCCTAGCAGCTGGAGTTTGTTTTATGTAGTAATACTCCTTCAAGAAACTCTTGCATCAATGGAGGATCGCTTTTGCACTGATGATTCTGGCCAAACTGAGAATAGAAATTAAGGATGGCCACAAAATATTTACATGCCCACAACAAGCGATGTCATTCATAAAATCAACGGACTGAGAAATTCATGGTGTGTTTCTCACACATGCCTCCAAGTGAATTGAATCGCTGAGCATACACTCGACTTTCCGAGGAAGCTGGTTGCCTTTTTTGTTTCTTTTTGTGCTGGTTCCAACTAGTGGCTAGAGTTTGCTTTATGGAATAACACTCCTTCGACAGATGTGGATGAATCTGCTTGATCTTTGTGTTTATGCATCCTATTGGCTGGAGTTTGTTTTGTGGAGTATTTTTTGCAGGACATTGGAAGGATTAGGTAAACTGCTGCACTTATGAACAGCTGGCTCTCTGAACATTTGTTTGACTGTCTGAGGAAACTGAAAGGCTCTGTTTATTTTTGTTTTTTTTGTGCTTGAAACGCATGCGGCTGAAATTTTTTTTTGTGGAGGAACACACCTTCAATACCGTATTGTGAATGAATCTACAAATTCTTTGTGTTTATTCTGCCTATTGACTGGAGATTGTTTTATAGATTATATTCTGTTATGTAATTGTGTCTCACAAAATTAAAAATTTTCATAGACATTCCAAATTTCAGAATTTGTATAGAAATATCGGACTTGAGAAATCCGATGGCAAAGTTGTTGTGGGGAATCTCATAGGTATACATGGACTATTTGAGTTTGAAGGTAATGCGCACATTTATCTTTTTTCGGGGTTTGACTGTGGCACTATTGTTAGAATGTGGTCTTTATCATTTTATTTTTGACAAATTTTTTCTAATATGTCTTAGATTTATATTTATATATATTGATTGCTCAATTGGAAACATCTTAGTGTCAGATCACGCCCTGGTGAGTTTAGAGGTTTTGCCACATACAAACAAAAATAAATCATATAGTTGGTGCTTTAATGTATACCTTTTGCAAAATCCTGATTTCCAACAAATGTTTAAGGCTGAAATTAGTGTTTATATGGAGACCCACTGGTCCTCAGTATCCTCTGTGGGCGTGGCTTGGGAGGCACTTAAGGTGGTTCTTAGGGGCCGGATCATACAGTGTGCCTCATTGATCAAAAATCCAAAGCACGAGAACTCATGGAGTTGGAAGAGAATAATAAAAGTACAGAGACAGAACTGAAGTGCCGAATGTAATCTGGCCTCATTGATATTAAAATGCTTTTAAAGAATTATATCTTGATCTCTAGAGTTCCACATCTTTGTCTACTGATATTACATTATATAATATATTAGAAACTTTGTGGAACTATTAGATCCCCCTAAACTGACGACTGAGCAAAAAAATGCTCTTGAATCTGAGATCATCTTGGAGGAGCTTGGCGAGGTAATTAAGGCCTTGCCTACAGGCAAGGCTACGGGGCTAGATGGCTGTGCCACAGAATCTTTTAGATCTTGTGCTACAGAACTGTCTCTACTTTTGTTAGAAGTTTATATGGAATCACTAAAGAATAGAAAGCTTTCGCCAACCATGACACAAGCCCTGATCAGTCTGATTCTTAAAAAGGACAAAGATCCAAGCGAGTGTAAGAGTTACCATCCAATTACCCTGATCCAGCTAGACTTCAAAAATTTGGCTTACCAATTAAGTTATGACATCTCTTATACATACAGATCAGGTGGGGTTCATTTGGGCTGCAGCTCTTCTGATAACATTAGGTTTTTCATCCATACAGTATCTTGTTGTCAGTGGTGAATGATCAGACTCCGTTCACTGCCATCTCACTTGACGCTGAAAAGGCGTTTGATATCTTAGAATGGGATTATCTTTTTAAGATTTCGGAAGTATACAGGTTCGGGAATACTTTTATTTGAATCATTGGAACCATTTATTGGAATCACTGGAACCATTAGCAGCCACGATAAGAAAGGAGGATGATTTTCCAGGGGAGATTGCGGGAGATATGGTGTATAAGCTTTTGCTTTACGCAGATGATATTTTATTATTCATCTCCATCCCCACTAGATCTATGCCTCACCTCCACAGAATTATTCATTCCTTTTCTAAGTTCTCAGGATACAGAGTCAATTGGTCTAAATCCGAAGCTTTGGCTCTTACAGCATACTGCCCAGTAACGGCTTTCCAGCCGGGTGACAGGTTATTAAGTAATTGGGCAATTTATTCTCATCAAACTTGTCTGATTTTGCTAGTTGCTTTTGATCCCTTAATAAAAAAGGTTTTTCAAGCCATGTGGGTAGATGGGCTTCATTACATTTATCTATGATTGGGAAGGTTAATTTTATTAAAACTAATTGTATTCCAAAATTCAACTACCTATATAAGATATCCCCCTCTCTTATTTCAAGCAATTTGATTGCATATGGAAGTCCTTCATTTGGAATGGTAAGCATCCCATATTACATTTCAATATGTTACACAGGCCGATTGACAAAGGTGGGCTAGGCCTACCCAAGATTTTGTTTTATTATTATGCATTCGGTCTCAGACATTTGGCTCATTGATCACTTCCACCTGAGAGAGACCCTCCCTGGTTTGGTATTGATTAGGAAGTTCTTGCCCCTATTTCAACATTGCAAAGCCTCTCTATCATACTAATTGGAGAAGTTAAGTTACACCCCGTTATTTCGCATTTGCACTCGGTATGGACAAAAGTGTCCAGAGTGTTTAACTCGGACATTTATTTAAATGTTGCTTCGAGCATATGGCAGAAGCCAAAATTATGTATTAATCAGTCCCCTTTCTGCTGGTCAAGCGTGGATTATGAGGGAGGTTAATACACTCGGGTGCCTATATGAGAATGGGGTGATGAGATCTTTTTAAAATTTGGTTCAACATTTTGGGATCCCTGGAGCTCAGTTTTATAGGTATTTACAACTGCGCTACCTACTCTGTACTATTTTTGGGAGTAGCATTCACCCCCCCCCTAAAGCGGCAGATACTCTGGAAGTGGTAATTACTGCTTTTGGAAAAGGTCATGAGGCATAAGTGTATTACTCCCTAATAATTCAGATTCTGGGAGACGAAGCTTTAACTTCCATCAAAAGATTATGGGATTTAAAATTGGTATTGGAGGAGTGAGTGTTGGCTAGGATTCGCTCTACTTTTAATTAGAGCCGTCACATGCATTAACGTTTTAATTCTGACGGCTCTAATTAAAACTGCTAGATAAAATAATTAGCTGCTAAATCTTAAACGATTTAGCAGCTAATTGTTTTATCTAGCAGTTTTAAGTATACTTTGTTTACAGGGTTTACAGCATTACGTTGTCATCAGGGCTGGACTGGGAAGAAAAATCGGCCCGGCATTTTACATGGCAACTGGGGGTGGGGGAGTTGGGGTTCCCTGTCCTTTTCTGCATATTGCGGCGTGGTTTTGTTGTCCGTTCTGCATAACCTGCGGCTGCTAATTTTTGCTTATCGCGGCTCATTCTGCATGTTTTGCGGCCAACCCACCGGCACGCTCAGTTCTCCCGATGTCTAGTCCGCACCTGATTGGCCCAAAAGTGCGTAGGCCCACCGGGAAAATGCCCAGTATTCCAGATTACCAGTCCAGCCCTGGTTGTCATGACAATGAAGTTTTTAAATAATTTTGTGGTTATCAACTTTATGCCAAAAATGCTGGCAATATCTTAACTTGTATTGAATCTGGAATATTCCTTTAAAAGAGAGGCAGCTGTTGCCACCTCACTTTATACTTTACTTTCTTTCTTTTTGTCTTCACCGAATAATTCCATGTGACACCTTATGTGTAAATTAAATTGATTATCTTCATCTGTTATCACCCTCTGTGATACGCACATATGCACACTCAAATGGATTCCTCATTTATTGCATCTAGAAGCATATTTGCACTAGTACTTGTACAAGTGAACATACACATACGTTCCCTGTATATGTAAACCTTTACACACAAACATGCACACAATATTTTTGCTAGTAGTTTAAAGAGGAAAGGCAGATCCATCTAAAGCCTCTGTTCTTTCCTCACTCGTTGTCTCTTTTATTAGTTTTTATGAACTCCCTCTCCCTCTGCCTCTCCCCCTTTCTCCTTCTCTGTCTCTGTCAGTACTCTCAATAATCAATGCTGATATATTGCCAATATCCCAGCCAGTCTCCAGTGCAATCCCTCACTGCTCCTTCTTTATTGTGGGAGATTTGTCCAAAAATAATGATATTTATTAGATATATTTATTATCCTCACCAATGCTGCAGTGCTTGTGTGCAAGTGTGTAACAGCAATACACTCTGAGGTTCCTTCAGCTTAAACCTGCAATTCTCGCTTCCTTTCTTTTGGGGTGGTTGCAATACAAGAATTTTGCCATGCTGTTTGAAGGAAATGTGGCTACATTGATCAGGACTGAAGCACTAAATTTGATTTCCTCATTTCTTTTTACTTTTGACAGCATCAATTTTATTTTTTTCACCTGATACATAATTTAGGTGTGCCTTCTTGTGGCATATAGAGAGATTTACTTAGGAAAGCTACAGCCTCATGGCTAAGTCTTAAGGCAGCCCCCCCCACGATCCCCCTAGACCCAAGGCCTCCAGACGTTAATCTACACCTCCCTTCCTCATCACTTCTACTATCGATTTCCTCTCTTCCTCCCTCACCCTCTCTCTCTTTCTCTCTCTAAGACACAGCAGGTGCTACTAACTCATTGGTCAGCAGAAGCAAAGTGGAATCTGGCCACAATGGAAGACCAGCCACAGAACAGCAAATTAAAATACATAAACAAATACATACATAAAGGGAAGACTGGGGCTAGTTGACATTCTTTTATTTATTCTAGTTAATATTTATCATGGTAGAATTATTTTTTGAAAGTAAATTTTTGCATAGCCACATACTAACATAAAAAAAAGAAAAGCTGTAAGACATTTCCACCGATATTGCCTTGAAAAAATATATACAATTCGTTGAACAGACATTGAGCTTAAACGAATGTTCTGGGTTCAACACAAGTTAAGCTCAATCAACAGCATTTGTGGCATGATTGTTATTACCACAAAAATTAATTTTGACTCGTTCCTCCTTTTCTTTTAAAAAAGCAAAAATCGCTGTTACAGTGAGGCACATTGGAAGTGAATGGAGCCAATTTTTGGAGGGTTTAAACACAGAAATGTGAAGCTTACAATTTCATAAAATCACTTAATTAGCATTAATTCTTCTGTTAAAACTTAACTAAAACTTAATGTAAAAAAAAAAATTGGCCCCATTCACTTCCATTGTAAGTGCTTCGATTTTTTGCTCTTGGTCTTACAGGAATGAGTTGAAATAATTTTTTTGTGGAAATCAACATTATACCACAAATGCTTTTGATTGAGTTTTACTTGTATTTAACCCAGAATATTCCTTTAACCCAAATAAAACAATTATTAGGCACAAACCAATTAATGAAAAAACATAAAGATAACATACAAAAATATGAAAACATTGTTTTTTAATTACATTGTTTTATATATTATGAAAAATACCTTTGTTTAAGAAAAATTTAAATTTTTCTGTAAAAATCTGCCTCACAACATAGTTGACACTTGCCTTAATTTATGCCAGTGTGGTTTAATTATGTTCATTTGTTTACCCAAAATCTACAACAAAATAATTATGATAGTAAAAATGTATTTTGGATGGTAGAATTTAGAAATTATTCTAATTTAAGAGGGTTTTGAAGTAGGTGTTTGAAATCAACATACCAAACTACTGGTAGAGAAATGCCCATTTCATCACTTAGATATAATCCTTGTGATTACTTCCCCCATGTAACATTGCCCTATAAGGGAACAGTCAATGGCAACAAAAGAATGACACCCATAAGACAGCTCCTCAGGGTGACAATGAGAAGCAAGGGCAATTGTGATAACAGGATTCAAAGAATACTGATGATATGTTTCACTGAGAATTTTATTTACACCTACATATTCATGCGATTATCTAATCAGCCAATCATGTGGCAGCAGTGCAATGCATAAAATCATGCAGATAAGTGTCAAGAGCTTCAGTTTATCCATCAGAATGGGGAAAAATGTGATCTCAGTGATTTCGACCATGTCATGATTGTTGGTGCCAGATGGGCTGGTTTGATTATTTCTGTAACTGTTGATCTCCTGGGATTTTCACGCACAACAGTATCTAGAGTTTACTCAGAATGGTGCCAAAACAAAAAACATCCAGTAAGCAGCAGTTCTGTTGATGGAAGCACATTGTTTATGAGAGAGTTCAATGGAGAATGGCCAGACTTGTTTGAGCTGACATAAAGGCTATGGTAACTCAGATAACAGCTCTGCACAATTATAGTGAGCAGAATAGCGTCTCAGAATTCACAACATGTCGAACCTTGAAGCAGATGTCTAGAACAACAGATGACCACGTCAAGCACTTTATTAGGAACATTGTGTCCTAAAAAAGTGCTCAGTGAGTGTATATTCAAACAAGTAGACCACAGAGAGAGATGTTATGTAAACAGCATTTGAATTTGCCATAGAAATCAGCACCCATATGAAGACAATGACAAAAGAAAAAATAACACAAATAAGAGGCACCTAACAATCAAAGCAAGTGAACAAGTGAAGATTGCACATAGCACTGTGCAGAAAAGGTGAGAAAAAGTAGAAATCGATAAATACAATTACATCAAAACCTGGAATAAGATTCTTATTTAAACCTGAGGAAAATCCTCATGTTGATGACAGTGCGACTGAAGAGGACTGGAAAAAGAAATGTGAGATTTCTCACACCACAGCAAATGGACAATATAGCATTCTATTCCCCTTGAATATACACTATTTTGGAGGAGATACAGGTCACACGCTCACACTCATAGACACATTTGGTCAGGAAAGGTCTCTCAGTCTTTTCATCAGTGGTAACCCTCAGCTGTGACCAATCACTCAGAAAATAAATAGAAAAATCTCTTTTTCATTTTCCTCTTCTTATATATATATATATATCACCACCTTCCTTTCCATCTCACTGAAAATTCCTCATTCCTTCTATGGGATCCTGTGAACTGGCAGCTGTTGATTATTCTATAAATTATCTGTTTATCTATTTATCTGTCAACCCCACTATTGACTCATCACTTCTATTTCAGTAAAATTTGTAAACAGTCTATATAAGAGAGCAGGAGAGAGAAAAAGAGAGAGATTAAACCCGAGACCAATGGGAAGTTCCAAAATCAATGCACTAACAACCAGGAAATCAATGAGTTCTAATAAGAATGCCAGTTGGTTCCGTCAAAACAATTAAGAGGTGAACAAATGTTTAACAAGAGGCAAGAGAAGGCTTGCAGAGAGACACCTTGATTAAGCAAGAAAGAGTGCAAGTAAGCCGGAAAGAAATGACACATGGGAATAGCACATTATTTAATTAAAAACAGATAGGAACAATCTGATTTCTTTCGCAGATTTTGCCACCATCAATGCAATACAATACCTTTTATAAGTGATATTTCACAACTACAGTATCTTATGATTTCTATATATGTAAGACAATGTATATATGAGCTATTGGCAGCTAAGCAGCTGTTTACTTGAACAACTTTTTTTACATGCTTACACTGGTTTTCATAGAGTCTGTTCTGACAGCAGGTAAAGGTTTAGTGAATCTGAACAGTGTTGACAGCTGAGTTTGATATGAGATATGAGTGACTAAAGGAGAAGGATGGAAAGAAGGGCTAATTTAGGGTAAATCAATCAATACCACACATACAGTCTCTCTCTCTCTCTCTTGTTCATTGCTGAAGGCAATCAATAAAAAAAAAAAAATCACACAGCATGTCAATTGCTGAACATACAGCTAATCACATACTCACATACACTGACAAAACTGCAATTAACCTATTGATTAAGAAGATGTGCTCATGTGCAAACACAATAGCCCACACACTGGTGTGGTGAGCATACTGGCGCACTATGGCTGCTGTTGCATCATCCAGGTGGATGCTGCACACTGGTGGCAGGTGAAGAGAGTCTGTTGTTCGCTGTGTATAGCGCTTTGAGTGTAGTGTCAGAAAAGCGCTATATATATATATATGTATTGTTCACACACAATCCGGTTTAAGGTTAAATTCCTTGTTGTCAACTACACAAGCTTTTTTGTTTAGTTTTTGTCTTGTTTTGCTGCAGTATTTAAACCCTTAACCAATTCTCAAATCTTACATTTAAATGCAGGTCTCTATTTTACACACAAAACAAATTTTTGGCTATTTTTAAGATTTACACATTTCAATTTCATAACAAAATTCCATCAAATTTAATTGTCATTTTGAACAAAATTAATTAAACCATCAAATATTTATTATATATTTTTATTGTATTTTGTTAAACATTACTTAATTCAATGTAATGAAATATTGTTACGAATTTGAAATGCATGAATTTTAAAATAATTTGAGTGTAGCCCATCTAATTTCTAAAATCTTCAAATAAAATAGGCTAATTTTTGTCATGTGATATTGTTAGTACTGTATATTCTGTAATATTTTAACATATATTAAAAACGGAAATTGTGTTTGCATAGGTATTTAGTCTTACTCATACTTCTGCCAAAAACAAAAAAACATCCAGTAAGCAGCAGTTCTGTGAATGGAAACGCCTTGTTGATGAGAGAGGTCAATGGAGAATTGCCAGACTGATTCGAGCTGACATAAAGGCTACAGTAACTCAGATAACCACTCTGTACAATTGTACTTGAGGCAGATGGTCTACAACAGCAGAAGACCACATAGAGCATTTTACACATGTACAACGAGTACCCAGAGGATGTAGGATCTTCAACTGACAAAAAGAGCGTGGATACGTTGCTTGCATTTAAAACATCACTTTCTTCAACTGTTACATTTTTTCGTTTAGTAAAAAAAAAGTGTTAAAAATGTGTTCTATTTGGTACTGTAATACACTTTGAAAATTCATACTCTAAAGGTTCCAACAGGAAGGAAGCGGGAAGCGGGTTGGCAGTCCAGGTAAATCAGCTTTTATTCAAGCATTCAGCTTCACAGACAAAGTATAGTCTTTTCAGCTTCACAAACACTAAACAGGCTTTTCAGCTTCACAAACACTAAACAGACTTCACAGATACAGAAGTGGATTTTCAGCTTCACGCAACCCTCTCCCCCTCACTGGCATTCTCTGCGGCCTTTTCAAGCCCATCTCTGTTGTCACTGTAACGAGAAACGCATCATTAATCACCAGGTGATGGCCCTTACCACTTTCTCTCTCCCCAGTGACAGACACACGACCACACCTTGCTCCACGGCAACGTCCAGCCTGCCAACCGTGAGTTGGGCCTCCCCAGAAAGCAGCGGTAGCAAGTGTAGGGCCCACTAGGCTTGAGGTCAGCCGATGGCGGTGGCTGAGTTTTCAAAGAGGCCCAGGAATGCCTCTGGGTCTTCCTGAGGGCCCATCTTTGTCAGGAGGAGGTGCGGCATCGTCGCTGCCTCCGGGGTCGCGGCGGAGGATCCATCTGGAGCTAACAAGCTCCGTATAGCCTGCCAATCCTCGGTCTGGGCCAGGAGGAGCTCCTGGAAACATTGCTCCTGGGCGAGTAGGGTTTGGTGATGGATCTTCTGGATGCTAGCCAGAGTGCGGATGACTTGCCCAGTGGTGAGGTGTCCATGGAGACCAGTCTTCTTCCTTCGATGTTCCGGGTTTCAGCACCAGAGTAAAGGTTCCAACAGGAATGAAGCAGGAAGCGGGTTGGCAGTCCAGGAAAATCAGCTTTTATTCAAGTGTTTAGCTTAACAGACAATGTATAGGCTTTTCAGCTTCACAAACACCAAACAGACTTCACAGATACAGAGGTGGCTTTTCCGCTTCACACAGCTCTCTCTCCCCCTCACCAGCATTCTCTGCGGCCTTTTCAAGCCCATCTCTGTTGTCGCTGTAACGAGAAACAGGTGTTACGCATCATTAATCACCACGTGATGGCCCTTACCACTTCCTCTCTCCCCAGTGACAGACACACGACCACGCCCCACTCCACACATACACTGCATGTCTGAGTGCATAGTACCTGTAGTGCAACATTTGGGACACAGCTACTGCACTGAAAAAAGTGTAACCTGCAATTGTTGCCTCAAGGATATTTTTCTACTTTATCTAATCCCAAAAAAAAAAAAATGGAATAAATTCAGGTAAATGTTTTCAGATAAAAAAAAAGATTTTTAATAGAATAAAAACGTTTAATTTAGATGTTACCACATGAAGCTCATTTTAAGGTTACCTGACAAAAAAAAATTACAGCCATTTAAGAAAATGGGTCCTTCAAAACTCTCTGCACGAAATGAGAAAGAAGCTAACAGTCCCTTGAGAGATCAAACTACAGAGATCATTTGCAAGGATGGAGTTTCACAAGTCAACAGTATGAACAGATCTGCATATCACTGGCTTGAATTGGAGGATTGCACATAAAAAGCCATAACTCCAAAAAACAATTTAAAAGTACAGTATGTATTGAATCATCCAGTTGGGAAAAGATTTTTGACTAAATGAGGAAAAGTGATTTGTGTGTAATACTGCCCACACCTAAAAAAAAAAAAAAATTAAAAAAAAAAAAAGAATTAATAATAGTAATGAAAAAATGTTGCTACTTGCTGTGGGCAAGAACTGGACATCTCGTTAAAGAAGAAAGAAAATACAGGGAATAATGGAAAGAGAACTTATTCATAATGAAAAAACTGAAACTTAGTTCTTTCAATAGGGTAATGATCCCAAACACAAGCAAAACTTACAGTGAGAGGGACTCAAGAATAAAAAATGGATGAATTACAATGACCATCCTTATCTCAGTTCATATGAAAATGAAAATGAACATTGTGGTGCACAAGCTGACAAAGTATGAACAATTTGATTGTTCACATTTCATTAGTGCCTGGAGCTGGTTCATTTAAACTTCAAAAGAATTAAACACTGCAAAGTGTATCCATGCTAATAATAAAAATGTAGGTATAAAATATAATGCAAAAAGAATGTAACAAGTAATTTCAAATTGAAAAAGAATTACATTTGAGTAAAAGATCACTGCAAACAACATCGGAAATCAGTAAAAATAATTGGTTGAGATTTGGACTGATTTTATTCAAAGGCATTGAATTACAAATACACACTCAAAAACTCTTACATTACATATACATTTTGCAAAGAAAGTTTGTGTTAAGACATTTTCAGACTTTAATGCTCAGATCAACACAGAAAAAGCAAGATGAAGAAATTAAAGAAAAATGTAACAAATACAACATCTGCTAATTTTCAAGTGAAACCTGTTCTTTGTGGAGGAAGAATATCCCACAAAGAAACACACAAAACACTGTACATCATCAGCCACACATAAACACAAGACAAGTCAAGGCTAACTGCAATCTGCTTTTACTTTTTCATCCAGCTCTGTGCTCAATGTTACTGGCTAATTTTTCCCACTCATTCTGTTCTATGGCTTAATTACAATTCTATGGCTGTAACTGACAATTGATTATTGATGTAAGAAATGTAAGAGGGTCATTCTTTTAATTCAGTAAAATGTTTGTCCCCCAGACTTTTTAAAGCGGTGGTTCACTAAAATTATTGTTAAAAGTTTAGTTATAAGATGTTTATGTGTCCATTACATTGAATCAAAAGAATTAAAACATTAATATAATCTTTATTATAAAAGAATGTCTTCTTTCTATCTTTTACTAAGCATTTTGTCATGCCCCTGAGGCACTTCACTGGAATTGTACCTAGAAAATAATTTATAAAATTTGCACATGCTCTATAATTAATGTAAACATCTATTTGTGTTCCTTTGCTGAGAAATATATTTTATCAAAAAAATGCATGATTTTTTTTTATATAAAAAACAGGCTATGAAGTTTTGTCCCTCTGTCAGAACTTAACCCGTCACGCCAACCATTTTCAGCACATACAAATTTTGGTTCCACCCATGGTACATAATTTACATAATTTAATTAATTAATTAATTGATTTTTTTATTTTACCAATTTTCTCCCAATTTGGAATGCCCAATTCCCATTATGGTCCTCCTGGTGGCGCGGTTACTCACCTCAATCCGGGTGGCGGTAGACAAGTCCCAGATGCCTCCGCTTCTGAGACAGTCAATCCACACATTTTATCATGTGGCTCGTTGTGCATGACACCGCGGAGACTCACAGCATGTGAAGGCTCATGCTACTCTCCATGATCCACACACAATTTACCACACACCCCATTGAGAGCGAGAACCACTAATCGCGACCACAAGGAGGTTACCCCATGTGACTCTACCCTCCCAAGTAACCGGACCAATTTGGTTTCTTAGGAGTCCCGGCTGGATTCTATAAGCACACCCTGGATTCGAACTCGTGACTCCAAGCGTAGTAGTCAGCATCAATACTCGCTGAGGTACCGAGTCCGATATATGGTACATTATTTAGCAGAAGTGACATAATTCAGCTTGGTAAGAATGTCATAATTTGTATTCATATTTTGAAGTGTATTATAGTCAGATGGGTATGGTCAAGCTTAACAACTCAACCCATCACAAGAAATTAAGCTATTAAGTCAGTACAATTCAAATTGATTTTTGAATCCCTATATATATAATTGATTAATTTCATGCTGTGTGTCTGTACTACACTACATGAGGAACAGTGGCAATTTTGAGCAAAAAAACGACTCCATCACACACAACCCTGCCATATTTCTTCACTGTAAAAACCTGTGACGGGGTTGAATTATTCACATATTTTAGCAAAAATATGTAATAGTCAATATCTGATACATTACAAATCCTATATATTTACTTTAAAGAAACACAGTGTTTAAAATATGTGGGTGCAAGTAGCCTTGTGGTGGGAGAATGGTGATGGGGTTGAGTGACAGTATTGGATAATTAAAATGGGAACACAATAATAAAGCAATTGTTTGCTAAATACAGCTTGACATGTTATGGGCTAGCACAAAAAAAAAGTTGGAGTTTTAGTTAAAAATCATTTTTTAAAACATTTTAACAAGCATAATGAGACCACAGACATACAGTTTGCCTATTTATAGCTTCATCACATAAAACTTAGAAAACTGTCATAAACGTAATTTGTTATTTGTAGTCAAATAAAATAGTATGGGGAACACATGAGCAAAAGGTAGATTTGTAAATTTCACAAGCATTATATGGACCAATTCCATTTTGTCAGTGACGGGGTTGAGAACAAAAGGTATCTAGATAATCAAAGGGCTTTAATGCCTTAAATGGTAAAATATTATTTGTTGGAGGTTTAATATGTGCCTAATGTTGTGTAGTATTCTGAAATTTAATAAAACTTAGTTAAAAAAATAAATTAATTTCAAGTTTAAATTGACCGAATCCCAGGAATGACCCAAGAATTGATGTAAGAAAAGTTTACTATTTTTTGGTGTCATGTTATAATTGTGTTTGCTTGCTTGGAATGGCATTAATTTGTATCAGATCAATATAATGGAAAACATCAATATAACGGAAGAATACTTATAGTGATGGAACGTGGCATGGGCCTCTTGCTCTGCCTTCTCACTTCCTGAAGAATTGTTGTGTTGTAGTCAGCACGTATTAATAAAATTGTGTTTTTAATATTCTAGGTAACATTACAAAGAGTTGTACAGATGATTGCAAAAGGATTCCTCCATAAAAAGAAAGACCCACACAGTAAAAATTAAATGGAGCAAACCTTTGAAAATGCTAATAGTAATGTGGGTTTCTGTGTGGGATGAGCATGGACTGTTATTAACAGATGTTAATTTTAAATAATTGGTAATAACATAACCAGATTAAATGGTCTTGGTGCTACAGTGAAACTAAGAGAGAGAAAGCGAGAGAGATGAAAAAAAGGCATTTGGTGCTGTGTGGGACCATCCAGAGATAATTTCCCCTCAAATAAGCCTCTGCATCCCTTTCCTTTCATCCCTCTCAGCTGAGAGCCTTGTTTTTCAGAGCTGCACAACATTCTTTTACACTCATCCTTTCTCCATCCCTCTCACCCTTTCACAATGTACTTTGTTAATGTTTGTTTTGCGTTCTTGGTTGTTTTCACCCTTGCAAAAAATAAAGGGTCCAGAACATCTGGGCTTGAACTGTCAAAATCAAGCAAGTGAACAAAAAATTAAAATATAAGATTTTCTCACACACACCACCTTTAAAGTGACATTTGGAAAATAAATCTGAATTTAGAATTATTGACAGCAGGGCTGTCTTTAAAAAAAAGAAAAGAAAATTCTTATAGATATTAGATTGTAAAATTTATTCAGATTGCTCACACTACATACAGTCAAAAAAGTTCTCTAAAACAGCACATGTGTGAATTATCTTTTTAGTCAGTTTCATTTAAACAATGGGGCCATAATATGAGAGATACCAAGAAAGCGTAGCCAATTACAGTTTTAACACTGGATCATCCAAAGGTGACGAGGCCATGGTAAAGCCTAGGCCAACTACATCAGTGACAAGACTGTGCATTATATAAAGGTACTTTTTCAGATCAGTCAACCGGGACCTTCATGTCCAGCTCACAATCTGGATTTCCCACTCAGTTACATCATCTTGGAGAATGAACTACTGTTAATACAGGGACAGGAGACATTGTCATTACTTTACAATATTTTCTTAAAGACAGTTTCTCTTTACTTCTCTGCACTTAGATTAAATATATATCTTGCATATTTTTTTAAATTCATTTTTAAACAGTACATTTTAATAAATACTATGAACCATGTGAAGAAAAGTAGCATATCCTGAAAAATTGAGGTCCATGGAATACACAACACTGACTGACCACTTTACTAGGAACACCTTTACACCTATTTACTCTAGTGATTATATAATCAGCCAATTTTGTGGCAGCAGTACAATACAATAATGACAATACAGGTCAGAAGCTTCAGTTAATGTTCATATCAACCATCAGAATGGGGACAATTTGATCTCAGTGATTTCGACCACATCTGGTTCCATTTTTTCAGCCAAGAACAGAAAGCTGTGGTTGCAGTGGGCACAGGCTCACCAAAACTGGAGTTAAAGACTGGAAAGCATGATGAATATGGATTTTTGCTGATGTACACAAATGTTAGGCCCACTGCAGCCTCAGCTTTCTGTTCTTGTCTGACAGAAGTGGAACCCGACGTGGTCTTATGCTGTTGTAGCTCATCTGCCTCAAGGTTCGACATGTGCATTCTGAGATGCTATTCTGCTCACTGCAATTGTACAAAGGGGCTATTTGAGTTAGTGTAGCCTTTCTGTCAGCTCAAACCAGTCTTGCCATTCTCTGTTGATCTCTCTCATCAACAAGGTGTTTCCGTCCAAAGAACTGCTACTCACCGGATGATTTTTGTTTTGTTTTTGTCAGCATTCAGAGTAAACTCTAGAGACTATTGTGTGTTAAAATTCCAGGAGATCGGCAGTTACAGAAACACTCAAACCAGCCCGTCTGGCACCAACAATCATGACATGGTCGAAATCACTGAGATCACATTTTCCCCCCATTCTGATATGAACATTAACTGAAGCTCCTGACCTGTAATGTCATTAATTTATGCATTTCACAGCTACCACACTATTGGCTGATTAGATAATCACATGAAAAAGTTGGTTTACAGGTGTTCCTAATAAATTGTTCAGTGAAAGTATTAAAACACGTTGGACAGTCTTCTTTTTAAAAGATAAATGAACTTGAATGTATACTTTTTTTTTACTATAATTAGTTGACTAACTTTTAATGCTCATATATTAAATAAAAAGAGGTTTTTAATCTATAACTTATTTTATGATTATGAATATTAAATAGGTTTATCATATTTGGGCATCATTAAAATGAAATACATCAAAAGATGAAAAGGAAATATTGGTGATTTTATTTCTATTTCACATAATAATGGCTCATTTATAGTATGTATCATATTTACTGCAAAAGGTATATTATACAACCTGGTGATTCTTTTTTGTTTGTGTGAAATGTTATTTCCTCATAATTTAAAGTGCAAAATCTGAAATAAAGTATATTCAAATTTACAACATGAATTTCCCACATTAAAATAAACACTGTTGTGATTACATTAAACTTCAAATTGATCTCACTTATATGATTTAAATCCATACTAGGAGATGGGTCTGCCTGAAAACTTCCACAAAAGACAAAATATCTATAGAACAACACCATGCTGAAAACAGAAAAATACTGTTACAAATGCCAGGTACAAAGATGTTTCCCTGAATATATAAATACCCCCATCAAAGAGAAAATTCATCCTAAACACCCCATAACTAGAGGTAAAGGCAGACTGATTAGCTACAGTCCAGATAAAGGGAATGTCAGCCAAACCTGCTGTTCTCCTTCAGCGAGAGAACACACAGATATATCTCTGAAGAGAGATGGGAGTAATTGTTCAAATGGTTTGCAGGACAGGGGTGTGCAGTCAAAGAAAAAGAGAAGTGTGTGAGAAGGAAAGATGGGTATTTTATGAAAGAAAGAAAGAAAAGAAAGTATTTAACAGCTTGAATTTATGTTATTTCTAGAAAATGTTCTCATGTAGAAAGTTTTTAGAACCATGTTAATGGATTTTAGAATGAAAAGAAGTAAAGAACAGAGAGAAGGACAATAGACAGTAGAGGAGAGTGGGAGATACTTGATTAACATTCATAAAATAGAGGGCAAATCTTTTACAAATGTGTGTAAAGGACAACGTCATGGGAATAGTGAGAAGTGTGACACAGAGCATTGCAGAAAACTTTAATAAAACATGAGATAAACAGAAATTTTCCTGATTTTTTTTTTTTTTTAACGTCATCTTCATCCTTAACCTCAGGCTTGCTTCTTCCCTCTCATTCCTGTGTCCTCTCCCCGTCATTGGCCAAGATAAGTAGCTAAACTAACTGGGCCAGACAACTGACTCTATGCTGTCAAGCACAGGCCATATATGAAACTGCACCTCACTCACGCCCCTATCATCAGCCTTTGTGGCCCTCACACTTGTACCATTTTGAGCATCAGCATTTATCCTTTACTATCCCCTAGTCTAGCGTACGCATGCAGCCATAGGCAGTGGTCAACTGCAGGTGTTTAAACCTCAATCTTAGAAGGTTAGAGGAAATGTGCATGAATATGTACTGACAGCCTATGCGTGTGAGATACAGAACAGTTAATCTAGCAGCTGGGGTTGCAAAGGCACTCTGAAGCTGGGGTGAAAATAAAGGTCAAAGGTTAACTTTTCCTTTTTTGTAAGTGTGACTCAAACAAATGGAAAAAAATAAACCATACACTGAAGGGGCAATGAAAATGGAAAGAAAATGTTTGGTAACCACCTCAGTATTTACCCCTTTCCTTTCAGTTTATGCTCTCACTTTTCCCTTCAAGTCTCTTTCTATATCCCTTCAAATCCATCCCCCATCCTAGCATAACCCCGAGGTCATGCATAAGGGCAAGTTCGCCTGTCTGGGGCTGAATTTGATCTCTGACCCTGTCATCTGATCATCATCTAAACACCCCACATTCAAAAAAGGCGCACGTGGCCCTCTTTATTATTGTGGTCATCTTTATTCATTCAACGGCCAAAAGCAGCAACAAAATAGGGGCACAAACGGACCGGTCACACACTACCAGGAGGAAGTCACAACTGGGTTGTAGCACCCACCACAATTTATTAGTTGCTGATATAGAGGTTTCGCTGGCGAGATTTTCCAACTGAATGCGGAAATGCGACGTCATCTTAGAAAATTGTATTTAATTCAAAACCTTGACTTAAATATGTCAAAAGAAAGAAACAAACCCACTTGGGATGCACGTTTACACATTTCATAGAAAAATAGTTAAAAAATTGCCAAATTGCCTTTATTTCTAAATAATAAATCATAGACCACCTCTAAAAATAGTGTATGCTCTCTGAAAACTAATTAAAAAGGGATATATGTTGTTAATAGCATATTTATATATTACCCTTTGTAAATTAATGTCCAAAGAATTGGTAAAACGAACACCTTAACATAGCTACAGAACATATTATTTATTATCCTTCTAAAATAAACCAGTGAGATGGAATTATATGTAAATAAATGTCCATTTGATTGCACCGTAAAGCAAAAAGCTATATTACCGGTATGTTGTTTCTGTTGCCTCAGCAGAAAACCATGACCCAGAAATGTGAATAAGAATATTAATGCAATAGGCCTACTTTATATTTTGCACTTCTTAAAGTGGAGATCACGTCAGCACATGGGCTCACACATCTCATTTAGTAAGCAGATTATTTATAGTAATATGGTCATTTGCTTGGGAAAACATGATATTTCTGAAATAAACAGTCAAGAGTTTTTATTCTTTTGTGAGAGGAAGATTGGATGGAGGCATAGTGCTCTATCTCTGTCCGTTTTAATTGCACCGGTGGTCCTTTGGCCTTTGACCCACGGGGTCGTGGAGTTATGCACGATGACAGCTGCTCGTGGAAAACCCTGAGATTGATGCCTGTCGCTGCAAATGTGCCCCGAAAATGTAAAAAATAATAATACGGATATTGTCATTCGTTCTTTCGACTTTCTGGATGACTGGTATAAACAAAACGACGGTCAAAATCATGACGAAAAATTGAACAATGTTGAGGTTGTGCGTATGAAGACCAGTTATTTCCCAAAATAACGGGGGAAATCCGGTCAGAAATGCCATCTTCCTGCCAGAATTTGTACTAGAATTCTTTTTTTTTTTTTTTTTTTTTTTTGCAACAGAAGAACATAACCGAGTCACAATTAAGCGAATATGGAAAGGATTTAGAGCAATAGGGTAGTTTCCTCAAATGTTTACAGGTAATGTGTTAACAGGAGAATAGAACAATAAATCGATAAATCCCTTATTTAATTTATTTTGGTAGTTTGAGGTTAAGACAGATTTGGGTGACATTGCCACTACAAAGCAGAGCCCATCCCAATATAAAATATCTGATTGTGTGGGTAAACACAGATGCAACTTAGCTTAGCTAATTAGTTAATAATCGTAAGCTAATTGTTAATGTCTTATTTTTGTATATTTTAGTGCGTGATCCATTTTGTCTTTTGCTCAAGTGTTTTATAAAATGCGTTTGCCGCTGTTATGCTTTAGTGTGCTTGCAATCGTTTTTACTAGCTTTAGAATGTTGTTTTTTTGTTTGTTTGTTTTTTAGGTTTCCTTTGCATTTCTCCTATCACTTTTACATTGGTTACATGGGTATAATAGCCTACCAGGGTTTAGAGTTTTAGCATCATTAATGTGTTGTCATTAATGATGGATGATTATGATTTATAAAGTTTGTATTGATATTAAAGGCAAAACATGCAGAGCCGTTCAACCACTTATCTCCACATAAACTGCCTTACATGATGAGAAGATGAGAGAGCATATTTTGCATGTATGAGCCTGTTGCCAGGAAATGCTTAATTTTTAAAATTGTCAAACGTTTATAGCTTCATATATATTTTTATATCGACTGTTAGCCATATTTTAATGCATATTTCGTAAAATCACACGCAATTTGGTAGCCTATTGCCTGAGGACAGGGTTTTTTTTATGTATTGTTTTTTTTAGTTACTAACACCTGTCTTGAGAAGACAAACAATTTCATCAATAACAATGACTTATCTGTAAATAGTTTCACAGCCACTATAGCTTATAAACGCTAAACTAAAATGATTTAAAAATTATCTATCCATACGGCTCTATTATTTATGCAATGCTGAATAGGCTAAAGTGCATATTATTTCTTCTAATGATTATATGGTATAGTTATTAATAAAATATAGGTGTTTAAAAACCAGACTTGATTACCCACTGGACAAAAGACGTAATTCATTAAAACAATGTAATAAACAAATTATAATTATCGTTACAATCACGAAAATGCAAGTCGGCATATTTTACACACCCACACACATATTTTAAACATTGACCATTTAAACATAAATCATGAATTCATTACAATAATTCATAAAGACTTCTTAAAACACTACTGAATTTTCTAAAATTATATAACTCATGGGATGTCAATTACATGTGTATACAGGTTCACTCATGTAAACGCTTCCTCTCAGTACAAAAAGGGAAAATATGTTTTTATATTTGTATTTGATTAGATCATTATTCAGATTAGTTATTTTTATATGCATTATTGTCTATGGATCAAATTTATAATTTACATAATTTTAATCTAGCACCAAATGAATGAATGCCCGAAATATCACGTTTGTGAATTACGAACTTTATATATAATGGCCGTGGCAATGGCAGTATTAAACGTATGAAGAATATCCTATCCTGTATTTTTTGCTGTCTAATTTTAATAAACTGCATTTTAAGAATTTCGTGATGATTTACATTTGAATATCCTTTTTTATAATAGGCCTATTAGCCCATCTATTTCTGCAAACTTCCTTTAGATCTGGCATGATAAATTAGGCTTTATTTCGTATTTTCAATCTTTTCAACTAAGGAGGAATAGCTCCTGATGGTTCTCATAATTTCTGTGAAGGCCTTTATGTTTTATTATTATTGTTAAACTAACTACCAAATGAGACCTAGAGTCCTGGAGATTTAATGGCACCCGCGTAGATGTTGCTATGGGTACATTTTTTAGTTAATCTGAAGTTTATAAAATGCGCCTGTGTATCAACAGGGAAACGTGAGGGCACATATAAAGCCTGGCGTGAGGCTGCTCAAATATTTGATTGACCATCTTCACTTAAGTCAACATATAGGAGAATGTTTCTCCTGTTCAGTTTCTCTCTCCAAACCAGTGTGTAAAAAAAATAAGAAATTATCACTGAAAATGAATACTCCACGTCGAAATAGGCACATGTTGAAACGATACTTCATAAATGGCTAACTCAGTTTGTTTAGTGGATGCATGTTTTCGACATACAGGCCGGATAGCTATTTTAAAATATATATAAGAATAGGATGACTTCATTACATCTTTGTAGATATGTTGTAGGCCTATCTGACAGAATTAGCAGTCATCCAGTTTAACGGCCAAAGCCACAGAGACGGTGACCACACGGTAACAAACCTCGAGTAAGATGAGAGGAGCGGAGAAAGACAAGAACAGAGCCCAGAAAGGTGCTAGCAGGTTTCCCGATCCTGTCACATTGCCTGTGCGCTCGCGCTGGCTGCCCTTTTAAAGCCAAATTCTCCACCTCCTAATTGATTTTCTCATAATTAACTCAGTCTGCTCATCGATTTTTCCCTCAGCGGAGTATTAGCCTTTGTGGCGGCAGACACTGACGGCCATGCTGAGGCCGCGTGTCGGTATTATGACTATGTTGTTATTAAGGAAACCATATTGACCATATTGATTAAAACGTAACCCAAAGTGCTAAATATATGTCCAGATTTCCCACAAGTCAAGAGAAAAACAGTAGCTCACACGGAAAGGACACTTTCATCCCAACGCTGATAGATAAGAATAGTCGTTAACGATCCTCGTATGTAGACTATTTTACAAGCATGAACTCTGGAAGTAGACTTTCACAAAGACATAAAAAGGAAAAACAACAGTGATGATCACAATGGTATAGAATAGCTCAAAGAAATATGTGCTTTATTCGCCACGAGAGAGATCAGAGCAGTCCTTACGCACAGGACTGTATGTTGCGTGCATGCATTTCACATCGCGCGCTCCGCTGCACATTTCGAATCAAATATTCCCGCGACGGCATGCACCTATTACAGCATGCAGAACAGAGCGTGCACACACACGCGCACGCACGCGCACACACATGTTGGTGCAGCTATCCTTAATATGACTCTCCATTTACATTATGATTTATAGGCTATATTGTACAAATAACAGATTCTATCCCCTAACTCTAAACCTCACACAAAAAAATTCTGGGGACACAATAAATGTCCTCATAAACCACATTAATAGCATAATACCTTTGTAATTACCAGTTTGAAACCTAAAAAAAGTCATTGTAAACCACTTAACACCGACACACACACACACACACACACACACACACACACACACACACACACACACACACACAGCAATCCCGGTACAGACACTGAGACAGAGAGTTGACCCATGAATTCATTACTATCAAATCAATAAAAAGAAAATCCCGGTTCGAGCAAGAAATCATTACAGGCAAAAGCTCTATGCGTCTCTCTTAGGCTCCTTCTGTGCAGGACGGGTGAAATTGAGATATGATCGCTTAAGTGAATTGTTAACATGGAATATAACATATATATATATAAGAGACAGGAGGGGAAAGAATATATTAGGGACAGAGTAATTTAAAGCAAAAGACGTGAGCGAGTGAAGATGGCGTCAGAGTATGGAAAAGTTATACATATGAATAGTTTTATAAAGCTGTCAGTTTGTGTAAAAACGTTACCAGCGTTTCCATCGATGAACACGGCTGTCTCCGTCATGCGTGCGAGCTGCTCGGACTCGAAAGAGAGAAGACCGCAAAACGGGGGAGCGAGAGGGCAGAGGTGTTTGTGTGGGGGACCGTCGAAGGGTAAGGAGCCTGAATTTGAAATGAAGGGCGAAAGGTGAGGGGGTCGGGTGGAGGGTGTGTGCTCATGCGCAAACCCTTCATGTGTCTCACTGGCCCATGCTTCCAGCGGTTTCCATGACTACGCGTTGACCGCTAGTGCTGCAATTAAATCTCATTTGTGTGTATAAGAGAGAGAAGTGGGAGAATGGGAAAGATATGACCCAAAACGCTAAAGTGTAAATTATTTAATTTCTCCTGGCTGCTCTTTGCCAATATCTAATTTGCTTAGGCTTGAATAAATCTCAGCAAAATTATAGCCTAGCTGTCATCTACTGGTGAAGTTAATATATTGCAAAACAAACACACCATTGACAGGGAGGGCTTGAAGTAGGCCTCTATCCACACACAGCTTATAAGTATCAATTGATAGGCTTATTATATTTATGCAGTTTCAGCTGTGTGTTCAAGTCGTTATCATTCCTGAAGTGTAATCAATGAAAATAGAAGCAATCCAAAATATTTCTGAGTTCCATGACGCTTTTTCGGGCGTTGTGGGCGGAACTTCCGGTTAAGCATAAACAATTGTTATGTTCTAAGGCAGCATAGAAACTTGAGAGCACATGATCATTGATTATAGCAGGTGACATTGTTCTTCCTAACCTACCTGTTAATGATTATGGGTTTGAGGATGATGGCCAAATATCGCAAATAGAAGTATTTTAGTTATTTTGTTGAATCTTTATCCATCGATGGAAAAACCTGAGCAGACTAACCTGAAAAGCTATGTAGCATATTACAGCCCTTCACAGTTGTAAAGTTAGACATGTGTTGAGAACTGTAGGTAATTATGTTTATTTTAAAGCATATATTGAGTCTATTCAGAACCTGAAGTTTTTGTTGTACCAAGATTATGTACTTACTGCAGATACAGGGGAGGTCCAGACAGCAGGATGCTCATGCATTACAGGACTCAGGCATTGATAATAACATGCTGCCGTTTTTTTTTTGGATAAAATACAAATATTTTGTGGAAGATGAATGTGAAGTAAATTCAATCTAGATTTATAATTGTTAGTTGACATACATAATATCTGTATCTAAATGCTATAATCTACATTACATTTTTTTAGTGTTGACTGAACAACTGACCCTGTTGATAGATTGAATTTATTGTTCTTGTGTGGAAATAACAATGTCTTACCAGCCACACAATAAACTATACAGTACAAAAAGAACTACATACAATACAAATAAACATAATTATTTGGACATAGATGTACATTATAAACATTGTACTCAGAATTCAATGTTCTCGTAAAGCAATTATAAAACAGTATGCTTTATTAAAAGCTCTATAAAATCAATTCAATTGATACTGAATTAATGTCAACACTGTTTTCTAAATCACATTCTCCCCTTAAAGGAAGAGAAGCACATTCTGCAAAGACACTCAAAAGAAAGTAAATTGCATGCAGGAAAAATGCAGGAAAGAGAAAAATCATAATACAACTAGAACAAGATCAAATGTGATAAAACTTCTCACTACTGTAAAAGTCTCATCTAATAATTATGGTCTTCCACTGTAGAAGTTATCCATTTAGCATCACAGCATGAAAACATAATCACTGATTTTTATACCTTTTACTATTATATAGTAATAATCCCATTTCAAAACATGTGAAGCATTCACAAAGGCCAATGCTGAATAGAAATTAATAGACTCTCAAAATGTCTAATGAACTTTCAGCACATGTACACACACTTGTTAGCACATTATTGCTAACATTTATGTAATTCTTTGTGCTCCGTTTCTGGTCGTCTATCATAGCCAGACCATAACGGTGGATAATATAAGTAACCCCAGGTGTTGACTTTGTGCCAATAAAGTGAAAATAGCACACAAACAAATTATTCCAAGCTTTTTCAAACAGATGTTCCTAAGTCAATCCTTCTGTAACGGAAGCAGCAGCATCTGGGACTGGAGTGCTTTGCTTTGCGAGTGATATCTAATCTTAACATTGCTGTTTTTGACAATACTTTAGTTTTGCTTGATTATTAGGATAACCATTAACTGGACACATTGTCCAGGGAATTTTAAAGACATCTTACAACATTTAAAAAGCAAGAATCTAACCGCATGACACGCAAGCAAGCAGAGACCGGATAGACACAAAACGCCAACCAATCGCACTTCCGCTAGCAACCGGAAATTGCGCCCACCTAGCAGAATACAGTGGACTCGCTGAAAATATTGTGGATAGTGGCTGCAGGCCAGAGATCTCCGAATGGGGGAGAAATCTCTAAACAAGGGTGGGTTTACTTCAGAAAGGGGCAGAGTTACTCAAAATGGGGTTGTGCCAACACCAAAAGGGGCGGCACTTCCACTCATGCTTAGGGTTATGGAAAGGGTTAGGGGCTCTCTATATATCTATACTGGAGTTTGGAGCTCCCGCCCTTTTTTGGAGCTCTGCCTACAGCTATATTTCAGCACTTCAGCACCATGGACAAAGTCATAACTGAACAGCCATGGGAGGCTCTTCTAAAAGTACAGTGTTTATTCATCTCCTGATATATACATAGCTTTTGATCATGAATTGATGGTGTCTTATGGGCATGCTGATGTATAGCATGTACAGAAACTTGCCTCCTTGAGTAAATGGCTGGTGGGTAATGATCTGCATTTAAAGATATTGCAATTATGACTTTCTTGAGTACCATGGTCTGTCCCACCATTCTTCAGCACACATACATTTACTGAGTATTTAATTACATGCACTATGGTCCTAATAAAGTGCTTGACGTGGTCTTTTGTAGTCCATCCGCCTCAAGGTTCGATGTGTTGTGCATTCTGAGATGCTATTCTGCTCACTATAATTGTACAGTGGGGTTATCTGAGTTACCGTAACCTTTCTGTCAGCTCAAACAAGTCTGGCCATTCTCCATTGACCTCTCTCATCAACAAGACATTTCCATCCACAGAACTGCCGCTCACTGGATGTTTTTTGTTTTTGGCACCATTCTGAGAAAACTAGAGACTGTTGTGCGAGAAAATCCCAGAAGATTAACAGTTACAGGTATATTCAAACAAGCCCATCTGGCACCAACAATCATGCCACGGTCAAGATAAATAAAAATTCCATTCTGCAAAGTGAGTGTATAACAAACTTTATAAATGTTTGTCAAATCTGCACAAATCCTACCAATACTTTATGCAATTTAGCTTTTTTAATTATGCATATTATATCATACAAAGTTTTATATGCATTTTATAATGTATATAGGCTATATTTTGTATACAATATATTAATATGAATATATAATCTACATTGCAACAATGTAATGATTAGGGACTCTAAAATATATTTAAATACATGTGCGAAGCCTTATTATTGAAGAAAATAGGTGTGCTTCAACGGCACTTTGCCTTTATGATCTGCGAGATTCACCGGCTATTACTCTGATAAACATATTACATGATTTACTGTTATAAGAACACGGATTGAGAGTTTAATGAGAATAAACAACTTGGTGATGGCATACTATTGTTTCTGCCAGAGACCGATATAGCAGTAGTAGTAGTACAAGTACTATGTGAAGCATGTCACTGAAAGCTCAGCCTCTGAAACACGTCACTGTTGTCACATTGCTAGTCTGAAGTCTTTGCAATAAAAATGTTCCTTCCCTGGAAAGGTTAAGGTTACACTATAAGGTTTGATATTTCAATATATTAAATTAACGGGCATTTTAACACAAAACATCAGAAAGGCACAACAACTATTTTCTGACAATACTTTATTAAGAATATTTACATAAAAGTAAATTTTCCCAAACAGGTTATATAATATTAAAACAAAAACATGAAAACAAAAGTTTTGAAAAATGTTCTGCCAATTTCCAAATATTATTCACATGTCTGAACAGTTCCACACTCAATCACCAAAAACTACTACTGAACTTCTAATTATATATATATATTTATTTTATTTTTTTTTTGCAATTTTGTCAAAGGGGAAAAACAAATAGGCAAAAAGATTATTTTTAATTACACATTAGTTTAGAAATAATACCAGTTTAGTTAGGTTGTGTGTCAAGGCTGAGGTCAAATCAGCATTTCCCTTATTATAATTAACTATTCTTATTCTATCAACCATTAACAAAGGCATCTGGAAGCCCTGGTAATCCATGACGTTGATCTTGTTGTGGTCTAGGGGAAGTTATTGAGTATTTGGTAGTTTCCAAGTCATCCACACTGCACAAAGTCTTTCTTTTAGTAGTTCAAAACAAGACTCTTCCCCATCTTGTGGCATCTTCTGATATTCAATGCCGTGTCCAGTGGCCACTTTGAGAGACCTAGCCCAATCAAGTTCTATACTCAAGATTTCAAAAGTTATATTGAAGGTGCAAAAATAGGATTATGTCCTTTGTATTGTTGGTATCCAGCCCAAACTCTTAACCACTAAGATGGCATTCAGTCATTCAAAAACCCTTTACCTCACTCCACACTTCGCCAGTATAAAGAAAAATAAAAACTAAAATCCTATTATAACTACTTATTTATAACAATCTTTTTTTTAATTATACACTATAATAGAAATTGGGCTTGTACACTTCAATTGTATATCAGTTTATTTTTGGTGATTCTTTTGAGTTTTCTTTCATAAGCTTCCTTACATTTTCCCATCCAAAGATTAACATATATCGTGAATTAGTAGGGTTCACTTAAATTCATTAGTCTCATGACATTATGAAAACCCTTCACTTTATATCCACGTACCATGTGGCGCAGTATTCATAGCACTTACAGGAGGAAGGATCCGAGTGTCTATGGGTGTAGTAGTGAGTGTTTGTCCACATTTAAGCTGACCCACAGTACATGAAACAACCCCACATTTGAACATATATAATTAAGAATCATTTTAAGAAAACAAAAAACAAAGTGGCCCTTTAATAAGCTCTCCATTCAAGAAGGGTCACCAATGCTCCATGGACAATGAAATATAAAAGGCAAAATAAATTTTTCTTCATCCACCTTCACTGAAGGTCCTGAGGCATTCTGCCATTACTCAAGGCCTGTGAAAGAAACAGGAGATACATAATTTACTCAAAAAACTAACCAGGACTAGAAGCAATTTATCAATTGTAAAATCATTTACACAGAAACTTAACACTGAGATTGCTGTTTTATTGTGTTAAAATTTGACATTCATTGAATAGGCACTGTCCAAAACCAAACATACACATTTAATGATTTTACATGATGCCATATTCATGAAATACTGAGAAAAAAATGGTTTCCAACGCCCTCTGGTGGTAATATGTGAATACAGGCATCAGGCCAGGCAAGAGGAGTATAAGAACTCAGCAAAGAAAGAAACATCCCTTTTTCAGGACACTGCATTTTAAAGATAATTTTGTAAAAATCCAAATAACTTACAGATCTTTATTGTAAAGGGTTTAAACAATGTTTTCCATGCTTGTTCAATGAACCATAAATGATTAATGAACATGCACCTGTGGAACGGTCATTAAGACACTAACCGCTTACAGACTGTAGGCAATTAAGGGCACAATTATAAAAACTTAGGACACAAAAGAGACCTTTCTACTGACTCTGAAAAACACCAAAAGAAAGATGCCTGCTCATTTATATGAACATGCCTTAACATGACTGCAAATATGGCCAGGGCAATAAATTGCAATGCCCATACTGTGAGATGACTAAGACACTGCTACAGGGAGACAAGAAGGACAGCTGATTGTCCTCACAGTGACAGATCATGTGTAACAACACCTGGACAGGATCGGTACATACGAATATCACACCTGCGGTACAGGTACAGGATGGCAACAACAACTGCCCGAGTTACACCAGGAATGCACAATCCCTCCATCAGTGCTCAGACTGTCCGCAATATGCTGAGGCTTGACAGAAGGCTTGTAAGCCTGTTGAAAGTCAGGTTCTTACCAGACATCAACAATGAGTTGCGGTTTTGTCTCACCAGAGTTGATGGTCGGACTTGCGTTTATCAGAGAAGGAATGAGAATTACACAGAGGCCTGTACTCTGGAGCGGGATCGATTTGGATGTGGAGGGTCTGTCATGGTCTGGGGCGGTGTGTCACAGCATAATTGGACTGAGCATGTCGTCATTGAAGGGAATCTCAACACTGTGCATTACAGGGAAGACATCCTCCTGCCTCATGTGGTACCCTTCCTGCAGACTCATCCTGACATGACCCTCCAGCATGACAATGCCACCAGCCATACTGCTTGTTCTGTGCGTGATTTCCTGCAAGACAGGCATGTCAGTGTTCTGCCGGTTCTCAATCCCATTGAGCATGTCTTGGACTTGTTGGATCGGAGGGTGAGGGCTAGGGCCATTCCCCCCAGAAATGTCCGGGAAGAGTGGGGTAACATCTCACAGCAAGAACTGGCAAATCAGGTGCAGTCCATGAGGAGGAGATGCACTGCAGTAATTAATATAGCTGGTAGTTACACCAGATACCTACTGTTAATATGTCAATTCAGGGACACATTATTCTGTTTCTGTTAGTCACGTCTGTGAAACTTGTTCAGTTTATGTCTTAGTTGGTGTTTTATGTTCATACAAATATTTACACATTTTAAGTTTGCTGAAAAGAAAAGTAGTTGAAAGTTTTTTGCTGAGTTTAGTTGCAGGCAGCATTCCAAAAAGGGGTGGGAGCTCTGAACTGCCATCGAAGATATAGGGAACCCCATATCTAACACTTTCTCTAAACCAGTGGTTCCCAACCCTATTCCTTAAAGCCCCACAATCACTACACATTTTGGATATATCTTTATTAAACACACCTGATTCAACTCATCAGCTCTTTAGTGGAGAATCCAATATCTGAATTGGGTTTGTCACCCAAAAGGGAGATATACAAAATGTGCCATGTAGGGGGACCTCCAGGAACAGGGTTGGGAACCACTGTTCTAAACTTAACCATAAGTGAAAGTGATGCCCCTTTTTGGAGTCGGCGCGACCCATTTGGGAGTAACCTCGCCCTCTTTTGGAGATTCTACCACTATTTGGAGATCGCTGGCCAGCAGCTATACCTACTTGGGCAAGAGAGGGGAGTATCTAACTGCTTATCTTTATGGCAGTTTTCAAAATAAGTTGTAATACCTTTAGAGCTGAACAAGTCCCCTTATCTTATATAAATTACCCAATGGATGACTATAACTAGACCCTAGTAACAATAAAATGCATAAATAGTCAATTTAAAAGCTCACCTTTGTTCACCAGTTTGTTGCATTGTATGTCTGGTTGCTGAGCAACAGTTTTCTGCCCTCCTCGTAGTCATCCTGATCCACACTGACAAGCAGTCTGACCCCCTCCTGTCCTGCTGCTCTCTTTAACGAGTCTGTGATGAAAACCCCTTTCAGTGCCTCAAGTAGTGCCCCGCTCAGGTAATCTGCCCAGAACGCATCCAGGTTGGCAAGTTCAGAGAACTTGATATCACAGACAATAGACCCCAGGTCTCGGGTGCGAAGCAACGAACTTGCTCGGCTGAACAATTCAAACTGCCTTTCCAAAGGTTGCTGCTTGTCTGACGAAACTCCTCCTCGTAGAGCTGACTCATGCTCAGAGTACTCTGCACGCACACGTAGCCGGATATCTGAGAACATGAAAGAGTGCAAGAGTGGGGGAGACAGCGAGAAAGAGTGGAGGGTGTGATGAAGGATGATATTCAACGAAAATAATGAGGGCATGGAGATGCAGATGAGAAAGTTTGGGATTTGTAAGGATGTTTTGAGGCAAAGATGGTGAGAAATAAGTAAAACAGCAGGAGGAAAAGGGGAGAACACAAGAAATAAAGCAGAGTCAGTGGAGTCAAAAAGAGGGTAAAAAGTACAGTGAAAATTAATGAGTTACAAATAATTGTAATTTCAGAGTTTTGTTTAAATTCTTTCCCTACTTCAGGTTGATTTGGTGGGAACACTTCTATTAAATCGGCAACAGGAAATTAAATAGTACTGCTTAACTTCTTCTCCGCTTCCTCAATTGTTTTTATCAGAAAGACCCCAACTGAGACCAACAGCGTTATTTCATTTCTTCTTTGCATTTATTTCTCGTTATCTAGACATCAAAAGGGATGTGATGTCAAAGGCACAGCTTGGCCAGTTTTCGGGTCATGAACATTTGCCACATTGCAACACTTCAATACACACTTCAATGCAGCACATCTGGTCCGAATTTGGGTGGAGAAAAAAAATTCACTGATTTCCCATTAGATCACGTTGCTACTCGGATTTGTTTGGACTGTTAAGGACAGTGAGCACAGTGCATTTCATTAAACCAAAATGCACAAAAATGTTACTTTTTGTGGAACTGAATCAGATCTGAGACGTAGTGGCTATCCGAGGCCAACGTCCTCAGCAATGTTTACAAGCTGACACTGATCGATACATTTCATAGTTGATGAAAGTTGACTGACCCTGCTTATTTGAATTCAGTACAAAACAGTGATGGGTAAAAACCAGTTTGCAAATTCAGATTTTCCTTAGGGGCTCTTTGGAAGGGGAGAATCAATGGTTTAGATTACTCAAGGAGCTAGCTTTCAAATGATTGGCAAGGACATAGGGACTTGGTACATATTGGTCCAACAATTTGACTGAACATAGCACTTGTATATTTACAGGTCACAGAGAAATATGTTAGAGAGATTGGAGAGCCCAAGGTAATTTGGTGAATTCAGGTGGGCTGAAAGCATCTGACCCCTCTTAAATTGTCTGGAGATGAACATCAATTTAAATTCCAGGGCCAGAGAGCAGAGGTACTGAGAGCTCATTGTAAACAGATGATAAAACTCAGTTTAATTGGCAGTCGATAGTTTTGGTGATATTTATACTTTAATTGTCCATCCAAGTTCTAAAGGGGCCATTTTTAAAAGACAGAATGAGGCAAGTTGGCTCTACCAAACGATGGCTTGGTTTCCAGAAGTTAGAATTGATATCATGCAACAGCACAGGGAACAAAGATGGCAAAATACGATTGGAGTATACATACTGAACCAGAGCTTCGCAGTGATGTCATTTCCTTGCATGTCATTATCTCAGAGGTCAGAGGTGGCAGTGGACCCATCAATCGTCAGAACACTGCTGCAACACAAATCCAACCTTTCTGCATCCAAAGCTCAACCACAAACTACTTTTTCATTTTTGGATGCTTACAAAGCAACATTAGTGTCTATTTTTTCATTTTTATAATATGAAGTAAGGGACTGAGTGAGAGTAATATAATAAATTAATAATAAAGCTCAAGAGAAAACTAAAAAGGAAAAGTTGGAATGAGTAACTTTTCAGATGCTCATCACAGCAGCAAATTAACAACCCAATTAACAAGTACACAGAAGCTGATTTAATATAAATACCATAACATTGTTCATATCAAATGCTTTAACGTGCAACTTGTGAACAGTTGCTATTTAAAGTTTTGTTTGGCATTTTATCAATGGATTGCAGCTAAAACATCACCTTATTTGTTTTTAATTCATACATATGGGACTTTGTAAGACTTTTCAAGATTCAAAGGAGACATTAGGACCAGGGAAAAAGTTTAATCATTAGGATTTAGAAATAACTATTGAAATGGTCATTGATTAAATTTCACAGTTAAAGGATTATGTATTCCTGTGAGACTCAACCTGTTACATGAAAACCGGACTATGATGTGATGAGAAGTTTAATACTGTTAAAACTGTTGTAGAGAGGGTTCTTGATATAAGGAATGTGGCAACAAAAGAAATACATTTCAAACATCTATAGTTATTTTGTTTTGATTTAAAAGCTTCGTCACCTGAACAATATTTCTTAGTTAATATAATGAAATGCACACAAACACCACAAAACGTCTGAACTTCTTTAACGTTTTTTTTTTAAACATAGCACACATTTACAGAATACTTTTGTTGTTCAAATGAACAAATCCCAAATGTTCAGAGTTCCTCTTATACAGTAATAAAATACATTGTTTTATTTCTCCTTTGCTTTATCTTTAGTATGTTTCAGACTTTTCTGTTTTTTAATTGCAGTACACAGAAGGCACCCATAAGGAGCAGTACAATGGAGATTTTTCTCACAAAATAGTTAATGTACCCATTGGCATGATGATTTTTCATCTTTTTTTTTTTTTTGCTCAGTAAGGTATCATAGACCTATTTTGTGCTTCCCTGAGAATTACTTTAGAAAACATCAATCCACAAATATATAGAATTGCCTATCCTGTAAGTTCCTTTAAAAAAATATTATTTAAATTGTTTTAAATCAAAGAAAAACCTTTTTGCTCCATTTGAAGAGCTTCCACACTTATTTTGATCTCTCTTTTCCACTGAACAACAAACCAAGATGGAGGAAGAGCAACGAGGGCAAAAGGCTGACCAACTTGTGCACATAGGTCAGGATCAAGCTTTTCTTTTGACTGTTTTTCTTTCATTTTCTCCCTCTATTAGTACGTGAGGATGGCCAACTTGTTTTTGTCCCTGACACTTGTGTCAGTCTGTTTTTCAACTGTGAACATAGAGAAAAGAGAGGAAGAGAAAGAGAGACAAGCAGTTTTGGATGAACGTTGTTGCAACAGTTCAGCTGTCTTATTCTTTGGTCAAGCAGGTAAAGTTCATATACATCATTTCTTGTCAGTGCGTGAAGGAAACTATTTCTATATACAGTTGAAGAAAGAAGTTTACATACACCTTAGCCAAATACATTTAAACTCAGTTTTTCACAATTCCTGGCATTTAATTGTAGAAAACATTCCCTGTCTTAGGTCAGTTAGAATCATTACTTTTTTTTAAGAATGTAAAATGTCAGTATAATAGTAGAGATAATTATTTATTTATATCAGCTCTTATTTCTTTCATCGCATTCTCAGTGGGTCAGAAGTTTACATACACTTATTTAGTATTTGGTTGCATTGCCTTTAAATTGTTTGTACATGGGTCAAATTGTTTTGGGTAGCCTTCTACAAGCTTCTCACAATAAGTTTTTAGGCCTCCTTGCTCGCACATGCTTTTTCAGTTCTGCCCACAAATGTTCTAGCGGACTGAGGTCAGGGCTTTGTGATGGCCACTCCAATACCTTGACTTTGTTGTCCTTAAGCCATTTTGCCACAACTTTGGAGGAAGTTGTGAGTCATTTTCCATTTGGAAGACCCATTTGCATAAGAGCTTTAACTTCCTGGCTGATGTCTTGAGATGTTGCCTCAATATATCCACATAATTTTACTTCCTCATGATGCCATTTATTTTGAGAAGTCCACCAGTCCCTCCTGCAGCAACATGATGCTGATGGGACTGTGTTCTTCGGTTTGCAAGCCTCATCACTTTCTCCTCCAAACAGAACAATGGTCATTATGGCCAAACAGTTTGATATTTGTTTCATCATATCAGAGGACAAGAAAAAGCAAGATCTTTGCCACCATGTGCACTTGCAAACTGTAGTCTGGCTTTTTTATGGTGGTTTTGGAGGAGTGGCTTCTTCCTTGCAGAGCAGCCATTCATGTAATGTCGATATTGGACCCCTGTGGACTTTCTTGTGTCCTCCAGCACCAAACTACGTTCATTCCTAGGAGACAGAATGCGTCTCCTTCCTGAGCGATACGATGGCTGCGTTGTCCCATAGTGCTTATACTTGCTTACTATTGTTAGTACAGATGAACGTGGTACCTTCAGGCATTTGGAAATTGCCCCCAATTATGACCCAGACTTGTGAAGGTCCACAATTTTTTTTCTCTGAGGTCTTGGCTGATTTCTTTTGATTTGCCCATGATGTCAAGCAAAGAGGCACTGAGTCTGAAGGTAGGCCTTAAAATACATCCACAGGTACACCTCCAATTCAGTACATCTATCAGAAGCTAATTGGCTTATTGTCCAAAGGCTTGACATAATTTTCTGGAATTTTCCAAGCTGCTTAAAAGCACAGTTAACTTAGTGTATGTAAACTTCTGACTAACTGTAATTGTAATATAGTCAAATAAAAGTGAAACAATCTGTCTGTAAACAATTGTTGGAAAAATTAATTATGTCATGCATAAAGTAGATGTCCTAAACGACTTGCCAAAACTATAGATTGCTAATTTTAAGTCTGTGACCTGGTTAAAAAAAATTAGTTTTAATGACTTCAACCCTAAGTGTATGTAAACTTCTGACTTCAACTGTAATTCATATAGAGACCACTGGTGCAAACCTTTTGGGTCCAGAATGAGCCTATCAGACACGATTCTACCAACTTTGCAGTGGAAACCACCAACATGTAATTCAATAATACAAAATTAAACACTGGCAGTTTAAGATTTGATGGATTAAGGTATCTGGTACATTTATGTACGTTTAATAAGCAGTTTCAATACAGAAAGTCTAATCATCACAAATACAAAATTACTGGAAGGATGGGTCTAAACAAGAACTGTTGGGTCATTTTCCTCAGAACTGATCCAGAATAAGTTTCACAGAGGCCTTTGTGTACAAATGATTAAACTTAACTGTATATATATAAAAAAAAAAAACAAAAAAAAAACACCACACACACACTCACACTCACACTCACACTCAGGGTTGAGTTTGGCCAAAGACTGTAGGTCGAAAAAAAATAGAGCCATGTAGGAGCAATGCATGTTGATTGTAATACAACGGACAAATGAAATATTTCATGATTTCGTTGAGTCAGTTCTGTGAAACACTGAGGCCAACAACCCCTCTAGAGAGGACTTTGTTCCTATTTTTTCCCAAATCGAATTAATATTTTAGCACATATAAAAGCAACCGGGGAAGTAGACAGTAACAAAAGGACACACAGAATTAGACTTCACCCCTCCTCCTTTGCGAGTTAATAGGGGGGTTCTTTACCTTAGAACATGGACCAGGCGTGTGAGTTAAAGCACACAAATGTCTTGACTGTGTGTGAGATCGGACAGAGGACAGCACACTTGTTTGTTGTGAGCTCTGCCTCTTTCACTCTATCCATTCTCCTGCTTTTTCTACTCAATCTTGAGTCAACCTGCCAAGATCAAATGTGGAGTCAACAAAGCAAACAGCATGTTCAGCTAGTTCAGGAGTGAAAAAAGGTGCAAGTTCATAAGTCAATCATGGCACATCAGGACTGTAATGTTTGAAGTTGTTTGAGAGGATCTGTTTTACAAGCCTTTTAGTCTCAAATGGTGGATCTCATAGAACATAGAAATAAATGTGAGCAGCTACAAATGAAGGAATTTGAGATACTTGGAAATAGTATTATCAGGGACGGATTATGACTGGCAAAGGCAAGGGGGATCTCCAAACTATACTGCACAGCCCTAAAGCACAGGGAATCCCCGGGGAGTCAAGGGCCCCCTGGTAGTCAAGGGCTCCTGGGCACTGGCCCTATTGGTCCGGTCGTTAATCCGTCCCTGAGTATTATATAGTTTGATAGATGAACGCTTCAGAAGTTAAAAAAAAGACCAAGATTTAAGGGACAGGTAAGGTATGTTATAGCACAAATTAACCTCATCTCAGTAAAAAGAAGGCAGATGGAGAAAGTAGATTAGCTTTGACTGCATCAAGGCTTAGTAACAGAGGGGAAAATAAATACCTTCAATCAGAGGTAGAACGACAGTGATCTGCATTGTTGAACTGGATATGAGACATTTGATGCAGCCAAGTCTTGGTGGATGAACATTAAATAATCACTTTTTTCAAGGCATTTGAATCGACATATCACAAGAGTTAATCACATTGACAACTGCTAATCCAAAGGAAAAAAATAAAATCGGTAAAAGAAAGAGGGAGAAAGTATAAAAATAAAAATGGAAAATGTGAGTGTAATTTTTAGTCCATAAATTGTACCATGAAGAAACAGGGAAATTGAAGCCGTTACAGTTCTAAATCTGTAAAACAGATGTATTCTCACACACATTACAAAAATTACACTTAGGACTGGGTGATTTATTTTATTTTATCAATTAATACGAATTTACCCTTTATCACAATTTTTTTATGTAGAAGAATAGAGTTTTGCATATACTATTAGCAAAAGGTTACATACATTGTCAATCCACCAAAGGCTGAATAAGAAAGAAAAAAAAGATGTTCAAACCGCTTGGCTTGATGCCACCTCCAGTCTGATCAGCTGCACGTGTGTGCATAATCCAAATGAATGTAACAGATTAACAACATAGAGACTGATATAAAAGACAATGGTAATTTTCCAGAGAGATTATACAGTGTGATTGTAGCTCAACTTTGTCCATAATGCATATACATTTACACAATGTTGCCAACTTCCTGTGTGGTGCACTTGTTTGTGCATTTTTCTTCACACCTGTTTTCTATTATGAAAAGAACTTTGATTTCTCTAACCAGGTTGCCTTGCATTCTAATAAAGTATATATTATTCAAATCATGTTGGAGTTAACTTTTAGTTGAGTACATTTAAAAATCAAATCGTCCTTAAGTAAAAAAAAAACAGATTTTTTTTTTTTTTTTACATATCACCCAGCCCTAATTACATTAATGTAATGTATAACCTAAAACTAATTATACATTTTTATTTCTGATGCCGTCACATGAGGGAGGGTTAAACATCTTAAAGGGACTGTTCACACAGAACGTAATCCTGCATTTAAAAAAGCTAGACGCAGTGCCTCGAACAGAACAGAAATGCAGGTGTCTTGTGATGCATTTCTAAATGTTGAAGTTCTTTTGACTTGATGCCATCTTAAAAACACTGAAAATAATCGAGACGTGTCGCAGAGGCCAAAGCCCCCAATCTAAAGCATGTTAAAAGAGAAAAACAATTCCAAACCATGCAGATTAATGCAAAAACACACACTGTGTGAATGGTCCCTAAGGCAGTATTTCACAAGTGACAAACAGTTTAGAATAAAACCATTTTATGTGATACCAGTTGCAAAAATGGATGGTTAAGGTCTACTGTCCTGCCCCAAATTACATCTTTGCTTTGCATTCCCAGAACCATTAAGAGCAGTGGCAACAAGCACAGGAATAATAAGTACTAAAACTACGATTTCAAATCTTTAGAAAATTTGAATCGCTTTAAGCAGAAGACGTGAAAATGCAAGAGTTTCTGCAGCAAGCGTAATGAAGAATCTTACCAGAGCCATGCAATTTTTGGCAGGGCAGATTTAAAGGGTCTGTAACAAATTATTTATTTATTTTTTTTTACCAGTGCCAATGCCGAATGCCTTGGCATGATGAGTGGGACAAAGAATGTGTCTAGAGTCTGACTTGCAATTTTTAGAAAAACAGAAATCAAAATGGCACCCTCTATGTCTCCATGTTATTGACTTATACATTTTAATGCAGTATCTCTGATGTAAAGTGCATGCTAATATGATACAGATACATGAAAAATAGGTAGTTGTAAAATAACATGTCCTTTAACTTTTTTTGTTTGCATATAATTTAGGTATTGAAACTGGTCAACATTTCTTTGTTTTTCACTATATTTAATTACATTTTTGCTTTTTTGTAGTTAAAGTAAGTGGTCCTGTGGAGTGACAAATGAATTTAAGTAGACATTCCACGTACTCAATTATTATTAGATCTCAAAACTACTTGTATTCAAAAACTATTCCATGTTTTTAGCCTCATATTGATTGCCTTGAATACAATTCATGTTTTGAAAGTGTGAGATTCATTGTGTCTCATGCATCAGAATCATTTTAAAGAATTCCCATCTTGTAAATTATTCAAAACCCAGTCTGTCAATGATTCCTGCAAACCAAAAATATCTTTGAAGGTCCAAATGATGCACTATGAATCTATTTAGGTCTCAGATAAATGGTCAAAAATTTAGCAATCATGCAGTTTAAATGAAAAAAAAAAAAAAAAAAACTTAAACTAAACATCATTATGAGACATTCAGCTCTTACAAGAGTATTGTATAATGAAAATACTATTGATAAATCATTGCAACTCAAGGAACCAATTGAAGGTCAATTTTTAATTCTGTGGAGCAAATTGTGCAAACTGATTTCCTCAAATGGCCATTCGTTTTTTTTTTAGATTTGACTGTCCCGGTTCCCGGTTCTTAAACAGTTCTTGTAGGAAATGAATGTCTCACGTATTACCTTGTTTCGGAAATTTTTCAGAAGGCAGTGTTTTCTCTTATTTGTTTTCTTACCTACTGTGCCATTATTGCCACTCTGTGCTCTATTCTGAAGTGTGTTTAGCAATGCCCTGATGGCAGGACAGCACCATTTGAGCTATAGTGAGGTACAAAAGCATAAAGAGGCTGTGGTGTGAGCATTCTTTAAGTCCAGTGAGAATGAAACTAAAAAGTATAATAGTGCAGAGCGCAAGGATTTCACAAAGGATGAATGGGGATGGCATATGTTTAATATGGTGTGATTGTTGTACACTTTTATTCTGACAGCATTAGAGATTCAGAGACAGGCACTATTGAATGAGTGAATGGTTACTTATATAATGTGTCAAGGCATCAAGCACTGAGTTACTCAAGAGATTATCAGCAGTAGAGTGTTAAAGATAAAAAAGAAAACAAAAAGAGAAATGTTAAAGTAAACAAAAAACATATGCTCAAAGAATGCGGGGAAAAGAGATCAAATAACAGAGGACGAGTAAGAGAGAACCGAGTAAAGAAAGTTCCCTTACCACAGGTCACTTTATTGGGTGTTGGCTGAGGTTCGATTTCAGGTTTGCCCCTAGATTTTCTGCTACAGTAGTGACCTCTACCCCGCTTTCGTCGGCCAGGGATAGTCATTGTCACAGAAGAGCCAGCACCTGACATACCAAACACAAATTAATCCACACAACAATTCTTGTATAATTCTCAAATTTCAGAAATTTAGTGGCATCTCTACTCACGTGTTCTCCACTGCTGGTCTTGAGTGTTTTCCAAGAATGGCATTTCTGTGTTTGAGCTGATCTGTGTGTCCCCGGAGGTATCTACTTCTGGGTAGTCGAATCTCTCTCGTTCTGGGGACACTAACAGTACAGGTGATACATCAGAATATGACCATAACTATCACTGACCGAAAAATACTCTCACATACTGACCCTATTTGAGCAAAAGCATTATAAATAAATGTTATTGGCTTAGTAATTTTAAAACCGATGCTCACCTGTTCTTCTTTTCTTATGCGAGACAAAGGGCAGGATATCATGACGCGTCAGAATTCGTAGCAACTGCAATAAAGGTTCGAGGTTTCCCTCATTCAAGTACCCTCGTCTCTCCAACTCTAACAGCAGTTCGACACCACTCTTGGGTCGGTGACGACAGGCGATTGGCCATCGTTCATTCCGTGGCTTTATCTTTCGCCATGCTTTCATAAGCCGGGGGCATGGAGTATTACCCAGGGGAGTTCCATCAGGTCCAGGAGGTAACTCCTCAGTCCATCCCTCTGAATCAAGGGGATGTTTCCCAGGATAGGTTTCATCGAGGAGAAACGACAAAACCTCGACATCGGTCTCTGTAAGTTGAGAGCCAACGATTTCAAAGATCTCGTGGAGGGACAACATTTCATAGTAGCTCAGGCACTCGGTCTCCTCCCAGTACAGAGAATATCTTGTGCTTCGTGCTGTAGCCATAGTCCCTGACCTTCAGAAAAAACTCTAATCGTCCAAATGTCAAATGGTTCTGGTGAGGAAAAAATACGCATTAAATGAACAGATCAATCCGAATTTTTTTTTTGTTATTAACAAAGGTTATAAACAATGTTAAATAATATGATATTCTGTTTTAAACATGCAATTAGAAATATTTTGAAATAATTAACAAGGTATTTGTACCGTTGTTTGTACTTAACTGTTTCTGAAGATACGCTGTCAATACAGTTTCGATGCCAATCATTCATTAGGCATCATTAGAGGTTATACTAACAAATACAATTTAATTAAACAGCGAAGATCAACATAACCCTGTCACTAAAATATATGTTAGCATCTGAGCTAGCTATAAGGTTCGACTCTAGATCAAGTAAACGCTTCTATAAAACGTTTAAATCCCGCGTTTAATCTGCCTTTCGTTTATAAACAACATCTGAATAAAGATATTTACACGTAGTGGTGGAAACACCGCAGATGTTTTTCTTTGTAGAGTGTTTCTGTGGTGACAGTAGCCGTCAGTTTATTTTGTCAGCTGAGCTGACGCTGCTGTTAATCGCTCCGCTCGCGCAGCCTCACGTGTCCCATAGTACCCATTACATAATGTCACGTTTCCAATAGTATCCATAGAGCTGCAGAGCTATACGTCACAGCAGTCTCAGACAGCAGGTAAGGGCGGAGCTTATGACAAATCAGCAGTCATTGCAAAGAGTTGTTGTCTTTGTAATATCTTAATAAATCTATCATTATTTGGTGAACGATGAATCTATACATTAATGCTTAGTTTTAGCTGCTTACTGAATCTGTAGGTGTGTTTCTTGTTATTCTTATTGAAGCTTAAATTTTTTTGTCATGCTTTATTAAAACAAACATTTTTCTGGGGAAATTTAGATTACCCTTTGGATTGTGTTTTGTAAATAGGCATTGCCATAAAATCCCACCATCAACCACCAGTGAAACTGCGCACAAGCCAGCAGTCAGAGACACACTATCAACCACCAGTGCAACAGTGCCTAAGACAGCGGTCAGAGACACACTATAAACCACCAGTGCAACTGTGCCCACGCCAGAGGTCAGAGACACACCATCAATGACCAGTGCAACAGTGCCCACTCCAGTGGTCAGAGACACACCATCAACCACCAGTGCCAACGTCAGCTGTCAGAGACACACATTTAACCACCAGTTCAGTGACCACACCAGCAGTCAGCCTGTGAGGTTGTCATGTTAATGGTGAGGAATATAGAGAAATCATGTTTTTGACATATCCTATAATTGTTGTGCTTTATATGTATTTGTTGGAAGAAAGACCGTATAAGGATACATGCATTCACATTTATTCAATTATGTTTTTATTCAATTGGCAAATGCTTTTATTGAAAACATCTTACAGTGCATTTAATCTATTGACTTATTCATTTATGCATTTCCTGGGAACCCAAAACATTGTCGTTACTATCATCCTTTCTCTATCTCTACCGGTTAAAATGCAGGAGCTCTGTAGCTCAACTATTAGTATGGATCATGTTTAACCTGGCATATACGATACTGTAAACACATATTTGTATAGTACTTTTAATGCAATTTGAACTAGTCTTGAAATTGTTTTTTATTGTTGCTTTTCAGTATGCTCTGCACATTGGGTGCACCCTTTAATTTTACCTCTGTAAGTAATTTATTACCACTTCAAGAAATTAATTATGTTTGTTGCAGTCTTCAAGAGTGACATTTCTATTATAAGGAAATGGAGGACTCTCCGGAATTATCTCTGAAACGTATCTCCATATTTCCCTCCAGACCACACTAACCATCCTGTGAATGACAATTCTAAATCAACCAAAAATGTTTGTTACAGAAGCCATTGTTCAGGAGTCACTTCCAAGATCTCCTCTTGGAAGTGACTCCTGAACAATGGCACTCACAGCAGCAATGAGGTATTTGTCAAATATATATATATATATATATATTATGTATTGGGTGTTGCCCAGTCCACTGCATTATAGATGTCTGCTAGAGAGGTGCCATTGGCCAGCACCCACGAGGATGCCACACTCCTTGTGGAGTGTGCTAGAACCCGCAAGGGGACGGGCCCGGCCTGGGTCTGGTAGGCCAAAGCGATGGCATCCACGATCCTGTGGGCAAATCTCTGTTTGGAGACAGCTTATTTCCTTTCTGTTGCCCGCCGGAGCTGACAAAGAGCTGCTCAGAGCGTCTAAAGTGGTTAAAGAGGGTTCAACCTCCTGGCTCCTCTCAGGAACCTGATGATCAGGTCGGCCTTAACGAGAGACTTGCCTTCAACAGCATCTTGGTGTGCTGCTATAGCAACTACATAGACCTTGAGAGTGGAGGGGGACAGCTGCCCATCCAACTTCTCTTGCAGGAAGGTAAGCACTGACCCAACTGCGCACCTCTGGGGGGTCTTCGCTACAGGAAGAATGCCACTTAGCAAAAATACGCAGCTTCAGAGAATACAGCTGCCTTGTAGAAGGAGCACTGGCCTGAGTGATCGTTTTAACCACTGCGGGCGGTAGACCAGTTAGGTCTTCCACGTCCTGTCCAGGGACCACAACGTCGAGTGAGTGACAGAAGGAGAACTGATATCAGTAAAGCACTGATAAATAAAGAGTCAGTGTTTGCAGTGTATTTTGATTTAGAAAAGGCTTATGGCATGTTGTTGAAGGAGATAGGAGGAAGAATGTACAATTGGATTAAATATTTTCTTATGCAAAGACAGATTAAGGTAAGTGTTGGGGAATATACGTCATCTAGTGGTGTGATAGAGAATGGCTCACCACAAGGAAGTGCCAGTATTCCTTCATTGTTAATAATCAGGGCCACGTGATATGTGCGTAAAGTGTTCCGCAACTGTTTTCGGGTCTTTGAATAACATATAATGTGTGAGTAAGGGCAGCCGGTGGACTTTCTGGTGCCCTCCTAGGGAAAGATGGTGCCCCCCTTGGGAGTTAGTGCCCTACGCAGACTGTGTAATATGCGTGTAGGGAGCGGCGGTACTGTTTATAATAATGATAAATGATGTCTTTTCAACTATAGATACAGGTGTTGGCAAATCATTATTTGCAGATGATGGAACACTATGGCACAGGGGTAAAAAATAATAAGCATAATGTATAGAAAATGCAGGTAGCATTAAATGAATTTGAGAAATGGGCAAACAAGTGGGGATTTAAGTTCTTGGTGGAGGAAACGCAGATAATCTCCTTCACTAAGAGTGTGGATAAGGAATTAAAGTTGAAAGTGTATAAAAAGACATTAGAATGGGTCCATACGATAAGATTTCAAGGGATGTGGTTAGATAATAGGCTTACATGGAAGGGACACATGGGGGAAATTGTGAAGTGTAAGAGAGTTTTGAACGTAATGAGGTGTTTGTCAGGACAAGAGTGCTGGGAAAACAGAATGGCCTTAAAAACCATATATGCAGCAATGATCAGATCAGTTTTTGATTATGGAAGTATAGCTTATGGAGCAGCATCAAAATCTCACTTGGTTAAATTGGGCAGAGTTCAGGTGCAGGCAATGAGGATTTGTTGTGGATCTTATCCATGAACTCCAGTTTCAGCAATGAAGGTGGAGGTTGGTGAAATGCCTCTCCAAATAAGAATGCAATGATTGACAGCATTTTATTGGACAAATCTTAAAGGACAGTATACAAATCATCCCACACTATAAGTGTTAGAACCATGTTGGAAGCAGGGGAAAAGGAAATGTAATAGTTATCAATGGGTTGTAGGGGATATAGTATAATATATAATATAATATTATAATTACTTGTATGCATCAAGAGCGAATGTTTCACCAATTCCTGGATTCTGCCCCAATCAATGGTGAACCTGACATTTTGGAGGCTAGATGAAAAGAAGGTCAGAATGAACAAGAAGTGGTACATGTGAGGGAGTATTTATGGTCACTTTAAAGAAATAATACACTCATATTCACAAATGCATCAAAAAATCCAAATAGTGGACAAGTCGTGATTGCATTTACCGTTCCAATGTTGAAAATTGTAAAGAAGAAACAGATACCTGATCAGTGTATACTTGTGAACTTATGGCAATACAATGGATAAGTGAGATAAATTTACAAGTTCTGCTCTGGTAAGTCTTGATGTTTGGCAGTCTGAAATATGGCAAAATGTTATATTGGAAATTCTTCCTCTTGTATATACATTACAGCAGTTAAGAGTGAAGTTTGTGTGGGTCCCTGTGGGAGTGAAAGGGAGTGAGGAGGCTGATAGACTGGCTAAACAAGCAATGGAAGGGAATACAGTTGAAATAAAGATTTCACATGGTAGATCAGAGATCAAGTCATTAATAAAAGAAGAGATCAGGGATCAACAATATTGGGAACTAAGGGGAGATATCTATACTCAATACAGTCACGGGGAGGGGAAGGAACTCTGGGAGGAGCAGGAAAGACGAAAAGAGAGATTGAGGTCAAACTGGACTTAATAATAGTATGCAGTTTATATCGAAATATCCTACTGGAGTTTGTGAATAGTGTGGAATAAAAGAAACAGTAGAACATGTGATTATGAATTATAGGAAGTATAGTGAGTTAAGAGAACTGTTATTGGAGGAGATGAGGAGGAAAGGAGAACAAGAAATAACACTTAAAAATGTGTTAAATCTAGAAACGGGAGGATTTTAGTTATGGGAGTATATTAAAGATAAATATATTGATAGACACATAGAAACTTTAATAGTCACATTTAAATTCCCCCCAGCCCCCCCCCCCCCCCCCCCCCCCCCTTCTCATTCTTACCCCCTCCTCTGAACTGTCAGGTCAAGAGGCAGGGGGAGAGGATAGTTAGAGGTGGTTTAGGGATTCTGTTCCATGCCAACAGTAGGTGACGGTAATGCACTGTAATTTAAACAAGGCTTGTGTAAAGGAGAACGCTCTGTAGCCTATACTGCAGCCTTCAAAGGATGTGTCCTAGCTAGAACGCAGCCTTTGAAATTAGACGGCTTAAATTTTTTTTGTGTTGATGGAGTATACAGGCGATGTCACGGCAACATCAAATGTCCGGCGACGTGCCAGAGGTGAGCTCTATGTGCGTGGTGGTGTGGTATGGCGGGTTTGAGAAGAGGGTTTTCTGCTGTCACTCCAGTGCCACAATGAGTGGCATCTTGCAACAACAGTGCCCATGTGTTACTAACTATAAAACAAACTAAATAACTTAATAATTTACAAATTGGCAGGCTGGGTTGTTTAATGTTGGCTTAATGGCTTCATTCCTGTCTGTTCTACAGTCATGTCAGAGAACAGAAAACTCTGACTTGTCAGCTATTGAAAAGCTCCCGAGTCTGAATCTGATGCAGTCTGTGTGGTAACACGCAGCTGTTCGTAGGAGAGTGAAAAGTCTGAAGACTCAGTCCAGGGACTCCATCAGGCCTGGTATCGTGGAGACTGACATAGTTGTCACTAAGTAAGGTGTGAATCATGTGACACACGGCCATAAACACGGATTCCTGTTCAAATACAATTTTCCTCCTAGATATTCTCTTCTGGATATCTATTTTTTTCTTCCTTCAGAGAAACCTTTATTATTATTATTATTATTATTATTATTATTATTTTACATTTGTACTCTTGGACTCATTGTGCTTGTGAAAGGACAATAAGCACTACCAGAATATTTTTATATATAGTTTCACTGTTTAGAGACTGCAATTACTCCTTTAAGATTCTTAAAGAATTGTAATTTGTGTTGTGAAAGGTCAGTCTGTGTCTGTGGTATATTGATGTTTCAAGTGTTATTCATATACAATCTCAATTTATTTCTTAATATTGTTCTGGATTGTTTTGTTTTTTCTCTTATCGAATTCAAACAGAATTGATTGCATTCAGACGTATGCTCCAGTTCATACTTTTAAAGTTGAGCTCTTGATAACAAATTGTTATCAGACCTTCGAATAAAAACAAATTCAGCTTACTCTGAAATATTAAACTGTCTTGAGAATTTATTTTCAGAGCAGGGTTACATGTAGGTTAAGAATGGCACCCGAACAGGGACATGAGTGTACAGTTTGAGTAGTATAAAAAAAGTAATCATAAGCAAAAGACCATAATTAAAAACTGGTTCTTTGTTTGTATCTAATAATTAATGGATCTCTGTGATAAATATGGTTTTGATCCTGAATACTCAATATTTTTGAGAAAAGTAGATGCAAATATGAGACTGATAAATGTTCAGAGAGCATTTATGTATCTGTGGGGCTCAAGACTGGCTCCTAAACTGAAATATTAAGGAGCAAAATGACTGTTTTTAGTAGCCAAATCACAGATTGTCTCAATTTAGATTGCTGTTCAGAAACAAGATAGAAAGCTGAAGAAATGGAAGACAGCTGATAACCCATTAATTGAAGGATTAATAAACGGTGTATATACTTGAGAAGATAAGTTTGTATTCCTGTTTGTCTCATAAATGTTCACACCCCTTTCATAATTTATACAACTATAAGAGATTACATATATTTTATTTTATTTAAAACTGCTCTTCAGAATCTACATTACAGATATTTACATAAAGCATAGTATGCATATTAGACAAGTTTGAGCATCAATCAATGGTAATGTTTGCATCTTGTGTAATATTTGAGTACAAGTCCCTCAATTGTCCTAAGTTCAAAAGCTTGATTATTTATATATATATATATATATATTATATATTATACAATTTTAATTGTTTTAAAATATTGCCTTAGTCTTTCTTTACTGTTATCGGTTGGCCAGAGACTACAAAATTGCAAACTGAACGAAATCCTAGATGTGTTTATTGTGCTACTCCAATCCCAATCAATAATTACCAGAAAAAACACAATATGGGACTTTTAATTATAAAAAATAAATATAAATATACAAATGGGACTCTTATTTTGAAATGTCTGTGCTCCCAGTTGTGAGCTCACTGATGGCTGATTCGCTGAGAAAGTGAATCTGATTTAAGCTGTTTACCTGAGCGCATGAGTTCAAACCCTCAGTTCTTTATGGGTGATTCATGAAAAAGATCTGGTTCAAAAGAGCAATTTGTTCACGACTCTCTCGCGCTGAGTTTGTTGTTGCATGTGGTGCTGTGATCTCATCAGAAACAGACCCTAAAGATGTATTAAATAACTCACAGGATGATATCTGAAGAAATCGCATATGAGCGCACACAACCCGACTGTCGCCAATGTCGACTACATTTTAAATTATTGTCGCAATCAATTATTTATTCATTTTATTTGTATTTTTTTATTATTATTTTTTTACATATGAGGAGACACATAATAGGAAAAGACATGGATACAAAGCCAGGATACAGAACATTTACAAAATAACAGTAGAATCTACAGGTGGCTTTACATGATTGTGTATTGTATGTAGGGAATTTTTAGAATTGGCCCCTAAGTATCAAGTCAGGTCTGCAGTCGCGTTCTCAAACCGGATACTCACAAGGGGAGAAAGATGTGATACACACAGCAGAGTATATCAGATCATTCTCCAAAGTTTATTGTCTAGCTCATCATTATATGGTCCAGCAAAACAACATTCCATTAGACCCACCAATTAATAGTTATTTACACTTTATGGGGGTGACATTTACATTTGAGATACCTGTGATACGTGAGAGTACAGAAACAGGAAATACATTCCTATAGACATCCTCTTTCAGAACAGGGAACAGCTTGCAGCTGTGTCTTGTAATAACAAATTAAGCTGTACAAGTGTTGAGAGGCCTTTATTATTTTACATTGCCCACTTTGATCCTGAAAGGATCACATAGCCCTCTCAACCAACTTCAGTATCAGGTATACATACATAGTGGATCATGGCAATATTATGCCTATGTTTATAATCACATTCAACTTTTGCATTAGTAATTGTAGCAAACATGGGCCAAATAGTAACATAAGCAGAATACATACCGCAATCGATATAATGGAGGATATCCAGGGCGCAAACCCCCCAAACATATTGAAAAAATGTCCCCATATTCCCTGATGTCCGGCATTATCAGCTTATTCTTTATTCAACTTATCCATTTCCTTTCATACCCTCATGAATTCATCATCAGTTTGACCCAGGATGTATATACAGCATTTGTCCAGCATTTTGCAGGCAGAGGGAGAGAGAGTGACCATTTATGCCGTTCATTGTTTTAATGATGGAAACCACATATTCTGCAATCACCACCTCCGTGTCACCTGTGGAGAGAGAGAGCCAGCGCAGCTTTTGATCCAAGGGGTCGGGAAAGGCCTACCCATTAGTATTTCAAATGGAGAGAGTTTAACAACAGAGGATGGTGACATTCTGAGTTCAGTCAACACAGCTGGTAGAACATCAACCCATATTCTTCTGGTTTAGGTACAGGCTTTGTTTAAGCGTTATATTAGATTTTCCCGTTCAAACACGCCTGCCGACTGTGGCTGATACAATTTATGTTAAATTCATTCGTTAGCATCCAAAGTTAAGCAACTACTATTGGAGTGCCATTGTCACTTTCAATAACGATTGGAATGCCGAATCTCTGTATTATTTATTTTGCTAGAATTTTCACCATTTTAGCACTTTCCCATACACATGGGAAAGCGTCTGTCCATTTAGAAAAACGGTCCACAATCACAAGCAATAATTTGTTATTCCTGCACAGCGGCATATATGTAATATCTATTTGCAAGTGTTGGAATGGCAGTTCCAGGTGTGGTAATGAGTTGTGCTTCGTAGACTCATGTCATGGGACTGAGCAAGGATCGCTGCTGCTGTGCCTGCCACCTCATGCACGTACAGATGAAAGGGTTCACAATAATTTGGTAGCCATGTTCATTTCAGCAGTCCACTTGATATGTTCTTTAGCCCTTGAGAGTGTTGCCTCTCTCAGGATTTTGTTGTATAAAGAGCAGTTTGTCACCCATGCTTGACAATAGTTCACTAAACCCATGAAGCTTTGCATTTGAGTCTTTGTTAGGGTGTTTGAAGGTAGTAATCCTCTTCACTCTGTCTGTGGAAAGATGAACTGCTCCTCTCTGTAGCTCATGACCCAGATAGTTAACTTTCAGTTTCACCCATTGCAGCTTTTCTTTTGATGCCTTGAAGCCAGACTTCGCTAATACATTGCACACAATAGTTGAAGCGGCTGTGCATGACTCAATGTCCAGGCCGGAAACCAGGATGTCATCAGCATATTGCAATAGACAGGTTCATGGTGGCAGCTTGGTGTCCTACAGCAGAAAACACAGCAGGCAAGTCTCTAAATTCCTGGGGCATTCTGGTACTGTTGTCCTCCATATGTGAATGTGAACAGGGGCTGTATAACAGGCACGACTGGCACACTGAAGAAGACAGAACACAAATCAAAAACAGTAAAATGAGTGTGGTCTACTGAAATTGAGTTAATGGTAGTGTACACATCCGGCACCACTGGTGACAATAGAACAATTAAATAATTAATTTTCCTCAAATCTTGCATTAATAGCCATTGTTACGAACGGGACAGATGAGGAGTGAGGATCCAGATGCAGCTTTATTGAATAGGTGCACGGAGTCAAGCAAACTGTGAACACAGGAACAAATAAAACATCCACGAGGGGAAAACAAAGGTACAAACACAAGATATAAACACGGGGAATCTTCCAAGGAGGGCACAGGCAGGAACACGGTTGAAGGCAGGATTAACATGGAGGGAAAACAGGACATGACAAGACTGGGGAACAGGAACATAAGAATGATTTCAAAATAAGAGTGCATAAACAAAAGACGATATGGAGTATAACAGGTGCCAGAAACTTAAAAATAAAAGTTCATAAACAAAAGATAATATGGAACGTAACAGGAGCCCCCCCTTTAAGGAGCGGATCCCAGACGCTCCAAACAAAAAAAAGGAAAGGCAAAACGTCCACGGAGAGCAGGGGCAAACAGGCAGTTCAAGGGGGCACCAGGGGCACAGATAAACAAGACTAGGACAGGGGGACCATGACAGAACAGGAGGGCGGCCAGGAGACCAAGGAGGCCAGGCAGATGCCCAGGGGACCAAGGGGACGACTTAAAGTTGGGGACCGGGTCAGGAAGTCTGGGAGGCAGCTGCGGGGTCGAGACTCGGTCAGGGGGCCTGGTAGATGGCCGTAGGACAGGGACTGGGTCTGGGGGCCAGGGAGGCAGCCATAGGGCAGGGACCGGGTCAGGAGGCAGCTGCAGGGTCGGGACTGGGTCGGGGGGCCTGGTTGGTGGCCGTAGGGCAGGGACCAGATCAGGAGGCCAGGGAGGTGGCCGTAGGGCAGGGACCGGGTCAGGAGGCCAGGGAGGCGGCCATAGGGCAGGGACCGGGTCAGGAGGCCAAGGAGAAGGCCACAGGACTGGGACAGGTTCAGAAGGCCTAGGGGATGGCCACAGGACTGGGACAGGTTCAGAAGGCCTAGGGGATGGCCACAGGACTGGGACAGGGTCAGGAGGCCAAGGAGAAGGCCACAGGACTGGGACAGGGTCAGGAGGCCTAGGGGAAGGCCACAGGACAATTAACTAAAACCAATGACAAAACTAGAACTGATAATAAAGCAATCAAACAATGAACCAATGAAAACCAGACACATGGACATGGAGGGAAAACAGGACATGACAAGACTGGGAAACAGGAACATAAGAATGATTTCAAAATAAGAGTGCATATACAAAAGACGATATGGAGTATAACAGGTGCCAAAAACTTAAATAAAAGTACATAAACAAAAGATAATATGGAATGTAACAGCCATGTACCATTAGCTTTCTTCACAGGATTAATTGGTGTTTTATATGGTGAGTGAATGGGTTTCAAAATAATATATATATATATATATATATATAATATATATATATATATATATAAGCGCAGCATAGTTTTAGCGGGAAGACTAGCAGCTGTACATCATTGCACCATTATCTGGGTAATTCCCAGCCAATCACATGTAAGCCGTTGCTTTATAAGTCTGCTCACAATCTATCACATTGCTGTTTCAGTGGGCTAACACGGCAACATCATTCTATAGCACTGTCTGATGTCGAGTCCAATTCGCTATCTGACTCGTTAACACCCAGCATGGACACAGACTTATTCACTGCTCCATACCTCTCATCCAGTAGCAGCAGTCCTTGCACAACACAAGTCTGCAAATTTGGTTTCTCAGTGGGATCGCGCCCTCCTGGAATCATAATAGACATGTTCTGACCTCTCCAGGTCACATTAAAACCAATGCACAGGAAGCCGCCTTCCATTTCCACCGACATCATCACTTCATCCTTACTTCTGCCCACATCAAACCCATGGGGAGTAAACAACCAGCAAACCCGTCTCATTCACCTAGGAGATCTCCCTCAATCGAGCCACCACATCTCCAATTGGTATGCACAACCCAGCGCGGAAGGAGTGTGCTCCTCGCCAAGTCCATCAAAATCATTGGCTCAGGCAGCAGCTGTTTTCCATCAGATATGATAAGTTCTTATCATATCCATCAAATGCATTCTGATTTAGTCATGGGTCTAGGCCTTCCATTGTCATGCTGTCTGTTCATCATAAGCTGCCATGCTGTCTGTTCATCATAACGCATCTGCATCATTATCAAAAGCCAGTATTTCATTTCAACAGCGCATTCGCTCTCATAGTGCAGGCGCTCACAGCGTGATCGCGTAACTCTGTCAAAGTTCACTCGTATGTCATTCACCGTGTTGCATATCAGAGTGTTCCCCAATGGAGAATTAAGATCATTAATCAGGAATATCATCATGTACAGTCAGTGCTTATTGTATGGGGTCCCATCACCTCTCAGTAAGATATCCCTGTTTTGTTGGTCGCCTTCTCTCTAATCACATAGTGGATGCTTTCCAGTACAGTTTATCATCCCTATGCCTTACTCACTAGGAAAGACAGAGCTCACGCTGTGGGCACTCTGAGGGAGCATGGCATCACAGTTTAATATAGCCTTCACTAAAGTCTTGCGAAAGGGTCTTCAGTGAAATAAATGTATTTCGCTCGGTACAACATTTTGATATCCCTACCCGAGCGACCACTGGTGTGGCGCACCTCTGACACCTAGCGGCAGGCTCCGTACTGCATCCCCTCATTCATCAGATCATTTAATTACCAGCGGAATGCATATCGCCATATGATCAGGTCATACAGGGAGTAATTCTTATTTCATGGCATATTTATGTTTTATTACTCATTTAGGCATCATTAAAGTGCAGAAATTTGTATGGTACATCTTCATAAATCATTCAGTCATCTTTGTTCAAACCACATTTCAATCTATGGGATCTTCAAGCACTTGCTTTTATCAATGTTCCAAATTTCAAAGCTCATGAGTCTAACAGTCATGTCAGCCCAACTACATCACTTTTAAGTAGCAAAGCAATTTGATATAATGCCGTTCACTTTAATGTGCATAGTCAGGGATGTTACATTTTAGTAGCAGGTAAGTAGGTCTGGCAATCATTGGATAAAACCTGTACCGAGTCAAGCTCATTATATCATCTTATTACCGTTAAACGAGACCTACTGTATTATGCTCCTTTTACAAGATGTAATATAAGTCTTCGGTGTCTCCAGAATGTGTCTGAAGTTTCAGCTCAAAATACCTCTCGGATCATTTATTATACCACGTTGTAAATGCCTCCTTTCGGGTGGAATCAAAAACACGCTGATTTTGTGTGTCTCTTTAAATGCAAATGATCTGCTGCTCCCCCGCCCCCTTTCCAGCAGAGGGCAGTGCCTTTACGCTTCGGACACTACAACAACAACAAATCAGAACCAATATGACTGACAGCATATATATTATATATATATGTATATCTGGTCTCTGTGAATACAATCAGAGACAATGGTAACCTTAGCTGCATTAGCCATGGAATCAGCTATCAAGCACATTCGGAAAGGCGATTTTGCAAACATTCACAAAATAGTGGGATACATCTTCAGGATGTAAAGCTGGAACCTGAACAGTTGGTACAGATCCATGCTTGAATAATTTTTTTTTAAGATCCTGATTTATATTGACACACATTCACAAAGCACTCCTATAAAAAGACTTGCACAAACATACACATATTTGTTATGTTTCGGGGCACAGTTCCCTCAGTACATGAAGACTTATGTTCATTTTATACCCAACAACAGAACACTTATAACACTTATGAAGCGAAGACATTCCTAGGTATTTCAATGTAATCTCCGACTCCCTCCCTCGTTTCACAGAAGTTCCACAGACCAAAAAATAAATAAATAAATACATTAAAAAAAATCCTCACCTCCCCTCTCAGACCTCCCGCCGGATTAATCCCCTTCTTACTACCACATTTAAATTCCCCTCCAACTCCCATGCAAAAAGGATTTGCCCGGTACACACTTCCTACTACTCCACCTGGGCCCACTATTCCTCCTCCTGCCAATCATGCAGTACTCTATTTTCCATTCTGGTCTCCCAGTGTGCATGTTCATTTCCTTTTGCTTTCTCACTAGCCATCTTAAATCTCCTCCCCTATTCATCACTCCATCCCTAGCTCCCATGTAGCACCACTGGTTAAAACATTGTGGTCTCTCCTGCCATGTCTTCTCTGAGTATTCCTTTCACATCAGATCAGCTTCTACTGGTGCTCTTCGAGGTATACTGGAATCCACCGTCAAGATGCTTGGGCGCCTGTCTTCCTAATCCTACCTGAAATATAGTCGACTCAACCTAAATCATCAAACAAGCCTCAACTCTCCATCAGCCATAAGTTTTCGTGTCTATCTGGTGGTGGTTGGTGGCTCTCTCCCAGCACATCCTTCCCTACAAAATGATTCAATCCAAGCACGCCCACTGTTCGCAAGGATGCCACACAACTATGTCTACCCTCCTTGCCAGGGCTTCCATAATCTCTAGCATGGTTCCTTTGCATAGGTATTGCACAAGTCAGCCGCCCTTGCTGGAAAGCTCACACTATAATGGGATATCTTTCAACAGGGTATTGCATGACAACATTGCCATTATCGTATGGCTTTAAGTATTCTGTTCACCTTGACAAAGATAACCAATAAACAATGGCCACCCTTGATCGAGGGCTCGAGTCTCATGGAATATCTTTCTACGAAGGGTATTGCATGCAACGTCGCCATTATCGTATGGTTCTATGCTACGTTGTTCACCTTTCGGCAAAGATACCTCAAACAAATCTTTGCCTCATCGTAGGGTTATCATAATCAAATGTTGTTCATCAAAGACACTGCACAGCAAAGCCGGCCTAACTTAGGGCCACATACCACGTTGTTCGTCTTTGGCAAAGATTCTGAACAACCAGGGCCCTTGACGGAGTGCACAAAATCACACTTGAGGACAAAGAAAAGGAGAGGGGAAAAAAAAAATCAAACTCAAGGAGAAAGGAGAGAAAAAATATATTTTTTAATTATTATAAAATATTATTGCACAGCCATGCAAGAGATATTGCGCATTTCATGTCAAATCTAGGTGTTCACATCTCTTTTCTCTCCCCTCTTCTCCAGAATGAACACAAGACCTGGCTCATACCCTACTGGATCATCTCTTTTGGGGGTAGTATTCTACATTCTCTCTCTTCTGGGGGTAGGCTCCTTGGCTCTGCCTCCTATTTCCGGCAGGATATGACAGTTCCGAGTACAACTTCTTCGGAACGCCAGACAGGGCATATGCCAAAGAGAGACCTTACTTTTCTGTTTTATTCATCAAGTAAATGCCATCTTAAATTTCACTCAAGTCTGCAAGTCTTCCTGATAGAAATATATATAGGGGGAGAGATAGCAAGAAGGATTGTGCTAGGAGAGCACTGGCAGTATGTCCGTGTGTCTGCCCCAAGCCACCAGCACCAGAGATGTACGAGATCAGGTCACCATCAGGGGGGTCCCAGAGAAGCTCAGCAGGGTAAGTTCAGCCAAGACAGCAGTATTGTTATTTTATGATTATTAAATTGAACCATTTCTCTGTTTTATTATTTACTATGCACGGTTTTAATTTATTTTGGTAACTGAGACTGGTGTTATGCAGTTCTGAGTGGCCCCCAAACCCTGCCAGGAGAGAGCTGACACATTGCATGATCCCTTCCAAAACATCCTACAAACCCTGAGGAGTGAGCCCGTTTATTTGGGAGTTAACAGTCTAGTCATGTTGACGGTGTGTTATTAAAAAGAGGGAAACAATGTCTTGGCCTTCCCCACCCATGCTGTCCACACCCAGGGACCCCCCCTGCGCAACCCTGATGCGCATACCACAGCTACCATGGGCATGGCAGTTTGTAGTGACTAATCAAATAAATAAATAATACAAAAATGCATTAAATAAATAATAAATAAATATTTAAAAAGAAAAAGGGGGGGGGGGGGGGGGGGGGGGGTAGTAACAACAAAACTACTACTACCCCATTATTATAGCCAGTAGTGATAATAATAATAATAATAACAATAATGGTAATAATATTATCAATAATAAAAATTTCAGTAATAATAATTATACGAGCGAATGGGACGCTCAGAGGGTTCGGTTAAGCACTAGTAGAAATGGTGATGGGAGTTTCCGGTTAGAGAAACTGGAGCAAGAGAGAGAGTGTCCCAGTAGAAGGGTTTTATTCGGATTATTTCTGCATGTATGAAGTATTACAGGCATTAACCCATAGGTATGTGTGGTCTACAATGAACAGAGAAAACAAAATACAATATAAATTGGCTAGTATAAACAGAATACAAGTAGCATAAATTATTTAGCTTACATATCTGAATAATACTGAAAAACATTAACAACTGAACAGTATTAAACTAATTTCAATTTGAGTTTACATGGACTTGGGTATCATACAATTCACACAGAAATATAATTATTCAAATTACTATTTGAACTAGTACATTTCACGGATGACAGTAACTGAATACACAGAATATTAAAGTTTGAACAGCATAGAATGTAAAACAGATAACTTACTTCTTAATCATTCACTCACGGGAACAACAAACATGCAGCAGTCCACTTTGTGTAAGAAAGCAAGTCAGTCTATCCACCTATGTATGGACTGCCCTCTGATACTAGTTCAGACATGCCCCAACTTGTCCCTGCCTATGCAAGCACCAACAAAGTCACATACATAAAGATACCTCCAGGGGGCATTGTTGGGCTTTCGTACAATAATACCAAGAATAGCTTATTTCAATCAATTATTTTTGGTCACATTTGCATTTTTGCAAGCAGTCTGGAGCCCTGATCTGGATGAGATGATCAAAATTCAAACTATACTGGGAGAACCAGGAAATGCTATGCTGTGTCAGTTTGAAGAGTCTGTAACTCCTGTGCTGCTTGATAATAAGATACCTGGTGATGGAGATGGTCCTGATTGGGAAGTTGTTCAATTGGAAGAGTACTGCCTTAGTGTTGAGTCATCTGCTGATGTTCCAAAAGAAAGCATTATTGCTTCTAGCAGTGCACACTTCAGATGACAAACTAAAGGGTTTAGCTCGGGTAGTAACTGATTTAACTGTCACATTTAAAGAGCAGATCAATGAGATAGCTGCTTTCTACGAGGTCAGTCCTATTGCCTTTAACAGAACAGTAGTAGGCAAATTAGTCAAGCCAGGTGGTGGAGGAAAAAGGCCCTTGTCTCATCTACTCCATTCCGCCCTGATGCATCTGGCCTACACGATCTGAGAGAGAGACTAGTAATGCCGACTATCCCCAAAATTTGAGCCTGTGTCAAATGCAGAATCACCATTGTCCAATGTACAGCGGGTTGCAGTGGAACATATAGTAAAACATTCTGAAGCACACGTGCCTGTAGCACATAGAGCCAAATAATTCTCTGGAAATGTTCCTAAGACCCTGGCAGAAGTAGATTTTCATACCTGGCGAATCTGTGAATCAGAAAAGGTGGATAATTTTGGATAGTCTACTGGCTCCAGCCTTGAATGTAGCTCTGACTGTTGATGTAGCCCCAAGAGTGTATCTTCATGAGCTAGATAATGCTTATGGCAATGTAACAGGTGTGAGCCATCAGATTATATTTGCAGACTTCATTCACTCCTTCAGGAAGTTGTGGAAAGAGATGGTTTGACAGATGGAAATGCTGATCTTCATTTACTGAAGCTGTTTTTCAGAGGCTGTTGGGATGGCTCCTTACTAGCAGCACTGCACTTGAAGGAATGTGTAGAGATAAAGTTATAGTTACTGCCCTTCTCAGAACTTCTGTTGAAAATCAGATCTCATGAACAAGAAGGTCATCTTTAAGAAATGAGTGAAAAAACATATCTGAGACATACTTTATGAAAAATATCAGTAGTGATGCAGGTGCTACTCCACCACTGATTACAACTAACACAAAAGACACAAGTCAAAGTTCAAGAAGTGTTGTTACAGGTGTGGAGAGGACTCCCATCTTCTGCAATGCTGTACAAACCCTGTAAATGCTGTTCTAGTGCAGAGAATACTCTGCACTAGCTAGACAAGCCCCTAGGACCACTCCAGTATATAATTTAAACATGTGAGAGCTCCTGTTGTGGAACAAGGAGTTCATCATCTTATTGGTTCCTCACTGACTATCCACTGTTTTTCTGACTTTCAAAATGATGCTGAACATATTCTGAGTGGTCTCGTTGGAGAATCTTGTGAAGGCTCTGCTTGGCTCGATGGTGTTCAGTGTAATTGTCTTATTGACACTGGATCAAAAGTAAGCATTATTTCAGAGTCTTTCCATTCAAAATACTTAACACATAGGGAATTGAGTTCTGTCAGTGACTTGCTGAATATTAAGGGTGCAGCTGGACAATATATATATATATATATATATATACACACTCACCTAAAGGATTATTAGGAACACCATACTAATACTGTGTTTGACCCCCTTTCGCCTTCAGAACTGCCTTAATTCTACGTGGCATTGATTCAACAAGGTGCTGAAAGCATTCTTTAGAAATGTTGGCCCATATTGATAGGATAGCATCTTGCAGTTGATGGAGATTTGTGGGATGCACATCCAGGGCACGAAGCTCCTGTTCCACCACATCCCAAAGATGCTCTATTGGGTTGAGATCTGGTGACTGTGGGGGCCATTTTAGTACAGTGAACTCATTGTCATGTTCAATAAACCAATTTGAAATGATTCAAGCTTTGTGACATGGTGCATTATCCTGCTGGAAGTAGCCATCAGAGGATTGGTACATGGTGGCCATAAAGGGATGGACATGGTCAGAAACAATGCTCAGGTAGGCCTTGGCATTTAAACGATGCCCAATTGGCACTAAGGGGCCTAAAGTGTGCCAAGAAAACATCCCCCACACCATTACACCTCCACCACCAGCCTGCACAGTGGTAACAAGGCATGATGGATCCATGTTCTCATTCTGTTTACGCCAAATTCTGACTCTACCATCTGAATGTCTCAACAGAAATTGAGACTCATCAGACCAGGCATCCAGTCTTCAACTGTCCAATTTTGGTGAGCTCTTGCAAATTGTAGCCTCTTTTTCCTATTTGTAGTGGAGATGAGTGGTACCCGGTGGGGTCTTCTGCTGTTGAGGCGGATGCTGCCCATCCGCCTCAAGGTGGTGCGTGTTGTGGCTTCACAAATGCTTTGCTGCATACCTCGGTTGTAACGAGTGGTTATTTCAGTCAAAGTTGCTCTTCTATCAGCTTGAATCAGTCGGCTCATTCTCCTCTGACCTCTAGCATCAACAAGGCATTTTCGCCCACAGGACTGCCGCATACTGGATGTTTTTCCCTTTTCACACCATTCTTTGTAAACCCTAGAAATGGTTGTGCATGAAAATCCCAGTAACTGAGCAGATTGTGAAATACTCAGACCGGCCCGTCTGGCACCAACAACCATGCCACGCTCAAAATTGCTTAAATCACCTTTCTTTCCCATTCTGACATTCAGTTTGGAGTTCAGGAGATTGTCTTGACCAGGACCACACCCCTAAATGCATTGAAGCAACTGCCATGTGATTGGTTGATTAGATAATTGCATTAATGAGAAATTGAACAGGTGTTCCTAATAATCCTTTAGGTGAGTGTATATATATATATATATTCTAGAGTAAATCGTATGGACTGATGAAAAAAATTTATAGACCCTACCAGATGGGTTCAAAAGTCTCCAAATATCTGTAAGATAGTGTTAATTTTGTCACCTATTTTTAATTTAGTCTTAGTCTTAGTCTTATGCCAAATGTCCTTGTTAGTTTTAGTCATATTTAGTCATTCACATATCTTTTTTTGTTAGTCAAGTTTTAGTCGACTAAAAGTCTCATCATTTTAGTCTAGTTTTAGTCAAAAGAGAATTTAAGGTATCTTAGTCAAGTTTTAGTCAACTAAAAGTCTCGTCATTTTAGTCTAGTTTTAGTCAAAAGAAAACTCAATATATCTTAGTCAAGTTTCAAAACATTTTAGTCTTTTTTTAAATAAATTATTTCTGAGATTAATTCTGAGATAACCATTTCAGTCAAATAATGTTTCACACATCTCAAATATTGGTTAAATGTCATAATTACCTGACAAAATACACTTGTTGAATGATATGTTGAATTCACTTTGTTAAACGTGTCTGGTTTTCTGATTTAAGAGACACATTCACAAATGATGAACTTGTTCTTAAGAGTATTTTATTAAGCAAATAAGTTACATAAAATATATTGTAAAACAGATCAAATTCATAGGCAAGGAAGAGGCGAGAAACCGGCTTGACATATAAACTTAAAGGTTTAATGAAGAACTCAAAAGACAAACACATAATAAGACGGACGTCCGTAATTGAGCTCTCTCTTCCGATCACCGTCCGCGAGTGGCCTTTATCCCTCTTGACGGCGTAATTAGCCTAATACGGGACCGGGCGTGCGTAATCACGCGCCGGTCCCGCCCTCCACCGTGCCACATTCCTCCCCCGTTCTTTCAGGCTGGGGACCCCCGGCCTGACGTACATCCCCTGGGGGGGGAGCGCCTCCCGCGCAGTCTGCCGGCAGGTCATCCCCATTAACCTGGACGAGGGAGGGGGCAAGGGGAGGGAAACAAAAAAACAACAATTAAAAATGGGGGGAGGGTTCCTGCACTGGGCGGTACCTCCCCTCCCACACACCATAATTTAAAAAAAAGGGGCAACAATTAAAAATGGGGGGGGGGGAGGTTCCTGCACTGGGCGGTACCTCCCCACCCACGAACACCATAATTTAAAAAAAAAAAAAAAAGGAGGGAAAAGGCCAACGCAGAGCGGTATCGAGAGAGAGAGGAGAGAGAGATTAAAGGAAAGAAAGAAAAAAAACGTACTCGCCGGTTCTCTGATACGCCGTAGCTCGTTCCTCAGCCACTTCTCCACCCTCTACAGGACAACAGCCGCGCCTCTCCGGGCAGATCGGAGGCAGTCCTCAGCCCCTGGCGGACGGAACGCCCCGTCGCGTTCCCAGGGTGTCGAAGGGGCCTCCCCCCGCCCCTGGCAGCGGTTCTCCCGCTCCAGGCGGTCGGCGGCGAGCCCCTCCCCGCACGCGGTCGGCAGTCTCCAACCCCGCCGCGTTCCAGCGGCCAGTAGGGAACTCCCCCGCCCCTGGCAGCGGCCCTAACCACTCCAGGCGGTCGGCCAGGAGCCCCTCCTCCCCTCGCGGTCGGCGGCCGTTCCTCCGCGTCCAGGCGGCTGGGCTCCTCCGTCCCCTGGCAGATGGCCGCTGCTCCATTGAGAAGTGGCGAGAACTCCGCTACGGCGTATCCCTCTTCCTTCCCGGGTATCGGCACCAATGTAAAACAGTTCACGTTACGGGCAAGGAAGAGGCGAGAAACCGGCTTGACATATAAACTTAAAGGTTTAATGAAGAACTCAAAAGACAAACACATAATAAGACGGACGTCCGTAATTGAGCTCTCTCTTCCGATCACCGTCCGCGAGTGGCCTTTATCCCTCTTGACGGCGTAATTAGCCTAATACGGGACCGGGCGTGCGTAATCACGCGCTGGTCCCGCCCTCCACCGTGCCACATATATATAACCTGCATAATGTATGTGCCACAACACTATAGCTAACTGGTTAATTTACAGCGTAGATGCCTAAAATCAGCATTAGCTTATGAGACGTATATTTAAGTTAACTTCCCTGAATGTGTGGGTGGTTAGCCTTTAGATGTCGCTTAAGGTTGGTGGTGTTTTTCCCCGATATTGTTTATCCGCAGTGCTTCCCGTTAGTTATAATGACACATTCTGACTTTTTGTCAATATCATTGTACCTAAAATGCGACCAAATATCGAGCCTCTTCCTTCTACCTAGCATGTCGTCGGCGCTCGTACGCGACTGTCTATGATTGTTGTGTATTTGCTCCGTGTAGTTTCGTGTTGCAGCCACAGGAGTATGAGACCTGTAACCGTTACTAGAGCAACAGCGCGAACTCATTCGGAATATTTTGAAGGCGTAACAGCTGAATATTCTATCTCATGGTGAAAAAGTAGAGACGATTGTATACGAAAATGAAGAGAGATTTTATCTTAGTTTTTATTTTATGCAAAACATTTTAGTCTCGTCTTTTTTCGTCAACAATAATGCATGTTAATTTAGTTTTAGTCAGCGTTTTTGGACATTGGTGCAGTCTCGTCATCGTCTCGTCTTAGTCATGGAAAAAAAGGTCATTGACGAACATATTTAGTCTCGTCTCGTCTGACAAAATTAACACTACTGTAAGACCAAGATTTTTACACATCCTGTAATGTCAACGTTGCTCTAGGGGGCTTGCACACTTTTGCGTCACTATGATCAAGGACTGAGTCCATCAAAAGATTAAAGTCTCCTAATATTATATCATGAGGGGTGCCAGCGGCTTACAACATCCCTTCAAGATCTATAAAATAGCCCTAAAATAGCCTCAGGTGCCTAAATATTAGCCAAAATAAGACTTTGTCCCTTAATTTCAGATAAAACAATAATGACTTCCTAATCTTTACTCTGTTTGAGACATTTGAATTGCAGATGTTTACTTATTATATAATTACTCCCCTACTCTTACTTGAGCCAGCATGTAAAAATGCCCTCCCCATATCTTCCCAATATTTCAGCTTTCTGCGGAGAAAGGTGTGTTTCTTGAAGAAACACTATATCATATTTCTTACACTTAAGAAGAGAAATAACCTTCTTTCTTTTTATGGGGTTCCCCAACCCATTCACATTCCACGTGGAGAGAGACAATCCACTCATATTAACATTTGACATTTTGACATAAAAAAAATAGATTGTGTGTCAAAAACAGGATTATAAAGACCACATTCCAACATGTGCAACCATCAAAACCTGAATATACCCCGAAAAAAAAAAAAAGTAAAACTTGCGCATTAAACTGGCATCCATCCCTCCAAACTCAAACAATCCATGCACACCTGCGAGAGCCCTCGTGACAACCTTGTCATCGGATTGCTCAAGTCTAGTGTTTCTATGCAAATTTTGTGAGACAGAATTACACAGCAAAATATTATCTATAAAACAAACTCCAGCCAATAGGTGGAATAAACACAAAGAGCATGCAGATTCATCCAATAAATTGTCCTTAAGGTGTGACAGTCTACAAAATAAACTCCAGACACTAGGCGGAGCCAGCACAAAAAAAAGCATGCAGATTTATCAAACAGTCAAGCGATTGTTCAGTGAGCCGGTCTACACAGCTGCAACATGAGTGAATTACTTACTCCAATGAATTTGTAAGAAATACTCCACAAAACAAACTCCAGCCAATAGGCGGAATAAGGACAAAGATTGTGTAGTTTCATCCATAAATCTGTCCTGAAGGTGTGTTGCTCTACAAAATAAACTTCAGCCAATAGGCAGACTAAGCACAAAGAGCATGTAGATTAATACAAAAAATTGTCCTGAAGGTGTGTTAATCTACAAAATAAACTCCAGCCACCAGGCGGAACCAGCACAAAAAGAGCATGCAGATTTTTCAAACAGTCAAGCAAATGTTCAGTGAGCCGGTCCACTTGGCTGCAATGTGAGTACAACAAGATGACTTACTCACTCCATTGACTTTATGAAGGACATCGCTTGCTGTGAGTATGGGAATTTTATTCGGCCATCCTTGGCATCTATTCTCAATTTGGCCAGGAATATCAGTGCAAAAACGACCTTCCATTAATGTAAAAGTTTCTTGCATTCCTTGAATCTTTCACGTTTCTCTCTTATCAAATTCGCAAAGTCTGGGTACAAGAAAATGCTGTGGTTCTTCCAAGAAAGCCTTCCTTTATTCCTCGTCTTGTATAACACAAGATCTTTATCAGATGATCTAAAAAATTTTGCCAGAATTGATCGGGGCCTGACTCCCTCTACAGATAGATGAGCAGGAACCCTGTGAGCTCGCTCAATTTCTTGATTATGGACTGATTTGGAAAGAGTCCATCCAGGAATTTCACCATATCCTGTCCCTCTTCACCCTCAGGAATTCTGATGATTTGAACGTTATTCCGCTGGCTACAGTTCTCCTTATCATTCAGCTTCTCCCAGACATGCTCCAAATCCACCTAGGTCACTATCGGATTAGCAGATATTTCCCTCTCCAATGACTCCAGGTAATTGATCCGTTTCTCGACATACCCCACTCTTGTAACCACATCAGTGAATTTTTTCACCATGATAGTGATCGATTGACGTATCACAGCAAGATCCTCCAAGTCGGCTTGCGGCCTGCTCGGGGAAGTCAGCTTGAGCATGCAAGTGTCTTTTAATGCCTCCAGAGACTGAGGATTTTGAAATCTTTGACATATTGCCCTCCTAGAACAGTTATGGAACAAAATGTATTGAATCTCACTGGTTTATGTCATTAAAAGTGTTCAAACAAGCAAAGTGCGCAGAGCTCACCGTTCACAAGTCCAAACCTTGCATGGTGTCACATCTGCCCCCAAAGAGCTATTAAATAAAGACTGTATTAAATGCGCTCTCTGCCACTTCCACATTCCCTGGAACTAAGGGATTTGTTACAGTGATGACAAAACCTGGGAATCAAGGGAGATCACCATCATGGAGTCCTCGCTACTGGCAAAAATCATCAAGAACCTCGCCGGCATCCACCAAATGCAACATCAGGCCATCCTAGAGCTGCAGTCAGAACAGGAGCAATTGTTCCAGACCCTGATGTAAGCCCAGGCAGAGGACCAACATTTGATCCGGAGCTTTTTGCCACAGGGGCTCCAGCAGCGACCTTGACTGAGCCCGCTGTTCCTGCTGATCATGCTAGTGAAAATGGGACCCCAGTATGACCCTGAAGCCTTCATTGAAATCTTTAAGCATGCCACGGATGGGTTGGGTGTTCCATGCGCAGTGGATGGTTCCTTTATTGCTACTTTTGTCGGGGGGGGGGGGCTCAGCTTGCCGCCCAACAGCTACCTGTCGCAAGTCTGCTGGAGTACTCAGACCTGAAATGAGCCATCCTGCGACAGGGCGGCCGTAACCCAGAACAGCACTCTCAGCACTTCTGAGAGCTGACATTTGGTGAGTTTGGCCGTTCGTTCACCTTCGCCTAACAGCTTTGAGATGTTTGCTGTCTGAGGAACGCGGCGAACATAGAGTCTTCAATCTTGTGGTACTGGAGCAGTTTGTCATCTGTCTGCCAAAGTGAACAGTGGAGTGGGTCCAGTGCCATGATCTGACTTCACTGGAAGAGGCAGTCCAGCTGGCAAAGGACTACTTGGTGGCGTATCCGGGAGCCGGGAAATCATTCTCTCTCTCCAGCTCTTTCTCTCCCTCTCTCTTTCCTCCACGTCAGGGGAACCCAGAGGTGAGGGCTCTGCTCCTCCAGCCCTCCTCTGGAGTGGACAAAAGATGAGACTCTCAGGCATGCATTTGACCAAGTGAAAGTAATTGATTTAATCACTAGCAGCTTTAGCCCGGTGTTGCACTCTCCTCTCCCTACTTTTCAATTATTAAAGATAGGTTGTATTGAGTGACACAGGACGTCCAAACAAAAACGGATACAAACCAGTTGTTAATTCCAAAAAGCTGCCGGGAAATGGTCCTTCGGGAGGCTCATTATAATGCAATGGCGGGGTATTTAGGGCAAGATAAGACACTGAACCATCTCATGGCCCTTTTTATTGGCCGGGCATTCACAGGAATTTATGCAGGTGGTGTGCTCCTTGTTGCAAATGTCAGTTGGCAAAAACCCCGCCCATCCCAAAAGCGTCATTGCGCCCTCTTCTGTTGATCGAGTTCACTTTTGAAAAAATTGCCATGGACCTTGTTGGGCCATTAGAATAGATGGCAACAGGGCCATCGCGTCAGAATCATCTACTGAGTTGGGATACCGAAAGAGATCCTAACTGATCATGCCCCACCAATGGCTCCACTGCATGAAGGATACTCGTTCTGGCACTTTAAGGTTTAGGTGGTCCAAAGGCCAGGATTCGGGCTGTTTGTATTTTTAGTGAGCTGTGGCAGATATAAAAGGGGAGGAGCTGGCGGCAGATGGGAGAGTCGCACTTCAACCATCTGTGTGTGAATAAAGACTTACTCATTGCAATGGAGTATGCGGTCTCCCGCTTCCTCATTCCCTGAAACTAAGGGATTTGTTACAGGGGCTAAGCAATTGGCATAAAACTTTAAACAACACCTGTAACAATTATTCAGAAAGTGTCCCACTTTACATGTGTTACAAAGGAGGCGCATAGACGCCATCTAGCGGCCACTGCCGGATGCGTCAATAATTATTGTGTACGAGACTGAGAAATGTGCACATCATTAGCAGTTGAGCTCTCCACACATGTACACTCCTAAAACCTACTACAGACATCAATATAAGCTGAGCTGCAACCACTATGTCTAACTCTGTGTCTGAACTATGCCAATGTGACATCACTGCAGTCTAATGTCAACCAAATGGTTCAGTAAAGTGTTTGAACTGATTACGGCCTCCTGTCTGCATTCTAAGCGCCTGTGGTCCTTTCTCTTAAATAACATGTATTCACCTCAACAGTACTGTACGTGCGATCATGATGCTACGTTTACAATCAATACTCTTAAAAAAAAAAAGAAAAAAAAAAGAAGATATATATATATATATATTCTCTATGATGCATTTTCTTTCTAGAGGGAAAGAAGAGATTCTAAACCTTAAAAAAAACTTCAAAACCTTCAAAGTAATAAAACTGACTGAATCAACCTGATTATAATAGGTTATAATATAATAATTGTAAGGGTCAAATTATATATAGATATAACATTGGCTGGTCACATTTTATTTCATTTTTTAGCAGAGAAAGCTCACAACATGATCTTTTGATGCTCATCACCAACAGTTTTGTTAAAATGATAATAGATGTTTTTATTTTAATTAACTGAAGCAGCTAGTAGAAACATACTGTATGTGGCAGCTGTAATTGCAAATAGATTTTCTGCATATCTTCTCAACACAACATGGCAGACACCTCAGAATCCTCACAGGGCTGATAAATTCACCCTGTTGTTTAAACATTTTGTAAAATTATCTGAAGGAAATAACTTCACAAGACATGAGAATGGTCTCATCAGATTTTATTGACAGACAATAAATGGACAGAAATTGAAGTGGTGAAAATGAAGGCAGAAAATATATTAAAAAAAAAAGAGATTGTATAGTAATGTTATTTTATACACACAAGCTTTGCAAAAATATTTTTTACATAAGTAGCAATGCTAACTGAACTTCACAACAAATTGGCAGCTGACACTGAATCAATATAATGTAGATCCAACTGACTTTTATCATTAATATTTCTTATTACATAATACATAGTATGATATATTTCAAATGTAGTCACACCGTATCATCATTTATAAGTCTATATTCATTATAGGCTGATAAAAACAATGAAAAGTACCTTCCTCAATGTAGTGAGTTCAGCAGATTGCATGGCACAGAGTGATATAATAATTTATTATATATATATATATATATATATATATATATACCCCAGTAAAAAAAGCTTTAGTCTGATTGTCTTGATAGTTGGAGTATCTTCTTAATAACATCCTTTTCTCTTTTAATTAAAGGTGAAGTGTGTAATTTTTCTGTGTTAAAATACTTTATCCTGTCCCATATTAATATGCAGAGACAACCAAGTAATCTATTGATAGGTCGGTTTTCCAGATAGGTGTAAAAAGTGTAGCGCTTTCAAAACATGCTCTGCTTGTTTGAGCATCCACAGCCCAAAACAAAAACATTAACCCAATGTTAAGATGTTTGGGATGGGACTATATGTTTTTCACCATGAAACCAGGAGGTTGAGGGGAATCTGTTTGAAAACATATTTTTTCCAATATTGCTTGGTGCCGCAACAGGCACAGAAATTAGACACTTCACTTTTAAGCTTGATTATCGTTTACAATTCTCCAGATTTACATTTGTTAAGTGGATATAATTAAAAATGCATTAGATTTGTGTTCTCACTGGCACAGCATTTCAATGCATTTTGCTTCCACAGCAACTATTTAAAATACTTGCCCTCGTTGTACATTTCCTTTGCCCTCACAGTAAAAGGTCCTAGCCCCACCCAATAAACAAAGCCAATATCTGGATAATCACAGACAGAAGATTCCTCTCTCCCTCATTTACATTATATCCATAATCTCAAGAAATAAGTGCCATGCAATATTACATAAACAGGTTTATGAGCTATACTGTATATTGTGTATATATAGATAGATATAGATACATAAAATAGATAAAGAAAACATACATGACCCCCTTAGCCTCTGTATAATCAGTGCTTGACAACTAGAACTTGGATTTATAATCAATATATAAGTAATATGATATATAGAAACATAAATATAATTATTATTACTATAATTTTTCTAAAAATGCTATTTTTCAGTGTCAGTTCTGCCTTTGGTGGAGCTCAAAATAGAGTCATGGGGTTCTATTTTTGGAAACGCACAAAGCGCAGCGTTACGCCCTTCGACCGTGTGCTACGTCTTATCCAATTTTTGTGAAAGTGATAATTCTAAGTGCAATTTTCATGCCAGTGCAAGTGGGCATGGGTGAGAGTATTCACGATTACATTTCCAATTGCACCCCCTTTATTTAGCCATCGGTGCCCCCCTTTAAATGCCTCCCCTATGCGTTGCATACATTACATACATTTCATTATGTTAATGAAGTGGCTTAAAGTGCAATTTTCTATTTTCCTGATAACTCGGTCATTGCACTACGAAGTTTCTGTCTTTTTTATTTTTTCAAAGAATTTCCACCTGTTCCTGTAGATTAATTTTTATATCACTGCAGAAGGAGCCGGTGGAAGCAGTTTGAGAGAGTAAAATGTTTGGATTTGTCCTGTGTATGATTTTTTTGGACCACTTTGTTATTTTGATAATATTTTCATTTTATGTGTAATTTGAATTTAGAAATATTTAAGGTGTAATTTTTCATGTTTCAATAAATGAATAAAAATGTTCTAAATCAAAATCGACCGGTATAAGTGAAGTGTGTGCCGAAACAGTCACTGCTAGTCTTGATGTGTGTCATTAGATGAAAATTAATTATAATACTTACATTCTCTATAATTTAACGGAGCCAGAGAACCTCTGAATTAAATTGCACTTGACCCTATTAGAGCCTTGTGTGTGATTTTACCAAACCCATTTGCACTTAGACATAGCGCATGTTTGCTCGAAAAAATCAAAACTTCATGGCCATGCCCACTGACTTAGCCCTTATGACTTGTGATGACATAGTGCTGCACTCAGCGCTCTTAAAATAGGGCCCATGATTACATGTTGATTAAAAACCTACAATCTATAAAGGTGTGAGATGCGAAAAGATGCTTTAACAATAGAATGACAGAGTTAACGATATATCAGTTAAAAGACACCCATTGTTATAAAATAAAAGGAAAGATTACAGATTAAGAAATGATGTTAGTAATTTAAGCAAACACACTATAAAATTGTGACTTTTTATATGAAGTATACTTTTTACGAAGGCTAATTCCAGTGAAGAAACCTGGGGTGAAATGCTTTGCACTAGGTCTTTTGCTCAATAGCTCTAGATCATTCATTTGGTGACCAGCCCAGATCTTCACTCACTACTCCACACCATTTGATTTAGCCGCAACGTAATTTGTCCTGTGGTAAAATAAATAAATTGCATTGCAAAAGTCACTTCTATGAAAGGAAAAGATTTTTGTCTAGGAGTCAAATAAAAAATAAAATGTAATCTGCGCCAATACAGGCTGAAATGTAATAGTCCTTATACAGAAGTTAGATAGAATGCCAGTCTTACCCAACTTTGCTTAAAGAACTCACCTGTTTCTGGGGTTTTGACGGCAGCGACGAATTGTCAAAAAAACAGTCAAACCAACGATTCCCAATATAATGCAAATCACAATTAAAGCAATCCCCCAGGGAGGTACACCTGATGAAATATATGAATAAAAGCTTTAGCAAAAATGAAAATCATATCATAATTTACTCACCCTCATGTTGTTTAAAACCCATGTGACTTTCTTTGGCAGAACACGTTGATAACATAAAACCTCACTGGTTCTCATCATGTCTTGTTAAAAACGTCTTGACATTTTGCATGTTTGGTAACGAGGCGTGAATAGAACCAATGGAGTTTGATGTTATCTATGGAGCCACCATATTTTATTAAAGCGATGTATTAATGATTTGACAGTAAATAATGTCTTATATTTTGTTCTGTTCAATGCACAAAATGATCAAATCACTTCAAAATATCGATTAGGCCAATTTTACTGTGGTTTTATGGTGTTTTCTGTCCTTTTTCAAGGTTGACAGACCAGTCACTAGTCACTTAAATTAAATTATGACAAATAAACCCTGTGAATACTTTTTATGAATTCACTGTTTGTTTCACTGAAGAAAGAAAGTCATACATGTTTGGAGCGATATTAGGGTGAGTAAATAATGGTAGAATTTTCGGGTGAACTATTCCTTAAATTGAAATAAAACAAGGTCAAAGTTTAAATAACATCAAAACTTTACATTTTGAAAAAGCAATTTACAATTACCATTATGGGTTTCAACTGTGTCCTGTGGTGGCACATTTCTTGGCAAGGTGTCATGTGTTGCTTGATGTTCCAATTCTAAAACTTAACACACACAAAAGCACATTTCATAGAAGTTACAGTATACTACTTAACACTCTGGTGCATGGTGTACACTGGTTAAAAATGGCCTATCGTCTGCATCCACTAGTATTTATTATTTTTGACCCTTATTCATTATTCTATTTGACTGTT